>OY992877.1:177608858-177913858 GCA_963921405.1 Cepaea hortensis
TCCCAATCTCGGGCTGTAATAATGTCATAATGGAAGCAGGAAGACTCGGTGAACTAACCATCAAAGTGCTTCCAGTGACACGAGATCTGCTTTGCTGTGCCCATCTCCTCTACACGTTGACTATAAATACTCGTATATTTCCTCAATGTTGACAGGTTTGCTGGGTAGCGAATGATTTGCCTACCCAATGCCATTTCCAAATGCCGAATCATTTTTAACGTGCTTGTCTGAGCATATATTTAATGAATCTTCTCTACTCGGTTCGGCTCTGATGATCACATCTGCACTCTGGGCACGTGAAGAGGTGCTGAAATCTCCTCGGTAGTAAATCCATCAGGTGTGCCTGATGGCGTGCCAGTCTCTACTCAGTTCGCTGTAGGACCTTCTGCTTGTTTTCTTATTTCTCCCTTTATCCCTCAACCAACTCACTCCAGCAATCCCATGCAGCTTCGTCCATGGTCTCTACATATTATTCATTTATGACTCTACTTCTCTTGTCTATGTATGTGTTATTTTTATTATTATTATTTGTGTGTGTGGGTCTTCCTATATTTATTTTGCCTCGTGGATATAAGACAAAAGCCATTATAGTTATACTCAGGATTTCTCAATGTTTGTCTTATCCAGAGCCAGTGTCTTTTCGTCACGTCTTAATTTACTGGTATTTGTCTGTCTCTCTTTATGAACTCCACATTGGTTATTCTGTCCTACCGTTCACAATCCTTTATTTTTCCCCGGCACCAAGTAATGACTGTTTGCATTTTATTTGTTATAACTGTAGACGTTCCTCGTGTTTCTGATCCATACTGATTTAAAGTTAATCATCATCAAGTGCCCTGCCAGCTGGCGTAGACGTTCTTTGGTTTTCTGGATCAACTGTGCTGATGATATTCCTCCGTGCCACCGTCTCAATCCATCCAGCATCATTTCTCTTGGTCTGCCTCTGCCTCTCTTCCCCTCGATCTTTCCAGTTGTCACGATGTTCTCCAATGCCTCTCTTCTCATTACATGACCAAAGAAAGCTGGTTTCACTTTCTTATTGTTGTATATAGTGTTCTAGTTTCATTAGCCTGTTTCAGGCAGTCGTTGTTAGTTACTCTGGCAGTCCAAGGAATTCGCAACATTCGTCTCAGGAACCACATCTCTGTTGCTTCTAATTTCTTCTTAATTTGTTCATTTACATTCCAAGGTTCATTGCCATACAGCAAAACTGGTTCTACATAGCATTTCAGCACTCTCTTTCTTACACTCAGTGATAGAGACCTATTACACAAGATAATCTTCATTTTCTGAAATGCGGTCTTTGCTTGCCCTATTCTGCTCTTAGTCTCTGTTGTACATCTTCCATCTGATGATATAAACGTCCCTAGGTATCAACAATTATCCACTTGGTTAAGAATTTTTCCTTCTATTTCTATGTCACATTTTGGTGTCACCATTTTCTTTGATATCACCATTGTTACTGTTTTCTTGATATTCAAGGAGAGTCCTTTCCTTGCACTCTCTGTTACTACAGTGTCCAACAATTGTTGTAGATCTGTTGATTTATCTGCATAGCGTATATTATTTATATTATAACCTCCATCTAGTATTCCTGGCATCTCTTTGATCTCTCTCATTATTACTTCGCTATATAGGGAGAAGAGATATATTGACAAGACACATCCCTGTCGTACTCCTAGCTTTATGTGTTCGTAACTACCCTCTTTATTTCCAATTTTAATTGCTGCTACTTGGTTCCAGTAAATATTCTTTATTATTCTTAAATCTTTCCCATCAATGTTGATATTTTCCAACATTTTAATCAGTTAATCATGTTTTACTTTATCAAATGCCTTAGGTATAATCTATGAAGCATAAATATATGTCTTTCTGTTTCTCTATTGACCTTTCTATTAGTGTCCGTAATGTATATATTGCATTGTTTGTGCCCTTTCTTCCACAAATCCATACTGTTCTTCACTGTTTCCATTTTTATTTTCTTTCTTGTTCTTCTCATTATGATTCTGAGCAGAAGCTTAGTGGTATGGTTTATGAGGTTAATTGTACGAAAATCTTCACATTCAATTGCTCCTGGTCTTTTTGGGATAGCTATAAATACAGATTTCAGCATATCACTGGGTAAATATCCACTGCTGTAAATATCATTTAACATTTTGGTTAATATATCTACTCCAAATTCTCTCAATACTTCTAATTCTTCTATTGTGATTTCATCTGGTCCAGCTGTTTTTCCTTTCTTCATATATTTCATAGCGTCAGCGACTTCTTCTTTTAGAATAGGTGGACCTTCTAAGTTACTTTCTTCTGTTAATTCTTCCCTTTCCCCATCATATAATTCTCTTATATACTCATTCCACCTCTTCATTATAGCACCTTCCTCCAATAATATCTTTCCTGTTTTTGATTTCAAACACCCTGTATTTATTCATACTTTTCTTCCCGTGAGCTCACTGATTTGTCTGTGCATACTTTTTGTATCTTTAATGGCATTTAATTCATTTTTATTTTGCACTGCTCATTTAACCAACTTTCTTTTGCCTTCCAACATTTATCTTTTATTTCTTTATTTATCTTATCGTATTCTTGTTTGTCATTTTTACTCTGTTTTCTTTTGTCCATAAGCATTACGATTTCTTCATTCATCCATTTTTTTCTTAGCTATTTGACTTCTCTCCGGTAATATTTCTTTGCTAGTTTGATGAATGGAGTCCCTTAACATTTCCCATTGTTCATGTATACTCTGTATTTTAGCTATTGCATTGTACCTTTCACAGTCACTATGTATTATTCTTGAATTTCTTTATCTACTTTCAGAACCTCTTTATTAAGTCTCATGTTCCTAACCATTTTCCCCTCTCTCTTTAATCTTACTTTTATTTGTGCACATAGTGGTACATGATCACTATTACAGTCGGCGCCAGGCATTGTTTTTGCATTAATTAGAGCATTTCTAAATCTTTTATTAATTAGTATGTAGTCAATTTGGTTGCGAATTTTCTGATCAGGGCTTTTCCATGTGTATAGTCGTCTTTTATGGTGTTTAAACCACGTGTTTCCAATTATCATATCATTGATATTTGCCCATTCTATTAGCTTTTCCCCTCTTTCATTTCTTGTACCTAAACCATAATTCCCCACTACATCCTCCATTTTCCGAATTCCTACTTTTGCATTAAAATCTCCAAGTATTATTTTTATTTCTTGTAATCCAATTTGAGCCATCGTCATTTCTATTTCGTCGTAAAAGTGTTGTATTTCTTCATCACTACTGCTTGTTGTTGGTGCATATACTTGTATAATATTTATATCTATTGGTTTGCTTTTGAGTAAAAATGTTTGATTTAAAGTTACAATTGAATATTCTACGTCTAGTGCTCATTTTAATTTCTCTTGACTTCCAAACATTTCCAAATGCAATAAAAGCACCTTTTATCTTGTGTATTCTTGTTTTGACAGCTATATCTGCTCGCCCATCTTTGTTTACGTTGCCCTCACACAGGTGTCTACAGGGCCTGCCTTTCCCGAATTCCTTCTTTTCTCTAGCTGCGAATTGATTGGACGAGATTAAACAGGCACAAAACAAAAGCTACAAACGCCGAGCACAGCTCTGGTTGCTATGGAGATCTCATTTAACCTTCCTTTAACACCAAGCTGACATAAATCGGGACAGTGAAATACCACGAACCTGATTAAAACAACAGGTCTCGGGGAGATAATAAACGGAAGTCAGAACAAAGTCGCAGTCAAGAATAGCAGTAACTATAGAACAGTGATTCTCAAACGGTTTTGCGTGGAAGATCATCCCTAGAGTACTATTGAGTATTGTCTGCGAAATTTAGCACACATTAAAGAACATCAAAATTAACCATAATTACACATGAGTTAAGACTATTGTAGGTATGATTACGTCATTGTAATTATCATCATGGACGTCATCATCATCAACATCATCATCATCATGTTTGCTTCAAAGCCTTCCCAAGCGACTTAGGCGAACTTGCTTTGCCACAGATCCCGTTCACTGTGTTAGGCACACATTTTCGATGGCCGGAGAACAAAGGGTGATATGGACAATATCCCGCTGAGCGCCTTTACACTATTCTCACTAGAATAGCTTCTATTACCCATTTATAGCCACCCCACTAAGTAACAACAGTGACCCTAGCCGAGACACTGTGAAATGGCAGACACACCACTATGTAACGATAATTGAGATAGAAAAATGTCCGAAGTCCAACCCCTACAGCCAGGCGATAACAATTGTTGCTAGTGGTGGTACGGGCGTCTTGTGAAGATCCGCTTCGTGCCAGTATCAGGGCGAGAGGATGTGAGCCCAGACCAGCAATAAAATGAGCTATGAGGAAGACATGGCTTTGTCTGGGTGCATGCAGGAGAGCTCCTTCAGCTATGAACGGGGTCCAAGAGGGGAACACGGCGGCCATGATGCCTATTTTGTTATAGCAAATCGGAAATGTAGAAGTGACGGAAGAGGCAAAACGGCCATGTGGAAGGAGCTGACTTCTGACGGCCGATTCGAAGGTGCAGCTGTAATTAAGCCAGCTAACGATGAACTCCTTCGGTACAATTATCTTTGAACAGTCATAACATCTGATGGGAGATGTCTTGTAGAGATTAAAACAAGAATCGCCATGGCTAAAGTAGCCTTTAGCAAGATGAAAAACATTCTGACCAATAAAAAGATGTCAATTGAAACGAGAAAAAGAGTGTTGAGGGGATATATAGAGCCTGTTCTTTTGTATGGATGTGAAACTTGGACAATAGGCAGTCAAGCTGAAAAACATCTGATGGCTGCAGAAATATGGTTTCTGAGGAAAATGCAAAGAATACCATGGACAGACAAAAAACAATGACCAAGTACTACAGGAGACAAATGAACATCGTAAACTGATTAGAGAAATTAGACGTAGACAGTCAAAATTTATTGGACATGTTATGAGAAGAAATGGATTGGAGAACTTGGTGACAACTGGCAAGATCGAAGGAAACAGACCAAGAGGCAGACCGAGAGGAAAATACCTGGATGGCTTGGCCACATGGCATGGACGAGACAGGAACACTGAGCTGATCCACGACACTGGTGATCGAGTGAAATGGCGAGTCATGACCGCCCACGCTTTCCGGCATGGCACATGATTGATTGATTGAACGATGAACAGGGTGGACATTGGTCGCTTCCCAATGGCGGAAGGGCTCGTGGGTAGGTACGCATAGCGGCGAATTTGTGGGATAAGCGCGAAAACGATTACATCATTTACGCTGTGGTATTTGTATTACTTGACATCTGCTGAGAGACATAATATATGTCCGATATCTGCTGGGAAACACATCATATCTGTGGATGTGTCCCGAGTACAAATATCTAGTTTATGGTTAATAAATCAGTTATTCAAATGGAATTCAAACTTATCATCATATATCACTCGCTGCTCCCTGTTCTGAGAAATTCTCTTCAACTCTGCGCAAGTCGAATCACAACGTCTTTGCATTGCTGTGTTTGTCTCGTCTGCGTCCTTGCATGTCTGCGTGTTGTGGTTTGTTCGTGGATGTCCTCTTCCTCTTTTCCCCTGAATAATGCCTTCTGTCAATTTCAATGGTAGACATCCAAGTCTCATATTGTAATCAAGCGAAGACTGCCAACCATTTTGTATATTTCTCAATAGACGTCTGTCGTTAGCTTCATCCTCTCTAAGATTGTGTTCATCTGATCTCCTTCTTGTTCACCTATAGCTATACGGCATTTTCTGAAAAGAACTTTTCATTTGTTTCCAAACTCGCATACTGCCAAAGACCAGTTATGTGTTGTCAATATCCTTGTTGACAGATCATTACTGATGTAACTTTGTGTTAGATATCATGAAAGACTATTGAAGAAAATCTTTTCGGACTTCACCTTCAAATATTCTGACGTCTCCATGAAATGCGGTGGAGTACTATATCAAATTCCTCGCAGGCGTCGTAACGCATTGCACACTGAATATTTATAGTCTACACACACACACACACACACGCGCGCGCGCGCACACACACGCGCACATACTGTAGTGTGTGTGTGTGTGTGTGTGTGTGTGTGTGTCTGGTGTGCGTGGACGTGTTTGTACCAAATAAAGAAGATGGCAAAACTTTATTTACCCACACATCCTGGGGTGGAGAAGAAGCAACAAGAAAAACAAAGAAAGAAAGAAAGATCCAGTAATATGTTATCTAGAGCTCAGCAAACCTGTGTGTGAAGCCTGTCGCCTGTATGTTTTCAATTCTCCATGCATCTATTCCAGACCTGGCTATCTCCTCTCAGGTATCTCCTACAAGCGAGGAAACACCTTTATGAAAGGTGAAGTTTGTCTCGTCCTCGCGCTGTGCTTGTGAATACAGATTCAGAATGCCGCTCGCGCGTCGCTAGGTCTGGCTATGTAATCTGGGCATTAGGCACCTGGCAGAAAGCCAGCAAAGATAGGATAGATAGCAACAGAAACCATGTCGGCAGTAAGGTCTGCCCACCCTCCATCTTTCCCACTAGGGAAAGAAAAATTCTATCCCCTCTTGGGATACGGCGCTACCTGTTAAATAAACACAGATCTGCACCTGACAGATCTTAATATAAACACCATTAATAAAATGGTACCTTGCGAGAAGGTTGCATGTTGTTTTATCGTGTTCAGAGTTCTCTTTATCAAGTTCATTTTATGTTTTATTCATTCGTTATCACGTTCAGTTGCATGCGTGTTTTTCCCATGCCGTTCAACTGCATGCATGCTTTTCTAGTGCTGTTCAGTTCTATACGCGATTATCCCCACGCTGTTTAGGTCTCTATATAATTTCCCTCTCTATTAGCTCTATATATAGTTTCCCTGTGCTGTTTAGCTCTATATTTAATTTCCCCATGCTGTTTAGCTTTATATCATTTCCTCACGCTATTTAACTCCATGCGTGACTTTCCCTTTGATGTTTAGCTCTATATATAATTTCCCCATGCTCTTTTGCTCTATATATAATTCTCACATGCTGATTAGCTTTATATCATTTCCCCACGCTGTTTAGCTCCATGCGTGACTTTCCCCTTGATGTTTAGCTCTATATATAGTTTCCCCATGCTGTTTAGCTCTATAATTTAATTTCCCCATGCTGTTTAGCTTTATATCATTTCCCCATGCTGTTTAGCTCCATGCGTGACTTTCCCCTTGATGTTTAGCTCTATATATAGTTTCCCCATGCTGCTTAGCTCTCTATATAATAGTCCAATGCTGTTTGGCTCCATGGGTTAATTTTACCTTGATGGTTAGCTCAATATATCATGTCTCCATGTTATTGATTGCTGTATACAATTTTTTATTGCTGTTCATCTACATCGAGTGACTTCCCTCATTATTCTCAGCTACATGCATATTTTCCTATTCTGTTCGACTACTTGTATATTTTCTCATGTTGTCCAGGTACATGCTCTTCAGCTATATGGACGATTTCCCCATGCTGTGCGACTTTACGTATACTTCCCAATGCTATTCAATGTTATGTATAGTTTTTCCATGTCGTTCAGCTCTGACAGATTCTCTTATACTATTCAGCTGCATGTATGATTTCCCTACTCTGTCCAGTTACATTTTCCCAATGTATATTTTCCGAATTTGTTCAGCTCTATGTATGGTTTTCCCATGCTGTCCAGTTACATGTATATTTTCCCAATTTGTTCAGCTCTCTGTATGATTTTCCCATGCTGTCCAGTCTCATCTCATCTCATCATGTTCCTCTTGTACCTTGCGGTGTCGAGGTGAAGTATAAACTTCGTGAGAGTGCCCGATTATGGGCTTCATATATCGACATTCCCATGGACTCTGCTATTCCTTCCGTCCAACGTTTACGTGGTCGGCCTCTTCCTCTGTTTCCATCTGGTCTGTACATCATTGCTTGTTGTGGTATGCTGTTGACTGGTAACCTACTTGCATGGCCAAACCATTTGACTTGCTGCTTTCTAATAAAATCTAGTGCTGCTTTAACCCCCACTTTAGTCCTGATTTCTTCATTTCTGATCTAATCTCTTCTTGATACGTTGAGTATTCTTCTCAAGAACCTCATTTCTGTTGTGATTTTTCTTTTCTCTTTTTCTGTCATTGTCCAGGTTTGGCATTGGTAGCATAGAGTTGGTAGAAATTGTAACAAGCTATGGGGAGGGTCCCAAATAGTCCTGTCACAATATTTCAAACTTATTCTTTTGCCCTGGTTGGGGATAGGTCTTTGCTGCCAACCCTCATCCGTTCCCCGGACTTACTGTCACTCTCTCTTTCGACCTCAGGGTCTATTTCCTGCAGTGTATTTCTGGCTGACACAAACGTAACATGACGATCGTCTCAGTCACTATAAATAGAATTTAATTCCGTAATAAAGACAACACAGAAGAACACCAAGACAGATAAACCTATAAAAATCTAGAAAAACAAAACTGATGAGAAAACTCTAGTCCAGAAATGAAGCCAGACAACTCTGAACATCATATAGCACAGATCTCTAAATTGTCCCGTCATTTCACAACTGCCTCACCGGGCAAAGTTTCCAGTCTCTCTATCCAGCGTCGGTTGTTCGAACAACAGCTTCCCAGTTTCCGAGGCCAACACGATATAGTCACTCATCTGGTCTGGGAAAATGCCATGGGATCACTTGGCACAATTTAGGTTGGGAACTGAAGTCTTGAGACCAGATTGTGTATAGGGAATGAATCAGAGTCTTTCGCTGTCCCGAACACGGATGGGAATTTGCGTATGTCCAAACAGAATCATCAGCAAACACTCGACCTTAAGTCGATGAGAAGACTTGAGTGGTGGTTGTGTCACTTATTTAATTTTTGTAATGTTTCTCCCTTAAAATTAGGAACATTATACCTGGTATGTCCACTGACTTGCACTGGTTTCATCAGGTGCTTATAACTTTGGGCATAGAAGCCCTGTCGAGTCTTTCAACACACTTTACTGTCAAAAGAAGGACCCTGTAGATGACAAAGTTTCAGTGAGCGACCAAGCTGACTCCTGCACCACAAACCTGAGGTCCAATTGGGCCTCAGTTAATAAATTGGTTATGCATTTTGGCTTACCAAGACCGTTATATAAGTGGCTTGCTTGACTGGGTCTGACATGTCAGGTAGCCCCTGGATTGGCTACGTCCTGGCTTGAGTAGACCTCCAACTTGTAGACGTCCTGTCGGTTACCCTATGCACCCTTTTGCATACAAGACTCACTCTACACACTCATACCCTGCCTTTATTATTATTGGGCACATTCGTTTCCCGGCTTCTCTCTCCCTTGCAAACCATGCCTTTCTCACGACAAAGCTCTTGTAGTGTGGTGTGAGTAATCAAAGAAGAGTTATTCCCCATTCCTAGCCAGAATAGGAAAGAAGATACTACCCCGTCCGGCCGCTGCTCTCTCTCCTGAGCAGTCGCCGCAATGTACCGGCAGTGCCTCAAATAACCCATAGATTCAGATGAGTTCAGGTTCTCTCAGTGAGATAGAGAAGTCCATTATCTTCCCGACATCATCCTATCGACTAAAAGACGAAAGAGATAGCACTGTGGATAGCCTCTTCCAGCTCAAGAAGATAGATCATAGATTGGTGGACCCCATCCCCAAGGAGCCCTTCCCTCCTTCCGGCATACCGTAGCTATCTAATGATTATATTCTACAGAAAGATGACAGTATGAACAGTTCAGGCCGTAGAAGGAAAGATAGCACTCGTCTATCGGCTGCCAAGAACAAGCGATATCATTTGGGAAACATTTATTGTTCAGAATTGTTCCCTTGCTAAGCCAAGATCCAGACTCTTAGCCAGATTGGCTAACGGTCACCCCCTCCCAATATGGCAAGACTGCCGATTCGCCCATTCATCTCAGTAGTTAAGACAATAGAGATTTATAAGTGCAGAACTAATTACAACCTAGAATTACCTTTTATACCCGAGCAGTATTCTGCATGTAAAATGTCCCAATCTTCAACTTGATATCTTGACATTATGCAGTGGGTAACGATAAGTTTAGAAACGGACATGAATTGCCCAAGAAGTCGCACCAGTGCGCATTTGGCGCAAGGCGCTCCATCGGGTCTACCCGAAAGGAAAGACATATATCTAATCACTCCATGAAAAGATCGGGTTATTAAAGTAACCCAAAGAACTATCTTCCATGGTGATTGAGCAAACAAGAGAACTGAGAGCTTCCGAAAGCTGTTTCCCCCTGTTTACCCAAAATGAAAGAAGGCATGAGGACATGAGCCATTGGCGTTTCGCCACATAGGCCCCATCTTAAGAAAGTCGAACCCTACGCACTTTCTACTGCCAGAGGTTCTGTTCGAATGACCTCACCCTCACATTCAACCATAGGATGCCGTGATAGGAAATCCGATCCCACATTCTCCCTTCCGGGGATGTATTCGACCTTGAACTGATACGGTTGTAGGAGCAATGACCATCTCATTAACCTCGCGTTCAGTTTCTTAGAAGTTGCTAAAAAGGTCAGAGGTTGATGGTCGGACTGCACTTTGAACGGTACTCCATACAGATAAGGTTGAAATTTATGTACCGCCCATACTAGAGCCAGACATTCCCGTTCGACTGTGGAGTAATTCCGTTCGGCAGGTAACAGTTTTCTACTTGCATACGCCACCGGACATAGCATCGAAGCATCATCTCGCCCTTCCTGCAACAAAGTTGCCCCAATCCCTATGTTACTCGCGTCGGTTCTTAGAACAAACGTTTTCTCCAAATTTGGGAGTTGCAGGACTGGCCTATCCACCAAAGCCTGTTTCAGCTTCCCATAAGCTTCTTCACAGCTCGGGGTCCAGACTATAGGATCTGGCGATCCTTTCTTCAGGGTCTCGGTTAACGGCGCCGCAATTTCGTTGAACTTCGGAATAAATTTCTGGTAAAACCCACACAGAGACAAGAAAAACCTAACATCCTTTTTGGATTTAGGACGGGGTGCGAGTCAGACCTTCTCAATATTCTTTTCTTCCGGTACCAGTCCCCTTGGGGTAATAGTATGTCCCAGAAATTCCAAGGATTGATAGCCAATCATGCATTTGGCTGGACGGGCGGTTAACCCTTCCTCTTTTAACCTTGTGAAGATCTGTCCCAAGGACTTCAGGTGATCCCTCAGATTGTCAGACGCGATGAGAATATCATCCATAAACGAGACCACAGAGGGATCCTTTAAAGGCTCTAATAACATTCTCATCATGCGAGGGAACACACTGGGCGCATTGCTAAGCCCAAATGGCATCACCTTGAATTCGTAATGCCCGCTCGGAGTACTGAAGGCGAGCAAGGGGCGAACCTCGGGCTTCACAGGGATCTGATAATATCCCCTGCTTAGATCAATTTTCGAAAAGTACTTTGCCTTATTTAGTCTTGCAAACAGTTGATTTGTGTTCGGTAACGGTTCAACTTGGAATGTCGTACATCTGTTTAAATGCCTGTAATCAATACATAGGCGGTACTCCCCACTGGGCTTCCTCAACAAGACAACCCCGGCATTATAAGGAGAAGTCGAAGGAGTGATGATGTCATCGTCCAGAAGCTTCTGGATTTCAGCTTCCAGGGCCTTCTCTTTCGAAAAGGGCACTGGATATATTTTTTGGCGAACGGGGTCTTGGGTAGTCAGAGTCATATCAAACTCGACTAACCCTGTTCGCCCTGGCCGATCGGTAAGAATCTGCTGATGGGACTCCAACAAACAGATGACCAGGTCTGTTTCTTCAGCCGACAGATCAGGATTTATATGTACATCCCTATAGGTTTCCCCAGAGTGTAAAGGATACTCCCTATCCGCGTCTTCGCCCGATTCAGTTTCCATCGCGACCGCCATAGTCATGAGTGGAAGAGAAGTACCATCAGATCGTTCTTCATACTTTTTGAGGAGGTTAATGTGGAAGATTTTGGACTTCCCCCTGATCTGGATGGCATAATTGGTTCGGGACACAACACTTTCCACCGGGAAAGGCCCCTGCCAACCAATCTCGAGTTTATTGGAACCAACTGGAAGTAACAACAGAACCCGATCCCCCACTTTAAGAGACCTATCCTTTGTCCTTCTATTGTAGTAGGCCGCGTGTCTCTTTCTGGCAGCCCTCAGATTCTGAGCTGCCAAAGCCCAACCCGTCTGGAGCTTCTTCTTTAACTCTTCGACGTATTTATATGAGGATACAACTTCTTCGGAAGTTTCTTCCTCTGTCCAACATCTCAATAGGGCTTCTAAGGGACCCTTGATGGGCCTCCCGAATAGTAGAGTGGCTGGTGGCAACCCGGTCGACCCATGGGGAACCTCCCGATAGGCGAACAAGGCGGCTGAGATATACTCATCCCATCTGTCTGGTTTCTCTTGAGCCAGCTTCCGAAGCATGGTCATCAAGGTACCATTAAACCTCTCTACTTGCCCATTAGACTGAGGGTGGTACGGGCGTGTGTGAATGTGGTTGGTCTGGAAGATACGAAAGACTTCTTCCATCAGCTTACCACAGAACTGAGACCCATTGTCCGTTAGGATCTCGTTGGGAAATCCCAACCGAATAAAGGTCTACATCAGTGCATCAGCCACTCGCTTAGAGTCGATTGTGGCCAAAGGTATCGCCTCACCCCACATGGAACAGCAATCCACCATCGTGAGAATGTACTTATTCCTCTTCCTAGTCCGAGGAAGAGGACCAACAAGATCGATGGCAACTCTCTCGAAAGGAGAGTTCATAATGGGCATGTCACCCAAGATTACCGGAGCCGTCCAGTGTTTTGGTGCCACACGCTGGCACTCTGGGCACGACTTGACGTACCTACGCACGTCTCCAGTCATCCCTGGCCAGTAGTAATGGCAGGAAATGCGCTGGAGAGTTGCCCCGACACCCATATGTCCACTGAAAGAAATGGTGTGTCCCATATAAAGAAGCTGTTCCCGATAAGCCTTAGGAACTACCAGCTGTCCATGCTGGCGTTCCTCCACTCCGGCTCTCCGGTACAGTAACCGATTCTTCATATAATACTGACCCCGTCTTGGTGGGTCAGAACTTTTTGGCAACTGGCTGAAGCAAGGTTGCAAAGTAGCATCCTGGCTTTGAGCAGCTCGTAACTCCCCAGGCAAGGGATTCACGATCAAGGCCGGCGTCTGCTCATCCTCCGATTGAGATCTGGTTTGCATCGCCCCTACGTACATGGGTTCTGTTGGGATCCCTAGAAAGACGTAGCGACAACCCAAGATCATTGGGAAGATAGGATCGAGCAGAACGGCTGCCTGTATAGTGCCGGTAACATATTTTGATTTGATGTCCACCTTCGCAATTGGAAGAGACATCGCTACCGCACTCTTTGTCGCCGTTTGAATCTCAATAGATTCCCCGGTTGGCTGCTCTGGGCTCACTAAGTGTGATGAAATTACAGCCTCAAACTGCAGACCTGTGTCATAGAGACACTCAACTGGTTGTCCGTTCACAAGTATCGTCTCTACTACTGGTGGTTTTTCTGAATCTTTGTTCTCAAGACCCCTCCCTTCTACCTCCCTGTGCGACCCTTCCCCGGTTTCTACAAGACAGGCAGCATAGTGAGAGTCTTTCTGTTTACACCTGCAATCAGCCGTATTGTGTGTGGGAGATTTGCAATAGGCGCACCACTTTTCACTCCACTTTCTTTTAGGAGATCCAGGTGGACTCTTACCAGAGGGTTTCTTAATTAGAACTTTATCGAAAGGATCCTCCTTTTTGGTTTGGGTTGTTTTAGGGTTCTTCTTCTTTCCAGACCAAGTGTCTGGTGATCGGGGATTGGGTTGTGACAGTTCCCCATTATCCCCATGAGCTAGCACATACCTTTCCGCTAATGTATTTACCAAGTCTAACCTCTCTGCCCCATTTTCTAGCAAGAAGGTTTGCAATGGCTTCGGCATCATCCTCTTCATTTGGTCCACGACCACTAATTCTTCTAAACTTTCATAGTCGTTAGCAAATCCAGCTAATGACATCCACTTCAAAAGGTAAGACTTCAGTCTAACACTGTAGGCTGCGAACATCTCCCCTGGCTCTCTCTTCGACTTTCTGAACTGCTGTCGATAAGTATGAGCTGTCATCTGGAACTTTTTCAATAATGCTTTCTCCAGGGCTTCATAGTCATTCTCCATACCAGGTGGCAACCTTGAGTATACCTCGTACGCTGTCCCTCTCAGGCCCTGTGAGAGTTTCAAGTTCCATTTCCCACGTTCCAGTCCCATAGCCAAAGCCATCTACTGGAATCTTTGAAGATACTGGTCGATCTTATCTTTGTGTTCATTGAACGGGAGCAAAGGGAACTTCATTGCCTGGTATGGACCGCCACCAGAAGTTGTTGAGTCCGGTAGAACGGTGCCTCCCACTGCACCCTCTCTTTCCTTGGCAGTTTGAGCTTTAAGCTCCAACTCCCTCATGCGGAACTCATGGTCTCTGGCGGCCTGCTCTGCTTCCATTTTCTTAGCTTCGCGCTCAGCTTCGATTTTCTTAGCTTCGCGCTCAGCTTCGATTTTCTTAGCTTCACGCTCGGCTTCAAATTTCTTAGCTTCGCGCTCTGCCTGTCTGAAGTCTCTTTCAACTTCATGAACATATTTTTGTAACTCCGCCCCATCGTAGCCCATCTCTCGCCCTGTAGTCTGTACTTCTGCAACATTAAATTTAGCTGATGCCATCTTAAACTCAGCGGGTAAGTGTATACAATTCTATATCAAAATGTATCTCTCAAGTAAACAATTGGATATTTTATACGACCACAACACGTCACATGTCGGTCAGTCTGTGTCAGGCAGAGTACAGACAATAGCCAGACACGGTAGGCAGAACCTATTGATAGTAGACAAGGATATCTGTCCCCTATCACTATATCAGCCAGAACTTCACCAGGATTTCAAATATCCCGGGACGTGCCCCCAGAAATTGTAACAAGCTATGGGGAGGGTCCCAAATAGTCCTGTCACACTATTTCAAACTTATTCTTTAGCCCTGGCTGGGGACAGGTCTTTGCTGCCAACCCTCATCCGTTCCCAGGACTTACTGTCACTCTCTCTTTCGACCTCAGGGTCTATTTCCTGCAGTGTATTTCTGGCTGACACAAACGTAACATGACGATCGTCTCAGTCACTATAAATAGAATTTAATTCCGTAATAAAGACAACACAGAAGAACACCAAGACAGATAAACCTATAAAAATCTAGAAAAACAAAACTGATGAGAAAACTCTAGTCCAGAAATGAAGCCAGACAACTCTGAACATCATATAGCACAGATCTCTAAATTGTCCCGTCATTTCACAACTGCCTCACCGGGCAAAGTTTCCAGTCTCTCTATCCAGCGTCGGTTGTTCGAACAACAGCTTCCCAGTTTCCGAGGCCAACACGATATAGTCACTCATCTGGTCTGGGAAAATGCCATGGGATCACTTGGCACAATTTAGGTTGGGAACTGAAGTCTTGAGACCAGATTGTGTATAGGGAATGAATCAGAGTCTTTCGCTGTCCCGAACACGGATGGGAATTTGCGTATGTCCAAACAGAATCATCAGCAAACACTCGACCTTAAGTCGATGAGAAGACTTGAGTGGTGGTTGTGTCACTTATTTAATTTTTGTAATGTTTCTCCCTTAAAATTAGGAACATTATACCTGGTATGTCCACTGACTTGCACTGGTTTCATCAGGTGCTTATAACTTTGGGCATAGAAGCCCTGTCGAGTCTTTCAACACACTTTACTGTCAAAAGAAGGACCCTGTAGATGACAAAGTTTCAGTGAGCGACCAAGCTGACTCCTGCACCACAAACCTGAGGTCCAATTGGGCCTCAGTTAATAAATTGGTTATGCATTTTGGCTTACCAAGACCGTTATATAAGTGGTTTGCTTGACTGGGTCTGACATGTCAGGTAGCCCCTGGATTGGCTACGTCCTGGCTTGAGTAGACCTCCAACTTGTAGACGTCCTGTCGGTTACCCTATGCACCCTTTTGCATACAAGACTCACTCTATACACTCATACCCTGCCTTTATTATTATTGGGCACATTCGTTTCCCGGCTTCTCTCTCCCTTGCAAACCATGCCTTTCTCACGACAAAGCTCTTGTAGTGTGGTGTGAGTAATCAAAGAAGAGTTATTCCCCATTCCTAGCCAGAATAGGAAAGAAGATACTACCCCGTCCGGCCGCTGCTCTCTCTCCTGAGCAGTCGCCGCAATGTACCGGCAGTGCCTCAAATAACTCATAGATTCAGATGAGTTCAGGTTCTCTCAGTGAGATAGAGAAGTCCATTATCTTCCCGACATCATCCTATCGACTAAAAGACGAAAGAGATAGCACTGTGGATAGCCTCTTCCAGCTCAAGAAGATAGATCATAGATTGGTGGACCCCATCCCCAAGGAGCCCTTCCCTCCTTCCGGCATACCGTAGCTATCTAATGATTATATTCTACAGAAAGATGACAGTATGCCCAGTTCAGGCCGAAGAAGGAAAGATAGCACTCGTCTCTCGGCTGCCAAGAACAAGCGATATCATTTGGGAAACATTTCAGAATTGTTCAGAATTGTTTCCTTGCTAAGCCAAGATCAAGACTCTTAGCCAGATTGGCTAACGGTCACCCCCTCCCAATATGGCAAGACTGCCGATTCGCCCATTCATCTCAGTAGTTAAGACAATAGAGATTTATAAGTGCAGAACTAATTACAACCTAGAATTACCTTTTATACCCCAGCAGTATTCTGCATGTAAAATGTCCCAATCTTCAACTTGATATCTTGACATTATGCAGTGGGTAACGATAAGTTTAGAAACGGACATGAATTGCCCAAGAAGTCGCACCAGTGCGCATTTGGCGCAAGGCGCTCCATCGGGTCTACCCGAAAGGAAAGACATATATCTAATCACTCCATGAAAAGATCGGGTTATTAAAGTAACCCAAAGAACTATCTTCCATGGTGATTGAGCGAACAAGAGAACTGAGAGCTCCCGAAAGCTGTTTCCCCCTGTTTACCCAAAATGAAAGAAGGCATGAGGACATGAGCCATTGGCGTTTCGCCACAGGAAGATTGTGTTGTTGTGCTGTCCAGTTACATGTATATTTTCCCAATTTGTTCAACTCTCTGTATGATTTTCCCATGCTGTCCAGTTACATGTATATTTTCCCATGCTGTCCAGTTACATGTATATTTTCCCATGCTGTCCAGTTACATGTATATTTTCCCATGCTGTCCAGTTACATGTATATTTTCCCATGCTGTCCAGTTACATGTATATTTTCCCATGCTGTCCAGTTACATGTATATTTTCCCATGCTGTTCAGTTACATGTATATTTTCCCATGCTGTTCAGTTACATGTATATTTTCCCATGCTGTTCAGCTCTTTGCTTGACTCTTCCAACTATTCAGCTTTATGTGCGCCTTTATCTAATTTATAAATTTTCCGAAATATGCAGACGCAACATTGACAGTGTCGATAACTTCACACGATTACGTCAGTTAAGGAACTACGCAGATTTATGGATTAAGTTGGTACTTTCACCATACCATCAAATTTATCTCATACATTATTTTTACCAATAAGCCAGTGAAGGAATCACGCAGATGTATCTATTACGTTAGTACTTTCATCACACCCTATATTTATCTCATATATTACATTACCAATATGCCAGTGAAGAAACTACGCAGATGTAAGGATTACGTTAGTACTTTTATCTTACCATCAAATTTACCTCATCTGTTATTTTACCAAAATGTGATTGATGGAAATAAGCAAATTTATAGATTACGTTAGTACTCTCCTCTTACTATCACATTTACCTCATCTAATTCTGTCAGCTCTATCAATATCTTAGACCTGTCTTACCATCTCTATCTACTATAAACATACTGATGATCACAGTCTTCTCCATACCCTCCCTGTCATTTCAAAAGTTGTCAAGATTCTGTCCTGTTTGAGGCTCCGTAGAATACGTCAAGATGATGAGATTCTTGATATTGTTAGGTTTATTTCGCCATCGTTCAATTCCTGATTACATTTTACATGTGGCCTTTAATCATATAGAGAGAAAGAAAGAGAGAGAGAGAGAGAGAGAGAGAGAGAGAGAGAGAGAGAGAGAGCGAGAGAGAGAGAGAGAGAGAGAGAGAGAGAGGGGGGAGAGACAGAGAAGGAAGGAAGAGAAAAGATGAGAAGAGAAGAGAGAGAAAGGGAGAGATTGAAGGAAGAGAAGAGAAGTGAAGGGAAGAGAAGAGAAGAGAAGAGAGGAGAAGAGAAGAGAAGAGAGGAGAAGAGAAGAGAAGAGAAGAGAAGAGAAGAGAAGAGAAGAGAAGAGAAGAGAAGAGACGAGACGAGACGAGAAAAGATCAGACGAGACGAAACGAGACAAGACGAGAAGAGAGAAAGTAAAACTTACCAAATAAAGGGTAGACATAACATGATCTTAACATTCCATCCTCGCTGCCTACGTGTTAACAAAATTATGTTCATACATTTACATATCATCGTTCACATCCTATTCCCGAAGCCGTATTCAAGGATACCCTATTTGTGTTTTTACACGGGGTCCAACATTTCACATATATTTTGATCCACAACCGTTTTCTTACACTTCTGGAATTCCTGGTACCGTCCCTTGTAATCGTCTGTTGACCATTTTAATTGTTCCCATTTTACATACCCCATCTGTTTCTTTCCGTAATAGTTCTTTGTAAATGACGAACGTCTTTACATATATTTCTAGAAACGTAATTTACAATATTGCCTACAAAAGATGTGGTATTACATTTTATTTTGCGGTCCGCTCGCTTTGAACTCAAGCGTAGTATATGCATGTGCTACTACTTCTAGTGCACTGGTTTAATTTATGCGTGTGGATTTGTTTTCTCTATTACCAGTGTCCCTCGCCCATCAGGCGAACCCACTCCGACTTCTGAGGTACTTGTAATTTTCGACCCCAAGTAAAGAACGAGAAGTCAACATTTTAGTGCAACTGACTAGTGTAAAGGTTGAACCCACTACCTCGGTATCAGCACACCGGAAGTTTAAGGGCTCGTGCGTTTATCCATTCGGCCATGATGGCCTCGTGGTATTAGATATATTGGACAAAACGGTAGACAACTTTTCAGTCGCCTCCGTGAACACCTCCAGGATCGTCATAGTCAGGCCTCCAAACCTTCACAAAATTCACTAAACAGATCTAATTGTTGTATGCGCTCGCTCTCTTTGAACTCAAGAGTAGTCCAATACACGTGCTATTACTTCCAGTGCACTGGATTGATTTTTGCATGTGGATTAGCTTTCTTCATTACCAGTATATTCGACATCAGATGTACAGTTCATATAATTTTGTTTGTGACAATCTTACCACAGCGGTATCGGCTTGTGTAAATCGAATTCCACAGTATCTTGGGCATGAGTAGTCTCCGTCTGCCAGGTTGAAATCATCAGCACAGTTATATACCATGGCTACATACTGCTGATTCCCTCATCTCACACCCTCTTGTAACCCCTGGTTTTGTTACGATTTTCGTTTGTATATCCCTTTTTTCTCTGGTTCTTCGTTTGGATATCTCCTTCTTCTATCGTTCTACATTTCTTCACTATTTCTTCTTCAAAAGTACGTGTCCAAGGCTGTTGGCTGCCAGCAGATCACGCTGGCCATTGTTCCTAGTATTTTGCTTCTAGTTAGATTTGTTGTGGCAGCCTTCTTAAAGCACAACAGTCGATTTCCAAATTAGCAACACAGTATTGCTTCGAACCTATTTATAGCACATCCATGGTAACTATACATAAGCAAGGCTTCATACCTCTGCTGATTATATGTATATTCTTGAAGCACTTCCACCCAAATAACTTCATTAACTTGTTGAATTGTTAGTGTTCACTATGTTTTACTTATTAGATTCTTGTTACTTTTCGGTGTTAAATTTATTTGTTTACACCTATTCATCTTCACTGCATTTTTCTTATTTTTATAAATACACTTCATTGTCTTTGTATCCTTAATTTGTCTTTTTTGTTAACGCATATCTTTCGTGTTTCTTTATATGTATGTTTTCTTACAATACGTTAGTCTTTCTTGTATGTACGTTTACTTATATTTCCTTAGTGTTTCTTTGTATGTATGTTTTCTTACATTTCCTTAGAGGTTATTTGTATATGTTCTCTTACATTTCCTTAGTGTTTATTTGTATGTATGTTTTCTTACATTTCCTTAGTGTTTCTTTGTATGTATGTTCTCTTACATTTCCTTAGTGTTTCTTTGTATGTATGTTTTCTTACATTTCCTTAGTGTTTTTTTGTCTGTATGTTTTCTTACATTTCCATAGTGTTTCTTTGTATGTATGTTTTCTTACATTTCCTTAGTGTTTCTTATGTGAAAGCTGTCAGATAATCGAATTAATTTTCTGCCACAGGAATATTCTTTGAGTATCGCTTGTGTGATTGTTGCCAAGTCTTTTCCATGCGCGAATATCGTTAAATATCGATTTCCGGTAAAAATTACGTCAGTTTCCTATTTTAGGTTTTGTGGAATGCACGTTGTCCTTTTATTTTGGTTTTTATTGTTTTTCGTCGCCATTTTAAGAAAAACAAATAAACTACCAGAGGACAGATCACATAGAATAGTTAGGTTATATTTGAAAGTTCTTGTTTTCGAGACTTAGCTTTAGTAATTATGATTAAAACGGCAACGGACAAAGAGCATAAATAATAATTAATAACATATTGACACGGTATGGGAGTATTTTAAAAGGAAGTAAAATACTAAAGATCGTACACACCTTAAATACAGAATAAACAGTAATAAAAGTTTACATCTCTATTTCTAGTCCATGACTTTGACATGATTTCTCTGATCACACGTTTGTGTTTTTAATTCTATCTGAATTTGATTTCCATAATACAAACCGGAGGGGGGAAGGCGGGACATGCAAATGCGTCATTGCTTTCACGAGGTGTCTGAATTGGTTACAGCACCTACAGGAGTGTTTTACCACTGGCATCTTGGCTAGGTGCCGACATATGTGCAGCTGAAAGTCTTGGTTCCAGCATAACCGCTCGTTCACATAGTCATCACTTTCGAGAAAGGAGTTTTGCGTCTGCCCGTTAGAGTAGTTCGCGGTACTGTTATCATGATTTGTAAGACAGACAGATACTGACGGGAGGACGAATGAGACAGACAGACAAATAGATGGACACACAGACAGACAGATAGACTGACAGACAGATAGACGCACGGACGGATAGATATATAGACAGATACACATGGACGAGCGGACGAACGGACGAACGTATAGAGAGAGAGAGAGAGAGAGAGAGAGAGAGAGAGAGAGAGAGAGAGAGAGAGAGAGAGACGGAAGGATGTACAGACAGACGGACAGACGAACGGGTGGACAGGCAGATACAGACGGGCGAACGAACGAACGAACGGAGACAGAAAGACACATAGACATACATACATACAGACAGATATACAGACAGATGGACATATAAACTGAAACCGGTCATATAGACAGACGGACGAAGATAAATGGTCGGACGGAAAAATGGAGACATACAGACAAACGGATGGAAAGCCGGACGGAAACAGACAGACATACAGAGAAACATACATTTTATCTGTAAGGATGTTTCCTACATTTGGACCTATTGACGGTAAGGATTTCACATACACTATCATTATACAGACTCGTTTGGTCAGACCCCTCGTATCAGGAGATAACGCCACGAAGTGTCTGCCAGCTCTGACACGCAGCTTCGTGGAAAGATTCACAGCTTCGGTCATACAATAACGAATATGCTATGCGAACTTCTGCCAAATAAACATTTAAGACAAACTCTGCATGTTATAATGCACATAAATTGTAGTGCCATATCGCCTTTGTAATGTGTAGTATATAGCAATTGTAAAGGTTCTTCTGCAAAATTTCACCTACCATCTTTTTTTATATTTTGTTTTGTCGTGTCCTGCAACAGCTAGTCTTCCATGTCCCAAAGATAACTCTCTTACACAAAAACATAAGACCAGTTTGTAAAATGGGGTGGTAAACATTATTCTAACAAAATAAAAATAATGGTTGCATATCCTTTACAGGTCGTTGCAGTCAACACCATCATTTTTGGCTGTTCGTGATGTCTTGGCAAGTTTATGTTCAGTAGTTGCCATTGCATTCTTAACGGCTGGTACACATACCATTGTTTGAAAATTAACACACGGCGGTCTTCTTCCAATTCGCCTGCAGCTGTGTTTAGAACGTAGTCTGCCGATTACGAATTGCTGCCGTAACCCCTTCAACGAGCACACTCATAAATCAGGAACAGTCAAGAACCATGTCTACGTCTTCAAGCGAACCGGGTACCTGGTGCTAGCCCCGTACTTGTACAGACCAATGGACACTGGATGGGTGAACTTATCACTATCACACCGGACGCCTTTACTTCCAAAACCATTTCCTGGAACTCATTTGAGTTTGGGTCGATTTGAGAGCCCAGGTCAGTTTAACCAACAAATCCCCACCTCGAGGGGGGTTTCGAACACATGACCACCGCTAGTCACTGCTCCTAGCGTGTCTCCCTTACCCTGCCATCTGTGTTATATTTTGTATTGCTATAATCTCGCTCAGTCCCAATATCCCGTGTCTCAAACAATGATAATTCGATCAGCCTCGCTAGACAGACAGAGAGAGAGAGAGAGAGAGAGAGAGAGAGAGAGAGAGAGAGAGAGAGAGAGAGAGAGAGAGAGAGAGAGAGAGAGAGAGAGAGAGAGAGAGAGAGACTAATCCAGTTTGTCAACAATTGTTGACAGGCGAGAGACCGAGCAATATGGGATAAAACCCGGTGCAATTAAGTCGATCCGACTTCATTGCCAGGGGTTTTATCCCATATGACTCGGTCTCTTTCCGCAGGGCGGCCTGCCGAAACGTCGCAAAAAGTACGAATTCCGTAGCTCCAGCGACGACTCCCATGAGCCTTCGAGAAAATTACACTCGTGAACGGAATGATGCAGTCCGGAATCGAACCCATAGCCTTCGTATCCCATGGAAGACCGTTTAACCACTTTACACGGGGACACCCCCCCCTCCCCCCTTCCGCCTACCCTCCTTACAATATGAGTTAGTGATCATCATTCTAAGGAGCAAACACAGTAAGTAAAGTAACGTGTATCAAAGGACCCTTCTCACACTATAAGGTATATTAGACATATTGTTCTTGCACATTATGTTCACAAATATAATATTGACATGCCAATATAGTATTTCGGCACTCGATGGCTGATGGGTAAACATCATGCAGTCCACCTTTACTTCCCGAATAATGTCCTGGTACCTATTTTAGGCTGGTCGACCCGTGAACCCAGGAAACAGAGAGTAATTCCCCCAAAACACATCATCAACATCTGTAAACAATCGTAGTAATTCCGACTCGCCATCTATAATGCTAAAAAGCGTGCCATTGTGAACGCGCCTTTGTTCTGGGCGGGGTGACGTTGCCAAGAACCGTTTCTGCAGCTTGGAACTAAATGCACGCCTCGCCAGAGCTCACATCAGAGCAATTTCTGAGAGCCAGCATGTGCACGCTCGTGCTGGCCTCAGTGGGCACCCGGCCTTTCCCGAGATAACACATGTCACAACAGACATGGATCCGTGTCATTCTGTGTCCACCAGGTCTCCAGCCTATACTTCGGCTATCACCGTTGCTCACCTTATTCGCAACGTGAGTAATTTGCACTTTTTTATAATTTGTAATCGTAATTATTAAACAATATCGTTTAAATTAATGTCTTAAATGTTTTATCATCATCATGTATTCTACAAAGTGGGGTAGGCGTTAATACCCCTCCACAGATCTCGCTCTTCTGTGTTCTGAATCAATTCTATCGATGACATTCCTCAGCGCCATCTCCTTAGACCATCACCTATCATTACTCCAGGTTTGCCTCCTCTGTCGCTTATCTGTCCAGTCGTCACGATGTTCTCAAATGCTTCTCTTCTCACTATATGACCAGGGTACGCGGTCTCTCTCTCTCTCTCTCTCTCTCTCTCTCCTCTCTCTCTCTCTCTCTCTCTCTCTCTCTCTCTCTCTCTTATAGTTATATAACATTTCATTCTTTCATTAGTCTCTTCTACATAATCGTTGTTAATTACTCTGGCCGTTCAACATATTCCCAACATTAATATCTGAAACCACATCTCCGCTGTCTGCAAGCTTTCTCTTGTTGTTCGTTCACATTCCAAGATCCCCTGACATCCAGCAAAACAGATTCGACATAACAGTTTAGTACTCACTTTCTGACATTAAATAAAGGTGATTGACTACATACGATATTTAATGGTATAATATTTTGAATCTTTTATATTTAATATTCATTGTTTATTGTGCTGCTGCCTGTCATCTTTATATCCTCTCGTTAAACAGTCAAAATTATTAGTTTGTTTGACTCTTATTAAACAATTAAAATGAATTTATTAAGCAGTCTTGTTAAACAGACAATTTTAGTTGTTGTTTTTTTTTCCAGCCTAAACAATCAAGATTATCAGGTTACTTTCTTTACCATTTCTGGTGTATGCAGGGAGAATGGTTTCTTCCGGCTGCGGGATAAATGTCACTTGCCCAAATAGTCACAACATAGTAAACATGCTATGATTGATCATATTCAAATTCAAATCTAGCACCAAACCAAATCTAGGTTTGGACCAAACTAAAATGGATGGTGGAAAATGGGAAGTCATTTTTTGTTATGACTTAAAAGCTGTTAATATGGTAGCAGTCATATTGTATTATATATCAGATTAAAGAGGTTTGCATACGGGAAACTACTGTATGTAAGCCATTAGCAGATATGGAAAGTTGCTTAAGACGATTAATCATTCCATGGCACTTAATCAGTTACAGAAAAACACCAGAGCCTTATCGAGATTCGAACACACGTCCCGCGATGTGATCGTCGAACAATCTGAGCTCTTCGATAACTCTCTCCTCATAAAATCCAAGGACCTAGTGTTGAGTCCCTTTACAGTTAGACAGGACAAACCCGATGATATTTAACTAGATAGATAAGGTCTAATGTTGAATCGCTTTACAGTTAGGCAAGGCAAACCAAATGTTATTAAATAATGATGTGATTTAGGTTTAAAAAAATACTGCCTAGAACTAGATATAAGCAGCAGAGTAGCCAGGATTTGAGAATGATGGAATAGAAGTGATAAAATTTGAATGATTGGAACCTTAGAAAGAAGGGACCCACTAGGGTAAAATGTATGACAGAGGAAGCTTTAATGTTCCCTACCACTTTCCATTGCCATCAGCACAGACTAATCAACATCACCACTATCTTTATTTGTTTGTTTCTTTCTCTCTTTTCTTTGTCATTCTCACTTATCTTGATAAGGTGAAAAGGAATTTCGTATGCTTTTTTTGTCTAAACTACGATTGTTGGTAAGAGGATTGGAATTTTAACACTTGAGCTAGATCAGTGAGGATGGAAACGAATGGATATCACTGATACCGGAAAGAAATAATAATTAGTACACAAGCAAAAGCAGAATAATACACAATGAAGGACGGAAGAAATTAGTTCAAATTTCCATAGTGACAAATATATAATAGAACAGAAAGTGAGAAAAAGCAAATTGCAAGCACATGTAATGGTATTTTGTGTGAAATAATTTAGCAATTCTTCTCACAGTACATGTTGTGTAGTGTTGGTGGTGATCCTGGTCTACAGACTTAAACTGTGCACATATATTATGCGCGAGGCATATAAAAAAAGGTAGTTTGCTATTGCTTTCCTTCTTGGCAGGGATCACACCGGTCGGTGACCGTTGTCATTGTATATATAAAGAGGTCCACCCCCTACTGTCGTGAAACTTAGACCATAACCTACAACTATCTGTCAGCTGCTCCCAAGCTCTATCCGCCACCTACACGAGCTTTCGCACTTTTCCCTAATCGGATGGCTAGTCGGGTACTCCACCTTGCCGTAGGCTGTCAGAGGGGAGGAGGCAACTTACTTCTCCTTTGACAGAGTGTATCCCTACTCCGCCATCCTAATTTAATACATTCGATTGCTAATAGCAGATAGAATATGAATATAAATACAACCACAAATGAAGTAATGCAGATTAGCAGATCTCCTGGTCTACTAAACATACTAATAAATAGTACACCTCTGAAACAAGTTAAAGAATTTAAATACCTAGGAAAAATGGGGCCAAACTCCCTGGTCTAGGGTTTACATGACTTTCTCCGTAATCCCGTATACTCTCGTGAGTAACGTGACGTGCGCGAGAATCGGTGGCGGTTCTCTCCGCGTCCGTAACTTATGGGGTATGTGAGCCGGTCGCGCAGAAAGCAATAGCAAACTACTAAGCGTAATCTTGCCAAGAAATCAACAATCAGCTGAAAGATGCTGCTGTTGACAGCGATGTCCTGTAATAATATGCGAACAAAACAAAAAGGAAACATGATCACAGAAGATGGCAGAATAGACATATAAATCGAAACCAGATATAAAAAAGCAAGTGTGCTTATATGTCAACTCTCACCCACACTGAAACATCCAAATATGCCTATGTCCGCAAAACGACAAATAATAAAGAGCATATTCACGCCAACCATATGCTACCAATCTCAAACTTGAACATTATCCAAATCTAATTTACGCAAAAACAACACCTGTGAGATGAGGTGCTTGAGGAGAGCTGCCAAGTTAATTATTCGAGACGCTGAATAAGAAATGTTATTATCAGCCAGACAGTGAGATCAACATTTTGTGCCACAAATATTGAAAGGCAGAAGATCAAATGGTTCGGCCGTTTCATTAAAATGCGAACCACCAACTACCCACACTGGCGCTACATCAAAGAAGATCTGATACGAGAGAAAGAGGACGCTCGACAAGAAAATGGATTGACGACATCAAAGACATTATACAATCACATGAAATGACATCATCCAGTGCCACCCATCGGGCGCAAGAACGTCAACTATTTCTCCCTACGACGCTTGACGGCAAAAGTGGAAGACGATAATGATGATTATGGCGGCTGTTAGTAATGCGAGAATCACCATAAATTTCACAATACTTTTCCAAACAATGCATAATATAATAAGTCATAATAATAACTCATTTTCGCCCGTGTGTTGCACGGGCTCATAATAAAAGGGAAAAAAAGGTATCATTGTAATCTATCATGCATGTCGTAAGAAGTGACTTAAGAATTGGCTGACGTGAGACTGGCAACTGAAAAATTTAGTTGCAATATCGAACCATTCGTGTATACGTTTACAAAAGGCATGGTGTCAGTTGGTTGAGGGCCTGAGCTTTAGTTAGAGATAAAATGAAGAAGAAGAAGAAGAAGAAGAAGAAGAAGAAGAAGAAGAAGAAGAAGAAGAAGAAGAAGAAGAAGAAGAAGAAGAAGAAGAACGCAATTAAGTTTTGCAGAAACCTGCGAAGATCTAGAAACTAAAAATATATATCGAGCCAGTTTTTGACTTTAGCTGGTCTTCACCTGTATGACGTCACAAGGTCATAGCAACTTCCTGTCGGTTGAAGTTCCAGAATAACCTAGATTCGTTTCCTGATTTCTGGATGGAAAATAGGTGATGCTGTTCAGGCAGTGAACATCAAGAAGTTTATAAATGGTTTCGTTCATTTCGTTGTCTCCAATCTCACTGGTTGGCTTGTCCTTGTCCTTGTCCTATGCCACACACACACGCACACTGACACACATATATACATATATACATATATACACGAATAAATCATATTATTTATTTTCATCTCTGGCGTAGCTGTCTGCGTGTATATGCCTGCCTCTGCGTTGTGTTGTTTCTGTCTGTCTGTCTGTCTGTCTGTCTGTCTGTCTGTCTGTCTGTCTGTCTGTCTGTCTGTCTCTTGTGGTTTGCTCAACACGCGTGCGTCTTAGCTGAATTCTACGACATACTTGGCAACACAATAATTAGCAAATGTTCACACACACACACACACACGCGCACGCACACACACACACTCACGCACACACACATACATACACACACATACACACACATACATACACACTTACATACACACACAGACACACAGACACACAGACACACATACACACATACATACATACATACATACATACATACATACATACATACATACATACATACATACATACATACAGACAGACAGACAGACAGACAGACAGACAGACAGACAGACAGACAGACATACATACATACATACATACATACATACATACATACATACATACATACACAGACAGACAGACAGACAGACAGACAGACAGACACACAGACACACAGACAGACAGACAGATACAATTTAAAAGCGGCAGTTCCATCAGGTTATAAAAGGAATCTCAAATTTGGCGTATTGTATCACACATAAACCAAGCCAGATACTCTCTTTTTTCAGTCTTTCCATTTCCTGACCAAACATAGTAGGAAGTTACAGTGGCACAGTGGCTAGCAGGTTTGCCATCGTTGGACCTATGTTCGAATCCCCATCGACGCAGGTATTTTGTTCACTAACCTGGGCATTCAAGGCAATCCAGTCTAAATTGTGTGCCAGGAACATCTGGAAATAACAACTACCGGCAAGATAGTGGCATCGCCCATCGAGTGCCGATTGGTCTAAAATATATACTAACACTATATACCCAATATGGCGCAGCGTTATCGCTAGGCAAGCACATCTGCCTGCCCTCTCGGGAGTCATTGTTCGAATCTTTAAAATTAACTTGCGTTCCCAAGTCCTGGCCGAGTGGCTAGAATGCCGGATTCTTCTTTAGGAGACCCGAGTTCGAATCCTCGTTAAGGAGTGTAGTTTTGTTTTTCTTTCTGTCGGGGGCAAAAAGAAAACTCTAACCTGCACAGTTCGCTACGACTGTACTAGCCAGGCGGCCTTAATCCCTCAGGCTCAAGACCCCCTGCCATACACCGCAAAGTACTATATTGGCAGTAAATGACAGTTTTGACAGTTCCCAAGTCAATCCAGCCTAAACACAAATGTGTCCCAGGAAATCTCATGCGAAGTAACGGCGATGCGTGGACATTGGCCACATCGAGTGCTGACTAGCGTCTAAACATGAGGACTGTCATCATATACCCTATGCACCTCATGCATACATGGATAGCGCAATACAATATCACAGAAAGACAATTTCAAAACTCAGGCATTATGAAATAGCAGAGGATCATTGCAATCTGTTATCTCGGTGGTTCTCAACCTTTTTTGGCCTATGCACCCCTCCACCTTATGTTCAGAATGTCATCCCCCCTGCCCCTTCGTATTTCTTCCCTATAAATTATCCCCGCCCCTACACAGTGTACGTAGAAATGGAAGCTGAATTTAATAACACAAACTAGAACAAATCTAGACTTCTACATAAAACGTGATTTGCGGGTCTGCTTATGTTATAAAATGAATTTCAGAAGGGCGAGAAGTACAGAACCGTGAAGTATGGAGGAAAAAAACAATATCAAGTAATCGGTTCTTGTATTAACGAGATCTTGAAAGAATCTTAATTCCCCCCCCCCCCCACGGAATCCCTAAAATTCCCCGGTGGGGTGAGAGAGAGAGAGAGGGGGGGGGGGGAATTTCCTCACCGGTTGAGAACCACAGTGTTGTCTAAACAACATAACCTAATTACAACTCAGAGGAATTGAACAGGCTATTAATGGTTACATTTCCTACTGTACTCCTACTAGTACTATTTTTTTTTTCCGTGTTTCCATCCTGTTTCAGGATATTGCGGTCAACACCAGCATCTTTCAGCTGTGTGTTGATTCCTAGGCTAGATTACGCTCATCAGCACGCCACGACTTTCTGAGCGACCGGCTCCATACTCTCATAAGTCACTTTTGCAATTCGAACCAATGCTAATTCTCGTCGCATCACGTAACGAGTGTATTCGGGGTTAGCGGAGAAAGCTGCTAACCCCTCGGCCATGGAGCCGGCACTAGTACTATACTACTACTACTACTACTACTACTACTACTCTACTACTACTACTACTACTACTACTACTACTACTACTACTACTACTACTACTACTGCTGCTGCTATTGCTATTACTACTACTGCTACTACTACTACTACTACTACTACTACTACTACTACTACTACTACTACTACTACTACTACTACTACTACTACTACTACTACTACTACCACCACCACCACCACTACTGCTCTTATTATTACTACTACTATTACTACCACAATCACAACCACCATCATCACCACCACCACCACCACCACCACTACCACCATTACTACTACTACTACTACTACTACTACTACTACTACTACTACTACTACTACTACTACTACTGCTGCTGCTGCTGCTGCTTACTACTACTACTACTACTACTACTACTACTACTACTACTACTACTACTACTACTACTACTACTACTACAACAACTACTACTACTACTACTACTACTACTACTACTACTACTACTACTACTACTACTACTACTACTACTACTACTACTACTACTACTACTACTACTACTACTACTACTGCTGTTTTTGTTGTTGTTGTTAGTGAATTTATACAATAAACGTATTCCAGGATCTCTTTCAAACGGTCACGTTTATCAGACTGGTAGGCATTTTGATTTTCCTCAACATCTAATTTTGGATATAAAGAGAACGATCAATATAAAACAAATAAAGAATATTCTTACAAATATTCGTGTCCCATTTTAAACTGATCCCAGAGCACCTAACACCGTGTTCACTGGAGCTACAATAGTGGAAAAGGCAAAACTAAGTGTAACAACAATCACAATATTTCCAGTGGCAAGACATCTATTTGGAGGTGCCCATCTCCTATCCAAGTATAAATATTAAATTATAGATAAAAGGTAGTCCCATAACAGATTCGGACGTTCAAGTGTCACATTTTCTAGACCACGACTTATGAAATGGGTTGGTCGGTTGGCCAGAAAACAGTCCTCATTCTTTGCGTACATTAACAAATATAACTGGTGTTACTGACCGCTATATGCCTAGGGAGATATCGAGGAGGGGATCCGAAAACTTATAGACTAAACGGTCCGATGTACGGTAAGGATAATCTTAATAACCAACTTGGTCAAGCCGTCTGACTCGGGCTCCAAAAGTTGTGGGATCGATTCCGGGCCGCGTCCTTCGGTTCACGAGTGCATGTTTTCGGAGACTCCTGGGGGTCGTCGCTGGAGCTACGGACTTCTTGCTTTGTGCGACGCTTTCCGCGCTGCGGAAAGTGACTGAGCTATATGGGATAAAACCCGGTGCAATGAAGTCGACCATGTCGACTTTTAAGCTACTTTTTGAATAACTAACAGTATCAGAAGGAGAATGTTGCAGTACGTCGTGATAACGGGAAAGTCGGAGGAAAGACTGAGGCAGCTTAACATCATGGCAAAAACGAACATCAATAGCAGAAATGATTGGCAGTACACGAGACAGAAGGTTGTAAACAGATAAGATAACCAATACCACATAGAATGAACTATAAGAGGAAGAAGAAGAACTACACAGGGGCTTTTCTATCTGTTCGCCCTTATCCGGAAAAGCCAATTGTCCGATCCAAGACTCAGAGGATCAGGGAGAAATTTGACATCATCCTTAATTTTAAACAACGATATGTTCCCTATCTAGATATGAAAACATTGCTTTTCGAGTTTGGATTATGATTATGTTGAAGAACCGGCATCAATACGTTAGAGACACGTCGATAAGAACTCAGTCTCTCCCAGTAGTAGAAGAATATAGGTGCTGCTTGTCCTTGTTGCGAGCTGGTTAGCAATACTACGGAACTGCCCCAACCTGCTATGGTTTCCACCAGTTCCATAGTGATTTCCCCACTATAACAGCCGTAATGGAAGAGGTTCGTAAACAGATGTCACCATTCAACAACGTACTGTCATTTATTGATCGTCTCTGATGTACCATTAATAGGTGCTTTTGAAGCTAACTTCTCAACACTCTGGTTTCAACGCACACCTGCTGGACAATAGACTCACACAAGCTTCCCAAGTTTTTAAACAAGGGCGTTGTTGGGGGGAAAGGGGGGGGGGGGAAGAGCTCAACAACAGGACATAGCAAAAAGCAGTATCAGAAGTTATTTGGGGTGGGAGGGAGGAAGGGTAAGTGGGACAGGAGGGTGGGAGGAGGTCAGTGGTCGTTCCTCCTATGTCCTATTTTTGTGTATGAAAAGTTAGAAAAGTTGTGCCTAGTTGACTTTTATTACGTAAGTCACTCTGGGCGCCATTTTATGTTTCATGCTCGCTGCCTATAACTTTAGTCCCTGGGTACGTCACTGGGTAGAAGAACCCACGGGGTTTGAACCCTTCACAAGTGGCAGTAGAATATGCTACCGCAGGTGTGTGACTCTTTTAGCTTTCAATTATTATATTGTTTAGTGTGTCCTCTAATAGCTACGTCTTTCCTATAATCCTATGAGTGGAGATTAACATCGGTGAATTTATTCCCATGCTACACCAGTAGCCGTAATAGATCCCCATCCGCTGATGTGTACGTATCATAGCCATCCATTGACGAACTTACGGGGCTGAGGGTCAGAGACAATAATCGCTTGTTTAGTGAACGCTTCAATGTCAACCCGGTATTCATATATTGGAATTCATACTCAGATGGATTTTAACAACTGACCCGGGCTCTCAGGTCTACCCAGTTTTAGATGGGCACCAGGAAATGTCTTGGCAAGTTCAGACGACCAGCGTCAAGTTGACCAGCTCACCCCAGGAGTGCCGATTGGTCTATACAATTATGGGGTCAGAACCATGTGGGCAATACTCCTCATGGCGTGTAAAATAGGGCCCTTTACTTCTACGGGTAGTGCTGTCAAGCCATGTCAGTGTTGCAGTGACTCATTCGGACTATAGACTAGTCATAAATGCCTAAACTGAATATTAATACAATGCCTGGTGATTCTCCTGGGCTGATGTGTAAGGCAGGTATGCTAACCTCTGGACCACTCGTTTTTCTAAATATGAAATACAAGTTTGCAAACAAAGTACGGTTTGATTTATTCACTTGTTCTATTTCAAAATAAACAAGAACGCTTTTATTTCCCGGCTTTACAAAATTATGTGCATATTTGTTTTTGAGCTGCGAAACAGTGCGTTCTCTCCCACAGATTCTGTTGCTTCCTTTTCTTAGTTTTTCCCCTGGTTGTATTCCTCCGGTGAGCACATTCCTGACCGGTTAGATCATTCTACGGGAGCTGAGCACTTACTGGCAGATTATGCACCAGCCAGTGGAACGCTGGTTGCTGTCTGCAGTTTGCAGGAGTGGATTAGAGTCAGTCTGACATTTAGGTGTGCACGATTTGCACGCAGTAAAACTGTCGTGCAGACGTCAGTGCCAGGATTTGTGTAGCGGAAGCAGTCAAGAATGTAACCTTGGTAGCGCAGCAGTTAGCTCGCTGGCCTGTCAGGTCGTGGTCATGTGTTCGAATCCCCATCGAGGCGGGGATTTTTCTAAAAAAGAAAACTGATTCAGGCTCTCAGGTCGACTCAGCCTAAAATAGTATCAGAATATGTTCTGGGAAGTAAAAAGGGTCGGAGTTATATTGATAGTATCACCCATCGAGTTTACATGAGGCCTGCACGATATGCCCAACATGTCTCAGTGCATGGTAAAGGAACCTTAACTTAAGTTACGGTAAAGGTTTTACATTGCAAGACCGAACTGAAATAAAGAAATTTACATTGCGAGACCAAACTGGAATAAAGGAACAGAGTTAAAACAAAAGTAAAACTGGTGACAAAGATTCGAGAAACGTAACGAAATAACACTACTTCTTTCAGGCATTAGACTTTGTCTTTGTCTTATCTATAATTGGCGTTGATTCACAGACGACCTCCATCTTTTTCTTTTTTCTGAAAGGAACCTAGAACATTTGAAGAGAAATGTGTGTCTGTATAACAATAATGGCGGGCCCGCTAGCGAAGTTGAAAGAGAACTGCGCTCGTGATGCCATTAGCAGCGATGGACGCGGTGTCGGTGACTACGTTCCTCGTTTCCCAAATTTGAGGGAAAGATTGGTCATCTATTCCTCCTTGCTCTCAGGTCTACAAAATTCGATAGTGCTGTCACATCAGAGACACAAGGCAGGAAACTGCTTTTTGTCAGGTTCAATTAAAATTAAATAACTATCATCATACAGTGCCTTGCCGGCTGGCGTGGGTGATCATACTTCTTCACAAATTACGATATCCGACGAAATGGATCAATTCGTGTTTTGACTCCCTTCCATGCCACGACACAAGATTATCAAGAATCTTCTCAAGCTGTCTTCCTCTATCTCTCTTTCCGCAAATCTTTCCGGTTGTCACTACATGTTCCAGTTTTTGTCTTCTCATAACGTGGCCAAAAAACGATGACTGTCTAATTATAAGTTGTCTTTGCGAGTCAGCTTCCCTTACAACGTCCTGATTGCTTATTTTGGCTGTCCAATTATCTTTCAGCATTTTACTATAAAAACCACATCTCCAAGGCATGGTACTGTATTTCTAGAATTAATGCAAAGTCATCCCATAGCTCTCTGAGACACACACGAATGCTACGATCTTTTACTCTTTTTCAATCGACATACTGAAGTTGTGAAATATTGTCACCGCTGACACAGAAACGTTGAAATGAACAGGAGCAATACTTTATAAGAAAATAATAAATTCTCGTCTTCGTCCACCTTCAGACGTCAATATAGATAAATGCAAAGAAAGCAGCTGCCAACGTAAACTTGTAAGTTTGTCCTCACATGAAGCGGGTGTAGGCCATAATACTTTTCTCTGTTCTGCTTGTGTTGGACACTCCTGTAACAAATGTTTAGCTGTCATTTAATCAGTTCCACATTTACATTCATTGCTATCTCATATCTTTAGTTTATTAAGCATGTGGTATTTCTGCCTGTTGTGGCTGGTCGTAGTCTGGAGATTGTAACTTTTTTTTTTCTTTTCGGTTGCGTTACTAATATGCATCATCTTTCTGGTGACCTGGATGCTCTGATCTCTACTTGGTTCTATAAATGCTTCTTATACATCTCTTTTCCTTATCAGAGGTTATGTCTGAATCAGGCTGAGGTTGTCTTCCACTGCTAATCTATCAGCTTCTACATTTCGAAATACGAGTACGTTTCAATGTGAAAGAATCCTTTGTATTACAAACAAAATTAAATGTTAAGAGACAAATTGTTGTTCTACTCGGGCTCTGTCAGTAACTGCTCCTCGAAAAACTCAGCTGAAATACCAATTGATGTGATTATCTCCCTTGAAAACATGACAACCAACTTTTGGACGAATGCGTGATTCAATAGATACTCAGCCCAGCGCAGCATTACGGGCAACATAGAAGCAGATCGACTTGCTGAACAAGGCGCGGACCTCTATAGTAAAGTCACTAAGGACATAGCAACCGTTTTTATTGAAGCATGTTTCAGGACAAATTGGACAAAAGAGCACTCTGACCAAATGAACCAAGCTTATCGTCAACTTTCACTGTAAGGTTAGATTATCGTCTTGTCATTATGAACATGACACAACATATAGACAAACCATCTACATCAGTAGTTCCCAAGCTTTTCAAGCAGAGGGCCATATCTACTATTTTCGGTAGTTAAGCGGGCCACAACGTTATAACATTATAAAAGGCCTGCAATATCATTCTTACCTTTTTTAACTTAAATTTTGAATCAGTATCGAAAATCGCTATTAATGTAATTAATTTACAATTGTAACTGTTCTTCATAACCAGTTACTTAAGTTCAGATGCCAGTGTATCGATGTCTGGGCACAAATCTGTCGTGCCCAAAGTCATACGTCCTGCAGCTAGGTTACTGTCGTTAAGTCTGGAACGTTGCTTGTTTTTTATAACGTTCATTAAAATTACTGCTCGAGGCCTCGCGTGCCACTTTCTGGTAGCTGGCGGGCCACAAGTGGGCCGTGGTTTGGGAACCTCTGATCTTCATCATACGTTCAAGATTGATCTGTTGGATCTCTGTGTATGTGGCAACAGTTACATAATAGCCAAGTACCTACAAAAGTCCTGTAAGACATGGTTACAAACATTTAGTTGGATGTCCTTTACAGGACGTCACAATCAACCCCAATATTTTTAACGCTAATACAAATATGAAAATCAACGCAAGGTTGTCTGCTTCCAAATAGCTTGCAGCTGATTTCATACCCGGTATGCGGCACTTTAAACCTGCGTTCACTAATCCCAATCCACAAAATGTAAACATATATAGCGTCAACCAACTTCCAGCGAAAACCGTACGGAGAAGTCAGGAACCTGGGGCTAGCTTTGCTTTCATTGGAGTCATTAACGTGGAGGTTTGAGTGTCAACGAATAAGACCATCTCTACAACCTCTCTCGCTCAAATACATGTGCATATGTAAGGGGAGGAGGGAGCGATATGCCTAACCTCATAAGATGTTTGGGATTGTGATACTGATCACGTCACCTCTGAATAGCTATTTGATTTACAGTCCATCCCAACTGACAGTAATGAAGACAAACAAACGTCACATCACAAAACTTTCTTCACCGAAACAACTATACCGGGATGGCAGGAACCTGGGACCAGTTATCGCTGTACTGGGGTCATTAACGTGGAGGTCTCAGTGTGAACGAGGAAGATGAGGAAGACGATCAGCTGCACAACCACACACACACACGAGCGCGCACGCACGCACGCACGCACGCACGCACACACGCACGCACGCACGCACGCACGCACGCACACACACACACACACACACACACACACACACACACACACTCTGCCATGCAATTGAAGGCGTTCGCGCAACTGCTGAGAATGTTGTGAAGTTGCTGATAATGATGAAGGACATTCACGAACCTTGGAAGTAACGACAGGGCGCCGGCTGTTTCAGGAAAATGACGTTTCTCTTCTTACGATTCATATTGCTCCACATGGTCACACAAACATACTATCACTAAACTAATTCACATTAATACTACAACTATCACAACTAACATCTCGGCGGCAATATATAGTTTGCCATTACCGAACTCATAATTCAGAGCCAAACGTCTGGTATCATGATCTCCGCTCGAGTCTAACTGATCTATCGTGACATTTTGAGCTTGCACCGAAACGTCTTGCACACTTTTCATGCTTTTGTAACTAATGCCGTGCAAAGTGTGTCTTACAATCCTCTCGCTTTTCACGTCTTGTCACAGGACTGTGCAAGACACTAAGCTACCTGTACTCAATAACCAACCCATAGCCTAACCCAGGTCTATGACACACATACACACGCACGCACGCACGCACGCACGCACACACAATACTGATATTTGAGAAGATCTGCTCACCAAAGACAATATGCTTGAAGCTCCATGTCTCGGATATTGAAAACTTTGGCCATATTAAACGCCACAGCGGTTTGGAAAGACTAGTGATGGTGGGCGTGGTTCCTGGAAGAAGAGGCTGGGGTCGATCATCTCAAAGATGGACACTGGGCATTCAAGACAACTTGGGCATGCAAGTAAGCGAGGCAAGGGAACTGGCACAGAACTGAGAATCTTTACAGCGGGCCTGACATGTATAATATGCTCAATGATATATTGTAATAATAAGTTAAAGCCGGTCTTCCTGGTCTAGAGGTTACTCGACTTTCTCCGTAATCTCGTATACTCTCGTATGTAACGTGACGTTGCACGAGAATTGGTAGCGGTTCTCTCCGCGTCGGTATCTTACGGGGTATGTGAGCCGGTCGCTCAGAAAGCTATAGCGAACTACTGAGCGTAATCTTGCCTAGTAAATCAACAGCAGCTGAAAAATGTTGATGTTGACTGCAATGCTCATTAACCGAGTTGCCATGAAACATGTAATTTTTCAATATGACACCGTGGACGTCCCAAAAAACAGTCAGCATCACATTTAATGCAGATTTTTGTGCTCTTGGCTTGGCATGTGTTGGCAAGCCCGGGGTTTTCCACTGCATGCTGGAAATTTTGGATTCTGGGTCATAATGGTGAATCCAAGTCTCATCTACCGTCACCATGGTTGCCAACATGTTTTTCGACCTCCATATGTTGAGCAACTGGCCACAACAATCAACCCGTGTTTATTTCTGTTCACATGTCAGCAGGCGCGGGGCCCAGCGGCCACACTTTTCTCATGTTCAGTCTGCTGTGTAAAATTCTAAAAACTGTACTCTTACTCAGTTTTGCTGAACCCGATATCTCTGCAGTTGTCATGTTCCTATCCTGGTCTATGATTTTCTTCACTTTTGCAGCATTTGCATCATTGCACTCTGAGGTAGGTCGTCCTGATCTTAGCAGATCAGCAACTTGAAGGTAAATTCATGATTCATATGTCCATTACAAATTGCATGAGCTATACATGTGTCAAATTGCAATTTTCTCTGTCTACTCCTTCATGGTCAGGCTAAAGACTTATGAGAAGCCCCTTGTATGCTCAATGATATTTTATGATTATATTGTAATACATCTATTATTTTGTTTTCTTCTCCGAACTAGATTGAACAGTTGAAGAACAAAGACAAACTTATTTCGCAGCTGGAAAAAGACCTGGGTCACAAGTGGGTCGCTGCTCATCTAGCAGCGCTTGAGCGTGAGTGCAGTGAGGGGGCCCGAGGTACAACCATGAGCGTCCCCTCACATCCGCTTGGCGTTCTCCCCGATGACAGCTATGACCCCTTTTCATGGACCCCTACCTCCACCCCCGTAAGTATTACATGGTTTATGTTTAATGTAACGATAACTGTAGCATTCTCGTAATGTATTAAAATAACACACATTGTAGCTCAGTTCTTCTTCTTGCAGTTCATGCCCTGTGGCATTGGTGATCATGTCTGTCCACAGCCTTTCTGCCCCGTAAGCTGCCAGTCATTTCTGCCATGATATAATACTGTCCAGTATCTTCTGTCTTGGTCTCCTCTTACCTCTCTTCCCCTCCAACTTTGCCGTTGTAGCGACATTCTTAGCTTTCCTCTTCTCATGACATGCCTAAATAATGTGAATTTTCTCCTTCTCATGCGAGTAATTAGCTCTCTTTGTGAGTTAACTTGTTTCAAGTTATCTTTACGGCTCTTTCTAATCACCCACTATGTTTTCATCATCTTTCTATAAAACCACATCTCCGCAGCTTCCACATAATTCCTCACGTGTCTGCTAATTATCCATTATTTGCTTCCGTACATCAGTTACTCAAGAGAATCTAGTTATGATCCAACAAACCATGTCCCTGCGCGTTTGAGAGGCTGGCGCCGAATAGAAAACACACTGAGACAACCCGATAATAGTGTAACTAAAATGTCCTATCTCTGTAAATCACAGGGCGCACGAAACAGAGAGAGAGAGAGAGAGAGAGAGAGAGAGAGAGAGAGAGAGAGAGAGAGAGAGAGAGAGCTAATGCACACATAGAAGAGAATTAAAGACGCAGGTAAGTAATAATATTACTAATATAGGGAGGCCATAGAACGAGCAAACGATAGAACGGCTCGGCGTGTGTTGTTTCAGGGCCTATACTCCAACGGGGGGAAAGGGCAGAAGAAGAAGAAGAAGAAGAAGAAGAAGAAGAAGAAGAAGAAGAAGAAGAAGAAGAAGAAGAAGAAGAAGAAGAAGAAGAATATCTGAAGGCACATCAAGAACTTAGTGATCGGGGTTTTATGAAATATTCTCAAGCTATCACTGTATTGATTAAGCCTGGCTGCGTTGGTTGGTTGGTCCCCGTTCACTCTGCTTCAACCACCATGGTTATAATTGAAGTGGAAGGGTTAAATTATTATTACACTGATGTTTCATTGATTTAATTATTGATTATGTCGAAAAGTCATCTCATCCTCTGTCTTGGCAGCACAATTTGGCACTGGATTCTGGTTTGTGCATGCATGGTGATGGTATGATTCTATTGGTATGGTCATTATTATCTTCTAGTGATCTACCATTGTTTTCAGTTAAGAATTATTATATTGAGATTATTTATGTCTTTATTAGAACCGAAATGAGTAATCCTAAAAGTAAAAGATGGCACACTTTTTGGAAACTTTTTAGTATTTAAATATGTTCCACCACTAGGGATTTTGACAAATAAAACATACAAACTTTGTTTCAATACATGAGATGTAAAATAGGGACTGACTGTCTATTACAGACAAAAAATACACAGATAACTTTTACGCCCATCTAGTAACACGGTGTGAAATTGTGAACAGTTTATGAGCCAATGATTGTATCAATTAGGAAGAACTTGGAGGCAAAAGAGACGTGTTTTCTGAGACCAATTTTGTGAATTTATTGGACTGCCAAAGTAACTAACCACGATTGCCTAGGAGAGGCTAGTGAAACTAGAAAATTATATTCAACAATAAGAATGAGACAACAGCTTTCTTTGGATATATGATGAGAAGATAGGCATTGGAGAACACCGTGACGACTGGAAAGATAAAGGGGAAGAGAGGCAGAGGCAGACCAAGAGAAATGATGCTGGGTGGACTGAAGAATATCATCAGCAGAGTTGATCCATAACACCAAAAACCGAGATCTGCAGAGAGACATGAATGCCTACGTCAGCTGGTAAGGCATTTGATGACGATGATGATTGTATCTGTCACATTTACAGCAGTTGGAATGGTAGGTACATTTGAATATCGGAACAGCGCATAAATAAAAACTAGCGGAATCGTTTAGTCAAAGCATGCCAGTGGTTGAACACCGAGTAGCTAAAAGATGACAGGTATTATGATTGTTTATCTTTAGTTGGAACAGTAAACACGGAATAAGACATCAGCAAGCATAAAATCTACATTAAGAAATGGCATGGAAAAAAATATATTAGAAATGAATATAAGCAAAGCAAGGATTGTAAATCAAGAGAACAAATATTTGACTAATTGTTTTACTTTTGTTATTATGTTACACTTTAATAATTATATTATACTGTACTTGTTTTCATTACAGATTCACATAATAAGCAATCTGACAATGCCAAAATCATAGCCATCTTACATTTTTTGGAAACTATTATTTAGTATTTAAATATGGCCAACCACAAATAAAACGCTCCAACTTTGCTTCAAAAAAAAAAAAAAAAACAGTTGTCAAATAGGGACTAGCTGTCTTTAAGTTACAGACAAAGAAAAAAAAAACACACACACACACAGAGAGAGAGAGAGAGAGAGAGAGAGAGAGAGAGAGAGAGAGAGAGAGAGAGAGAGAGAGAGAGAAATCCTTGACACTCATCTAGTAATACGGTGACCACTACGGAATTCTAAGCATGTTATGACCAAATGATTGTATGTGTCATGCGATCAACTTTTCCTGTTTACTACAATGACATATTTTCGTGGTCATTGATTAGAGATTTCTAGCTGAACAAAGAGAACATGAAATGGGAAGGGATAATTTCTGAATGTCTCTACTCTAGGATGTAGAAGTGTCTTATAGTATAGTTTATATTAATGCAATTGTGTGTTAAAACACACGCGCGCACGCGCGCACACACACACACACACACATGCACACACACCATTTGCACACACATGACGCGCTGAAACAAACCCAGTGTCATATGAGTATCTTGTGACTGATCAAATCATTGGATTTCACAGCTATAGATAGGCAAGTGTGCTACTACTCCACAACCAAAGCCATCATATATATATATATATATATATATATATATATATATATATATATATATATATATATATATATATATATATATATATATATATATATATATATATATGCGCACTACAGTGGATACCTCGCACCACGCAAAGCAAACATTGATCGCAGAAACAAAGGAAGAAGAAGAAGAAGAAGAAGAAGAAGAAGAAGAAGAAGAAGAAGAAGAAGAAGAAGAAGAAGAAGAAGAAGAAGAAGAAGAAGAAGAAGAAGAAAAAGAAGAAGAAGAAGAAGAAGAAGAAGAAGAAGAAGAAGAAGAAGAAGAAGAAGAAGAAAGAAAGAAAGAAAGAAAGAAAGAAAGAAAGAAAGAAAGAAAGAAAGAAAGAAAGAAAGAAAGAAAGAAAAAGAATAAAACAACGAAGAACATATACAATAGTTATGGTGTGTTTTCCTTCAGACAACTGGGGGTGTAGAGGAGGAGAGGTCCAATACTGCCGAGGGCTTTACATTGGGCAAGCCAGACTTGGTAAGTTAAAACAACAGAACAATGCTGTAGTCGCAATTTTGGTTTATGTTATCCTTTCTGCTAGTGCGTAATATTACTGTATCAGTTGAGTTGATTGACATAATTAATATAAGCAAAAGATATTCACTACTGGGGGCGGGTGTTTGTGTTGTTCTGTGACCGTCCACTTTTTTCGCGCAGGAGATGGATATTTTCATCTCTTGCATGTAATCTGTGTGCCAAGATGTAATACCAGAAGTTTCTTCTCAAGATCTTCGCCGATAATACGGAGTTTGTGCATTGAGCGAAGTAATCCTTGAGTGAATTTTCGCAGCGTGTGTGTTTCTGTGGTGTTCGGCTTTTCAAAATGGCAGAACAACGTTTGTGCTCCGTGCGGAGGACAGTCAATCTAACAAGGCGACGGGGGCGGCGTGATGGCCGCAAACGGCATGTAATACGAGGTGGGGTAAGACGTTTTAGACTTAAATGTGACCGTCTGGGCCTCAGAAAATACTCGTATTATATATTGGAACTGTGCCAGTGTTAAACAACAAGGCCCTATTCTGGGAAACCTGGTATACAGGAATGGCATTGTACCGCTCCAGGAGACGATACTGGGTGATCAGCTACTCCGAATTGCCGGCTTAAAATGCTTCTACAACAGGCGACACCTGGGAATGGCGATTCTCATCCGCGACAGTATGTGTCTTCAGAGCTAGTCATGTCCAGTTGGGACAATGACAACATACAAATACAGGCGGTAAGAGTTCAATCCGATCTACCATTCGTGTTGGTTAATGTTTATGCCCATAACGCGAGTGTGGATACCCAGAAGTTGCAGTGTTTAAGTGGCATATTAGGTCACGAGAGAAATGTTATTTTCTGTGGCGATTTCAACGCTAAAGACAGATAATAGGGTAACATTTCCTCCAACACACAGGGGGAGGAGCTCGAGACTGCACTAGAAACCATTGACCTGGTTTGTATCAACAGTGGCTGTGTCACCAGGACAGCAAGCCGTTCAGGTGCTAGGACAGTGCTATTGATCTGGCGCTGGTTTCTCCTTCACTCACTACAGTGTGTAGATGGGGTGTCCTAGGGTACCACGGCAGCGACCACCACCCTTGCAGCATATTGGTGGAGAAAGGCAGAACCAGGCAGCACAAGTCAACGGTCAAGACTTTCCAGTATGACTGTACAGGGCAAGACGTGGCGAGCAAAATAGGGCGCAACAAGCGCAGACAGCTTCAGGGCAAGAAAAAAAGCTGGGAGCAGCCACCGTGGTGGAATTTGGAGGTGGAGAAGGCTAGGGTGGATAAGCGCAGTGCTGTAAGGAAACGGCAAAATGCCAAGTAGAACTGAGTTGCCTATCCTAATCCCTGCATGCACTTAAAAATAGAAATGCACACAAAAGTAAGCAATTAAAAAAACAAACAACTGGTTAATGAGGGTAAAAGTGAAAAATTGGCAGAGTTATGTCAAAGAGTAAGCACAGACAAATCACTGAAATTGTTCTGGCGACTACATAAAAGCATGAGTGGGGTAGTCAATAACAAGAGAATTTCTGACTTCCAAGGCGCTGACCTCATCTGGCAGAGGACTGACGAGAACAAGGGCAAAGCCCCCTTCGAACGCTATCTAGAGCAGAGCAACCGGACAGACATGCGAGACCGATATCTTGCCAAGGAGGTTACCTCAGACAGGTACAAGGCCCAGAACATTTTGGATGACGATACAGTGACAGTGAAAGAGATCAAGGCTGTGCTTCGACGATTAAAAAACAGCGCTCCAGGGCCAGATGGCATAAGATACGACGACATTAATAGGTGTACCGACAACGAGCTAGAGAAACTAGTAGACATGTACAACAACAGTATAGGGAGTGCTAGCATCAAGGAGGAGTGATTACACAGCTATCTGATTCCCTTGCCGAAGCCTGGCAGAGACCACACAAAAATTCAGGGATATCGAGTAATAACCATGCAGAACACAATAGGCAAGCTGCTGCAGAAGCTAATTGCCAGGAAAATATCAAGCCAGCTAGAGAGGCAAGGTGTTTTCCCACCTACCCTGGGTGGGTACCGTCTAAAAAGAGAAACCTGGACCAATGCAGCAGTTTTTGCCCATGATGTCTATGAAGGTTTTCACTCAGGCATTGAAACCTTTGCTGCAGCGATTGATCTTGAGGACGCGTACAACAGAGTACCATTGAATTTCTTAATTCTTCAGCTTCTTGAACTCAAAATAAGCCCTTTCCACCTTAGTTGGATCGCTGCAGCCCTCTTTAAACGGAAAGTAGTTTTCAGATGTGGCAGTTGGACTTCGGAACCAACAACAATATATCCTGGCCTACCACAGGGATCACCATTATCCCCGGTGCTGTTCAACGCCTATACTGTGAGAATCACCAGTGAGCAGAGCACTGGACCGGGGAGGACACTGTTATATGCAGACGATGTTTTGGTGTATCGCCAGGGTAAGGATAGAGATCAGGTTGCCGTGGAACTGCAAACCGAACTCAATCGCATTAGTACTTGATGTGTTGAAGCTGTGGCAATGGTCAATCCAACAAAGGCAACATTTACATGGTTCTCTTTGAATAACCATATTGTCAACACTCCAACACCAACTGTAAATCTGTGTTCAGAGACTGTGGAAAGAACGCAGGCAATGAATTACCTGGGGATACGTTTTGATCGAAGCCTTGCTTATAATGAGCACATAGACCATGTGATAACAAAGGACAAGCGGGGTTTGGCTGCAATGCGAGTGATGACGGCAGCGCCATCTTTGTCTTCTATACGAGGGGCTGGTCATGTCTGTTTTGGAGTATGCAATGGCGATCCTGACTCTCAGCCGTAAGCAGATAGAAAGGATGGAAAGGATACAGAACGAAGCTATGCGCATTATTCTTGGATGTACAAGAGATACAGCATGCAGGGAGATGAGCGACCTTCTTGATTTTCCAACCATTAAAGACAGAAAACAAATTTGCAGAGCACGTGCCTACCTCAGAGTTAACGCAAACACACAACATCCACTGCATAGTGAAATTAGGAAGGTGAAGGGCAGCAGGTTAAAAAGAGGAAGGTCGTGGATGGGTCAAGCCGAAGACATTCTTTAACAGGTGTGTTCACTTGAGGACTTAGAACCTGGCGAGGAGTGGGTACAAGTGCCAACAGATTTCTCTACGTCCTTTTCTGTTTGCATCCAACTAGACAGGAGATGCAGATAAGAAAATCCGGCTGCCGTGGAGGAGGAAGTACTAGCGTTGATTTTCGAGAATTCGTTAAACGGTGATGCTGTCATTTACACAGATGGGTCGGTCGTCCGACATGTGAGAAGCTCATGGGCCTTTACGGCTCAGGCCGGAGGGAGAATTGTGAAGGAGGACTCTGGTGCTTTTTTTTGAGGCCACAAGTAGCCTGACTATGGAAGTCATGGCAGTAAGTAAAGCAATAACATGGCTCGAGACACAGACATTCACTAGGGTATGTTTCCTTAGCGACTCAATGAGCATTCTCAAGAGGATAGAGATGGGGTGGACCCGAAGAGACTGGTTGCTGTCTCTGGAGCGGTCTCGGCTGGCAAAGATTAGTTTAATCTTCGTGCCAGGGCATGCGGGAGTCCAAGGAAATGAGCGGGCTGACAAGCTCGCAGGTAAGGCTACTGTGGAGGGCGGACGCTCCATGGACCAGACTGACATTCTGAATGCTCTACGAGAAGTAAGACTTTTGCGTGAACCAAGTGATGACTGTGAATCTACAACCATGGTCAGACTTCGAGAATAGCAAATTAAAAGAGTTGTGGCCAAACAAGAACACTACGCGGGAAGCCAAAGAAGATTGATAAACCAACACAGAACTGGTGTCATTAGCCGCTACACGCTGCGGGATTTTCTGAGGAGGGGATCCGAGCACTTATGGACTGAATGGTAACTAACTAACCAAGTAAGTAAGTAACTAACTAACTAACTAACTAACTAACATAAGCAGCCTGCGTTATACTGATGACAAGTTTTGATCACTGACAATGAAAGACCGTTATAAGAAATGGTAGATTGACTTGCAATAGCAAGTCAAAACGACGGTCTTCCCAAATGTAACATCAAAATGAATGGTACCTGTCTGAATCAAGTCAATATATTTCAGTATTTGAGTACTTTAATAGTAACAGATAAGAGATGCATTAAAGAAGATATATGTAGAATAGCCCAAGCATAAGCAGCATTTCACAAGATGCAGATTATTATCTAAATTTAAGGGACGCAGAGGTGTTTCCAAGGCACCATGGCCGGGTTATATACTGGCCAAGACCTATTGACGCGTCCTCGTCGAGCGTCCTGGGCAACAGGTCCCTTCGGGGTCCTGGCCAAAGTCAGTAGGATCGCCGATTCCTCCGAAGTCGGAGAGTGTCTGCCTGTACGGCGAGGAACCACCAGTCTGCACACCAATAAGCCAGACATGGGACAACGGATACTCACGCAAAACTCAGGTCCTGTATGACATCACACTGATGTTGGACACCAGGATGCCTTCATCCGACATACAGGACTTCGCGTTGGAGCTCAAGCCAACGAACACAAGCAAGCAAGCAAGCATCTAAATTTATCGTCAATCTATGTGAGGAAAAGAGCTCTAAAGAATCTAATCCTGATGTACGGAAGCTGAGCATGGACAATTAGTAGACAACCGATGAATCATGTTTAAGCTGTGGATATGCAGTTCTACAGAAGAATGATAAGAACACCGTTGAGTGATAGAAAGAGTATTAAAGATATCTTGAAAGAAGTTACCTCACAAAGAGAATTGGTTACTCGCATCAGAAGAGGACTGTCCACATTCTCTGTGCACGTCATGAGAAGAGTAGAGTTGGAGTTTGTCGTCACAACGGGAATATTGGAACGGGAGGGGGAAGGCAGGGGGAGACCAAGAGAGAAGATGCTGGATAGGTTGACATCAATGCATAGAGCAACATCAGTAATGATTGGCAGTACACGAAACAGAAGGCTGTGGATAGACATGATCACCTATGCGACATATCATTGACCATAAAAAGAAGTCGAAGAATAATGTAGAATGCCTCTTTGAATTTGTATGCATGCATAATTTTTTTTAAAACAGTAATAATGTATTAATTCGAAGATTGTTTTAATAACATTAAATTACAATATGAGGACTATGTATGTATATATATATATATATATATATATATATATATATATATATATATATATATATATATATATATATATAACCGGTCTCTGTGGCTAAGGGCTTGCGAACGCGGTTTGTGAGCCCGTATACCCGGGTTCGAAACACGGCGGTGCTGGTTTTTTCGAAAAAGGTATAGGGGCCGGTCGTTCAGAAAGCAATGGCAAACTACTGAACGTAACACTTGCCTAGTACATCAACAGCAGCTGAAAATGCTGATGTTGACTGCAACGTCCCGTAAGGGATACGCAACAAAATTAAAATATATATATATATATATATATATATTATATATATATATATATATATATATATATATATATATATATATATATATATATATATATATATATATATATATATATACTTCAAGGAAAAAGCCCAACAGATGGGGCTGGTTATCAACCAAGATAAGACAGAATATATGGTAATTTCAAGAGACGGAATGGCTAGAAACTCTGGCCACATACAAATAGATAATATGACCATTAAAAGAACGGAAACATACAAATACCTGGGTACGATCTTCAACTGCTCCAACATCATAAGGGAAGAAATACAAACTAGAATCAACTCTGGAAATAAGATATACTATGCACTACAACATCTACTAAAATCAAAGGCGCTATCTCGTAACACCAAAATCACAATATACAAAACACTGATCAGACCAGTTGTGCTGTATGGCTCTGAAACCTGGAGTACAACGAAAGGAGACGAAGCCTTGTTACAAACCTTTGAGAACAAAATTTTAAGACGCATCTTTGGACCCATTAGGGATACACAAAGTGGAGAGTGGGAAAAGAAGGAGTAACACAGACATTTATGATCTGTTTAAGTCCCCGCTAATCACTGGTATCATGAAGGCTAATAGACTACAATGGCTGGGGCATATAGAAAGAATGGAAGATAATAGGGAAACAAAACTCGCTTACACTCAGGAAATAAATGACCGTAGACCCCGAGGTAGACCAAGAAGGCGGTAGAGAGATAATACATGTACAGACCTACAAGCACTTGGAATCAACGACTGGCAAGAGAAGGTCCACCAGAGAGACGAATGGAGACGGATTGTATTTGCAGCAAAGAACCTCAATGGCTCGGAATGCTGAAGAAGAAGAAGATATATATACCTGGATGGCTTGGCCACATGGCATGGACGAGACAGGAACACTGAGCTCATCCACGACACTGGTGATCGAGTGAAATGGCGAGTCATGACCGCCCACGCTTTCCGGCATGGCACATGATATATATATATATATATATATATATATATATATATATATATATATATATATATATATATATATATATATATATATATATATATACTGAGTTGGCAAAGATGTAATTTAAAGACAAACAGTATCTCCTAACACAAAAAGAATATACAACATTTGAACACTGGAGGAATAGCTTGTAAGCGTTGTATTATTTTTTCTTTGCGTCCATCCGGAGTGTTTTTTCAGATTTGATTGCGGTGTGTCTAAGTTATGCGAACTTGGGCCGAAACCCGTAGGCCAACACATCCGACTTTAGCGTGCTTTTTTGACCAGGTAGCATTCCTGGGAGACTCTCACTTTTGCGGTACCGTCCACAACCCAGCTGGCCAAGTTGGAACGGTCGAAGACTTAACGGTCATCCCTCAAAGGAAGGCAGGGACAGTCCATGGCATTTTCCGCCATCCAGGGTGGCTTCCATAATTATAGGGCCGACACATAGCGCCCTGGTGCTGGGCTCACCGAGGGAATCGTCACGTCCTGCTCATGGCTGCTTTAATTCCTCACTTCAATATATTGGGCTTTTCGTTCGCCCCGGGCCGTTCCCACACAAACCAGACTGGTCTGCAGTTGGTATCCACTTAGCGAGTTTCGATTCTGACATGTGCTTGTCGTTGTGCCCGTCAGAACTGTTCCAGACACGTCGGACATTCGGAAAACTACCTAGTCAGAGCTGTTCCGAATAAGAGCGGCATTCGGAAACTAGGTAGCTGTTCCTAGCACGAGGGAAGACTAGTTAGAGCTTTTCCGGCCACGAAAGACATTTCACTCGGACGTAATTGCGCAGTGCCAATTTTTACGCCCGTAGGCTGGCACTTCCGTCTTCGGTGGGCATTTTTAATGAGGTTAGCCTTCCGCGGGTTTCGAGGCAAGTTAGACTCTTATTTCGACTTCCACTCAGCAGGCTTTTGCTTCGGGCTGCCACATAATGGGTTCGCTAGCCAAGCGTTCCATTTCATGTAAACGAGACAATCTTCCACCTTTGACTACGTTCACTACATGAGTACGGTTACAGACTTTCATCGGAACGTGCGACCGAGGTGTTTTTCCACCTTCTAGGACTCGCTCACGAGGTAGACTACATATGCTGCCGGCTCAGCACCTTACCTCCGTGCGTCTGTGGGCGAGAAACGGCCAGGCCCTCTCATCCGGGGATCCCTCATATCCCCAAGCTAAGAGCCTTTGATCGAGTATCTGCACCAAGCGTGTAGCGTGCTAAGCACCTCACCTCAATTTTGATGTAGTTAAGTGTCGGCCATGCTCTCACATCCGAGGGTTTATGGCTTAGAGACGTTCAGCCATACCCCTCGGCTGAGAGTCTTAGAGGTTGTGTCCGGACTGAGATTATTGGCATCGTTCGCCTGATTTAGACTGCTATCCTCAGTCTGCCTGTAGGGCAGAAGGTTGTGTCTCTCTTAGTCTGGTCCCTATCCCAAGAGCTGTCCAATATGTAGTTAATATCCATCGGCATCTCGCTTGGGGTCAGTGGGACACTCAAGCTCCCCCACCATGGCAAGGTGGAGACACATCGGGGAAGGTTGTATTATTTAAAAACATGTCTTCAGATTTCCACAAATTATTTCTTTGTAATATTTCAAACGTAATCTTTCATTTCGCTCTTATTTGCAGCCCAAAAAGCTGAAGGACTGTAAAGAAAGAAACAAAGAACTTGTGGAAAAATGCCGGGAATACCTATACAGAAACAAAGAACTCATTGCTCAAAATCGAGCCTACAAAGATAGCAGTGAGAAAGTCTTGCAAGAAAACAGAAAAATGGTAAACCTAATTTTAAATGTGTGGACTGGACTAGAATATGTGATGACGTAACACTTGGCACCTCAACGGCACTATCTGCTATACTACCTTCACTCAACTATGTTTAAGCATGCTTTATATTAATGTTTATGTGTTCAATTTCGTCCGTGTAATCTGAGTGTTAAACTGCCTAAATGTGCGGATAAACAGAATATATGGTTCTTATCAGATGAAATAAGTAAATACAAGAGAAGACTCTATTTTAAGGACACAAGTATAGTCAAATCGGAGCTTTGTAGTTCATCCAAGTTACCACTTCCTTGTGCTGCAGAGAATAGATGCCGTAAGTTAATACAATCTTTTGTATACCCTGCACTGGAATGTTCACATAACAGATGTTTTTCTCAGTGCACAGTGCTCTGTAGTTTTTACTTCTTTTCTCCATCTGATGTGTCAACCAAAATCAATTAATTAAATTGCTGGGCCTAATTACTCTACCTTAACCACCCCCTTCCAAGTTTCTTCATTTCCTAATTAATTCGTATGATCGGCCGAGGGTGGCTATTTAATAATTAAGGGTGTTATACAGCCTGCACGTTGTTCAAGCTAAACTAGTTGGTAAAGATAATGTAAAAAAAGAAAACAGGAAAGGATCCTTTTATACGTCTTGAAAGCGTTTTAAGTACGTGGCGTATTTTTAATGACTGTGCAGTGTTTGAAAATATTGCCGGTCCAAGTTTGAACTTTACAGAGGGTGAATACAAACCTTGGACTGACAATATTTTCAAAAACTACACAGTCATTAAAAATATACGTTATATATCGTGCTAGTTGTGCATTTGTATAAACTGATCAACACTGGAGGTATGATATGGCCAATGTAACGTCTGCCGTCTTCGCTTCTCAAAATATTATCTGGTACCCGTTTTAGGCTGGGTTGACATGGACATCCTATTTAACGTATTTTTTGTTTAAAATTTAAATCAGCTAAAGTTCGAATCAATGACCAGTGATCAGGCAGGCAAGCATGCCTACCACTCCTACCAAAATACATAACAAGAAACAATCGGTAAGAACCCTTTTCCACAGCCTTAGGCGCATGTGGTGTTAGACTCATGTTGTTTCACAGATCAATCGGCACTCGGTCGGTGATGCAGTCAGTATCTCGGCGACCGCCTTAACTTCCGGAGACATTTTCTGGAGCCCATACTAGCCTGGATCGACCTGGGAGCTCAGGTCAATTGTATGGGTTCGAATCCGCATTGAGACAAATGTTTACAACTGTTTTTGTTTTGCCCTCGTTCGCTTTGAACTCCTGCTACTACATCTAGTGCACTGGACTGATTGTTGTGTGTGGGTTAGCTTTCCCTATAACCAGTGTCCCTGACCATCAGGCGAACCCACTCCGATTTCAGAGGTACTTGTAATTTACGTATCCAAGTCAAGGACGAGAAGTCAGCATTTTAGTCCAACTGACCGGTTCGGAGTTGAACCGGATGCCTCGGCACCAACACACTGGATGTTTAAGAACTAGCGCTCTTATCCATTCGGTCATGCTGACCTCCGGATGTTTAAATTGACCAGGTCTGCCGGGACGACACTGTCCAACATTTGTCCCACAAAATGTCTTGGAATGCAAAGATCCACATCACTCGCAGAGAGCCGATTGGTTCATACATATATGGCTCTAGTATCACATGATCAATGCACCTTAAGGGTTCTATAAGGGTCATTTTACTTGTTCTCTGCCGAGCTTACTCCTCCATACATAAAACCGGCGACAGCTTGCTCGTAGCTCTGATTAGTTTATCAGTTTATCTTGTGAAGTATTTATTTCAGCTAAAGTTTTGTAGCATTCTGTCAGATAAAGAAGAATGAAACAGATCCCTGTCCATGAAAGCTAGAAAACAAATGTTTTGGGATGTTACATACTGCCCACTGATGAATGTGAATCATGGACAGTGCATTTTTAAAAACTGAAAAGAATGGAAGGTTACATGGAGTGGTTTCTACATAGAACGGTAAGAATCGGATGGATGACTAAGAAGACCAATACCAAAGTATACCAAAGGCCAGTTCTCAAAGACATTTGATTACCCACATCTGTACACGAGAATCGTCATTTTTTTTTTTTTTTTTTTTTTGCTTCAGTTGTTCGGAGTAGAGAGTCTGGTGAAGGTTGTGACTACTGGAAAGATCGAAGGTATTAGTGACAGTGATTGACAAGGAGAACATGCTGAATGGTTTGATAGAGAGACATGAAAGAAGATCATTGGTCGAACATATCTAGGACACAGCTGTTTCTGATAGTCAGAACTATATGACATGGCACATGATGATTATTCTTTAGGCAGGTTCAGTTAATGTATCGATAGGAGGTAACTGTATCGTACAAATCAATGTATATAGGCAGCATTCATGAACACTGATAATTTTGATGATAGTGTTTGTTGTCCGGCTGATTCTATTGATGAAAGACCAGTTTTGATGTTATATATTAAACTAAGACGATCGAAATGTTTAATGTGAAAATAAGTATTACTAACATTTACATCCGCTTAAGCAGGCTTAACTAAAGAATCATGTTCAATAGCTTTCCTTTGTGATGATGTTTAAAAGCATTTTAAAAAATCCATATTGATTTTATTTTAATAAAGGGTAAATGTACACCACATATTGATAATACTTGTGATATTTATGTATGACAACATCAGAACATCAGACCGTCTTAGAATAAAGGGTTTGCAGAGTCTAACTTATTCCCTACTATCTACTTATTTCCATTGTTTGCGTGATGCCTTTATTTATAATTTAGAAACAATCGTAATTATAACCTAATCACTGTTTTTCTGATACACAGCAAGAACTTTTAGAACATTCCAAACTCCGTGTGATGCAGCTCAGCAGGAAACTGGGCGAGGCGCAGGCTGAGAAGACAAGCCTAGAACAACAAACAGCAAGCACCGATGAATTAAGACAACAAATAATGGAAGACAAGAAGACAATAAGTGCACTTAGACAGGCGTGTGCAGTAAGTAAACTAATATGCTCTTTATTTTCCAACCTTTATTCCCCAATTGAGCAGAATTCTTCAAGCAACTCACGTCAAGCCATCCAACTTGTGCTCTCTTATGCAGTTCGGTCATTATCTTCCCTATATTATTCATGTGTCTCTAATTATCTTCTCCATTTGTTTTAAGTTTTTCTCTATTTCGTTTGCTCTAAAGATTACAGATAACGGCCTTTCTAATTATACTATTCTCAGGTTTTCTCAGTCCGTGTCCTATCCAGGGCCAGCATCTTTTCTTCATCTCTTCATATACTGGTATTTTAAAACAATGTATTCCTTTAGTGAATTTAAACGCAGAACCCACAAACAATGTATTGCATGATTTCTTGCCTGCCATAATTCTTTGCATCTTGTCGGGTGCAAACTACAGAGTTATATTCATATGAAGTGAATAAACGAATATACTCTGGCTGAAATACTATATAATGGTCACTGATATTGTTCGAATGAGGAATACGCTATCACCAAGATAGTCTAAGATTTAAAAGGATGTCCTTCTGTTTGCATAGCAACGGCTGGAATCACCTAAGCTTTAATGCCTCAATATATTTGAGCAATCGATTATTGTTCGTCGAATGCAGTATACGATACGAAATGCCTTTTCTTGATTCACTCTATGATTGCTAATACGTAAATGTTCCGTGATGGCCGATTTTGACGTTTTATGACTTGTCGACTGCACAGGGATTCCTGAAGATTGATTACCTAACTCTGTTCCACCCACACCGGTATATGTTCGGTTACTCGATACGCTGTCTTTCTGTTCTACCTATGTAAGTTGCTTGGCACTCACACTGGAACTGATAAATGCAGTTTGATTTGGTTACGGAGACAATGATTCTTTAGCATATGGATTACCATTACCCTTATCCCGTTCAACCTCAAGGAGAAGTTATATTAGGGTTCATACCTAGCACAGATTAAAAACACTGTGACTGAGGCAGCCTCACGTAGCAGCCGCCCACGGTGTTACCCTCACAAGTCTATCAATTTGAGGTGGTTTTATATCCGATCATTGGTTGGGCAGCAACGAATCAGTCTTCATGAATCAATAGGTTTTATAATATGTCATTGTTAACATACTCCAACCCAAAACCCATAGGTAAATCAGTTTCATTAGAATATCAGATTCAAGAGAGGAATGGGATATCATAATAGTCGATGTCCGCTCCAGACCAGGCATCTGAACAAGAGGACGAAATATGGAAAGAAAATGATATATGGTAGTTGATTCTGTTTGTTACATGAGCATGGAAAACATGTATTTTTCAAAATACATTTGTCTCTCCTTTAATTACAGAACAAAGACAGAAGGATAGAACTCATGCAACATCACAAAAGGAAACGACGTCTAGTGGGATCAGCTGAGAAGGTAAAGGAATTAACAAACCAAAGCTGATGTGTTGATAGTGTTGCTTGTGTGTTTTCAATTTCCAACCAGAAATAATGTCATGCAGATGTGTGTGCATTTTACCTCGATGTTGCCATTCACTTTATAACACGAATCACGGAAACTGCGATGTTTAATCTATTCACATTTACAACAGTAAAATAGCTGGTAATAAAGCACGAGGAAGACGCATACATGTGGACTCATAACATCAGAGATAAACTACACTGGCAAGGAATTTAACTGAGCAAAACATCTGGAAAAAGGTAGACAACTCGAACTTTCCACAAGGACCACAAAATAACGTACACGGTTGTCTTCATCTACCAGAAGACAGTCAAGACAATATTCTGAAGATTAAAAACATAGCAATATTGGAAAAGACAAACTTTTATGGCTAAAAAAGTCTTGGTGATTCTTTAAATATTTGTCAGATGCTTAACATATAGACATGCAAAAGGAGCAATATTCTAAGATCAAACTGTAGTATGTGCACTTGATCTTGACAGCATCAATTACCTACCCTCTTTGGACAACAATCGCCTTCAAATTAATGTACTATTTGTGGCAAACTCGGTCACGGTATTATTAATCTGAACCAGGTACGGATCCTGAATCGAATCATAACAAAAAACAAAATCGAATCTTGCCAGGGCCACAAACGGAGGTGGTCATCACGTGCTGAAACACAGGGATGTGGAAATTCATGGGGTTGCTTAGGTCCCTGAGGAACCGCAACCCCTTATAAAAAAAGAAAAAAAAAAGAAAGGGAATGTTGGTCTATTCTTTCCAATAAGCCGACTAGATAGCAGACAAAATATCGTTAAGGGACTCTGGTTTCACCAATGATGATTCCCCGAAAGCTGCAGCTGAAGTAGCACAAATCCACAGGATTCATATCACCTTGACAAGTAGGTTTGTTAAGTCTTGAGAAAGTGTGTGCTGACCTGATCAAAGGTGCTCAGAAGAAGAACCTAACCGGTAAACGGTCTATACGTATGCTGACCAAGGTATTGTGTATAAAAACTGACAAAACCTAATGTGGTGAAGACTCCAAGACTTGGGACAGATACCAGTTAAGAATTCACAAGCGTATCATTGATCTGCACAGCCCCTCATAGACTGTTAAACAGACCACATCATGGAAGGTGAAGCGACCATTCCTGACGCTGCATAAACAAAATCATGTTTGAAGCTATATAAATAATGATCTGTAAAAAAAAACACGTGTTCATTTTAAAAAAAATATATCTTATAAATGTTTTAGTGCTCAATGTTCCCCATGGGCAGGAGCCGCCCCATGAAGTTCCAAGCTCCTGTGTGTCAACCGTATGGCCGCCTCTGCTTGTGGCTTTTGTTATGCCATTGACACACAAGGACTTGAAGCTTAATGGGTCGGATCTTACCCCTAGAGAACCTTAAGCCCTAAAATAAATTATGGAAAAAAAATCTCGGCCCTTTGGCTAATATCAAAATGTAGTCATCTGCGCTTTGATCTAGCCTTGGCCATCTGCAGAGGACGTCAAACAGGGACTTGAAACGTCATGGGCGGCTCTTGCCCTTTGGGAACTTAGAGCCCAATAAGAAGGACAAACAAAAGAAGTACATGAACGAAGTGTGGGTGTAATCAGGAAAATATTAACAGGAATAAAGCCTAAACAGATTCAAGAGATCACAGCCATAAGGACAGATGCCAAATCTGTCAAGATGAAGAAGAACAAGGGCAATGTCAAGCTCAGGGTGCGTTGTAGCAGGTACTTGTACACACTGGCGATCCAGGACAGAGACAAGGTAAAGAAGCTGAGGCAATCATTGCTACCTGGTCTGGCAGTCAAAGAACTTCAGTGAAATTAATAAATGAAGAAATCATGAAATACAAATTATATTTACAAAGGCCTTTTGGCTAAGATCAAAGTGTAGTTTTATCTGCACTTGATCTAGCCTAGGCCACCAACCACCAACAGAAGCGGCCATCGGGCGGCTCTTGCCCCTGGAGAATCTTGAGCCCTTAAAAATTGTTTTTAAAATTTATATTTACAACATACATATTAAATATTATAATAGGATAAAGAAGACTTCTTAAAGTTATCAACAAGCTAAGATTCCTATGACTTGATTGCACCATAAAACATAAAGAAACACCAAAAGAGAGCTGGAGGGCACAATACTGGGGAAAGAGAATGGGGTAGACCAAGGAGGACTTCTATGAAACAGACGTATACATATTTATTAATGTAGACATGGATGGAATTAAAAAAAGAAGCACACGACAGACAGGTATCCAGTGGAATGATCAGGAAGCTTCGCAACCAGCCGAAGGGCTTAAATACTTGATAACGACGATGGTAGTAAATGAAATGGTTACATTTATTATATAATGTAGGACAATAGAATATACACTTCCGTTATTACTATGAAAATGTTATAACGCAATAAAATCTATCTACAGAGCATGGGAGTGAAGGAGACGTTTTTCGGATACGAGGAGGACACCAAATCGGTGGACTCTGACAACTCCTTCTCCTCCCATTCTCACAGCACGATCTCGGATGATGATGTCTGGGATGAAGTGGTAAGTCATATGTGTTTTATCCTGTTCTTGAAATAAAGATGGTAGCTTGTGTCGATTATGCTTCAATCAATCATGCTGGGAAACAATTCTATAAAATGTATTTTATACCGCAGACAGTTATATTTAATAATATATGCCAAATACCAGTACCTGTGTCCATTGAAAAGAAAGACCAAAATATTTATGTTATAATATTTGTATATGATAAATGCATTACTTGGATGAAAAGCAGATTTCTTTTTAATATTCATTTGGGGTAGAGAAGGGTTACGATTGTCAAGGGGTTACAGTTAAGATCTTCTTCTTCTTCTTCCTTCGTTCGCCTGAAATATGTTTATAACTGCAATGTTGTCTCTTGTATGAATCTAACATTCTTTTTTAGTTCACTCAGCGGTCCATAGAGTTTATCTTCCACTGTTGTCATGGTTAAGATAATATGGCAATGCAGACATGGTTATAATTATTTGTGAACATTTACTATTTTGAAAAAGGTGTTACAATTAAGCTACTACTACTAGGAAGAAATGGATACAGAGACAGACGAGTTAAATCGTAGCTAAATCATTTCTCTCGGCAGAGTCAGTTATGCTAGTTTATAATACAAGAGCTAGGTAGCGTAGTGGCTAGTGTACTGATTTATCAATACAGTGATCTGGGTTCAACCCCCAGTTGTAGAAGGATATTTTATAACTAGTTCGATGCTAAAAGCCGCAGTGACATAGTGTGTAGTGTATTTGCCCACCAAGACAGTGGTCCAGATTCAATCCCAAGCAGAGAGAGGATTATTTGTTTCTGACCAGTACAGCTCGGGGGTCGACCAGCCTCATACAAATGAGTACTAGACAATAATCAGGATTGTCCGCTAACTGTCTGTGAAGGAAAAGTGACCAGGAAGGAAAGTGGAACACGCGAGGGCCAACACTTGACACTCCGAAGGCAATATCTGCTACAGGATCGCCTTTTTTAACGATTCTTCTTACCGTTATACTATTACCCTTACCCGATTCAACCTCAGAAGAGAAGTTATATTAGGGTCCGTCTTTTTTGGAATGTTTACATAAACTTTATTTTCCCCATAATACATTACATTATTTAGCCTTCTTGGACTTCAGTTTCTTGGAATAGAACTCAAATTCTTTGCCTTCGAGGATGTACCCATCCACTCTCCCACACTGTCCTGGTCGAGAGGCGATCTTAGCAATGACTCTAATAGAGGCAAAACTGTTCTTCCGAAGCTTGCTCCACTTTGGCTTGCTTCTTTCTCTCGTCGGATGTTTTTTTTAAAAAGTCTTTTTGAGCGCACCTTTGTCAGCATTGCCTCATCTTCCTCAGAAGTTTTTACGCCCTTCTTGCGGCCGAGATGTGTAGCATAGTGTGTCTCATACCACTGCCTGAAAGTGGTGGAGTCGTTCTGTATGATGTAGCTCTTCACCAGTGTTTTTGTACGCACAAACTCATTGTTAGAGGGGTTGTATACCACATCTATGATACGTGTCTTTCGTGTAATAACTTCACTGCCCCAAGAAAAGTTGCCATGATTTTGTCGGAGAGCCCTGTACTTCTTGTTTCCACCCATTGTCCTCACTGTGTGTATTCTTTTGGATCCCAGCTTGGTTTATGCTACCGGGCGACTATCTTCTTCCCCAACACCACGATACGGCCAACAGTGGCCCTGCGCTTGTGCCATTTGTCTCGTGAGATACCGTGATGGCTGCTATCATTCGCCTGGCTCAGATTAATAATCCTGTGACCGAGTCAGCTACATTGTCCTCCCAAGTATTTAACTGAATTAAAGTGTTCTTAGATTAATAACTGTGATTACAACATGTGTTATTTATTTGTCTGTTGAAGTTATCGATGGAAGAGACTGAACGCAATTACCAAAGACTGATGATGGAACAGCTCCAGCTACAAAAATCCTACGCACAACTTCAAGGAAAATGCCAACACAATCAGGATCCACAGCGTGAAGCAATGGTAAGATGGAAAAGGATGGTGGGAGCTGTCAAAGGAAGCAATAATACTGTAATGCATACATGCAGGATTTGTCATCTGTCAGCGCTATTGTAAATGTAAACATGAAGAACACACATCACATAAAAAAAGAACTTTTTTTTTTAAATTCAAGAAGGTTTACACACGTCTTAATTATTTTTTAATTAAAATACCACTAAAACAAAGCAACGCATGCTACAAGTGCTATAGGAAAATAAAGAGACTGGAAGTTGCAAATGGTGTAGCCAAATTTCTTTAGTATGCTTTGCGAAGTATAATAAGTAAGAAGACTCGTGATATAATGTTTGGGACACACAGGGAAATGTTAGTTACATACTCAGGACTAAAAATATTAAATTTTTCAAAGTGACTATTCATAAGTAATTAGGGATAAGAGAGACCCAAAAACACATGACGTAGAGACTTATAGTTAGAAAAGTTAGTTGCATGCCCTTTACACTTTACAGGACGTCACAGTCAACTCCAGCATGTTTTGGCTGTTTGTGATTTCTTGGTAAGTTTACGTTCAGTAGTTTGCCATTGCATTCTGAACGACGGGCACTCATATCGGTGTATGAAAATCAATGCAAGGCGGTCTGCTTCCAAAACGCCCGCATCTGTGTTTCGAACGTGGTATGCGGGATTGCAAATTGCATCCATAACCCCCTTCACCACAGAGTCGACAGAGACTTATAGACATAGATGAATATTATGGGGAGGACATGATGGGAGTTGCAGGAGACAGAAACAAGATAGGATTGCTTGGCATAAGTTGGTTGAGGGCCTATGATCCAATCAGAGATAGCAGACGGAAGAGATATGTATGTTTGTAGTAGTAGGCCTCTTTAAGTCCTGTAGGACTATAGAGTTGGGCCGCTAGGGAGGCACCTGACAGCACTGTATAGTCCAATGCGAGTCACAGTTTCCGTATTTGTAAGACGAGGCAGGTCTCGCAGTAAGTGACTGCATTTTATGCCTGCGCCTCCTATCCTCAGTTTGTTGAATCAGATTGCGCTCAAAGGGGGCAGCACCAGTCTGTTTCGTACATCTCTCCTCCAAGAATATCTGTCTGCTGCAGCTATTTCCCACGTGCCTGGATCTATGCCGACATATCTTGTTTACACACATCCTTATATCGCAATTGGGGTCTTCCGGGTGGCCTCTTCCCAGTGGCTAGTCCTCCGTATAGGAGATCTTTGGGAATAAGTTCATCCTCCATTCGAGATACGTGGCCCAGCCACCGGTGGCGTCTTTGCTTTAGGAGGGAATTCACTGTGATAATATCCGCTCTTACAAGCGTATGTGCGTGTGTGTGTGTGTGAGAGAGAGAGAGAGAGAGAGAGAAGAGAGAGAGAGAGAGAGAGAGAGAGAGAGAGAGAGAGAGAGAGAGAGAGAGAGAGAGAGAGAGAGAGTCACTGTTGAAAAGTGGTTAGTGCTTTTGCTTACCAAGACAGTGGTCTGGGCAAAACCTCCATCAGTTGCAGGATTATTTCTGACAATGTCGACTTTGTAGTGAATCCAGAATGATAAACCTAGTATAATCTTAATTTTCTAGAAATTGTTCCGGAAGCAAATGTGGCTTCGAAGGGAACTTATCATCCCAATATCAATATTTCATGACTTAGTACATGCAAGCATTGAACACTTCACACCGCTACAGCAGTATGAATCATGGGATTTCCTTGATCTGATGTATGTATCTTGAATCTTACATATTCCAGGCTAAGATGACACTTCAAAATGATCTATTCAATGCCCAGTGTAGGGTGGAGAAACTTGAAAAGCTTATTAACGAAGTGGGAGAGGTGAGTTGAGAACAACCATTTTAGCTTAAGCTGTACTATGTATTTTTCTGAATATTTACATTCTAAATTAATCTAGTCATATTGTTTGTTAGTTAGTCGCGGTTCCAACTTCATGGCAAAGGTTTCCCCATTATGCTCCATTCCCGTGCCAGTGAATATCACACAATATGCTCCTCACTGCCCCATGTGAAAAGCGGAATAGACAGGAATCTCGACAAACCTACAGCTCTCACAGGTATACCATGCACAATGCCGTGCCAGAATACCAACATAAAATTCCACCACGAAAAAATAAAGTTTATTGTCAATGGAAGCAGCAGTCACCAGAAAACCATTGCATTCCTTTATTCGTTGGTTACAAAAGTAAGCAATTGATTGGAGTGATAAAGACAGCATATATGTTATGTGCGAAATTATATAAATCTGTCTGCCTTTTCACACGCAATTTCATTTTCAGTTATTACAATAAATCATGTCCTTCTCAGTTTGCTTAGGTAAAGAGTAAAGACATAAAGTGTCGGAGATTATTGCAGCCAACCTTCACTGTGGGGACAGCACAAGATTGACTGAATAATTGTCAAATCCTCTTTAAAGAACACTATTTATTTTGTTGTAAATTGGTAATCCTACTTTGTCTCTATTGATACACATATTTACAAATTCATAAAAAGTACCTAATAGTGTCAAACACATTTCTGCTTAATCCTGGATTTATAAATGCATACTTCAGAACATGCAAACAGGTAAAAAAAAATAATAACAGAGATTATAATTGTTATGCAGCGAACTAAGGAATAACAATTGTTATGTCATAATGGAGAAGCAATGCATCTTAATGCTATACATGTTATAGTGTTGGTCACTTCTAACACCAGTTTCAGACTAATATCTTTTCTTAGAGTCTAACATGCACACAAACAATGACATGTACACAAATGTTGAGTTGAGTTGAGTTGAGTCAAGAACCGACATCACTGCACTCAGGACATTCCCATACGTGCTCAGTCCCCTCGTTCAACAGCCAGTGAAGAGTCATACTACTAATCGTTCCCACCGCTATCTGATTAAATGTTCTCCTGGTCTTCACTCTCAGTTTTGAGATTCTTCCAGAACCCCTGCCGATCCCCCGCAATCTCATTCTTTCCACATATGGGTTCTCAGTCTGTTCCTCCGCCTTCTCCACCTGGTCCCACAAGCGCACGACCACCTCCCCCTTGTCCATAGGCAAACTACCACCAAGAGGTGCATTCCCTGCTAGCCTATCAGCCTGTTCATTCCCCCGTACACCCGCATGGCCAGGGCAAAATATCCGTACAATTCTCACAATCTGTGACCTCTGAAGCGACGAAAGCCAGTCCACACGAAACATTCCTTTCTCCACCTTGCTAAGCATATTCTTTGAATCCGTAATGAACACAACGTGTGTTTCAGTAGTCTCCACTGGCCACCGGAATGCCGCTGTTACTCCCTCCACCTCCATTCTCATGCTGGAGGTCGTAGTCTCATATGCCAGGCTCTCCTTTTTTAAGACAAATTCATCTGCCCGGTACACTTCCAACAAAATGTATTCATAAAGTGAGGGAAATAAAAGCTTATAACAAGAGGCCGCTGCTGCTGGAAATACACATCAGCAGTTATGTCAGACCTCATGCAGACTATTATTTCATGATTGAGCATGCTGTGTTTGCATTTTATATGTCAGTTTCACACGTGCGCGCGCGCATGTGTGTATGCGTACACACTGTGCATTTTTATTGCAACTATGTATGATAATCAGAATAATATTTTGTTTTGCACATTAGAATAAAAAATATAATGTAATACTCCTTGTTATACAGGGTGAAGTCATCAATCTTCTAAAGGAAAGGGAAACAATCATTGCAAATAGTAAAGAATATTTAGAAAAGGTTAGTAGCCCTTGCATATCCTGACTACGAGATTCATTAGCATCAACATGTTAATATGAGTATTTACGACGATTAAACATAGGATAACTTTTAATGTTTTTTTTTTTTCTGCTATGCCTGAAACCATTATATGTGTTTTCTTTAACTATTTTCAAGAAAACAGTAATCCAACAGCAAATGTGATTGTAAGTATGAAATACAAAGGCTTTAACATATATATGTCACAGTATTATTATACTCCTTTTCTCAGTTTAAGGGGTTGAGGCGGTCTCGAGGTATAGTGTCCGCCTCGAGTGCTGGAAGTCCCGGGTTCAAGCCCCGGTGAGGGCTGGGATTTTCTCACGTGGACTTCTAGTAACAAAATTTCCCCCTGGTCTCTGAGAAGTGAGATCGGACGCCCGTGCGCAAGTAAACAATCCCTTAACAGTTGGAAATCGAAAAAGAATAGATTAACGGCGCTGCCCGGGCAAAATTTCGGAAATACCCAAAGTATTTCAGGAACCTCGCCAGTGCTACGGAGTTCGTGCACTGAGCTGAGATTCTCCTGACTCAGGCTTGAGTTAGGAGTGGAACTGAGCAATTATGGGTTACACCCGTATGCCGTGATGTTGATCCATCGACTAAACTAAACTAAACTAAACTCTTCTCACTGTTTTTTTCCCCTTCCCAAACTCATAAGAAAGTGAGGATTTATCTTTAAAATTGTGCATCGAAACCTCTCCATTACTTAGCTTAACATGCACTGCTGAAGCCTCAGAGCCTGGACAGTCAAATTAGTTAGAGATAAAGGGTCTCTTCAGCCTTTACCTTAACCACTTTCTGCACAAGACAGGATTACATTTCATCATTTAGGGTCCATATAGCCTATAGGTTAGTGTGCCTAGGTGAACAGACAAAGATTATGGAACCTGTTCCATGTCTGGAAGCATGTTGGGTAGATGTAAGTAAGTAAAGTACCTTTGTTGCATGCAAATTGTAAGGAGATGTGTTGGGTTTTTGGGTGCAAACCTGATATTTTAACCGACCAATCGGCACTTGATGTGGCCAATATCATGTCAGTTGATCTTCTTCTCAGGGCGTTTCCTGGTAGCCATCTTAAACTGGGTCAACCTGGAAGCCCATGTCAATTGTTCTGGCCAACAGTCAAGCAGTTATGTTTATAGACCAATCGGCACTTGGCGAGAATTCACACACATGGCCATCGGTCTAGCAGGCGAGCGTGATAGTGGTCGCTATAATGGCTTCCTGGTTTGTGTGCATGATTATCAATAAATATGCTAGGATCCAATCCCCAGTAGTGGCAGTTGGATTATGTCTGACCTCTATAGCAAAATAAAATAAATGCCAGCAATTTTAAACATTTTTAGCAAGTTCCAGCCAAGGAAAAGTGACAAAGAAATTAACCTTTCACCTCATCTTATTATGTAGTACTTATTATATGCAAGGGTTTAACATTTTGTATACCACATCAAGTACCTCAGAAGTCGGGGTGTGCTCGCCTGATGGTGAGGGACACTGGAAATAGGGAAAGCTAGCCCACACACAAACATCACTTCAGTGTAGACTGCTTGAATTCAAAGTGAACTAATGAAAGCAAAAAGAATGAAATATAACCCATGTGGCAGTATCTGACATGGGATTGTTTCCACTTTAAAACAGTCAAATTTAGTACTTCTTTTTGCTTATGATAAATTAATGATATTATCTCACATGTACTAGGCACAGTTCTGGGAGCAGGAAGGAAGGCGAGTTCAACATGATCTTAACAAAGCCTTAGAACGGTGTGAAGACTTAGAGTTCCAGCTGATGGAAATGGAGCAAGAACGTGATGATAAACAGGTAAGTTGTTTTTCCAACTTACAAATTGTTGTATTTCATGACATAAAAACTTCAATGATTCTATTAGCCACAAAATATGAAGTTCATTTTCTTAATAATTCTTGGGATTCTCAGATAAGTAGGAATTTTTTTTCCATCAAATTTTCATTTTTTCTTCAATGCTTTCATTTTTTCATCTTTTTATTCTTCTCCTCCCGTCGTTATGCCTTAATGTAGTCACCGGAGGGTCTTCTCCGTGACTTTATGTTGTGTTTTGTGAATGCATTTGTTTGCTAGTCGCCGCAACATCCTGTATCACAATGTGCCATAATTCTGTTTTGTAAAGCTGCATTACCGGTCTCCCTAGCCTAGGTGTTACACGACTTTCTCTGTAATCCCGTATACTCTAGTGAGTAACGTGACGTGCGCGAAAATTGGTAGCGTTTCTCTCCGCGTCGGTAACTTACGGGATACGTGAGCCGGTCGCTCAGAAAGCAATGGCAAACTACTGAGCGTAATCGTGCCAAGAAATCAGCTGAAAGATGCTGATGTTGCTTGCTTGCTTGTGTTCGTTGGCTTGAGCTCTAGCGCGAAGTCCTGTATGTCAGATGAAGGCATCCTGTTGTCCAACATCAGTGTGATGTCATACAGGACCTGAGGTTTGCGTGAGTATCCATTGTCCCATGTCTGGCTTATTGGTGTGCAGACTGGTGGTTCCTCGCCGTACAGGCAGACACTCTCCGACTTCGGAGGAATCGGCGATCCTATTGACTTTAGCCAGGACCCCGAAGGGACCTCGGACGCCCAGGACGCTCGACGAGGACGCGTCAATAGGTCTTGGCCAGTATATAACCCGGCCCTGGTGCCTTGGAAACACCTCTGCGTCCCGATGCTGATGTTGACAGCGATGTCCTGTAAAGCTGCATTATTAAAATTATATTGTTTACAAAACTATCACTATCACGGCGTACTATTTAACCTCAAACAACAATTTACAATTCTAACAAAAACCGACATTCTTAACCCGATGTAGGAAAGTTAGAATAGATCAAGATCAAACTTCGGTTGTTATTGTTGATTATAAATAAGTTTTTAATAACTGGTCGCTGTCCGTTATTTATGTTGTTACTGTTAAATATGCGTGATCTGTTCAACTCTGTAGGCAGAAGCCTTGGTCTCAGACTTAGTCAACAAGCTAAACACCATGTTTATTCTTAATTAATGTAATGTAATGTTTTCGAAAACATAGCCTAAGACATCCAATCAAACTATTTCCGCATTCCGACTGCGCCGAATGTTAGCAGCACAGTTAAATAAACGTGCCCTGCCTACACACCAAGCCATGTACCTGTCTGTGCACATTTACAGCAGACCGGAGAAAGTTACAGCCCCTGAGATCAAAGGTCAATGTTCAGGCCAGGAAACAGGGGGAGGCAAGGCGTGTACCTGGAGTATGTCCTGGCCTAGAAACCAGCAGACGTAATAGTTCTTGTCCCCTCCCGCAGTGTAAATAGTCATGTCCTTAGGACCCACCGGGGCACACTCGAATTCCTTGGATGCGTCAGGGTGTGACATGAGGCCAGGCTAACACGAATATGTTCTTGTCAAGCAGGTAAAGCCCGACTCTACGTGACAGTGTACTGTGTTGGATGCAGTGTTAACTGGCGGTTATCGCGCCACGGTTGTTTTCATTCAGTTTTGTCAACATTATGTAGTGCTAGGCCTCGGCAGGCATGTGTTGACTGTTTGTGTGGTTAGTCCGAATCTCAGCTCAACATTCTTTCGTTGGCAGTAGGCTGTTACTGTTACTTTTCGTTGAGAAAGATTATTTATTATTTTTATAGTTAGTCAACATTTTATTAAACACAGTCTTTTAGAATCGCAAAATTTTGTCACCAACAACTTGGCATCCAAGAACTTGAGTCAAGACACACAACAACAGGACTGAGGGGGAAAAGTCGTAAGTATAATAACAAATAACATTAACGGTTATATTAAACACTGCGTCTGCTTTATTTCTAATATTCTCCTGTGTATGGAGGTTAATGATGGACGGACACTGTGTATATATAATGCAATGGTGAAGCAACCGTAGACTGTAAAGACTGTAAAGAATATGGACAGCGCAATAATAAGAATATCATATGATCAATAATAAATAATTAATATCATTATCATATATTAAAGACAAACTTAACAATCTATGCATTATCAAATAATAGCAAAGTATACTTTAACATCCATAACCTAAATGAACAATATAAAAAATACACTCTAAGTATAACCCAAAATAGTTTAATAGAATAATAAGTTAATAACTATAATTATTACTACTACTAGTAAGTACTACTACTACTACTGCTGTTGCTGCTGTTGCTACTACTACTACTACTACTACTACTACTACTACTACTACTACTACTACTACTACTACTACTACTACTACTACTACTGGAAGCAATGGATACGTGGTTGTTGAGAACAATGTTGAGAGTGTCATGGGCAGAAGAATACAAACACTGAGGTACTGAAGGTTGCAAGTGTTAAAAGATCACTCATCAAAGCCATAAGGAAAACAGAAATGAAATGTATTTATATCAACAGAAGAGATGGAATAGAGAACATACACTTATGTGGAAAAATACTTGTCCAGAGAGACAGGAAGACAGAGATGTATGTGGAAAGCTTAAACAGCTGAGCAACAAATAATAACACAACCAGCACCAACTACTTCAACATATCAAATGACAGAGAGGGTTAGAGAGTCATGATCACCAGTGTCAGGCATCTGTAGGAGACACTCTATAAGAAGTTTAAATAGAATGATACTTAATATTGGAATAGGCTTGAAGTAATACTACATGGGAAAACAGAACCACACGTGAATGTTGACAATATAGACATGAAATAGAATGCAAAGTAAGATTTCAGTATGGAATGGAGAATTGGGAGACATATACTTCCTACCTTCTATATATATATTCATTAATTCTGATTAAGTTTCTGAACTTGTGACAGACTACTACTGTGTACCTTGACAAAGCTCGTTTATTAATCTATATAAAAGTTGCCTTTTTGAAGTCTCAACTCTGTTTTGTCGTCTTGGTCTCTAATATTACATAGCGTACAACATTTGAATGAAATATGTACCATAAAATATGATGAAGCAATAATATACGTAATTTAATAAATAGATGTATATTTGTCTGTTCAGGGACAGTTACTGGGGTATTGAACCCAAAAAATCACCATCAATAGGTAGATTTAATTGACTACCCTGCCTCCTTCATTAATAGTTTGAGTTACTGTTATTGGCTGTAAAATATTTTTGATAACTTCAATTTTATCAGTAAATGGTAATGAAATTCTGATGTTAAATGCAAAAGAGTGTCATGTAATGATAATTTTAAGTATATTAGAATGTGAAATTATCAGAGACACCCAATCATTGAACCGCAGCTTCAAAAACCACAAATGTGATTCAAATGCAACAATATTAGCACCAGTTTGAGAGTGTTGATAAAGCTTCTGCTTAATGGTCTGCCCTTTTAAATTAATGTCAGATAGATCAGTTTTCAAATGAAGTTATTAAGGGAACACCTCATTACACATGCCATGTAAGGATTAATTTGGTAGCATGTATCTTCACACCACTGAGAGATCACCTGCATTGTCCTCTGAATATCTTTGCACATTTGCTGTATGTTGGAAACTGCTCTATATATGGTAATTTCATATTTTTATTACAACATTATTATCTTCCTCTTTGGATTCATCAGTGCAAATAGTGATAATGTCTTTTTATATTTGATTTATCTGACTCTTTGCAACATATTTTATTATTCCTACCTTTGACTTTTTCATATGTGTTACTGCTATAGTCCATTTACAAATGATTGCCCTCATTAACGATCAATTTTATTTTAAAACTGTCTGCTGCAACCTTATGAAAATATTCCTGCCGTCTTATATTTACCCCTACCCAAGGTCTTTGATAGGTCCAAATGCAACTTAAATAATGGAAAGTGGCGACATTTCTTTGATGTTTTGGCGAAAAACTAGTGAATTCACGCCAAAAAAACCTTTTTTTTTTTACAGTAATGCCTGTCAATTCGGGTGACGATACAAGGTGTATCCAGATTCGTATGGGAGTGGGTTCAATGAGTAATATTAGTAAAGACAGAGAATTTACAGAGGCATGGGGTAAATAATGTGGAATCAAAATGGAAATGGACAGGAAAGTAGAAGGAATATATTTCTTACCTTATTTTTCATTTCCTTCTTATTTCTTCAGCTGCTGGTTAATAATGTATACACAAGGAGTCATGTTACTAGGATGCATTTAGCTTTTTATATGTAGTTCGTGAAAGCTTCCAAACAGCTGTGCGTTAATGTCTGTACGGAGTGACCAGAGATGATACCGCAATTTAGTCATCATGTGTCAATTTTTAAGGATCTGTTCAGCTGCCTATGTAGTTTGTTCATTCGTGCACATAGGTGACATAACCGTGTTGAGTCTTCATGAAAGATTGTCTACTCTGCTGAGACGGAACATGATTACCTGTTGTGCACGACAAATATAGTTGTGAATGTCTCTGTAGTGGGCTTCCTTCTTAACGGCCAAGATGTTGGTCCTCTTTTCCTTTAAGTTTATAGATTGTTTTGTATGTTTGTGTATTGTCCGCTCATTTGACAATGTGTTTGTTCTCACGTTTCTTGTTATGCCACAGATGTTAGTTTCCACCGCAATATTATTCTTCTGATGGTATTTAATGTGTTTAGTGTTTTTTATTTCTTTCAATGCTGGTTGTCTGTCACCATTGAGGGCTTGCAAAACTGAAAATTCATCACTGTGGAATACAAACTGTTGCCATTATCAATTGTTTGTGCCGATTCTGTAACATGTAGGGCCTGCAATTCTTCTGAATAGTTGGAGCAAAAATATCCCAGTAGGTGTGCATGTGGATTAATGTCTGCGATCTGCCCAGACCTTAATCTGTTTCGGACGATTCCAGAAGGTTGATGACTGCTCTCGGTTGCATAAAATTAAATCCTTCCTTTCACTAATAGTCATCTTCCTCTTTCAACACATGGTCCTCACATTTTTTCCATTAACTTTTATCAATATTTAAGAGCATGGACTGGGTTAGTATCTTGACATCAGACAATTTGAATGTAGCATTGTCAGCTGCCACCTGTCCTTTAATTTTAGCCCACACAAGTTCTATATGATTAAAATGAGAATGGTACAGCGGAAGTTTCAAGCACCTATAGTCATGCTCTTCTATCAACTTGTCGATGTGATATTTCTTGCTTTTTGGCATCTGTTTTACAAGGGATAACAATTCTAGCTTGATAAATGTTTGTGGAAATGGTATGTTCTCCCTTCGGAGCCAAATCTTTATTGCTGCCTTTGTGCTCGATGCCATAGGTATTTTGCCTTTTTAGGCAACAATATTGTGATATGATGCATTGTCCATAATTAGACAAGACTGTCTATCTAGAGATGGAAGCACTGTATTCTCGAGCCAGTCTCTAAATACATTACCATTCATCTCATTATGATAATCCCTATTGTCTGTATGCTTTGATATGAACACAAGTCCAGCATTCTATAGTAAGCCATTATGCGTTCTACCAGCATGGGCTATGACCAAACGCTGTCCTTTACTACTGGGCACATATTGCTTTATCTTTCCATCCACTGATTGCCATTCCTTTTCACTTGTGTGGTGTACATTGATCCAGGTTTAATCCAAATACACTAACAAACAACTTTCATTGTGCATTTCCCTTATTTGGTGTAGGTATTTGCTTCTTATGGCTCCTAAATGCGGTTGCTCGCAAATTATATTTCTACCTCCCTTGTACTTTCTAAACGTGAAGCCTAATGTCCTTATAATTTTCCACAAAGTTGTTTTGGATAGCTCTATGTCATTGTTCTTTCTCAACCAAACCCTAAGTTTTCTTACAGTCACTGTTTCTTTGGTATCCAGCATTTTTATAATCCTTGTCAAAGCTGTCTACAATTGCCTTTCTACCTACCGTTTGCTTATTGTTGGGTGGTTTCATTCCAGATTCTTGCATCCATCGACAAAATGACTGTTTACTCATACCCAATGCATGTGCTGTTCTTTTCTCAGGATTTGTAATAGTATGAAACAGTTTCCTGCGATCAGCTTCTTGATAAAAATATGTGTACAACTTCATAGCGATGCTTTGAAGTGTACACAATTTCACATTCAATCCCATTCAACAATATTAACACATTCAGATGTTAGCGATAAATGTAAGATTTATAAAATAATTGCGTTTCATGAAAGCACCCACTATCAGTAGAAATATTGGTAATATCTCTGAAGACTCCCATTCCACTGCATGGCGTTAATGTCATAAGGTCTTTCTCGTGCTGCAAATTCCACTATTTAATACAGATGTTTTCATGTGAAGTTGTAATACATTTCATAATATGCACTTCATCTCTGACCCATAAATTATATACCGTGTATAAACAAAGATCAAAATCTGCTGTACAATCTCCAGAGCAAAAATGTTTTTGTTTGGTGGACATAATGATAAGGTTATATGATAAATCTCATCATTTTTCCTCAGTTGGTTACTGAGATATGGATTTTTATATGGGGGAAAACAAATGTAAATGGACTATAGTCGGCTGTTAATGTCTGGTTTTTAAGTGCCATATTAGTAAGTGTGCACTTGTTAATGTTGGGTATTAATTTATTTAAGATTGTTTATTCCTTTACGTTTGCTTTGCTATTTCATGTTGTTGAATACTTATATTTGGATTTTCTGAATTTTTAACTGCTAATTGGGTCATATTAGAAGCTGCTTATGCTGGATGAGTTTTGTCTAAGATTATTTTAGCACTGTTCTTTTCTTCTTCGCTTTATTGGAATAATTCCCTTTACTACTCTAGTGCCACAATTGAAGTTATCCTTGGTGTGCCTGCTATTATGCACAGAGCTTTATGTAGTGTTCTGTCTAATTTAGACTTGTTATTTCAGCTGCTGAGTCATAGATATTGTTACCATCATCTATACTTCCTTCAAAACATATGTAAATTATTTCAGTTTTGACAATTTGATGTTTACTGAATACCATACATATGGTTTCCATTTCATATATGTGAAATCACCATTTTGTCATCCACTGTGAAACTTATTTTATCTGTGCCTGTAGTTCCTATATAATTTTGGGAGATATTTTTCCTGTTCACAATATGTCAGCATCATCAGCATATTGTGATAATGTATTTTTAATTAACTTGCTGTGAAATGTTAGGACCAAGCAATTTTGTGGCTTGAGTGCATAGAGGAATAGATGGCTAGTCGTTTCCTCCCATAGCAGATGTCAAGTGCAGGCATCAAACCCTGATCTGACCAGGCTTGTGCTATTATAAGTGTACAGAATGTATTTATTTATGTTTGTTTTTATAAGTGAACTCCTTTCCTAGACCATTAATATCTGTTGCCTTTTATCTTGCTCAACCAACCAACAACAAGCCCTTTGTAGACTTGGTCATGATTGGCTGGATATTACAGATACAGTTTTCTGTGGGTTGAGCTGGCCGGCTCTGTGGTGAAGGGGTTACAGACACATTTTGTAATCCTGCATACCACATTCAAAACACAGATGCTGACGATTTGGCAGCAGACTACCTTTGCTGGTTTTTATACAATGGTATGAGTGCTGGTCATTCAGAAAACAATGGCAAACTACTGAATGTAGACTTGTCAAGAAACCACTAACAACCAAAAAATGCTGGGGTTTAGCGCAACATTCAGCAAAGGATATGCAACTAACTTTTTAAAAGAGGTAGTTGGTCTCATGTTCTTAGTCACATCATATGACATGCGACATGCATGGTAGGTTGCAGTGTTACTTTTCTTTGCTTCCCTTATAGGTCCCAATAATACATGGGTGGATCATTAATTAATCATTACAATATAAATTGTTGGCAAAAGTGCTGATCCTTGATGCAACCATTTGTTCTTAATTTAATTATGACTGTTCATTCTTTACTTTAAATGCAAAATATTTCTCTTGAGGAAAGTGAGGTTGATGGCTTTTCCTGATATTTCTGTATTTTAATCCTTTATTAGAGAAGTGGAAGTTAAGGGAAAATACACCTTAATTAGAGTAGCAGAAGTCAATGGAAAATAAACCTGTATTAGAGTAGTGGAAGGCATGGAAAAATAAACCTTTATTAGAGTGGGGGAAGTTAATGGAAAATAAACATTTATTACAGAAGCTTAAGTCAAGAGTAAATAAACCTAGCAACAAAATTATATTTAACTCTAACGTTAATTCAGTATTAACTGATTCAGTGTCAAACAAAAAAGTAGGTTTGGATTAAACATGGTATACTATCAAAAGAACAAGTATTATAATGTAAATTTCCATTCACTGAGCATTAAAATTGCAAAAGATACCGCGACACGAAACAAATAACACGATGACTCTGATATGGTAGTATATACTATATGGTCCTTCCATTCAATGTGGAATTTGGTGATACTAATACAATCCTTCGACGCTGAATCGGTTAATATATCATATATGGACCAGAAACGCGGAGCAGCTAAAACAATTACTAACAAAATACAAATATTCTTTTATTAGTGCAGAAGAATTAAAATGGCATGAGATAATCAGACATGTGAAGCTCACAGAAAACAAAAATACCAGTGAGTCAAGAGATGACCAAAACATTTTAGCGCTGAACAAAGCACGTGTTGATAAAATCAGAGAATAGTATAATTAGACAGTCCTTCCCCTGTGTGTTACTAGGATCATTAGGGGAAAAAAAACAACAACACATTATACATATCGTAAGAGGCACTAAGAAGGGTTGGGCTCTGGGGTTGGTGACCCCATACGAATTGCCCTGCCTAGCAAGCTTATAAATTCTGTTCAGATTATCATCATTGCACTCCGGACATGCCCGATTGTGCTCTGGTTTCCTCTGCATTAAATCTATCAGGGTACGATGATTTTAAATTTTTCAATGCTCGTCCGATATTGTTTGACGAGCATCCATGCACACTTGCTACATACTTCATGAGGAGTTGTTTACTTTAGCAACTGACATACATAATCAGCATATATATATATATATGTGTGTGTGAGAGAGAGAGAGAGAGAGAGAGAGAGAGAGAGAGAGAGAGAGAGAGAGAGAGAGAGAGAGAGAGAGAGAGATATGGTAAACTGTTAACTAGCTTTGGCACCCAACCACAGCGCTTGGCAGCTTTTGAGACTGCGCTAGCTGTGTGTTCGTTCTTACATTACAAAAGTCAGCTCTTAGGTCAGATTCCTTCTCCCTCACTTACACAGAGAGACTTCCTTTAACAAGGGACTCCAGTAAACTGGACTTGGGGTTGACAGGGCTTGGGGTTGACAGGGCAAGTCCAGTTCCCAGGTGTAGCAGTTCCGATACATCTTCTTTCATTTCAAAACATTGAACTACAGGTGTGATATACTACATAGAAAGATAATATACAGCCATGGTTTTCGTTAAATATTGCTAAGCATTTTAGATTCTGTTGCTCTGTAGACTGGGTCATTTCATGTTTGACATCCTGTTTGCTTGCGGACTCTGCTATAAACATCTCACGTGACTGCAACGTTTTTTTATTTAATGTAGAATGATTAGTCAAGCCTTACAGTAAATACCGCGACCGTGGGACGTTACTACATTATATATATGAAGGATATGCTATCCTCCGGTGATAACGTCATAGCTGGGTGGGCAACGAAGACAACAAATACTGCCCTATGCTCTATTTTTGAAAAAAAGTAGCACCTAGTTCACATGTGCATTAAAAGTCATCCTAGGCGTTTACATTTTAATGCTCGCGCCTCCAAACTTTGGGACTTGATCACGCCTCTGCCTGAGGCTGGGAAACACGAAAAAGGAATGGCCTCTGCTTACAGCCAGTTGATGGGGCGGATTGCACACATTGTGGATTTATATAACGCAAATGATCCCGTTTGAAGATGGCATTGAAAAGCGAACCCAGTGTAGAAAAGTTGAAGTTGACTCTTAAGTAGAGCTTGTTAAATTTGTCGAGAGCGATAACAAGATATAACTATACAAAGCATGTTTCTTAAAGGTTTGAAAATCCCACTTAAGCTTAATGTCTTATTCCGTGTAAACAATCTGATAGTGTGATACCATTCGTGAAAATATAACGTATGTATGAAATTAATATGTTTCCCGATTAATATGTTTAATTAATCAAGAATACAATTTTAAAAGCTCCGAAATAGCCAGCATCGTCTTCAGAGTTGACGTAAGTTTAACATGTTGTCACATTTGAGTAATTACATTTGTGATTAGAACATTCACATGCGTTTGAAAGTGGCCTAGGACTGTGATGGATCGGCGATTAGAGATTAATGTTGCCCGGAGATTGTATGTTTAAGAAATGTGTATGCTTCTTATATAGCAAATGATTGACATATAAATCACTTTGGGTCTGTGTCGGATGGAAAAGGAAGGGGGTTGGGTGGAGGACCAATATATGTGTGTGTGTGTGGTTCTCCACCGTTTGACCCGCACGATGTTGTTTTGGGCTACGTGATTATATTCGCAAGTGCGTGTGTGTGTGTGTGTGAGAGAGAGAGAGAGAGAGAGAGAGAGAGAGAGAGAGAGAGAGAGAGAGAGAGAGAGAGAGAGATTCCTAGGGTGTGTACGTGTGATTCATAGGGCAACAATTTTCTTTCGTCTTACTGAAAGATTGATTGACATTCTATACGAGAGAGGCAACAAATAAGAGCGAACTTTATTTTAAAATGATTAAGAATAGGACACGCAGGCTCGTCTAACATCCCGTCCTTCCGAAAAGTTATCTTTAACATATTATTTATACGTTATCGCATGTTTGTGTTAGATCCGTTCAACACGGGCTGTCGGTTCATTGCTGGATCTCCCATATATGCATACACCAACAGTCTGTTTACCAGAATAGCTAAAGGGAATCCGAAAACATATAAATAACCCTGGTGGTTTTAAATGCTCGGAACTAGACACACCAGTGAGTGGTCAATATATGTTGTTTCGCATGTACGCTGTTGATCAGACAAATGAAGTAGGGTTAACTATAAGCTGGGACAATGAACAATAGTGGGAAAAGCAAGAAGTTGAGGACATTACACGAACATGATCACAGAATGCTGCTGCTGTTGCATAGACAAGCCTTCATCAGATGATAAAAACAGGAAAACAAGAAGGCGTGTACAGTAAAAGCATTAAAGTACATTAGCGTTTGTTTTCTCTGTATCAGTTCTTATTATTAATTGACGAAGACTTGTTCATGCAAATTCCTTCTTATTTGTAATCGTGTTCACGTAGAGCTAATTAATTAAGGACGAGAAATTCCATATAAATTAAATGTCTTCTACATACGTAGTTTGAACCTGTTTCCCTCGAATCTCCTTTTCTTTAATTGACCAAGAAAGTTTGGAATGGTATTGAGGAGAACGATGTTAAAATGTTAACACCTACAGACTTTACCAAATAAAGATTGGCCACGCTGAACATCAAAGAATTTGTCGAAGAGGCCACTTAAGACGAAGAAATACCCCTAACAGAAGAAAACAACAAAAACAAAATAACGTAGGCATGTTTTTAACCTGGCTGATGAATTAAAAGGTATCCCGTACAATTGTGATCACTGACCCGATCAGGTCATTAGATGTTGAGATGCACTAGCAAATCACCAACTGCTAAGTAACATTAAACTGCAACTGAAGAGATACATATCGTCTTATAAACATGGAAATAAATACAATGTAGGATATCACAGAAATGAAGACATCAAGGAACACTTTATGACCACTAGTTATTTTAATTTGTGTTGAGTGAATTCTGCAGTATGTACCCGATGAGTTGCAGCGAAATATGCCAGGCAATAAATAGTACAATCTATGGTTTGTGTCTTCGTTATTCAAACACACCCTCTAATAATTACCAGATCCTGCAACAGTTAATATATGTGAGTATGGAATACTGCCGGCAGCAGGCTAAAATCATTTTGAATTAATCATGTATGTAAGTCTTTACAAAAAGGGGAAAATATAATAAAGTTTGGCTAACGCTGGAAACCATTAACAACAAAAGAAAGGAAAAACAAACAAATTAAAACAATAGTAGAATCAGAGCGCCTAAAGTGAGAGCCATGTAAAATACAAAGAATTTAGAACGCGCCTAAGGCCGGGTAAAAGATAACTATTTAGATGACATAGCAAGAGAGGCTGGAGTGGTAGCATCGAAAGGAAATCTCGAGACCTTTACAACACATTGTAATAGCATGAACATATAACCAACCAAGTGGATTTACCGAAAATTGTAATGCTAAAGCTCTCACCGATGTTAAAGATCGAGTGCACAAATAAGCCGAATACTTAGAGGAACTTCTGAATAGACCAGTCTCCAAGATACCCAACCTGAAGTGGAGCTTAAGGCTGCTTGACGTTGTTTTGGTTGAGGGATTATTCCCCAATTAGGGGGGGGGGTGTAAGTGGCAGAAGAAGAAGAAATAGAGCTGGACATCAACTATGAGACACAAGTCAAAGCAGAAATTAGAAAAACTATCAAACTCTAGGACGATAGGAAAACTGCTGGTCCAAATGATATTCCAGGAGAAACTACGCGTGTAAGTTAATAAGTAAGTCACAAATGGCTGTAGAAAAATAACTAAATATGATAACAACTTGAAACAAGTTTATTTGTATACACACATTGTCCCTTTATTTCTCAACATAATTTCCACCAACATTGATGCACTTATCCCATCGTAGAGCTGCATGTTCTGTTTTCTAAACCGTGTTCACGTCACATTCAGCTTCGGCGTCATTCGCGAAATGTCTCCCGCCAAGGTTGATTTTCAGTGTTTATGCTGACAAATGTTTATCCCGCAAAGCGGTGCATAGCTGGGTAGAAAAAGTTACAAAGTCAATAAGTAAGTCACACAGTTCTGTGGGATGGCAGGTAAATGAAAACAAATCACGCAGTTCTAAGCAGCCGGTTTGGGAGGACTGATAAAACGATGGGATAAGTGCATCAATGTTGGTGGAAATTATGTTGAGAAATAAAGGGACAATGTATGTATAAAAATAAACTGGTTTCAAGTTATCATATTTAGTTATTTTTCTACAGCCATTTGTGACTTACTTATTAACTTACCCTCGTATTGAAGCGGATATAAACACATCAGCTGAGTTACTGCGCAAATTATTCTGCAGCATCTGGGATACTGAAAAATACCAATAGACTGAGGAGAAAAATATATTTTTAAGTTGTCAAAGAAAGGAGACGTACAAGAGTGTGGGAATTATAGAGGAATAATGTTATTGCCAGTCCCTGGCCAGAATACTAAGCAGGATCATTCAGGAGAGAATAAGTGAAGCTTTGACAAGCGGCTAAGGGACGAACAAGTAGATTTAAAACCAAACAGATCCAACACAGACTAGATAGCCACATTATACCTATTAACGGAGTAAAGCGGTGAAATAATTTTAAATTTTATATTGCATGTGTGGATTTAAAAGGCCATTGGCAGCATGAAAAGGGATTCTCTTTGGAAACTGATGAGGCAACATGGAATCCACAGTAGATCGTTAACTGCAAATAATAAAAGGCACCATATGAGGACATCAGACGCAGAGTTCCGCGTGAGGGTACATTGACGGATACGCTTGAAATAAGAGCAGGAGTGCGGCAGAGATGTCTTCTGTTACCTTTGCGATTCTTATTAACTGGACCTTGAAGACAACAATAACTACTTCTGAACATGGAGTTAGTGCACTCAGACAGAGCAGCTCGGTGATGCGGACTTCGCTAAAGAATTGCTGTTCTGTCCCTACACGAGAACAGACAAGATAAATTGAACACAATTGATGTGTCGCATCAAGCTAGGAAAACAAAGCACAAAGAGAATAAGAATAAATCAAGCAAATGATAACCCAATTTCCCTTAGTGAAACTCACTTCTAGAAGTGGAATTATACACATATTTATTATAAATTATTACCAACTATTGTCTCTTCACATGCCTAGGGCGTATCTAAATATGACTGTTTCTTTTTAAAACGCACACACGCACACATATGTGTGTGTGTGTGTGGGGGGGGGGGGTGGCTGGCTGGCCGGCTGGCCATTAGTGTATCTTCCAAATATCATCGTCAGGTATCCTGTCCATTGGCCTGGGCGATCATGCTTCTCTATATATCGCCATTGCCAAGAGAATGTATCAGTTCATGATTTGTTATTTGTCCTTCCCATGATGAAATGCTATCTGCGTCTGCGTTCCTTGCCATACATATGCCCACTTTATCCCAGTGTTTCTCTTCTCATAACGTGCCCAAAAAAGGCGATTGCTGATGCTTATCGTAAGTTGTTTTTGTGTCTTAGTTTCTTTGAAAACATTTAGATTATGTCTCTATGATTAGTCTGCGTTAGTGGCTTACACATAACGTGAGCTGTTTCATAATCCCGACACATCGGGTTGGTTAGAAGTCAGCCGCAGGCTGGGAGCAGATCGCCTTGCATCGATTTTCACAATAGTATCAATGTCGTCGTTCAGAAAGCAATAGCAAACTACTGACCGTAAAATTGCCGAGAAAATCACAAACAGCCAATAAAAAAACCCACAACATGCAGCTAACTGATCATGATTGAAAGCCATATGTATTATTAGCTCTATGTAACGTACACGTCTTCTTCTTATAATTTCCAATGACATGGACTTATTGCATAAGATGTTCTATTCATAATTTAATATATATATACTTTTTAAAAGTTGTATATCCCTTACAGGACGTTGCAGTCAACACCAGCATTTTTCAGCTGTTGTTGATGTTCTTGGCAATATTACGCTCAGTAGTTTGCCATTGATATAATTTAATATAATGAATAGTAAATATGTGCCCAGTGTAATCGTTTCCATAGAAGTCTCGATATTTAGAAGCAACACTACAACGTATATCGAGGAGCCCTCTGTACTAGCAAGTTCACAACATTCTCGGGCAAGCCTGCCAGCTCCATGTCGCGCTACATTTTGTGTGCGGTTAACTCAATAGCACATTGTGACCCATTAAAGAATGGACATCATTGTTTGTGTCCTTTCGCTAATGTAAATACTGTGTGGAAACGAACGCACACGGACAGTCGTAGGTTGTGGGCTTGGGAGTTTTTAGTGAAGATGTCAGTGTTGCTTTAAGAAATGAGCACTTTAATCACGGTGAAGTCGATCATTTTACCTTTAAATCCTGTTTTAGTTGTTATATCCAGCGTGTTCTAATTCATCAAGTACAGTTCCAAATGTCGTCGGCAATCATGCTCCTCCACAACCCCCGTTCTCCAGCTGGTATCTGTTCATGACATGATGGCTGTACTTCTTTCGCTGTCTCCCTCTATCTCTTTTACCATTAATGTTACCAGTTGTTACATATCCCACACTTCAACCCCCACGTAATCCTTCAATTATTGACACTGATTATTGTCTATTTGTCTCTGTCTGACTGTCTGTCCGTCTGTCTGTCTGTCTGGCTGGCTGGCTGGCTGGCTTGCTAACTGGCTGGCTGGCTGGCTTGCTAACTGGCTGGCTGGCTGTCTGTCTAACTGGCTGGCTGGCTGGCTGGCTGTCTGTCTGCTTATTTGAGTGCAATTAATGTAATCTGTGATATCGTATACTAAGTATTTATCTATTATTTACACTGAAAGCAATATTCTTGTAATAATACTATTAAGCTTGTATTCTGAACTCATTAGGGCCATAAATAAGTCATTATGTATATTTCCCACCGAGGATCAAGATCACATAAGCTAAGCCATTCATTGTAAGATGATAGTGATATCGTTGAGCAATTTTTATAGCACAAAGAATTATTTCACACACAGAATCACATTACATGACATTCTTTCCCCTGGGAAAACTATGCTTGTTTTAACATTCAAACCATTGTCATCTCGAGGACACGTGGGTTATTAAGCTTTGACGTAACGTGTTTATTAGTTATATTAGGTTGCATTATCTTGATAACAAATGTAAAGAGTAAAGTGAAGGACTCCTTTTCACGCTACGTATTGGGTATATGGTGATAGAATCATATTGTTATATAGCAATCGGCACACGATGTGGTCAGTAGCAGGCATGTCGCCTTTACTTCCATGAACAATTTTGGGTACCCGTTTTAAGCTGTGTCTGCTTAGGAGCCCAGATTCATTTTGAAAAACCTGCCCGTATGGAAATTCGAACAATGCAGTGTGTCACACGCGCTAATCACTGTGCTACTGCGGCTTTTCTAATAAGATATATTAGGGTTTATTTTGGGAGTCTCGTGGCGAAGTGGTCAAGCCGTCTGCCCCTCACTTTGAAAGTTGTGGGTTCAATTCCGGGAAACGCCTTTCGATTCAGGCGTGTATTTTTATCGCAGACTCATGAGGGTCGTCGCTGGAAGTACGGAGTTCGTGCTTAGTTCGACTCTTTCAGTAGGCCGCCCTGCAGAAAGAGACCGAGCCAAATTGGGTTAAATCTTGAAGGAGAGGAAAATACCTGGATGGCTTGGCCACATGGCATGGACGAGACAGGAACACTGAGCTGATCCACGACACTGGTGATCGAGTGAAATGGCGAGTCATGACCGCCCACGCTTTCCGGCATGGCACATGATTGATTGATTGAAGTCGATCATCTTTCCTTTTAAGACCTTTTAAAGGACTTATTTCCAGTCTAGATGCCGGTGGTAGACTATTTGCAACCCAGTAGGTCATAATTTCTTTACCGCTTTTTACATTCAGTTGTTTTTTTTTCCGCATATCCTTTACAGGACATTGCAGTCAACACCAGCATTTTTCAGCTGATGTTAATGTCTTGGCAAGTTTTTACGTTCAGTAGTTTACCATTGCTTTCTGAACGACCGGCTCACATACCTCCGTAAGTAACCAGCGCGACGCGATCCGCTGCCGAATATTGCGCAGATGTGTTTCTTACGTGGTTATACGGGATTGCGAACAACGTCCTTAGCCCCTTACATCCATTTTACTTACTATTATATATTATTAAATTTTAATTTTTTTGTTAAATTGTACAGATTGGCGGAATATCATAATTAATACTTTTATAACGGTTATAGTTATGGTTTCAAAGTTTCTTACATTGGAAGCGTTTCCTTTTATCCCTCTGTTGCTATAACATCACTTCAAACTTGAGTCCTTCTTCTTGGAATGTTACTGTTTCCGATTTTTTTTGCTGCAAAATTGATGGTTTCTATCATGTAGTGGTTCAAGCTTGTAGTGTGTTCAACTGTACAGGGCACTGGTTCTCAACCTTTTTTGGCCCATGCACCCTTTCACCATATGTTCACAACGTCATTCCTGCCCCCGGCGCCCCCCCCCCCCCTAAAAAAATAATAAATAAAAAGTCATCCCCTGAGGGGGGAATTCCCCATCAGTTGTAGTCTTGCATTGTGTTCAGCCTTGCGTTGTGTTCAGCCTTGCATTGTGTTCAGCCTCTAAACAAGGAGTTGGTTGCTTACAGGTACGACATGGTGGGAATCGCAGTGTAGGTGTTTACACATTGGCGAACTCATAGTTAATTTACATCCCCCAAATCCTGGGCTAGGGGATCGAACATTCAGCATTCTTAGATAAGGGAGTACCTGTGTGAACTTCGGCAGCTAAAAATGGAAACAAGCAGATCGAATAGATCGCTGCTCAGACTAAATTTCATCCCACAAAAGAAGGCGTTGTATGTGTGTGTGTGTGTGTTTTCCCTTCTTTTTACTTTCTTAAATACAACTGTACACAAACTTGTAAGCTTCTGATTACAAGTGTGTACAAACGTCTATTGTATTTAGCACGCGTGCTTCTGATACAAGTGTATACAAAAGACTATTTTTAGCACTCGTGCTTCTGATTACAGGTGTACACAAAAGAATTTACCCAGCTAGGTTCTGGTATACACGTATTTGAATCCTGAATGTTGCTATGGAGTTAGTGCACTATACTGAGAACCTCCATGTGTAATATATTGATGGAGACTAGAACACTTACGCAGCTACCCGAGCGTGCACTGAAAGTAATCTTTTGCAATGACGTTATGAAGCGCATAGCCTAAAGGCGTGCACAGTTGGATGCTATAGCTATCAGTATAATCCCCATTGTAATGTGGTAGCGCACTTAGCGTCGTATGATGTGTTATTACATAAAAATGTAATGTAACATGTGAAGCATACAATTACCTTCATCAGGTTAATCTGACCTAAGACTGGTGTTGAAGTTGTGTGATCGCATCATTCCACTGCCCTGTGTTCTCATCGGTGCCAATGAAAACAAAAATATGACTCGGAAGTTCGACGAAAGGAAAGACACTCTCATATACAAGCGATAGTTTCGATCACAGTCTTTATCAACGAACAAAAAAGAAACAGTCAAAACAAGAAGACTTAAATAGAGATCTGAAGAAGGTAACCTGGAATACCTTCTTCAGATCCCCAGTTAAGTAGTTTATTGTTATCTTACTTCTTTGTTTTGTGTGTGTGTGCGTGTGTGTGTGTTTTTTTTTTGTTTTTTTTTGGGGGGGGGGGGGTGTGGGGGTTCTTTTTGCCCGTTGATAAAGACTTTGGTCGAAACGTTCGCCTGTATCTGTGTGTTTGTTTTTGTGTCGAGCTGACTAGTCATATTTTGCGCTTATTTGGACTTCAGTGTTAGTTCAGTAACGGTCAGCTTTTTTTTCGATACCATTTTAGACTCTGTTCTCAGAAGTTCACTACTCATGTTCTAAGTTTAAACTCCAGTGTTCTTGCTTGGGAATCATCTGTTAGTTTTCCACTTGAATGTACCTTCCAGAATTTTCAATTGTAAAACACTCCACCCCCATGTCTTACATTGTTACCAAACGAAGACTGTTTTTTGTATAGTTTTCGAGTTGTCTGTCTGCCCCTAAGTCTTTATAAACTTGTTCTTTTCATCTCTATTTTTTTTTTATCTGTGCGCCTGACTGTTTGCACCGGATAATAAGATCTTTTCCTCCTCTTTAGTTAGTCAAGTTAGGTTAACGTAAGTGGACTTAATGAGATGTGCAGTAACATGACCTAAATTGTAGGATGGTAACCACCGCAAATACTCATGAAAAGTGTGGACATAATTTAGCGCAACGTGTTATTAAACATCTTAATAGTTTAACTAGATAGCTTTCCCGTGGAACGCACAATGAAAATAAAATAGATGTAGACTTATAATCAGAGAGGGAAGAGAATTAGAGATATACGTGAATAATGCATGGCAGACATGTAGATAACTGCAGGAGATAGCAAAAGATAAGATAGCCTGGCGTGAGTTGGTTGCGAGCCTATCCTTCAAAAAGGGATAAAGAACAGAAGAAATGGAAAATGCGTGTTATCTACGCGCACCTGTAGTTGATAAATAGCACCCTTGAGATTTAGAAACATGCAACTCTTTTTACACCAACACTATCATTAGACAATACAGAATGTGCACTGAATAATGCGACGTGCCAAGGACTCGCAACCGGATTGAATTGCAACAACGGAGTCCACTGTCCCATACATTATTCATTAACCATAAAACAGCTAAAATGGCACGTCTTAATTATGGGCGGTTATAGAGCAAAAGACTGAGCATTACAGTAATTGCACACAGAGCAGACGTTTGAGTTATTGAACGTGGGAAAACACGTTTTATTAAAATACACCTTTGTTTGTCCTTTGGGCTCCGTGAAACAGGGCAGCAGGTGACTTACATCGATTGTTAATTCTGCTCTCTGACTGTCTTTCCGTCCGTCCGTCCGTCCGTCCGTCCGTCCGTCCGTCCGTCCGTCCGTCCGTCCGTCTGTCTGTCTGTCTGTCTGTCTGTCTGTCTGTCTGTCTGTCTGTCTGTCTGTCTGTCTGTCTGTCTGTCTGTCTGTCTGTAACGCTCCGTATTAAAAAAAAAAATGATATCCATATCACAATTACTGGTATAAAATATGCTAGTTCCATTACAGTACTTTATAGACCAATCGACCTTCTTAATCTCGTACACTCTCGTAAGTGACATGACGTTGCGCGAGAATCGGTAGCGGTTCTCTCCTCGTCGGTAACTTTCGGGGTATGAGAGCCGGTCGCTGAGAAAGCAATGGCAAACTACTGAGCGTAATCTTGCCAAGAAATCAACAATCAGCTGAAAGATGCTGATGTTGACAGCGATGTCCTGTAAAGGATATGCGAACAAAAAAAAAAGGACCTTCTCAGTGTGATGTGGTAAATATCGCATCGGGAGCCTGTCACATGACATTTTCTGGCACCCATTTTAGACTGGGTCGTCCCAGGAACCTACGAAAAAAAAAAAAAAAAACTCGCTTGAATAAGGATTGAAACATTTGACCATTGGGCCACCAAGCAAGCGTGCTAGCCACTGCTCTACCTCTATAAACATTTAGCAGTTTGCCGAGCCGGCACCTTTTTAAAACACAAGACTAAACCGAAGTCTATTTAATCATCAATGTCTGGGATATCCAGATAGTGTTAGTGTTTACTAGAGAAAGAAAAGAAAAAGCACATATACGAACCATCATGCGTATATCTCAGTGACCTGTATGTCTGAATTACTTAAGTGCTCATAACTGGTAAATGACTACCTGCAGTAAAAACAAATAGATTGCCCAGGAAGGTACACGCGATCAATAACCGGAGAAGCCGGATGTGTCGGCCAAACGGTGAAAATATCGCAGTTCTGCTGTAAACAAGCACAACGCATTTACGCCCAAAACATACATTTCGGATGCACGACGACGACGGCGAAGAAGAAGAAGAATATAGGTTAAACTTACTGTTTAAATGCCTTGAAGAACCTGTACTGTTTTATACATGCGAAACAGGGACAATACTCAGACAACCTGAGAAACAGCTAATGCCAATGAGATTATGGTTTTTGTGGGTAATGCGAAGAATGTCCAATTATTGGACATGGAAACGGATGATTCATTTCTTCGAGAAATGGAAAATTGATTAGAGCATTAGTCGTAGACAGTCCAGATTTTTGGGCAGGTTAGGGAGAGGAATAAACTGGAAAACTTAGTGACAACTGGCAATATTGATGGGTAAATAAAGAGAAAAGGGGATGCATAACGATAGATAACTTGGACATATAGCATAAACGGGACAAGAACACGAACCTTATCTAAGACACTGGTGATCGTTTGAGATGACGAAGCGTGACCGCCCACGCTTATCAGCATGGCACATAATGATAATGATTAACATCTGTGCAGGAGGAATTCTACCTATGCAATTAAAGGGCAAGAGTATTGACTTCAATGCACCGGATTTTTACCATGTAGATCAGTCTCTGTCCACACAAAACCTCACCGCCTGCGTCGCATAGTTTACACACTCCCAGGCAGCAGTGACCATCTCCAAGAGTCGCCGAAAACAACAAATTGGTGTCGCGAACCGAATGACGGAATCCGAACACGAACCCACGATCTTCAAGGCACGAGACAGACGCCTTGACTACTTTGTCACGGTGACTTGTACAGTTATGATGAATCGACATGTCATTGGACAGCCCTGCATTTCGTGTAAACATGTACATTGCAACGATGGGGTTACCGTAAACAACAGTATAATTATCTTATTTGGGTGTTTCTGCTCTGCTGTCGTGGTTTAGTCATCTCTTTTGAAAAAGTTAAACCATAGATAAACCAATGGAAACCCAGGAGAAACCACCTTTGTTCATCATTAGAACATTATGATTCGAACCTTCTAGAAGCAGATGCAAACCGTAAACTGATTAGATAAATTAGATGTTCTTTGACAATCAAGATTATTTATGGTCACGGTTTGGAGAGATATAAACTAAACAACTTATTGACATATGGCAAACATCGTAGGAAACCAAGAAAGAGATTTTATTTTTTATGTTGCATATCCCTTACTGGACGTTGCAGTCAACACCAGCATTTTTCAGCTGCTGTTGATGTAATAGGCAAGTTTTTTGTTTCGTTCAGTAGTTTGCCATTGCTTTCTGAACGACCGGCTCACATATCCTCGTAAGTTTAGAGATAATAAGTTACATCAATGGCTTGGACACGTGGCACTAGGAGAAAAAAAAAACATCCGAGGCTTTGGATATGGTTTGCAATGGCGAACGCTTATGTTGATGATGATGATTTTGTTTTTATGCAGTGTTTATATATGTAGTGACCCATGGCTTTTTGTGGTCTTGTATTTGCTTGTAAGATATAGATAGGAACTATCTCCTGTCTCCATCTTGTTTTTACCCATTATTTGTTTAGCGGGCCAGGGAGAATGTAAATACGGTTTTTTGGCTATGCCTTTGAAAAGCTTGCGTGGTTGAGCTTTACAAGACGAGATATGTTGTATAAATTTATATACAATCCTACACATAGCCCAGCACACACATCTGTCTGACTGACTGTCTGTCTGTCTGTCTGTCTCTGTCTGTCTGTCTGTCTGTCTGTCTGTCTGTCTGTCTCTCTCTCTCTCTCTCTCTCTCTCTCTCTCTCTCTCTCTCTCTCTCTCTCTCTCTCTCTCTCTCTCTCTCTCTCTCTCTCTCTCTCTCTCTAACTGAGCTAACTGTTAGCTAACTGTGCACTCTGTGATTCTTTTTGATAGTTGATGTGGGCTCTTCAAGCCAGTCTTTTAGTACCCGTGTTCTCTATATATCCAGACGTATATTGATCAGATTTTCATCGAACTGAAGTTATCCTCTCTATATATCCAGACGTATATTGTGACTGAAGTTACCCTCTCCGCCCTGTTTGCCTATTTTTCATGTTCCATTTTATGTTCTTATTGCTATAGTCCGCGCCGTGTGGCGTTGGTGATCATGTCTGTCCACAGCCTGCTGTCTGTGTACTGCCAGTACATTCTGATACCGATGTTCCTCAATGCCATGTTGTCACACTGTCCAGCATCCTCTCTCTCGGTCTCCCCACCCCTTTCTATCTTTGTTGTAGTTTTGACGCACCCCATCTTTCCCCTTCTCACGACATGACCGTAGAATGTGGGCTGCCTTCTTCTGATACGAGTTACCAGTTCTCTAAGTGAGTTAACTTCTTTAAAGGTATCTTCATTGCTCTTTGTATCTGTCCATTTTATATCAGCATGTCATATTTTCTGTAGTATTTAAGCACCTCTAATATAGCAAGAGTCAGCGTGGCCACGAGTCTTTGTGCGCTTGCTATTAAATTTCCGATGCGCTGAATGTGTGGTAGTGGGATCGTACTGTACACCGGTCAGTTGTACTTAAACGTTGACTTCTCGTTCAGAGACAATGAAAAACTGCTGAACGTAAAACTGCCCAGTAAATCAACCTGGAGTTGGGGTTGATTACACCGTCATGTGAAGGACATGCAACTTTAAATATAGCAACAGTCGCCCGATTTCACCTGTTAAGAGTTATTTTCCTAGAGATATTGTGTGCATGGACAGGGTTGATTATAAGATCCATCTTTGTTTGAGGTTTTGGGAGACCATTTATAATCGAGTTATTTTTTCCATATACACGTCTGCTTGGGTATTGTGTTCCTGTGCGGTGAAGTTATAATTAGAAATAACACATATTATACACACTGTGTTTCTGAGATTGAAATTCGTGTGTCAGCTGTACTGACGCATATAGTGATGTTTACTTAAGAAAGAATGCACTTTACATTTTATTAACACATGGCATGCCGCACCAAACACTAAATCGTGGTGTTAGTTGATAAGGGTGGAGACTATTTTCGTAAGTGCTGTATTGATAGTTGCATGGGCGTTTCAGATTGTGTCTGCATCCTGTAGGTGTTTATTGTATTCATTTTACGTATAATGGGTTGGTATGCACTGAATGTCGTGGTACGTGCCATAAAGACAATGTGGTGTGCTCTAGTGTACGTGTAGTGTCTCAGAGTTGTATTGTTATTTGAAATAGTTGAAACGTCTGCGTTTCTCCTGCTAGTTGAGAGATCCGCGTTCCTATACTACATGAAACGTCCTGGATTATTCTGCTGTATGAAACGTCAGAATTCCCACTGCTGTGTTCACCGGCTTAGGGTTATAAACTATTTGGAACGTCCGAATTACTTTTTACTTTATAAACGTCCCGTTTTCTGCTGCTATCTATAAGTATTTGAAACATCCGAGTTTTAGCTCCGATTTGAAACAGTATAGTTTCTGCTTCTAATTGTACGTCTGATTTCCTGTTTCTGTTTGAATCTTCAAATTTCTTTTGTTGTTTAAAACTCCAAACAACACCTGCTGTTTGAAACTCCAAATTTCGACTGCTGTTTGATACTCCAAATGTCGCCTGCTGCTTGAAACGCATATGTTTCTGCTGATGTCTGAAACATTACACGGATTACATCAATCAATCATGTGCCATGCCGGAAAGCGTGGGCGGTCATAACTCGCTATTTCACTCGATCACCAGAGTCGTGGATCAGCTCAGTGTTCCTGTCTCGTCCATGTCATGTGGCCAAGCCATTCAGGTATTTTCCTCTCGGTCTTCCTCTTGGTCTGTTCCCTTCGATCTTGCCAGTTGTCACTAAGTTCCCCAATCCATTTCTTCTCATAACATGTCCAAAATATTTTGACTCTACGTCTTATTTCTCTAACCAATTTATGAGTTTCATTTGTCTCCTGTAGTATTTGGTCATTGGTTTTTCTATCTGTCCATGGTATTCTTTGCATTTTCCTCAGAAACCACATTTCTGCAGCCATCAGATGTTTTTCAGCTTGACTGCACATTGTCCAAGTTTCACATCATCACATCCATACAAAAGAACAGACTATGTATCCCCTCAACACTCTTTTTCTCGTTTCAATTGACATCTTTTTATTGGTCAAAATGTTTTTCATCTTGCTGAAGGCTACTTTCACCATGGCGATTCTTGTTCTAATCTCTTCAAGGCATCTCCCATCAGATGTTATGACTGTTCCGAGATAATTGTATCGATTCACTTGTTGAAGAATATTCCCATTTACTTGTATATTACATTGTCGTACTTTGTTCTTCCTAGTGACGACCATAACCTGTGTCTTTTTATAATACCGGAATAACCACATACACATATTACAACAGAGATCTAAGTAGTAGAACTATACCCACATTCCACCATGGAAGTTCAGGGTTCCATTCTTAGTAATACGTCTCACTGGCTGTGGTTTTGCTATACTGAGACAGTGCGTGTGTAACTGACACAATTAAACACAAGGCGGCCAGATAACTCAGCACGCCTGCCTTGCTGTCCATTGATCATATGTTCAAATCTCCACCTAGGCTGGTATTTTTGTTTCTTCAATGGCCAGGGCTCCCAGGTCCAACATACCTAAACCTGATACCCGAAAATTTGCTGGGAAGTACAGGCGGCCGGCGTGATTCTGTTCACATCTCCCATCGAGTGCCGATTGTGCTAGAACTATATAGAGGGCTAGCACCATATACGCAATATGTTTCTTGACACGGAAAAGGCTCCGTTAAAGGTCTTTTTTTCTCCTTTAATATGGTAAGATACCTCAACATCCCAGTGTGAAACAGGAATAGATTATGGCATGAAGAATCGCTTGCTCGTTTACCGCCCGTATTTGAATACCGTCTGTTTGTTTCCCAGCCTCATACAATAGGTGACTGTTTTCAGAATTTCCAGGGGAATGCTTGAAAAGGGAAGGCGGCGAGGAAGGGAATTGATAACCCAACCTCATTATACAGTGGCAAACACATGTGAAGGCCTTACATTTCACACCTTTAATGACAGTATTCATGAAACCACCTTTACCTATTTTGTTAGATATCATGCGAATCAGCGAGTTTGTGTTTGCGAAAATTAGAGCTTCATCTTATCATTACTTGCTCATTTGTGACATCGGAAACAAGCATATGATCCGCGGTGATAAAAGCTCAGATTCTCTTGGTTGAATCGATTCGTTGGGAACTAATGATCGTGATCTGCTAAACCTAGGCACAGAAATAGGCATATACGAGGGGGCTTCAAATGAAAACCTTACATGTTTTTGTTTTGTTTTTGGTGATTATATTCTGAAAAAAAGTAAAGAACACATTTTTTTTTTACAAAACTTAGTGTAGTCACCACTGCATTTAAATGCAAGTCCTCCAGCGCCGCTAAAGTGCTTGGATTCCTTTAGAAAAAAAAAAAAAAAAAAAAGTCTTGGTCGTGTGTGACCACTCATGTACCACTTGCTGTACCTCTTCTTCACCGCTACACCGTTTTGAAACTTCCTACTCCACTCATACACTTTCTGGACTGACAAGCATGCATCACTATACAGGACCTTAATTCGCTGATGAATTTCTACAGGTTTCACCCCGTCGCTGATTAAAAAACAAACGGATAACAGAACGCTGCTCCTCTTTGTTGCATGTCAAAAGTGGGGCGACCATCTTTAACTGTTATTATGATGTCACAGCGCTCGTCTGCACCGTGATGTTACGTACTTAACACTCTTGACATTCTTAACAACAATATTGACAGGTTACGAGACAATTGCATTGTTATTGTAATTTCTATCACACTTTTAAGGTTTTCATTTGAAGCCCCTCGTACTATTATACTAACGCTTTGCTACAGCGATGGGGTGAACCAGCGGTCCACCAAATAAAACTATCTTCTCTCTTTTTCTCTGCTTCTCCTCTCCACCAATTTCTCGTTGTGACGACGAATTCATACTTTCCCCTTCTCATAACATGTCCAAACAATGTGGGCGGTCTGCTTTTTGGTGTGAGTAGTCAGTTCTCTGTGACAACTATCTGCTTTTTGGTGTGAGTAGTCAGTTCTCTGTGACAACTATCTGCTTTTTGGTGTGAGTAGTCAGTTCTCTGTGACAACTATCTGCTTTTTGGTGTGAGTAGTCAGTTCTCTGTGACAACTATCTGCTTTTTGGTGTGAGTAGTCAGTTCTCTGTGACAACTATCTGCTTTTTGGTGTGAGTAGTCAGTTCTCTGTGACAACTATCTGCTTTTTGGTGTGAGTAGTCAGTTCTCTGTGACAACTATCTGCTTTTTGGTGTGAGTAGTCAGTTCTCTGTGACAACTATCTGCTTTTTGGTATGAGTAGTCAGTTCTCTGTGACAACTATCTGCTTTTTGGTGTGAGTAGTCAGTTCTCTGTGACAACTATCTGCTTTTTGGTATGAGTAGTCAGTTCTCTGTGACAACTATCTGCTTTTTGGTGTGAGTAGTCAGTTCTCTGTGACAACTATCTGCTTTTTGGTGTGAGTAGTCAGTTCTCTGTGACAACTATCTGCTTTTGGTGTGAGTAGTCAGTTCTCTGTGACAACTATCTGCTTTTTGGTGTGAGTAGTCAGTTCTCTGTGACAACTATCTGCTTTTTGGTATGAGTAGTCAGTTCTCTGTGACAACTATCTGCTTTTTGGTGTGAGTAGTCAGTTCTCTGTGACAACTATCTGCTTTTTGGTGTGAGTAGTCAGTTCTCTGTGACAACTATCTGCTTTTTGGTATGAGTAGTCAGTTCTCTGTGACAACTATCTGCTTTTTGGTGTGAGTAGTCAGTTCTCTGTGACAACTATCTGCTTTTTGGTATGAGTAGTCAGTTCTCTGTGACAACTATCTGCTTTTTGGTGTGAGTAGTCAGTTCTCTGTGACAACTATCTGCTTTTTGGTGTGAGTAGTCAGTTCTCTGTGACAACTATCTGCTTTCAAGATACCTTCATTGCTTCTACAACTATCTGCTTTCAAGATACCTTGATTGCTTCTACAACTGTCTGCTTTCAAGATACCTTCATTGCTTCTACAACTATCTACTTTCAAGATACCTTCATTGCTATTTCTATGAATTATATCCGCGCATTTGTGTAACGATTAGGACATTACACTGACAGTGTCACGAGCACGATCAGACAACGGTTCGATATCAGCTCTCGTTCGCTATGGGAGGGGAAAGGCTGGCCGCCTATTCCTTCGTGCACGCAGGCCTACAAATGTGATGGTCCCAACACTTCAAATGCCCACAGCATGTTTCTTCTATAGGACTTTAAAACAAAAAAAGTCCCTGCCAAAAACCGTGCTTGAGAAAATGCTGAAAGGCCAACGTACAAAAAGAAACCAGAGTTTTACATGATGGAAAGCTGGGCCGGAAATTGACGTTAGACAATTCTTGAGATATATAGCAGCTAACCTTCAGTCTGAAGACGGCAACTGATTTGATCTTAAATAGTCTCAAGGATATGCTTATATAAACATCGCCAGTGCTCTCACCACTAACATTTCCCTCAAACCTGACTTCTTAGAGAGACATTCTAACTAAATAGGGCTTTCTCTGCAGCATTTTGCTCCTAAAACACATTTCCTCCGTCGTTAACTGATTCAGTGTCGAAGAATACTATACCGCAACATGTGACCTCCCGTTTGTACATAAGGAAGATATATCGCCGTATTAGGGTCATCGTGTCATTTGTTTTGTTTCGTGGCATCTTCCGCAATTTCAATGTTCAGTGAACGGAAATCATATTATAATACTTGTTCATATCATTGTATGCCACGTTTGGCACAAACGTGCTGTTTGCTTGGCACTGAATCAGTTAAATGTCTGTAATGGACGTACGCAAAGTACCATTAGATTGTCAAATGAAACAATTATGTATATATAGATCCTATGGAGAAACAGCAAGCACAAACACATGTACACACACTGTCTGGTCAGTTCAGGATTGATTTATTGTAATGTCTGTGCATGTTTATCCTGCTCCGGTCGAGATCTTTCTTTGGCCATTATACGTATAATTGAACGTGATAAAGAAAATGGAAAAGCCGTCTGTTGAAACCGTGCTTAGCTGCAATATAAGTAGAAAAGTAATGCAATCAGTAAGGGACAACTACATAATGGCTTCAGCAAACTTTTTAGTTAGGTAGGTGCGGTTCTTATAGCGGTAATTCATTTATTTACAGTCAGAACTTTAATTCCTCGTGTAATTAATAATACACTGAAATGCGCGCTGAAAAAAGAAATTGGTAGTTTAAATATTGTTATTGTTGTCTTGTTAAATAATGTACTCTTATTTTTCTGTGCCGTTTCATGGTAACATAAATTAAAGGACCCGTTTACACGTCTAAGGCGCATTGGGCATTCGGTGCCTGGCGTATATTTGTATAAACCAATAGTCATTCGATGTGTGTTGTGACTGTATACGACACCTACATACATATTGAGACTGTCACAGAGCTATCGCAACTAATGTTTCATTGTGATTGTATACTACTGTACATACGTATTGAAACTGTCACACAGCTATCATAACTAACGTTTAGTTGTGTTTGCATTAGTCAGACGTGCTCTCTGACATTTAATGTGGCGGGAGCCGCTGGTGCAATATGGATAACCCATTGCCTGCCGGCCCGACGGTAATAGGTTTGAATTCGTATCGACGCATGGTCGAATTCGTATCGATCTGGGCTCCTAGGTCGACAGCCTAAAATGGATACCAGAAAATGTCTTGGGAAGTGGAGGCTGTCTGCGTGGTACTGACCACATCAGTGCTTCGAGTGACGATTGGTCTGTACGAATATGGGTTTAGCACCACATGTCCAGTACGCCAAAGACGTATACAAGGGCCCTTTACTTTAATATATAAAATAGTAGTCACAGTTTTCTTGAATAACATTTGGTTTTATTCCAACATGATTGCATGTAGTACTCGTGAGTGGAACAATCACATAGCTATCATAACAACGTCAGCTATTCTTGGTGTACTTGTACTTCAGTTGCATTTATTGGCTTTTATATGTCATGAATGTACAATATCCATTGCATACATTTAAGTAACACGAAGTTTACCGTTGAGCAGCAAGTAGTCTTGTAACAATCTGGCATGCCGCAAGGTATTAGGCCAAGACGACTGCACTCTTGACTTATTGATTTCGGATGAGCTTGCCGACTGGCGTCTGGATTCAGCGTGTTTGCTCATTGGACTTTTGACAAGACGATTCTTGTCTGGCTGGATTGTATGATGCACTAGAGACATATTGCCTGACACGATCTAGACTCGATTCTTGTCTAGATCATGTTTAAAAGTCTTTCAGGATAATCTTCACTTTTCTTGATTAGCGTTGAGAAAACGATACCATTGAAAGAATAACTTGAAGAGTAAACTTGCATTGAAATTCGAGACCTTGTCCATTTATATGCAGTGTGACTTCTGTTGTGTGTTTGGACTTTCAGAAGTGTTTCATTATAATGTTTGTTATGTATAAGAAGGTATAAAGACGCGAATTTCCACATGTTTGTAAGTAATTTATTTAGCAGCTGAATTTTGTAATTTCTCAGATTGCTTACGTTAACTTTCTGTTTCAAGTTATTGTTACTTAACTTTATGCATGTTTGGCTATGAATTATTTAACATAGTTACATCGTATGATAGAAAACGTCAAAGAAACAATTTAAGCATAGAGGTTTACTGTAACGACTGGCGTGGACTAGGGAGTTGAATACACGTATTTTAAGTGGCGGGTAATCAATTAACAACCTAAGTAACGGTGCTGTTACAGAAGGGTCAAGGGTCTGCAACGCTTTGATGTAGTGTGTGATATGACACGACTATGATTCCCGTGAAAGATATATTATCTATTGGTCATTATGCCATATAAGTCAAAGTAAAGGACTCTTTTCCGCGCGTTTAGGTGTATCGGTTATAGGGTGCCTGCTGCATGTTGTTTATAAACCAATCGGAACTGGATGGGTGATGTGGTCAGTATCGGGCCAGTATTACTTGCCAGAACATCAATTTAAAAAAAAAAAAATCCCTTCTTCGAGGAGAATTCAAACACGTTTCCATCAGGTCAGCTTACTGGCTTGTCTAGCCAGTAAGTACGCTACCGCGACGCGACTTCTTATGTCATATAAGTCGATCGATGTATTCTTTATCTCTAGTATTTTCTCTTTGCTGTACTCAGATTTCCCGTGTTTGTTAGGCGTTTGCAAGACAAAAAAAGATGTTGCTACGGATACGCATGACAACTATGTTGATTATGTTCGTTCAAGGCATGGGCTGCTGTGTAGATCAGGTTCGCTTAAGGTATGAGCTATCATAGAAGCGTTTTCTAGTGTTATCAAGGACATATAGTATCGCGACTTGTCATCGTATTGGCAGTTGGATGCAACAACAATCGCTGGAATTTGTAATAAAGCGGAATCCAAGGCGAACATGCGTACGACAGGATGGCATGAACATGTACACAGTTAACTTCGCCAGTTAGCCTCGCGTTTGTACCCCTGGGTATCTGCCGAAGTAATCTGAGAATTAATTGTCTGGATTATATTGCAAGGATCTCCCGTCTAAGGTATTCACGATCCCCAACAAAATAACATGTTAATATGTTTTGTTTACCTGCTTCCTTGTTGATTAAAGGACATTTCATGCATTATTTAGACAAATTTTACAAATAAATAAAACTTTGTGTGGATGTCTAATGAATCTGAATATTAGTTCAGTGATTACGTGATTTGTGATCCAGTCCCATTTTGTAATGGCTCTTAAAGCTTATGCCATTCACATTCAGTCAACATCTATTTTAATAAGACAAATTCTACGGATTCGCACACCTCACATAAACCCTTTCCTTCTCGTACAGTCACACTTTGACCAAACGTGTTCCACAATGTTTCATTTTCTGGACATGAAAACACGTTCTTGTATTCAGCAGCAGTAAATTCAAAAGCAGATGTATGTTACAATCTCTCGTCCCCCCCCCCCCCCCGCCACCATCCCCCGCCAATTTCACCCCTATATAATCAACGTTTTAGCAAGTCCATGGTGGCTGGAGCCATAAGGTTTTATTTACATTGTTTCCCCTCTCTACGTGACCCTTCATCGCCTGTCCTTTAAATCTAAATCTTCCTTTTCCCCCCTTTCTTCTACATTTTGGTGTACATCTATACTGCTGTTGAAGATATGATGAAGTAGGTGTCACAGCGACACGAATCCAACAGGTTGTTTGCATTAGTTTCTCGCCTCTGTCATTTTCTTTGTCCAATACCGAATAGCCTTCTTAGCTTTTCTTCTTCTTCCCTTCTAATAACACAAATTTTCGCGTCTAAATCTCTACCATCTTATGTGTGTTTCATTGTGGGCTGTCTTGATGAGTGTCTTGGGATACGTAATGTAATAGTTTATATTTGCATTCCACATTCACATAGCTTTGGACTACGTCCTCGTGCTCAGGGTATGTGAGTACCAACTCCGTGGTACTCTCGCTATCAGCAAAGGTCGCCCAGGAGTGTCAACCTGTCACCGTCCTACAGATAGAGTACAGTTTGCGCGAGCGCTCTGTCTCACTGTATGTCTCTCTTGACTGTCTCTCTATCTCCCCACTCCTGTAACCGCTGTCCAAGCGACCCCAACTGAAAGCATAAAATACTTTCTGTATCAATGATTTATTACTCTCGGATATAAACGTTGTGAACTCTACTTCACCCTCAGTTCATTTTCATGCTTCTGTTGGGATGTCTCAAATTGAAACCCCCATAACGTTAATGTTTAAGAATGTGTCTTTGTCTTTGTTGAATTTTCCTCCTCTTATACCATGTCCCACAACCCAGGTCAGATATGCGTATGATTACCTAACCTGGCAACGTTACTCTTAGTAACTCTTACTTGTAAGAGTACTATTACTCGTCTCATTTAATCTGTCCATCCTTCAGCCTTCAGCCGTGGGTTATCTCACTGTGGGCTCAGCCCAAGGTTCTGCAGTTACCGCTACGTATTAACTATTATATCTGCCTTAAATTGTTGCAGCCGCAGTCAACTGCAGCTCTCATTATTGCAAACTGTCCTTTACACTAGTCTTATATTGTTTGCTGAAATAAAACTAGTGTTTGCCCAGAGCTTTCACACCAGCGCTATGCATTCTAAGAAGTTCTTCTTGTTCTTCTTCTCCTTCTTCTCCCTCCACTTCCTCCTCTTCTCTCTTTGCCTTTTCCTCCTCATCTTTCTTCGCCTTCTCCTCTTCTCCATCTCCATTTTCCTCCACCTCCTCTTTTCATATCCCATAGGAGCAAAACACGGCCATAGGAGCAAAACATCAATCAGCCCATGCTAAGTCCTTTGGTTGGTTCAATTTTGCAGCTAGTTTTCTACGGAATGAGGTAACCAGTTTCACGCCAGATCTCCTTAGCTGCCTTTTATGACATGCATGGTAGGTTACAACGTTACTGTTGTTTGCTTCCCTTGTTGGCCCAGGTAACACACCAGTGCTCCCTGCCTTACTCCAGTGGTTTCAAATGGATCTTTGTCCTTCATTAATTCTTACAATGCTTTGGCATGTTCTGTATAGAGTTCTGATGTTATCTGGTAAAGCAAACCACAGCTTATATATGTCAACTCTGTCAAAGGCTTTCTCCTGATCTATGAAGGTAATGTTCTGTTGTTCATAGTACTCAGTAACATTTTCCCTCAACTGTCCTGACGTGAATAGGGTATCAATATAAGCCGTGTTTTTTGTAAATCCCAACTGGGCCCTTGCATATCTGTGGTTCAGTCATGGATAATTTTTTGTAGTTTAATAATTTTGAATACATTTTCCCAATATAACCTAGTAAAATTATTCCTCTCTATGTGTCACGCACTCTTTTATTCCTTGTTTTCTTCCATACTGGAATTGTTATGCCTTTTTGCCAGTGTGTGGGCTTTGTTTCTTTCCATGCTACTGTAAATATTTTCATAAACTAACTAAAACCAGTGTCACCCTATGGTGTGTTGGGAAGCAAGCAGGTGGACAAATTGGCTGAATTTACTCCGCTGGGTGGAGTATTGGTGCATAATAAAGCACATGTCTGAGGTCATGTGTACGGTGTGGAAGAACAGATACATCCTGGAGAGAATGGTGCATCAGGGAATCTGTCAGAGGATCTGGCCGACATTCAGATATATAAATGTTTTTATTTGTTTAGTTCTATGTTTTATTTATGCTGTTTGAGTCATTATGATTGGTCAGTGGTCAGTATCTTTGCTAGTTTAGAGAATGGCTCTGGTGTCTGTTATGTTCCTTGTCTGTTTATATTTAATTAACAAATAGTCTATGTTTGACACTTGATCAGTGTTATTCTATTTACACCAGGTAATGATTTGGCTCGATCTATGCTGGAAAACATGTTAACTATTATTAGCTCTTGTTGTAGGCAAAGGTTGATAAATTTTTCTCTATTGTTTCTTTGTTGTGATGTATCACATTTATTTAGCGGAGTCTCCTGTTGTGCTTGTTTGTTTTCCACCCTTCCATTAAACTCTCCATTTACAACCAGGCCATTCTTTTCACTGACTTTGTTTATAGTGTCTGGCTGGTGTTGGAGGAATTGTTGTTTCTCTTTTTACAACTTTCATTGCAGGGGGTATTGACGTGTTGGAATGTTGTTGATCTTTCTCTTTCATTGATAATCTCTAATTTTCCTTTAAAATTTATTAACTCACACACATATTTGTGTATATATGGTTATACAGAGACCTGTATATGTGTGAACTGCATTTTGAATATATAATTATTTGAAGAGGGAAAAAATAGTCTGCCTTCTTCAAGATGACAGCATATTTGTATGTGTTTTAAATTGTTCTTTCTGTCAGATACAATACATGGAGCTAGGTTATCTTTTATACCATCTTTCCACGTCTATGTCATTTGAAGGGAAGTGGAAGAATGTTTTTTTTTTCTTTCTTCAGTCAGCGAAGACATTTCTTCATCTGTCGCTTGTTGTAACCTCTTCAAATACACACCAAAATCTGATTAGTTCAATCCAATAAAATTAACAATTTGTCTCTTATTGCAGAGCTCAACATGTGAGGTCAGTACCCAGCATTCCCTGTCAGAGTACCATGAGCAGCTGGAGAGATTAGCCGAAATTGATCATCAGCAACACGTGGCAGTACAACAGATGGAGCAGCTACGCAATGATTTGGTCAGTTTGCTGAAAGGCAAGGGACGGGAAGGTGATGCAGCTCTTAAGATGCTGGACAAGATCACAGAGGAAGAAAGGGTAAGAGCAGTGCATGTTTTGATTTGACAATATTTGACTTAGAGTTTACAGTGTCTGCCCCGTGGTTTAGAAGTTACAGGGGAGGTCATCATGGCCGAATGGAAAACAGGCTCACTCTTAAACCTTCCAGTGTGATGCTGAGGTAGTGGGTTGAACCCCTACACCGGTCAGTTGGACTAAAATGTTGATTTCTCGTCCTTGACATGAGGACATATATTACAAGTACCTTAGAAGTCGGAGTGGGTTCGCCTGATTTCGGGGTACACTGGTAATAGGGAAAGCTAATCCACATTCAATAATCATTCCTGTGCATTAGAAGTAGTAGCACATATATTGACTATGCTTGAATTCAAAGTGAGCAAACGCAAAAAAAAAAAAATAGTTACAGGGTTTGAATTCTAACATAGGACTGAGAATCTGTACACGATCCATTGATATTCAGTGATATCACATGTTGCCCACCTAGGTATTGAGATTGGTTACCTAGCCTTCTTTTATAAGGGTTGATAAACAGGAGATGCATGATAGTAGGTGTTCATGTTAATAATTCCTTCCGTGGCAGTTGACAGTCACAAACAGTAGACTGCTGACCAGGGAAACATTTTAGAATAGAAACCCTAACCATGGGTGAATAGATCCCATTACCCAGGATGCAATCTGTCTAGAGCAGTGGTTCTCAACCTTTTTTTTGCCCATGCCCCCTTTACCATATGTTCAGAACGTCATTTCCCCCCCCCCCCCCCCCCTTTCGAATTTCCTCCCTATAAATTCTCCCCCTCCCCACCCTTACACGGTATACATAAAAATGGAAGCTTAATTTAATAACACATACTAGAACAAGTCTAGACATCTACATAAAACATGATTTGCGGGTCTACTTACGTTAAAAAACGAATTTCATTAGAGCGAGAAATACAGAACCGTAAAATTTAGAGGGAAAAACAATATCAAATAACTGGTTCTTGTATTAATGCGATCTTGAAATAATCTTAATTCCCCCCTGGAAACCCTAACCCCCCCCCCCCCCCCCCCGCGCCCACTCCCGGGGTGGGGGTGGTGGGGGGGGGAATTCCCCACCATTTGAGAACCACTAGTCTAGAGGAAGTAAATCCTACACTAGTGCATGTCAAAGTTGGACGCACTGACCTCTGACCTCGAGAAGTACATAACTAAGTGTGACACACTCCCCTCAAAAGAGGAATAAATAAGATGTATATATGTCTTCTGTCTTAGTGTGCCTGAGTTGGCTAAATTGTTTGCCAATTCTGGGAGTTTATTATAGGGCATAGGAGCAAGCAGTTACAGTTTAGTGACAAAATCATCAGTCAGCCTATCTGGTCTGCCTGCTTGCCCATGTACTTGTCTGCCTGCTTGCCCATGTACTTGCCTGCCTGTCTCGCTGCCTGCCTGCCTATCTACCTACCTACCTACCTACCTGCCTGCCTGCCTGCCTGACTGTTTGCTTGCCTATCACTTGCTTGCCGACCTACTTGCTTGCCTACCTACTTGCCTGTCTGCCTACATACCTGCCTACTTATCTACGTGCCTGAGTGTTTGCCTATCTGCTTGCTTGCCTACCTACTTGCCTGTCTGCCTACCTATATGCCTAGTTACTTACATGCCTGAATTTTTGCTTGCTTACCTGCTTGCCTGCCTACCTACCTGCCTACTTGCCTGCCTACCTACCTACCTACCTACCTACCTACCTACCTACCTACCTGCTTGAGTGTTTGCTTGCCTATCTGCTTGCTTGCCTACCTACCTACTTACCTGTCTGCCTGCTTGCCTGCCTGCCTACCTACCTACCTACCTACCTCCCTACCTACCTACCTACCTGCCTACTTACCTACCTGCATACTTACCTACCTGCATACTTACCTACCTGCCTACTTACCTACCTGCCTGAGTGTTTGCTTGCCTACCTACTTGCCTGTCTACTTACATACCTGCCTACTTACCTACCTGCCTGAGTGTTTGCTTGCCTATCTACTTGGCTGTCTGGGTGTCTGTATGTGAGGGCATTTATGCTGCTGCATATCCATGTTATCTTACTGAGCACTTTATAATGCACAATCCAAGAAAAACAGACATGATATAAAGTCATGTTAGTTACTAAAGCTATACAATGCATTAACCCATTTCCTGATTCAGCAGCCAGAACAACATTCACAAACATAAGTGCGTCTTTAGACACACAAACACACAGCCTCAGACTCACAGACAAGACACCTGCACACAGTCACACATAGGCATATGTAGGTGTGCATACCCATATCCAAATACATGTGATTTTCTATGTAATTGCAGAGGAGAGCGCAGACTCTTGAGAGCATTGCAGGAGAGCTGCAGATGAAAGTAATTACCCTCCAGAAAGAAAAGGATGCCCTTTATGACCAGATTAACTTTATGGGACAAAACCCAGGCAAAGGAAACCATTCAGCAGCTGTGTCATATGCTAGAGAACGACAGGAAAACCTCGAGTTGAAGGTAGGAAACAGTCTGACCATTAATCAAATGTATACAGTGATTTTGGGGCTTTACAGTTATTATAACTTTGTTTTAAATTTTTTCTCATTTTGCAGAAATTCATTATATGATTTGTTTTCTATTTGTTTCTTAAATAGACATCTTTGTGTTGTAGCAGTTATTTTCAATGTTTTAGTGTTAGCTAATTTTCCATGGACAAGTGAAATTTATAGGGTAGGTCAGCAGAAGAGATATAGTAGAGAAATTAGTCTTACATAGGGAACATGCTGGCCAAGAGGGGCAGAGGAAGACAGAGATAGATGTATGTGGAAAGCTTAAACAGCTGGGCAACAAATAATTGAATAAGCAACACCAAGTTTATCAGAATATCAAATGTCAGACCAGGACCCTGGAAATAACAGGAGACAGAATGTTTCATAACATTTTGTACCATGATGTGATGGTACTTAGCGATTAGAATATTTGATTTTGTTTTTCAATTTCATTGTTTAGTTTTCCGTTCAAGCAGACCAACAACCATTAATCAAATATACTGCTTTCGTGTATTTTGTTTAGTAGCTGTTGTTGAAGCATATACAATGTTGTGTAGGTTCTTCTTCATTTATTTGCTTGAAATTTGTCTATAAATGCAATGTTGTCTCTTGTATGAACTTCACTGTCACGTTTAGTTCACTCAGTGGTCCATAGAGCTTATCTTCCACTGTTGTGTCTCCAGGCCAGAAGGTTTGCCTATAAATGTCATAATTTGGGCAGTATTGGAGTATGTGATCTGTTATCTAGGTGTCAGGTCTTAGTCAGATATGACAGAGCTGTTGTACGACAGTAGACAATACTACCTGCTTTCTATTGGCACCAAATATTGGGCGGCGCTCACCAAACCCGACACCAATATTGTGCCAATGGCTTCGGGTGGAGGAGTGCAATTGGGAGGGTACAAGCCTTACCCTAGTGCGAGGAAGTGCAACCTAAAGACTAAATGTCATGGCAGGGCAGACCAGGTCTAGGATGGAAGCTCCGACATGTGGACAGTTAGAGCATTGCTTTGCTGATCTGACAGCTTCTGCAGCTTGTCTTGTTCCAGATGTATTGGTGTTACCTTTCCTCTGGAGCAAATTATGCAGGCCGAAAGAGGGATCATGCTGCATGGGCAACACATGGTCTCTAAACTCAGCCCAAGCTTTGTGTTATGGAGAGGTATAACTCCATTTTACAAACTATCGTCTGTCAATATTGCAAGGTGCCAGTCGGTCATTTGATCTGCTGTCTACGGTGCCAATCCATATGTGCACATGGCTGATTCACCAACCTTGAATTTTTGTATAGATGTGGTTGCATAATCTATTATGTCCTGTTCTGAGGCGCAAAATAATGATTTGTTATGGTCTGTCCATAAGATGGTGTAGGTTTGTTAATTATTTAGTTATTTTGAAATAATTGTTATTTCTTAGGTTAGATTTATTTACATTTATTTTGTTATTGTTATATTTGTCTGTATTTGATTGATGTCCATAGTTTATTTTATTGACATCTTTGCAAACATATGTGCACATGCATACTCTCACACATAAAATAACATACAAGAACAAATGTACACACACCTATGTGTATGTCTATGTGCATATGTGTATGTCTGTGTGCATACACACTCACACATATATGCATATACAAATACACATAGCAAACGTTCACACCTCATATGCAAACATGCACACATACACAGGCACAATTATTGCCTAATTCTACAAAATGGAGTTCGTATTTATATACCAGCCACGTTTGTTATGTATTTGAATGTACTGCTTTATTTATTTGTTTACTTTGTCTTACATCTAATTTTGTGTTTATTTTATTCTTACCATATAGTTTTATAGCTTAAGCTGTCATTTTATGGGCACATTTATTTGTTCTATTTTATGTTTTAAAAATGTTTTGGTGGTTTTTTTTGGGGTGCTTATTTGTTCCTTACTTTCATTATTTGCTACTCTGGTTCTTATGAATAAATCAACAAAACAAAAAAAATAACATGGTCAGCTTGACAACAACACAATCACAAGTGACATAATGAACATTGCAGCTAAAAAGCTTCATCAGCTAACAAAAACAAAAAGTCACAATTACAACCTGTGTTTTTAAAAGTTAAAAAAGGAATGATATTTAGCTGAAAATATTAGTCCTGTAGATATTTTTACATCTTTATTGCAAGTTAAGAGATATCATTACTCAGATTCTTACCACCATATCAGTTTATGTACAAGTAACAATAAATTTATGGTAAGAGACATTCACACACTGGGTTTAAATAGACTAAAGTATATAAAATGCTAATCTTTCGAGCCTGTGAAGAGATAAGAATGTTACTGTTTATGTGGCCTGAGAAGGCAGCAGTATTACCAGCTTCTTGAATGGCTTCAGACTGAATGAATGGTGTAGTACAAGGCAGGAAATGAAACAGTTCATCTGTAAATATTAATTAGGTATTTCAACTTTCCCTTTACTGTTGTAGGTGAACATTCTTTTCAAAGGGGCAGTCGGTATTCAAAGTGGTATTCAAAGCTTTGAATACATATGCTTCTGCTGGAATGCTTGAGAAAATATGTTCCTGTGTTTAGTGGGCATTGGCTTTTGCTTAAACATGAGGGTATTTTCTGTGGAATGTTAAACATACAAAGCATTATTTGTATATTGGCATTGCATAGGTGAAGAATAAAGACTATATACATCACAGCAACTGCATGTAGTACATGCAGTATAAAAAAACTTATGATCATTATCATCATGTATTACACATTACATTTTTAATATTACAGGCCTATGTAAATAGACTAAATATTAGGAATGAACACATAAAACTTATAATACTTAGTATCAGAGAAATAATTTGACTAATCAGTATGATTTTTTTTCCAATGAAATTTTCATGCTGATTCTAAATCATTAGATTGTGTGCTTGTATTTTCATGGTACATGTTTAATTTGCCATTATAAAATAATTTGACATTTAAAAATGTGTTCATGTATGCGTTTTACTGAACTTTTGTTTTACACACATTTTATCCAGTTTTGGTTTTCAAGGTAGCTACAGCTATAGTGAAAATCTGGCAAGCCTTCTGTATCCAAGAAAGACATTGTTTGATATTTTATCATACATTTACCATATAATGTGAATTTATACAATTTATTTTAAAACCTTTTTAGTTGATATTGAACATTTGTATTAATCCTTTTTGTTTTAACAAATTATCTGGTATTCCAGAATGAAGTTGCACAGCTGTCTTGTTCAGAAAGTAAACTATTAGCAGAACGTGTTCACTTACTTGAAGAGCTTGAAGACTGGAAAACTCAGTATGAGACTCTCAAACAGCAACTGGATATTCTTACTAAGGCTCAAAGCCAACAGAAAGAGTCACCTCCACTGAAATCAGATTCGCCAGAAAGCTTGACAAGAAGTAGTTCTTCATCATCTTTGTCCCCCACTCTGTTGACTAGAAGGCCTTCAAAAGATAGGAAGTCTAAACCACGCAGTGGGGATGATCCAATGGAAACAAAGCGTAGGAGAAGTAGCAGAGATACTCACATTTATGACGACAGTCATAGTGATTTAATAAACATTTCAAAGAACCTTGGGGATGTGAAGTCAGACAACAGTCTGCTTAGTACCGCAAAGAACATAAAAAGGAATGATGATGTACAGACAGTGAAAGAGTCTATAGATGACATTGAGGCAATGAAGAAGTCCCTAAGAATTAAAGACGTTCAGTTGCAAAACCTTGGAGAGGAAAATTTTAACCTACAGGATCAATTGAGGCAATGTGCGCTTGAAAAAAGCGCAGAGGCTGAAGCCGATCAACAGCTTCTTTTGGACAAAGTTGAGGTCCGAGAAGCAGAGATAGGGCTTTTGCGGAAGGAAAATGAAGCACTTGCACAAAGGTTAAAGCAACGTATGGAAGAATACCAAGAAGAGCTGAATCCCAGAGTGACTGAACTTGAGGACTACTGTGAAGATTTGCAGGAAAGACTCCATGCATCAGAAATGACTGAACGTCACCTGCGTGACAAATTAAAATTAGTGGAACAAAGCATTGATGAATCAGAGAACACTGAAATGGCTGTTAGGGAGAAGTATGAAGAGCTGTTAGCTCGAGAAACTGAATTCAAGAAACAAATTCAGGAGCTACAAAGGACTGGGCGAGAACTTAGAGATATTGTCTTGGATAAAGACATTGTTGAACAAGCACTGAGGGACAAGGTACGACTTACAGTTTGACTTACAGCTTGTGGTGTTTGTCTAACAAAACTTATCTGTTCTGAATGAAATATTCTTGTATTGATTATGGGCATGCTTCTCTACTCCTTGCACTGCATTTATGTCACTTTGAAAATAAATCACTTGGAAACTCACTAGAATTCTAGGAACTCATGAACTCTCTACAAGATAATTTTATAACAGAATGCCTAAACATATCTGACTAGGAGTTATTAACTTTTCCTGCTCGTAGAATTGTCAGTATTAAAGCATGAGCTGTGACATAATTTTTTTTAGCTGTTACAGTCAGTTTCTTTGCATCAGCCAACCACGCATGTGCATTATAAATATGTATCAATGATGCCTTAGTTCATCACATGTTTTATGATCTTAGAACTGTCATGCATGCCGCAAGTGGAAGGACAGGTGGAACAGGATAATCTGCACCAACTGTTGTAATACATGAAAAATATAACATATTTAACAAAATACAATAACAAGGAAACTAAAAGTATCATAAGATGTGTTATTTTCAAGTGATATTTGTCCTGAAGCCGGGATATGATATTTTTGAGGTTTTGCTGGTACATATCACATTTATGCTTACATTTATACCGAAATTCTTAAGCTCATTCAAGCAGAGACAGGCGTTAATGGTCAGGTTTGCTTATGTATAAACCATTATTACGTAGTTTTATCCTCTTCTATCCTCAAATGTAAAGTACCATATTATCTTTGGGTATGGAGGTATATTATTGTCTAATTCTAATGTGGACATTATTCTCCCCCCACACACACACACACACACACCACACACCACACACATGCATGCACGCGCATATTAGGGATAAGTGAGTAAGTAAGGGAGCACGGTGACTAGCATGCTTGCCTGCCAATCCAGTTGTCATATGTTCAAGTCCAACTTGAGCTGCCAGATTGACAGTCTAAAATGGGTGCCAAGAAATGTTCTAGGAATACATTGATCACATCACACATCAAGAGCTGATTGGTTTTAAAAATATGGGCTAGCACCATATAGCCAGTTAACTGCAAGGCATGAAAAAGGTCCTTTATTTCACTACTTAGTTACAAATGGTTACATTGAAAACTGAAAAAAAGGATTCTAAAGGTATCATTCAGTGGTAACATCATGAAGCTTCATGATTAGCTGAGGTTGCAAACTGCTAGATGTTGCATGCATTTGCAGGAGCAGATAAAAAGTGAGCACAAACTTTCTAGCTCTGTCTATGACCCGTAAGGGTTTCCTGAAAAAGTTACACTCATGAACCAGATGACATAGTCTGAAAACAAACTTACAACCTTCTGAACACGAGACGTGGCTTAACCATTTCCCACGGAGTCCCCAATGTGTTCATGTTCATATTTAATTAATTTATAACTTGCTTATTGACTTCCCTGTATATACTGTCTTGATATCTCATCAAAGACCTCATGGGGGAATTTAACATCTTGAATTTCCATGACAGAAAGAATCCACCACTAACATCTTATTTATGCATTTTTGACTAATTTGACACTGAACTTCATTATCTCTGCACTAGATTTCAGTTTTACATTTCTAACATTTACAATCCAAAATGTTAACACTTGAATACACTTTGTAAAATCTCATTATTAATAAAATCTCAATACACTTTCTGTAACAGGCTGTTCATATTTTTGTTCTGAATTAATATACTAGTATACCAAGCAGATGCAACTTGCTATTTACAGATGAGTTTAGATGGTAACAATCATACCACTCATTAATTATGTGTCTAATAACTGGCATATGGGATTTCCACATAGCTTTTATGATGTGTAAATCAATAAGTGGCAATATTTTCAATAGTAAGTCAGGTCTTAGTCAGATATGACTGAGCTACCGGATGACAGTAGACGGTACTACCTGCTTTCTGTCAGCGCCGAATGTTGGGCGGCGCTTACCAAACCCGACACCCCACATTGTGCCAACGGCTTCGGGCGGAAGAGCGCAATTGGGAGGGTACTAGCCTTATCCTGGTGCGAGGAAATGCAACCCAAAGACAAAATAAGTCATGGCAGGGCAGACCAGGCCCTAAGCCTTGGTTGGCAGCTGGTCTAGGATCGAAGCTCTGACAGGGGGACAGTTAGAGCATTGCTTTGCTGATCCGGCAGCTTCTGCAGCTTGTCTTGTTCCAGATTATAGGTGTCAACTTTCCTCTGGAGTGAACTAGGCAGGCCGAGAGAGGGATCATGCTGCATGGGCAACACATGGTTTCTTTATTTTAGCCCAGGCTTTGTGCTATGGAGAGGCAATAACTCCATCCCTGGTCTTAACCGGTCTCGGAATCAAAGCGAGAGGCAACTGTTACGGGTTATAAGTCCTTGTCAGTTGGCGTAGACATGGGGCGCCACGCGTTGCCTCTGACGGTGGGAGACACCTACAGGTGTCACTGATCAGCTACCGCCCTCCTCAAGCTGGGCAGCCCCCAGCCAATTGGGTGCTGATCCGCCACAGCCTGCCTGCTTCAATGGGTGCTTGGGGCTAGGACAAAATCTGAATCGCAGGCTGTAAAACCAATGCACCAGGTACTAATAAAAAGAATAGAAACCTCAAGCTACGGCTTGCAACCTGGAACGTGAGAACCATGTGTCCAGGATTTTCCACTGACTTGACAAATATTGACGATGTGAGAAAAACGGCTGTGATTGATGCTGAACTCAATCGTCTTAACATTGATATTGCTGGCCTGCAGGAGACTCGCCTCGCTGAGGAAGGGTCACTCAGGGAAAACAATTACACCTTTTTTTGGAAGGGAAGAGGGCAGGCAGAAAAAAGGCAACATGGTGTGGGCTTTGCAGTGAAGAATTCGCTACTGGGAATGATTGATATCCCAGCTGGAGGTAATGAAAGATTATCATCACTGCGCTTGGCAACCTCTTGTGGATTTGCCACCATTATCACTGCATATGCACCGACACTCGCTTCCTCTGATGATGTAAAGGATACGTTCTATGAGCAGCTAGACTCTGCGATCAAGGCAGTTCCAAAATCCGACTACATTTATATGCTCGGTGATTTCAATGCTCGTGTGGGCAGGGACTCGAGTTCTTGGCCAGTGTGCCTTGGAAAATACAACATCGGTCGCATGAATGATAATGGGCAAAGGCTGCTGGAGCATTGCACTAGAAATGACCTATGTATTACAAACTCCTTTTTTAAAACAAAAGAGATGCATAAGGTCACATGGAAACATCCAAGATCCGGCCATTGGCATCAGCTGGACTTCATTATCACACGGAGACAACATCTGAACCATACATCATTAACTCGAAGTTACCACAGTGCTGACTGTGATACAGATCATTCTTTGGTTGTTGCAAGGGTTAGACTGAGACCAAAGAGAATCTACACAGCTAAACACAAGTCTAGCCCCAGGATTAATATTACTAACACTCACGATCCTGGAAAGTGCTTTGAATTTCAACAGCAACTTGAAGACGCTTTCAATGGTACATCAGAAAATTGTATAGTAAATGATAAATGGAGTAAACTTAAGGAAACTATTTATAAAACAGCGGTAGGGGTTTACGGCACTGTGGATCATAAGAGGCAGGACTGGTTTGCGGCAAACAGCCAGATACTGCAGCCCTTGATTGATAAAAAGAAGATAGCTCTCTTAAGAAACAAGGAAAGACCAACGCGTAACACTCTGAGTGAGCTGAAGCAAGCGAGGAAGGATGTACAAAAGGCTGCCCGGCAGTGTGCGAATGACTATTGGATCAAGTTATGTGAGTCCATTCAAATCGCAAGTGATAAGGGAAACATCAGAAGCATGTATGAAGGGATAAAGAAAGCCTGTGGTCCAATGATCAAAAGAAGTGCACCGCTGAAAACCTTGACTGGAGAAATCATCACTGATAAGAAACAGCAGATGGATAGATGGGTCGAGCACTATTTAGAGCTTTACTCAAGTGAGACCAAGCTAGCGGATGATGCCCTCAACGCCATAGAGGCGCTGCCAATTCTTGACCACCTGGACACACTTCCCACTATAACAGAAGTTAAGTGTGCTATAAATGAGCTTGCATCTGGCAAGGCTCCAGGTAAGGATGGGATTCCAATAGAAGTGATCAGGAGTGGGCAAGACACACTCGCTCTACAGATCCACCAGCTAATAGAGCTATGCTGGCGAGAAGGACAAGTCCCACAGGATTTCAAAGATTCAAACATCATAACGCTGTACAAGAACAAGGGAGATCGGAGCGACTGTAACAACTATAGGGGTATCTCACTACTGTGTATTGTTGGGAAAGTATTTGCCAGAATTGTCCTGCACAGACTTCAAGTCCTGGGAGATCAAGTCTACCCCGAATCACAGTGCGGCTTCCGTCAGAACCGGTCTACCATTGATATGATATTCTCATTGCGACAGATGCAAGAAAAATGCCGGGAACAAAATCGGCCACTGTTTATTGCCTTCATCGACCTCACAAAGGCATTCGATTTGGTCAGTCGTGAGGGTCTGTTCAAAGCACTAAAGAAGATTGGCTGCCCACCAACTCTTCTGTCCATTGTGGAATCGTTCCACACAGGCATGAAGGGTATAATCAAGTTTGATGGCTCAACTTCAGAAGAGTTTGAAATCAAGAGTGGAGTTAAGCAAGGTTGTGTACTATCCCCCACCCTCTTTGGGATATACTTTTCACTTCTACTGAAATATGCCTTTCGTGATCAGGATGACGGTATATACATTCACTCACGCTCAGATGGTGGCCTCTATAATGCTCAGAGATTGAAGGCCAAGACCAAAATTAGCAGGGTACTAATCAGAGAGTTGCTTTTTGCGGATGATGCTGCGATTATGACCCACTCTGAGGAAGAATTACAACATCTACTATCTGCATTCTCCAATGCTTGTTCTGAATTTGGTTTAACAATTAACAAAAAGAAGACACAGATTATGTCACAAGGTGCACATGGTGTACCATCAATCTTTATTGACGACGCCGAACTGGAGATAGTAGACCATTTTACATATCTAGGATCAGAGGTAAATAGCAAATTATCTCTCGATCAGGAAATCAGCATCAGGATTGGCAAGGCAGCAACAACAATGAACATGTTAGCAAAAAGAGTCTGGGAGAACAGGAAGCTTAATCCAAAACAAAAGTCCTCGTCTACCAAGCCTGTGTCCTTAGTACTCTTCTTTATGGCAGTGAAACCTGGACAACTTACTCACGCTAAGAGAAACGTTTAAACAGCTTTCATATGCGGTGTCTGCGAAGAATACTTGGTATTAAGTGGCAAGACAAAATCACAAATACTGAAGTATTGGAAAGATCAGGTTGTGTGACGGTGTATTCCATGCTCAGTCTTCGTAGACTTAGATGGATAGGACACGTTAGGAGGATGGATGATGGTAGAATACCAAAGGACATCTTTTTTGGGGAATTACAGACGGGTAGGAGATCTCTGGGTCGGCCTCTACTACGATACAAAGATGTGTGTAAGCGGGACATGATTGATACAGGCATTGATAATGCACATTGGGAGCACGTCGCCGCTGAACGTGTTGCATGGAGGGCAACTATCAGAAATGGAATAAAGACAAAGGAGAAAATGATTGCAGATAAAGCTCACACAGAACGTGAGAGATGTAAGATGGTGCAAAATGGTGGAAGTGACCATGTTTTCACATGCACCTACTGTGGGCAAACATTTGCAGCAAGAATTGGCCTTACCAGCCACACTCGCCACCGCCATGGATCGTAGTTATTAAGCCTTTTTGAAGCACAATGTACCAAACTATCGTCTGTCAAGACGGAAAGGTGCCAATGTAATGTAATTTTCAATAACTGAAATTGTAATGTTTAATACACTTTCTGCACAGTTGTATTTGTAAGATGTAAAGGAGATAACATTTTATACAATATAGTGATTGATGTTTGCCATTATTTTAGAACATTCTCTTTGAACATGAAACCATCTGTTCATGTTTATTGTTGAATAAGAATAATATTAAAAAATGTGCATACAAACAATTAAAGAAAAGGACACTCTATTCACCCCGTAAGGTATATTGGGTATATGGTGCTAGCCCCATATTTTTAGACCAACCGGCACTCAGTCAGTGATCGGGTTAAAATCCTGCCGGCCGCCCGTACTTCGCAGCAAATATCCTGGTATCCAGTTTCGGCTGAGTCGACCAGGTAGCCCAGGTAAGTGAACACTAGCACCTCCTTGAAGGGGATTCACACAAAGCAAATTCAGTTTCCAATTGTTAAATTATCTTGTTTGGTTGAAATGCATGTTTCAGAATGATAGAATAATTTGTTTTGTGATTGACTTTTAAGTATGACCTGCTTGTGCAAATGTCTGTTCCCTTTACTGTTTCATTGCACCCATTTTTGACTATGATATTGATAGTGGTCATTTAGTTGTATCAGACCGATGCATGACTGAAATGCTACATTCCATTGCTTGCTGAGAAAATTCTACGCATCCAGTAGGTATCGGGACTACAGTTATGTTTTTCCAGTTATCATTTTACTCTTGTATACCTGTATTATTCATCAGTGTCCAGAAAAAAACTTAAGTAATTCTCATTCTTTTTAAAGTGTGTTAACCACATACATTTCCATTTTCAGTGATTTTGACTCTTGACAATGACCATTGTCAGCAAAATGTAGTATATGAAATGTGTCTGTAGAATTTAGTGAGTCATTTGGACCCTTGTTAAGTGAGTGGATTTCAAAGACAATATTCTATGGTAAGTTTGATCCAAACAGGTGAACTTTTAGTGGACCATTTCAAGCGATACAAAGACACCTTGAAAGCCTAAATAAAGAACTGGCTTTGCTTTTGATAAGTGGGAGAGCATTGCTGCTGATTTGACTGTAAGGGGTAGTGAAATCTCTGTTGCCATGGCAACTTTGGAGGATGGCATGGTAGCGTAGTATCCAGATGCTCACCTGCTTTACCTGTGGTTTTGTGTTCAAAGTAAAATAAAAACTTGACTTGGGCTCCTAGGCCAACGCAGCCTGAAAGGGGTACCAGGAAATTTCTTGAGAAGTAAAGGCGGCTGGCGTGATACCGACCACATCACTGATCGAGTGCCGTTTGGTCTATACAACTGAGTCTAGCCCCATGTGTCCAGTGCATCTTAGGGGTGTAATAGGGACCTTTACTTTTTTATGGTAACTTTGGAGCAGTTAGGAATTGAGAAAACTACACTTAAATGTGCCTTTTTGTTTGCACTCGTTCTCTTTGAACTCAAGCGTAGACCATACACACTACTTCTATTAGTGCTGGACTGAATTTTGCGTGTGGATTAGCTTTCCCTATTTAGTGTCCCTTGCCATCAGGCGAACCCACTCTGACGTCAGACGTACTTGTAATTTACTTGTCAAGGATTATAGGTCAACATTTTAGTCCAAATGTCAGGTGTAGGGGTTGAACCCCTTACCTCGGCATCAGCACACCGGATGTTTAAGGACACACGTTTCTATCCATTCGGCCATGCTGACCTACAAATGTACCATTCCTAAATGAAAAGTCAAATTATGTCTGGTCGACCCTTATAGTAGCAGATGTTTCCAGGCTCAGATTGGTCTAATTAGCCACCTCGGAACCCACTTTAGGACTAACAGATGGCGTTATGGTCCTCTTTGGCAACAAGGGACAAAGAACAACAACATTAAGTTAGATTGTATTTATTTTTAATTTTTCCATTGTCATGTATGCTGATTTAACACATTGGCTCTGTGACAGTTTCAAGCTGTTTTTCTTATTGCTTTTGAAAACTTCATTCATCTTGATATAATTAATCGACCATTTTGATATCAAATAAATAATTTTCTTAATGTGTAGACTTACCTGGATCTAAATTTATATTCTGGTGTCCCATTTAAAATAGTTGCTGTGTTGGATTTATGGAGCTTCTTGATGGCACAATAGAAGTCCTTTGACATAGATTAACCTAGCATGACCTCTTAGCATTCATCTCCTTGATCTATTTAATTGTGTTGTATAACCCTGAGAATGATTAATTAATTTGTTAACACATTTGAAGTATTGTTTTTTTAATAACTGTTAACAATTTGATGTAAGTTTTTTTTTAAAGTAGAAAACTTAATTTATTTTCAAAATTGAAATTAAGATTGCATTAAAGTGATATGAAAACTTGACTTTTAATTAAATTAATATTGAAAAGTATTACCATAGTTGTTAATAAGTTGTGGATGTTTAAATTTGAACAATATTTTAATGAATTTCGTTTATGCTTTTACTATAGATTATATATTTGTTTCCAAATGGACTTTTCTCAGCATCAGAACATTAATGAAGACACAGATAAATGATAAATACAAATTGTTTTAACATTTATTTTATTTTGATTCTAAGAATTTGGTCTGAAATTACTGCCTATGCGTCAGCATAATAAAAATGTGTTTTTTATTTCCTCATAGAGCGCATGTCTCAGTCCATATTTCAACATATATATGTGTCTTTGAATCAGGTGGACTTTCTTCAAAAAGCTGAAGCAGCTTCTTCAAAGAGAATAGATGAGCTAGAAGCCATTGAGCATGAACTCCGTGAGCAACTGGAGCTGAGGGCAGACTCAAAAGACAGCTGTCATCGAGAACTGCATAAAATCCAGGAGCTGAAACACCAGATCACTTTTCTGGAGACAGACAACAAAGCATTGTCAGCTCGGGTTGCGGAACTGGAGGAAAATGAGGAAATATTGAGAGAAAACTGGAGAAGAGTAGCTGATGAGGATTTCAACAGAACGCAGTGTCTCGAAGAGAAGGTGATTTCTGTCTATCATTTGTTTGTTCTCTTACCAAAGAACACTATAAATTGTTGTTTTCAATTTTGAATCGTATTGTGTTTCATTCCTGTCTTCTAGAGCACCATTAGTATCTCAGATCAGTCTGTCCTTTATTCTTGGGAAAGTCTGTTAAGTATAATATTGAGCTGCCTATATATTTCAACCGGTGTTGCGGCTTAAGAGATGGTGAAAAGCACAGTTTCATAATGTCCTGACATATCGAGTTGACGGTCAGAATCAGCTGCAGGCGATTTGGAAGCAGACTACTTTGCGTTTTTGTTGGTATGAGGCGTCTGCCATTTAGAAGGCAATGGCAGACTACTAATTTAAATTGCCTAGTAAATCATCGACAGTCAATAAATGCTGGTGTTGACTGCCACATCTTGTAAAGGACATGCAACTAACTAAATAATTCAGGTCAAAGTGCTGCTCTGATATCGAGCATATGTTGTTTCCGTTTTACTTGTAATTAGAACTAATAAAAACATTGTAGGATACTGTTTCATTGTAATTTCTGTCTGTAATGTGGTCAGTAATTCAAAGAATACCATGACTGGACAGAAAAACAAATGACAGTCCTTAAAAATCTCATCTCATCTCATCTTATCATGTTCCTCTTGTACCTTGCGGTGTCGAGGTGAAGTATAAACAACGGGAGAGTTCCCGCTTATGGGCTTCATGTATCGATATTCCCATGGACTCTGTTATTCCCTGCGTCCATCGTTTACATGGTTGGCCTCTTCCTCTGTTTCCCTCTGGTCTGTACATCATTGCTTGTTGTGGTATACTGTTAGTTGGTAACCTACTTGCATAGCCAAATAATTTGACTTGCTGTCTTCTAATAAAATCTAGTGCAGCTATAACCCCCACTTTAGTCCTGATTTCTTCATTTCTGATCTGATCTCTTCTTGATACATTGAGTATTCTTCTCAGGAATCTCATTTCTGTTGTTGTGATTTTTCTTTTCTCTTTTTCTGTCATTGCCCATGTTTGGCATTGGTAACATAGAGTTGGTAGGAAGATTGTGTTGTAAAGTGCTTTCTTAGTAGTTATGGATACATGTTTGTTCTTTAGTTTTGGTGCCATTTGTCCAATGATTTGGTTTGCCTTTTTGCATCTATTTTCGATCTCGTCTTCTGATTTGCCATTTGATATTATTATACTTCCTAGGTACTTTAAACTCTTTACTTGTTTCAAGGGATGTTCGTTTAGATAAATCGTTGTTGCTTTTTCTTCTTTAGTTATAGTCAGTATCTCTGTTTTACTTGTGCTAATTTTCATGTTACGTTCCCTACACATTTCGTTTAGACTATTCATGTGGTCTTGTAATTCAGCTTCTGATTTTGCTATTAGCGCTTGGTCGTCCGCAAACAGGAGTTCTCTAATGGTTAGAGTTGCAGATTGTTCTTCTTCTGTGTTCTCGTCATGCGGTGTTCTTGCGGCCTCTGATTGGCTAGTTTCTTTACATATGTTATAAACAAGAGAGGGGACAGGACACAACCTTGTCGTACTCTGGATCTTAAAAAAACAAATTGAAAATATAAATTGATTAGAGAAATTAGATATAGACAGTCACAATTGTTTGGGCACATTACGAGGATAATTAAACTTGAAAATTTTGTGACAACTGACAGAATTGATGGGACAAGAGCAAAGGAAAAGCAAAGAGACAAATATCTAAATGGCTTGGTCACATGGCATATAAGGGACAAGATCACAGACCTTATCCCAGCCTCTGGTAATCATGTGAGACTACCCACGCTTGTCGGCATGAAGTTGATAATGAATGTTGCAGGCAAATGTTCATTATTATATTACCAAATTTCTTTATGTAAATATTATTTAAGTCTACACTAGCAAACACCCCTGCTCTATTTATCTGTATATTGTTGTCACTTCATAAACTATTAACCAATTTCAAATATATTTTAACCCGGGAAGGTTAACCTCGTCAACAAATGCCTGAGGAAGTCAGATGCGGCGGCGCAATGCCACAAATACCGCAGCTCTGCTGTGAACAGCCACAACGCAATTACATCCAAAACAAACATTTCGGACGAATGAAAAAGAAGAAGAAGAAATGTATTTAATTTATTAAAAAATCAGTAAGCATGAATTCCTTGATATTATTCTGCCAGTGCTGTTTAATAATAAATAAACATTTACATTCCCTCTAGGTGAAAATGCTAGAGTCATTTAACAGAGATCTCAAATCGAAGCTGGCAGATGCCCAGGAATACTTTGTTATCAACACTGTGCCATCTGAGAACTCTCTTGCTGCTGAGTTGGCTCGATCACATTCCAGAGCTGTTCGACGTGCTGCGACTTTTGATGATGATGACTATGATAATGACGATGGTGATAGTGTTGACGGCCAAGATGGAAATGACTCAGACAGTACGGAAGCCTCACAGGCAGACGCAGACAAGAAAAACTTGAGGGAGAAATTAAAACTGCTTGAAAGACAGTTGAGTGACGTGGCTGAAGAGAAGAACACAAAAATTGAGTCTCTGCAGGAAAAAATTGTTAGCCTAAAGGTGAGAAATGTTCATTTTTGTTATGTGATTATCTTCAACAAGGAGTGAATTATGAAGGATTACATTGGATTTGCATGCATTATAAATATACATGATTGTCTTGTGGTAATGTTGTCTCTAACACTAGGATATTCAGCCTGTAATGTTTGAAGAGTGACTTGATGGTTCAGCATGACGTCTCAATAAAAAAATATTGAGCAAACTTGTGCATAATTATTTGTCAGTAAGCTGTGGAACTCATTTACCCTTCAGTAAGCTGTTGAACTTGTATACCCTTCAATAAACTGTTTGACTCATACAATTCAGTAAGCTATGGGACTCACAACCTTCAGTAAACTGTGGGACTCACAACCTTCAGTAAGCTGTGGGGCACAATAAACTTCAGCAAGCTGTGGGACAAAATAAACTTCATTAAGCTGTGGGACACAATAAACTTCAGTAAGCTGTGGGACACAATAAACTTCAGTAAGATGTGGGACACAATAAACTACAGTAAGCTGTGGGTCTCAAATCCTTTTGTAAGTTCTAGGGGCTAAAATTGTTTAGTAATTGACCTCCCATACATTATAAATTAAAAGCTGAATTAGGGCAGAATGTATTAAGCTTGCAGGCTTCTTCAGTAAGCATTTGTTTGTGTAATTACAGGAGAATGAGATTAAACTCAGTGAGACTATAGCAGAATTAGAGATGATAGAGAGAGAACTGCGGGCAAAACTTGCGCTATATGAAAGCTCAGAGATCACTGTAGAGAAGATGCTTAAATACCAGAGCAAAATTGAGGAACTGAGAACATCTCAAGTAAGTTGTCTTTTACTGATCATTTCTAAATTGATTGAATATTTATTATGAATATTTCTCAAAACTGCATTTTTGACCAAAGTTTTTCACAATGGGATTGAACATCTTCAATAGATATTTGAAATAAATTTAAATATCAGAGAAGAAGAGACAAAATAATAGCAGCAACTAAGATCTGTATGTTGTCATTTCACATAGTTTTGGCCTTGATTCTACACATTGTGTGCTACTGTTCATACTTGTATAACATTTTGGACCTATGGTTGGTAGTTGGTTGTTTGTTGGCTGGTTGATTGATGAATTCTCTGGAAGGAGTTTTAACTCTTATGTCCCATGCATATGCATTGAGGTTATTTGTGACCCAAACCATAATCGATGCATAGCAAATGTTGATAGTAGAAGGAGATGGAGAACTGGAGTGAGATTGGTGTAGAGACTTTCCTCCTGACCTGGGACTGAAGCACCATCTCCATGGGTAGTGTTGTAAAGATCTCCTTCCCCCCTCCTCGCTCAGAAACCAGTGGAAAATGCAAGATCATTGTTGGAATTTCATATCTGTTGTTATGTCTGTTGTTGTCATATCTGTTATTGTCATGTCTGTTGTTGTCACATCAGTTGTTGTCATGTCAGTTCTTGTCACGTCTGTTGTTGTCATGTCTGACGTTGTCATATCTGTTGTCATCATGTCTTTTGTTGTCATATCATTTGTTGTCATGTCTGTTGTTGTCATGTCGGTTGTTGTCATGTCAGTTGTTGTCATGTCAGTTGTCATGTCTGTTGTTGTCACATCTGTTGTTGTCATATCTGTTGTTGTACATATTTCATGGCATAATTGCATGGCATCTTGATTTCAGTGGTGTACCTCCTGGCTGGTTTCCTCCGTCTTCAGCACCTTTCGTTTACTAGTGAAGACTGTGGTCTTACTCGAGTTTAGATGTGTCTGCGCATGCATGTATGTGCATACACATCTAGAGCATTTTGGTTATTTCTCGGCGCTAGTGACTCGCCGCTGCCCCTTCTCCCGTTAATTAAAACAGTTCCGCCACGAGAAGGCCAGGAGTTGGACGTTTGCTGCAGAGGTGATGAATGCATGAGCCATGGGGTATTTATGCAAGGTTGGGCGCTCACCCCAATTCCGCCTTCGGCTACATAACAGCAACATTTGGAACCATATGTTGTTGTCATATCTGTTGTTGTCATATCTGTTGTTGTCATGTCTTCAACTGCTGTCTATCTTCAGCAATACATGTACTTGTGTGGCAGTCAAGGTCTTCCATGGCTGTCTATCTTCAGCAATACATGTAATTGTGTGGCAGTCAAGGTCTTCCATGGCTGTCTATCTTTAGCAATACATGTAATTGTGTGGCAGTCAAGGTCTTCCATGGCTGCATATTTTCAGAATACATGTAATTGTGTGGCAGTCAAGGTCTTCCATGGCTGCATATTTTCAGCAATACATGTAATTGTGTGGCAGTCAAGGTCTTCCATGGCTGCATATTTTCAGCAATACATGTAATTGTGTGGCAGTCAAGGTCTTCCATGGCTGCATATTTTCAGCAGTATATGTAGTTGTGTGGCAGTCAAGGTCTTCCATGGCTGCATATCTTCAGCAGTATATGCCAGTGAGACATCTACTCTTGCCATTGCTGGGGATTGAACCTGGACCACTGTTTTGGTATGTAGTTGACTCCATTTGGTCACTAGCTGTTAAGGTTGTTATGTTTTTCAGTCTTGTTGGACAGTTGTTTGCTTTGTCTTTGTGGAACTTATTTCATAATTTTCTCATCCGTCAGGAATCTCTGCTGGATCAGATAGAGAGCATGGAGAATCAAGGGATGTCCTTGCAGGAACACATGCAAGAAATGGAGAGAACTTTACGCGGGAAGATTGTAACCTTAGAGGCAAGACGATTTCTCAAAACTACATAGCTATTTTCTGTAACCATTATGGTGTTTGTGAATAACAGTAGTTTTTGTGCATGCCTGTCTTGTACCATGTTGTGCATAGACTGTTTTTATTCTTATAGAGAAACATTGTTGGAGCTGTGGTAATGCAGGGGCTAGCACTCTCGACTGCTGGCTCATTTCTCATGTGCTATAATCCTCATTGAGGCAAATTATTACAAATTGGCCTGGGCTCCCAGGTTAACCCAGCCTAAAATGGATACAGGAAAGGTGACCTGTGAAGTCAAGGTGGCCAGCCTACTGACCACATCACTCATCAGTTGCACTCAAAGACTGGGCTCAGCTTTGACATTCCTTCTGCGCTACTGGGAAGAGGGGGAATGTATTTCTCAACAGAATAGTGACTGGGGAACGAGACATGGGTTCACTTCGTGAATGCAGAGACAAAGGAACAGTCAAAACAGTGGATGCATACTCATTCTCCAAACAAGCCAGAGAAATTCAAGCAAACATTTTTGCAGCAAAAAATGATGGTCACAATGTTCTAGGGCCGCAAGGGCATTTTGTTGATGGAACTCATGACACTAGGGGTCACAATAATTTCAGAAGTTTATTGTGAAACACTGAAGAAGCTTCGTAGGTCAGTCCAAAAGGCGCAAAATACTCACCAGTGGCATCATTATCCTGCATGACAACACGTCCCCCCACACTGCTGCATGAAAAAAGGCTTTACTTGAACAGTTTAAGTGGGACATTTTCAACCACTCCCCTTACAGCCAGGACTTGGCACCAAGCAGTTATCATCTCTTCAGCAAAATGAAGGTCTGGCTGGCTACCCAGCGCTTCGACATCACCGAGAAGCTCATGGGGGGAGTCAACAACTGGCTGAGCACCCTGGTGACGCCGTTCCTTGACGAAAGGTTGTAAAAACTCGTGCCATGGTACGACAAGTGCCTGAATTTAGGTGGTGTCAATGTGGAAAAGTAATGCAGTGATGTATGTAATTTTTGTATGTATTTAGATGTTATTGTCAAATTGTTTAAATTTTTACCAGCCAATCAGATGTTAATTTTGGAACAGCCCTCATACGTCTTCTGATAGTACACAACATATGAAACTAGTCATTCTGTTTTTCCAGTCTTCCCCCTTAATTTCCCATGCCACTACATCAAGCTGTGTGAACTTTAGCCAAAGATATGGAAGAAATTGTTCCAGCTCATTAATTGATTGTATCAATCACGGACAGGTGAATAATATATTTTCTATTGCAGGTTGAAATGAAAGGTTTTAAACAAAAGGAACTGAAAGATGCAGCAAGAATTAGAGAGTTAGAGAAACAAGAGAAAGAACTGTCAGAGAAAGTTGCTCAGCAAGCAGAGAAGGAAAATGGCCTCTATGTGAAGATATCTTCCCTAATGGATGAACACAAAAAGACAAAAGAAGAATTGACTGCTGTCAAATCAGCCACCCTGGAAAAAGAGGACAAGGTAATTCTGTCTGTTGTATAGTCTTTTTTGATACAGTTGCGTCTACAGTACAGTAAGAGTGCTATATGAGAAAGCTATTGTTTTTTCTTAGAATATGATTCACAGTCATATGCTATATTGGTTCTGTGGAGTGTGCAAGAATTATTTTTCTAGCTTCCACTGACCAGGATTTACTGCATAAGATATTCTTCATATTATAAAATGCAGTTGCGTATTCTGTTTTTTATTTCTGTGATATAAGTCCTCTCTAATGTTATCAATATAGCTAAACACAAGAATTCTATACTTACTCCAAATTAATACTATTGTCCAAGATCCATTTTTTAAATATTACCATTACTTCTGTCTTCTTAACATGTATTTTAAAAAACTATTTTCAACTATTTTATCACTCGTGACAGCCAACTGCAATTCCTGGCTTATTTTGTTTATGTCTCATAGGACTATGTCCCCTGTGTTCAGACACACTTTTTAAAAACATGAAAGAACTGACCTGTTTTTTGTGTGCTGGCCATGAACCACCATGAGAATTATGCTGACAAGTATTTATACCTCTCACCGCTCATTTCAGATCATTAACTAGTCAGTCTATTAAGTCGCGGCCATCCTCCTTTTTATTATTTTATACATTTTGAACTGACCAAACATTAACTCATAGATGTGCATTGACAATATGCTAAATCTTATAAACACAAGCTAACAATACATGAACTTTGAAAGACACCCTCCTTTATGCACTGGCATGTTCTTAAATGATTGTTAATCCATATGACTGCTGTTTGCTGCCAATACATAAGTACACCACACAATTTTGTTTTTCATTTTAACAGTGTTATTCTTGTTTTATTTTAATTTTTTTTCTGTTGGATGTGAAAATGGTTATTCATACAACTCACTGGCATAACTTATACCTCTTCACTCACAGGTGCGTAAAGCAAGTCTGATGGAAGTTCGATATATGGAAAAGGAGATGGAAAGTGGCAAAAAGATTTCTTCACTTAGCACAAAATTGCGCCACAAAGAAGAAGAACTGCGTCAGAAAGAAGCTGCTCATCAGCGAGAAGTAGCAGCCTTACAGAGGGAGCTGTCAAACAAAAGTGCAGAAGAGTCACAGAAATATACAGAGCTAGAAAAATTGTTTGCTCAGAAGGAGAAAGATCTACGGGCTACCATTGCTGCATTAGGTGAAGAGTTGAAAGTTGTGATTAATGAAAGGGATGATTGTTTCCGTCAGATACAAGAATTAACCAACAGAAATACTGACCTGAATGATAAAGATGGTGAGTATAGCAAAGAGTTGGACATTCTTAGATATGAAGTTGCATCTATCAAAATTTCTGAACAGGAGTATGAGGAGAAAATTAGACATTTGCAAGATAGTCTTGAAGTAGAGAAACGGAAGAGGGAAGAAGCAGACAAAAATGTGAGCTGTCTGGAGAAAGAGTTGGCAAGAGAGAAGGAAAATGTGTTAATCATTGAGGATAAGATTATAAATGTGAAAAGTGATATTGGTGAGAAAATGAAAAACATAGAGTTGAGTTTTGTGGAGAAAGAGAGTGAGTATGAAAAACAAAAACTTTCCTTGGAGGGAGAGCTGAGATTGAAAAATGAGAAAGTGAGGGAGTTGGAGAAAGAGCTGAGTGTGAAACTTCAGTATATAAGTGAGCTTGAGGCTGAGTGTAATGAACTCAAATCAAAGGCAGCATTACGTGACAATGAGACAATGGAGAAAATTGCAGATTTTGGAAAAATGTTGGTTGAAAAGAATGAAAGCATTCAAGAACTGCAAAATTGTCTAGTTGACAAGGAAGCTAGTTACAAGGAACAAATGCATTTTTGGGAGACAGAATGTGCTGCACTAAAAGAAGAAATTTCAGAGAAAAATAAGATGATTGAAGAGCTTAAACAGAGATGTGAGTTGAAAGAAAATGAACTGTCATCTTTAGCAATTAATCAAGCAACAGTTGAAAATGATCTCCAAAAAAGACTGGAATTTTTAAACATTCAGCTTTTACATGAGACAGCCTCAAAAGAAAAAGACCAGTTTTCTCTAGAACAAGCTATAGTTAGAGAAAAGATGTTATCTTCTGAAATAGGTGCACTGAAACAGGAAGTGAAACAAATGAGACAGCAGTTGCTAGAAAAATGCACAGAATTGGAAAACAAAAATAAAGAAAATGGTAAACTTGGTCTTGAATTAGACAACTTACGTCAATCTTGGAAAACTCAGCAAAATGAAATAGAGAACTTTAAAGACATGTCAAGACAATTTGAGTACAAATTTCAAGTTCAGAAAACTGAACAAGACAACAAGACAGAGGAGTTAAGACAGGAACTTGACATTGCACTGAATAAGATTCAGCAGTTAGAACTAGAAATGTCTCAAAAAGACAGTATAATTGAAGAGGTTCATGTTGATAAAGAAATATTTGTGAAAGAAAATCAAGCCCAAATGGAATTATTGATGCAAGAAAAACAGGTTCTGTTTCAGGAACATATGCAAAAAAGTGAATATTTAGTACAGAAGAGTGAGCGTGAAAGCCAAAATAAAGAAGCAGAACTTGCGAGATTGAAGTTGGAGTTGAGTGAAAAGAATGTTTTATTAGAGAAACAGATTTCAGAAAGAAGTGAAATGGATGCTCACATGCTATCATTGCACTCTCAGATTCAAAACCTGAGACAGAATGTTGAAAATGTGTCCCAAAAACTTGTTTTCAAGACTTCAGAAGCTGGAGGCTACCAGCAAGAGATACAAAAGCTGAAAGAGGAAAGAGAACAAAAGTCTTTAGAAATTGAACTCCTGAAAAAGCAAATTGCAGAACAGCATAATGAAATGGAAAAGAGATTCTACGAACAAAAAGACAATCATTCTCTGATCTCTTTGAAGCAGCAAGAGCTAGATCAAGCCAAGACAGAATTACAAAAATGTTTGCAAGAAATTGAGAAGTACAAGAATACAGTTCAGTTTAAAGAGAATGAATTCACTGAGCAAAATCAAAGGTGTAGACAAATGTCTGCAAGTCTGGAAGAGCTAAATGTGCAGTACAGAAAGCAGAATTCAGATTACAAACATTTGGAATCTAAAGTGACCAATGCGGAACTTAGACTTGTAGACGCTGAGAACAGGTACAGAGAGCTAGAAGCAAAATGTGCTAGCTTAGAAATGCAACTTCAGGAAAGTTTTGCACAAACACAGCATGCGGAAAAAGTAGTCAGAATGAAAGAAGAAGAATGTAAGCAGTTAGAAGTAAAGCTTACTTCCTTCAGTAAAGACTATGAAGCAACTTCCTTACAAATTCAAGAAACTGAAAAAGTAATTATAATGAAACAAAAAGAATTCAAGCATTTAGAATCTGAACTGGAAAAAGTAGTGAAAGAACGTGATGAATTGAAAGCTGTCTTGTCCGAGAAAGGGAAAGTGCATGAAGAAACATTTGGTAAGTTTACATCTCTTCAGGTGCAACATGAGCAACTGAAATCTCAATCATCTACCTTGCATGGGCAGTTTCTGACACAACATGCTGAGACTGAGAGTGAAGTTAAAGCCCTTACACAAAAACTCTCAAATGTTGAAGAGGCACTAGAAGAGGCCCAGAATCAACTAAAAACATCAGAGAAGGCTAACATTGATCTGAAAGAGAAATTGCACAAGGCTGAAGAGGCTGTTAAGCTGTCTCAAGAAAGCTGTAACATGTTTAAGGAAAAATTATGCTCAGCAGAAAAACAGCTTTCAGAAACAAATCAAAGCAGTATTGAATTAAGTTGCAAAATTTCAACTCTGGAGAACACTCTTCGGGAAAGAGAGTCACTTTGCAGAGACTCCCAAAGTGACTTTGGCTCCTTGAAGGAGAAGTATTCAGATGTTGAAAGTGAATGCAGACATCTCAGATCTCAGTTAAACCATTCTCAGCAAATGGCAGAAAACTCACAAATCTTATGCAAGAAACACGAAGAGAAATTACAGGAAATGTGTTTAACCTTAGAGGAGACCAGAACAAAACTAACTAGTGTTGAAAACAAATTATCAGAGCGTGATGCTTCATGTGACAGTCTTTTATCACAGTTGGAGAATTCTCAGAGATGCTTGGATTCCTGTCAGGAGGAAGCTAAACTTTATAAAAGCCAGGTTTCCTCTCTAGGTGAGAGTTTGAAACAGGTTGTAGAAGAGAATAAAGACCTTGTACTTAAGAGTGAAAGATTACTTCAGGAACATACAAATATGGAAAAACTTTATAAGAATCATGTAACAGAACTTGAAGTTGCGAAAGAGCGAGCAAATTGTCTTCAACAAGAACTGATACAAGTAGTTACTTCAAATGAAAAAGTGTCCGCTGATCTTGTTCAGTGTGAACAGAAGCATGCAAACACACTAACAGAGCTAGCAAGCCTTCGTGAGAATATGGAATCAGTAGTTCTACAGAACGAGGTAAAGTGCTCCAACTTAGACAGCTTATGTCAAACACTTAAAGAAGAAATAAACTCCAAACTGCATGCTATTGAGGTGTTAAAAGCTTCAGAAGCAGAACTAACATTATCTATATCACGTCTTCATCAAGATAATGCCTCATTAAAGGCAGAACTTGAAACTATCAGCAGCAGGGTGCAATCTGATGACTCAAATGTATCAGAACTCATAGAAACAAACCAAAATATTTCAGGTAAATTGTATCAAATGGAGGAAAAATTAAAAGAAAGTGATAACAAAGTTCTCTTTTTGGAACAAAATGTGATTAAAATCAGTTCAGAGAAAGATGATTTTGCTAGCCAAATCAACATGCTGAAAGATAAGAATAGACAGCTCAAAGCTGATAACGCAGCACTACAAGAAGAGCTGAATAATGCAGCTGTACAACTGAAAAACACAAGAAATGACTTTGATAAAAGTCAAGCCACATTTGAAAGCCACTTAAATGAATTAGCAAAGAGCAAAGAAGAAACTGAAAAAGTACTGAAAGAAACGCAAACTGAACTTATTGAAAAGAGTAACTATGTTGTTAAAATGGAGGCAGAAATAGCAGACTTGAAAAGTGTCTGCTGTGAAATTGATTATCTGAAGTCTCAAGTTTCTGAATTGGAAAGGGACAAAACTGACTTGTTGCAACAGTTAACAGAACAAGGAAGCAGGTCTGAAAGATCTGACATTGTTAATGAATCTGACATATTTGTTTCTTTAAGTGCTGGGCTTCATGCAGAACCCACATCTCAGGTTAATTATAATGATTCCACTGAACTCAGGAACACATTCTCAAGTTATAAGGACCATTGTGGTGAAAATGGTATGAACATTGAAAAACTGATGTGTGACATTGACAATTACAAAAGAACTGACACTGAAAATCAGGAGAAATTACATAATTTGGAGAAATTGCTGAAAGAAATGAGAGAGAAAGAGGCCAAAATGTCTGAGAGAATGTGTGAATTAGAAGTGAGAGAGAAAGAACTGTTGGAGCAGATATCGGATATAGAAACCACAGTAATAGTGCCATTGGAGACAGAGAATCAAGAACTAAAGGATGAAGTGAATGTGATAAAGCAGGAGCGTGATGATGCTCAATCCAGAATCAGCAAATGGGGTGATGATGAAGAAGATCACCAGGATATAGAAATGATTCACAAGTGCCTAGAGGATGCTCTGATCACCAGAGATGAACTAGAGAAAAAGATTGAGATATTGAGTGCTGACATTTCCAGACTTGAACAAGATAAAGAAAATTTCATGAAGAAAATTGTAGATTTAGAAACAAATGAATCTGAATACAAAGACAAGATTGAATCTTTGGAAGATGAAGTTGAAAGACTGCATGGTTTGGAAAGGACCACATTTCTTGTGGAAGAAACGGAAACATGTCTTATGGACAGAGTATTGGACTTGGAAGAGAAAGAGCAGCAGCTCTTGGAAGAACTGGCAGAGCTTAAAAGCAAGACATTGAAACCAGCTGGTGATCAGGTTGATGGACAGGTGTCTTACGAAAGTTTATCAGAAAGACTGACATATTTGGAGCAGAAGAATGCCGTGCTACAAGATGCTGAATGTCGATACATGGACAAAATTGTGGAATTAGAAGAAATTCAGCAAAGACTTCAGTCAGAAATACTGAGTCTCCGTTCATCTTCAGGTGCCTCTACTGATAATGCTTCTGTGGAAGCTACTCTTGTTAGTAAAGATACTTGCCTACAACTGATGCAGAATGCTTCCACAGACAGCAGTTCTACCCTTTCTGCTAAGTCACCAAAGAACTCTGTGTCAATATCAACTGATACTGCAGATCTAACTCTCCTTTCTGAGCAAACTATTAACAGCAGTGATGTACCTTCCTACATAAATCAGCTTGAGATTCAGATCAAGAACTTGACTGCCAGTTGCACAGATAAAACTTCAAAGCTGAAATATTTGGAAGAGAAATGTGAACTCCTGCATGATTCAGAAGCAAAGTTGATGGAGAAACTTTTAGAAAATGAAAATTCTGAAAACACAAAAACTAGTTCTTGTGATAATGAAAGTGATTTGAAGCAAAAACTGGAAACACTGACAGAGGAAAATGAATTTTTGGCTGAAAATGTGGAGAATTACAAGCAACTGTACAAGGAGGAGAAGGAAAAAAATAATGATCTACATGATCGACTCTTAGAGAATTCCTCTATTATTCAGGAACTGCTAGATACAAAAGATGAATTGAAAGATACTCAGAAAATGGTTGAGGAGATACAGTCTGAGTATGAGGAGCAGCTTTCTGAAAGAGAGGACCTTGAGGCCAAACTTGGTAACCTTCTTGCCCAGAGCCAACAGAGGATCAATGATCTTCAGATTCAGCTTATTGCCCTGCAGCAACATGAAGAAGAGTCTCAAAGGCTTAATGCTGCAGTTCAAGACGGTAGTAATCCGCAAGATATTGCTAAAATAATAGAGCATGAAAAGACTGAAGCTTTGCAGAAACTGGAAGCAGAGCTGAAATCTTACTATCATCAGCATGAAGAAGAACTTCAGAAACAAATTACATTTTTGCAGCAGCAACTGCAGGATCTACAAGCAGATCGTGAACAACTAGAAACACAGCATAAGACTCAGCTGGAGGATATTCAACAAAGTAGATTTGAGGTACAGCAGCACATAACTAACCTTCAATCAAGCGAAAGTGGTCTTCAGACACAAGTCACATGTTTAATACAGCGAGAGCAAGAGTTGCTGAATCAAGTTGATAGGTTAGAGAAGCAGCTGGAAGAGATGAAAGATAAAGCAGAAGTGCCTTGTGAGGGCCCAGAAGAGGAGTCCTTCCAGTCAGATTCAGGAATGTCAGCAGATGACCAGAGAACGAGGTAATATGTTACAACTGTTATTCATGTAAAATAGTTTATAATTTCTTGTTGTATTATCAATGAAAGGGATCCCCTGGGTTCCCCTCTATGGGGGGGGTTAGGGTTTCCATGGGGGGAATTAAGATTATTTTAAGATCGTATTAATACAAGAACCAATTATTTTATATTGTTTTTCCTTCCATACTTTACGGTTCTGTACCTCTTGCCCTTCAGAAATTCATTTTATAACGTACGTAGACCCGCAAATCACATTTTATGTAGATGTCTAGACTTGTTCTAGTATGTGTTATTAAATTTAGCTTCCATTTTTACGTATACTGTGTAGGGGAGGGGGGATTTATAAGGAGGAAATACGAAATGGGGGGGGGGGGTGACATTCTGAACATATGGTGAAGAGGTGCATGGGCCAAAAAAGGTTGAGAACCACTGTACTAAACCTTGCATGCATAATGATCTGATCTGGTTAAGTGTTTGATGTTTAAGGTAAGGTTGGTTAATAGAAACTACTGAGATGAACAATTTTGTAAAGATGGATGGGTATAAATTATGTCCATATTCCATTACTGTGGTAACAGTTGTTTGATTAGACCTGGTTTGTGATGGCCCTATTTTAGACTGCCAACTTGGCTGAATTACATTTTTTACTTCTGCAAGGTACTATCTTCATTTGGAGGCAGTAGATTCAAATGCTGATGTACCTGTTACTTTAAATTTTTCTACTATATGTTCTCTAATATTTATGTCTTTTAATACCAGTTAATACCTGCAAATTTATTTCTCAAGCTAGAAAGATTGATGGTAGTGTAAAATTATAATATAAAATATATTGTGATCAATAATCTGCTATCAAAAGGAGAACTTAAGAAATACAGAGCAATTAATAGAGGAGTTTGACAAGGATGGCATTAGCTTCAGATCTGTTCAACATTATAGCTAAAAACATTGAACATCTTGAGGGTGTTAAAGTTGGATGCCAAAATATAAATATTCTGAGAATGTAAACGATGAAAAATGTGTGAAAGGTTAAAAGCAGAAAAGCCCAAAGGACAAGGAGGGTTTGACACTTGCGGTCATCATCCACTAAGAGATGGAAAATTGGCCAATATTCCTTCTGTGCATTCAGGCCCACGAAAAGTGAGGATTCTAAACACTTCACAAAACCAAAGCAGGTAGCCTGTTATGGTTCTTTTTAAAAATATGTTATGCAGTAAGTCACTGTCACTGAATGTCAGAGAGTAATGAAATATTATGTAGAACCTGTTCTGCTGTGTGACAGTGAATTATGGAACATCAATGAACATATTATGAAGAGCTTGGAGGCAACAGAGATGTGGTTTCTGATATGTTTGTTGTGGACACCTTGAACTGCCTCAGTAACTAACAAGTGCTTGGAAAAGACTCATGAGAGCAGAAGATTATATGTAAACACAAGGAAACAAACAGTATTCTTTGGGAAATAGACCGTAATGCTATCTGTTAGCACCAAATATTGGGCAGCACTCACCAAACCCGACACCTCACATTGTGCCAACGGCTTCGAGCGGAGGAGTGCAATTGGGAGTGTATAAGCCTAACTCTAGTGCGAGGAAATGCAATCTAAGGACTAAATGTCATGGCAGGGCAGACCAGGCTCTAAGCCTTGGTCTGCAACTGGTCTAAGATGGAAGCTCCGATAGGCGGACAGTTAGTGTATTGCTTTGCTGATCCAGCAGCTTCTGCAGCTTGTCTTGTTCCAGATGCATTGGTTTTACCTGTTCTATGGAGTAAACTAGGCAGGCCGAGAGAATGATCGTGCTGCATGGACAACACATGGTCTCTAAATTCAGCCAGGTTTTGTGTTATGGAGAGGTATAACTCCATTTTACAAACTATCCTCTGTCGAGGTGGCAAGTTTCAGTCACTCAGTCAGTGAGTTGAGTTGAGTCAAGGACAACATCATAGCACTTGGGAGTTCCCATACATGCCCCGCCCTCATCTACAACAACCAGCGAAGAGTTCCAATACTAATGGTGCCAGTAGCAATATGATTATATGTCCGTCTAACCTTTCCTCTGAGTTTTGAGAATCGAGAACTAAAGGATGAAGTAGAACAGTGTGAAAACAAACACGCACAAAAACACATTGAGATCTCAGAGATATATGAGGACGAGTCAATAAGTAAGTCACACAGTTCTGTCGGATAGCAGGTCAATGTAGTTGGTGTTTTCAACAGGTGTTATTAGGTGACAGCAACATCAAACTTTACATTCCTGTTCGTCAGGTGGTGCTAGGTGTCTCATGCGCATGCACAGGTATAAACAAAATGGCGACTGTACTTACGAAGTGTACAACTAAAGAGCAACACGCTGTTGTGCATTTTTTGTGGACAAAAGGACTGCCTGCAAAGGGCATTCATAAGGAAATGCTTCCTGTTTATGCTGACAAATGTGTCCCGTAAAGCGGTGCATAGCTGGGTAGAAAAATTTTCTCAAGAATGCTTTTAAATTTTTGATGAAATCCAATTTGGTCGTCCTGTTGAGATTGCAACAGAAGCATCAGTGCAGAGGGTGGAGGAGATGATTAGAGGTGACAGGCAAGTAATGTCCACCTTACAGAAGCGACTTAGCCCCTCTCAATTTCCACCTTTTTGGTCCACTGAAAACCCACCTTGGCGGGAGACATGTCGCGAATGATGCCTGAAGCGAAAAGTGGTTTAGAAAGCAGATGGTTTGGGAAGACTGATAAAACGATGAGATAAGTGCATCAATGTTGGTGGAAATTATGTTGAGAAATAAATGGACAATGTATGTATAAAAATAAACTGTTTCAAGTTGTTATCATATTTAGTTATTTTTCTACAGCCATTTGTGGCTTACTTATTGACTTCCCCTCGTAGTTTTACAGAAGAGTGCTAAAAATGCCTTCAGCAGCCAAAATGGGTTATCTACATGTTTTGAAAAAGACCAAGACACAAAGGCCACCTATCACAATCATCAGAAAGAGGCTGTCGTCATTTTCTGGACATATTATGAGACGATAAAAATTAGAACATGTTGTGATTGCTGGAAAGATTTGTAGAAAGACAGATAGATGAATAGATGAAGACAAAGAGAGGAAAAAAGACAACCTTTTGTCAGGGCAAGAAAGGGCAGGCATATGAATTAATACATGCTGTTGGAGAAGAATCGTAAATTGATTAGAGAAATTAGACGTAGACAGTCAACATTATTTGAACATGTTATGAGAAGAAATGGATTGGAGAACTTAGTGACAACTGGCAAGATCGAAGGGAAGAGACCAAGAGGAAGACTGAGAGGAAAATACCTGGATAGCTTGGCCACATGACATGGATGAGACAGGAACACTGAGCTGATCCACGACGCTGGTGATCGAGTGAAATGGCGAGTCATGACCGCCCACGCTTTCTGGCATGGCACATGATTGATTGATTGATTACTCTATAAATTGAATTTTAGAAGGGTGAGACGTGCATACCATTTTTATGCAGTGGAAAAAATAAGATTGTGTTCCGCTTGTCAGTGTCTTTTTTTTTGGTTCGCATATCTTTTACAGGATATCACTGTCAACATCAGCATCTTTCAGCTGATTGTTGATTTCTTGGCAAGTAGTTTGCCTTTGCTTTCTGAGCAACCTGCTTACATACCCCTAAGTTACCGACTCGGAGAGAACCGCTACCAATTCTCACGCACGTCACGTTACTCACGAGAGTATACAGGATTACGGAGAAGTCGTGTAATGCCTGAACCAGGGAGACCGGCAGTCAGTGTCTTACTGGGGCATATAAGGGAAACAAAGGGTAATAACTCTGTAACCTAGCATTGATGTCGTAAGAGCTGATTAAGGAGGGTTGGCGTGAGACTGGCTATCTAATCCTGTAGACAGCTTTAGCTGCTAAATCTGACCAGTCATAATAATCAGGTCTACAAAGTGCTTGGAGTGAGCTGGTTAGAGAGATATTTTCATTTGGGGCATGAAAGGTAAGAAAAGGAGAAAAAATCATATGATTTAATTTATGCTTATTTTTACCTCAGAAGTCGGAGTGGGGTCGCCTGATGGCGAGGGACACTGTTAATAGGGAAAGTTAATCCTAACTCAAGGACACCGGTAATAGAGGAAGTTAATCCAGACTCAAACATCAGTCTAGCACGTGTATGGCAATGAGCTTGAGTTAAAATCGAGCGTATGGGGGTGGTGGGGTGGGGGTCATGCTTATTTAAACACTGGAAGCTCACTTCTTCATAGATATTCCTTTAATCCATTGTTGACTCGGACAATCTCTTTATCAGTTTCCATCCATTTCAGTTTGTTTGGAATAAAATTAGTAGCAGCATGTTCTGTCCCGCTGGCAAAGAAAAAACAAGTGGGTTAACTTCCTTTGACACCGTTTCGGAGTCTTTGTTTTACCTGTTATAACTGTTTCTTATTACGGTTAGATATTTATCTATTCGTGACGTTTTTGTAACGACACCCAGTTTTTCTAATGTTCGTGGAAATGTATATGATGTCTGTTATATGTTCGGTTACTCGATTTGCGAACTGTCTTTCCGTTTTACCTGTGTAAGTTGCTTGGCACTCACGATGTGTGTTCTTACATGAATGAATCGGAGAGATGTATGGTTGTGTCGGCATTGCCTTTCTGCAGCTGTGATCCAACACTACTATTTAATGTCCGTAGGGACCATAGAAGCGGAAATTGTAGAAACCATTTTATTGGAGAAAATAATGGAGGCATCTCTCAAATATTGAATGCCTGTCATTCCACATTGTTGACAGTAATTAATAGCAACTACTGTATCATAGCCGATTCCGTGGCGAAGTTTTTTACGGACGCAGTTAGTTATCCCGTGTACTCGCTTTCGAAACAGCTGCGGGCGATTTGGCAGCAGACCGCCTTGCGTTAGTTTTTATGATATGGTATGGGTGCCGGTCGTTCAGAAAGCAGTGACAAACTACTTAACGTAAACTTGCTAAGAGATCACAACAGCTAAAAAAAAAAATGCTGATGTTGACTGCAATGTCCTGTAAAGGATATGGAATTAACTTAACTATATCATAATTCCTTGACATACCGAGTCGAGGGTTATAAATCAGCAGCGAGCGATTTTGAAGCAGGCCGCTTTGCGTTGAATTCGATGATATTTGACGTCGGTCGTTCAGAAATCAAAGGCAAATTACTGAACTAATCAATCAATCAATCATGTGCCATGCCGGAAAGCGTAGGCGGTCATGATTCGCCATTTCACTCGATCACCAGAGTCGTGGATCAGCTCAGTGTTCCTGTCTCGTCCATGCCATGTGGCCAAGCCATCCAGGTATTTTCCTCTCGGTCTTCCTCTTGGTCTGTTCCCCTCGATCTTGCCAGCTGTCACCAAGTTCTCCAGTCTTTCTTCCGGTGTAATGGCTACGCGATGACTCGTTGTCTTGGGGGAGAAGCTGTTCAGTGTTTTTCTGTGGATTCCTTATGGAAATTCCCGTGAAATTCGTGTGGATAGTGTTTTTCCTTTGGATTATGTGATGTTATTTCGTGTTCGTTAATTGGAAGTGTTCAAAAGAAGCCACGGAAGGCAGGTGGTGGATGAAATTATGAGGGCAGCCGACAGATATTTGTTGGTTATGGTCTCGAGTTTCGCGACGGCAAGCTTTCTCTCTTTCGAGAGACACTGATTGCGGTCATCCGGCCAGTATGGTCACTGCCATAGAGGAAAGCAACGGCAAACTACCTCTTTGAAATTGCCTAGTTTATTATGATTCGCTTAAAGACTGAACTAATATCGCCTAATAAATAACAAGCAGCTAATACAATGTTTCCCAACGTGGGGCCCACGCCCCACAGGGGGGCAATTCGATTGTTAAGGGGGGCAATTCGAAAATGGAAGAAATCGGCTGAATATAACAAAACGGGGAGACTTGAGACTGAAGTTAACTAAATTGGAACCTGACATAAGATCTCTTTGCAGCAAGCATCAAGCGCAAGGATCTCACTAAATTTAAATAATAAATAATTACTAATAATTAAAATAATATAGAAAAATCTTTCATTAAAATTATTTTGTACTTGAATTTCAGTTCTCCATTATATGTTTTGAAAATTTACTTACTGTGTTTGCTCAATAATTACCTAGTGATTTCTTCCTAAAACCTATCATTCAAGTTTCTTTAGTGAACATTTCAATTTTTGAATATTAAAAATAATGTATATGTTGAGGGGTGGGGCGTGGGGCGGGGGAGGGGGGCAATATGAATTTTAGAAAGGCTTAAGTGGGGCATGGCACAAAAAAGGTTGGGAAACACTGAGCTAATAGATGATGCAAACTACTGAACGCAAAACTTGCCTAGTACATCAACAACAGTTGAAACATGCTGGTGTTGACAGCAACGTCATGTAAGGGGTGTGCAACATAACACAAACAGATGCTGGGGTTGATTGCAACGACCTGTAAGGGATATGTAACATAACACAAACAGATGCTGGGGTTGATTGCAACGTCCTGTAAGGGATATGCAACATAACACAAACAGATGCTGGGGTTGATTGCAACGTCATGTAAAGGACATGCAACGAACTTTTCAACAGTAACCTGGCTGCTCCACTCGACTTCCAAGCGCGTTAAGCCAAGCCGTGTTGTCAACGAGGAGCTGTCGGCGCTTCTGGCATTATGCCAATGTTGGTTTCAGCTGCTCCCAGCGATTTAGCGTGAGATAGAGATCGATTCGGATGTGAATAGATGTCCTTATTCCAGTCTCTGTAAGAAGTGATTTGTTGGTCTGATCTGAATGCGAACGTTTGAAAGTTATCAATTGGAATTTGTAGCCGATAGAATGTGTTGTGTCTAATCAGTGTAAGTAATGTGTACACCTGGATTTCAGTCTTTGAACTTGATTTCATTAGTAAGTGTTAGGTACACGTTTTCTGCCTTAAAAAAAAAACAGTTGTGTCGCTAAAGTGGTTGTAGCAGTGGTTCTAGGCGTGGTCCATATGTTCACGGGGGAGGGGGGGGGTGGGGGTGGTGAGATGAAGGTGGTCATGTCTGTTTCGAGTGCACCAAAGTAAGTTGGCGTTCATGTTATTCATTGAAATGTGTGAATTAATTAATTGTGATTGTGATATTTCAGATTAGTGGCTAAATATTCTTCTTGTTTGTTCGTTGATAATGACTTTTGTCGAATGGTTCGCTTGTATCCGTGTGTGTCTGTCCTTTAGTAGAGCTGCTATCTTGCATTCATTCGTTTTATTGACCAAATCACATATCAAGTGCTAATGCGTCTATAAACAACATCATAGCGTGGGTAAAGGTTCGTTACTTTACTTATAGGCGGTTTGTGGGGAGGCTTGCCAAATGGCGAAGACGTTCGTGTCTCTTCACAAATCTCGTTGCTTGGTGTTCTGGAACAATTGTATTGAGGATATTCATCGATGCCGTAGTCTTAGACTATCCAGCATAATTTTCTTCGGCCTGTCTCTGCCGTGCTTCGGCTGCTATATTTAACGTGCTTCGACATGATTATATTCAGATTAATAAACTGCAAGTACTAAAATACCTTTCTCCAGCAAAAAACACCCCTTAAGGGAGGTCACAGATTATCAGTTATCAGTTGGGGTATCTTCATTGCACTCCGGACAGGTCCATATGCGCTCAGATCCTCCCCCCAGCATATTCATCAGCGTCCGGTGGCTAATAGTGCCAGTTCTGTGTTGGTTGACGAGGCGCTTTGTTTTCCCGATGTACCTCTCGTGTCTGGCGGTGCCAATTCTTACTCCCAGGTCTTTCATCCTGGACAGCGATGTGGATTCACTGACGTCAAAGTCCTCTGTTCTCGCCATATCTTTAAGGACGTTAATAACATCGGCACGATCCATGGGCTGGCCATCTGCAGGGGGTGCAGAGCCAGCCAGTTTATCAGCTTGTTCATTTCCCTCGACTCCCGCATGACCCGGGACGAAGATGAAGGTGACTTTTCGGACAACAGACTTCCGCAGCGACTCAATCCACTGTCTACGTACAGATCCAGCTTCGACCTTCCGAATCATGCTCATTGAATCACTTAGTACACACACACACGTTGGTATAATGCTGTGATTCTAGCCATATGAAAGCCTGTGTAACTGCCATCACCTCCATCGTCATGCTTCTCGTGGTCATGGAGTAGGCATCACTGGATTCTTGAACGGTTCGGCCCGCTGAACGGACTGTAAATGCCCACGCACTTCTCTGCTGCTTTACAACAGATCCATCTGTATAGATGAGCGTTTCGGGGCTATCTGAGTGTTCATAGATGAGCGAGTTGACCTCTGAATTGACAGCGGCAGGGTTCTGCTCTCTGCACCATCTGTCGAGTGTGATAATGCAGGAGAAAGTGCACTTAAGAGCTGGAGGCACCAGCAACCATTCCGGGGTTGATACTGGTAAGACTGCAGACCTGTCTGACGACATCTTCCGCCCGACTCATCCATGATTTACCCCTCTTTAGCCTGTCACCCTTTTCTCTGAATATAGCTTCATGCAGAGGGTACCGCTCATCTGCACTTATTTTTAAGTATGCACGAGCTCTCCAGATCTTGATCCTGTGGTTCATTGTCGGGAAGTTAATGAGGTATCTCATCGCTACACAGCTGGTGTCTTTCGTGCAGCCCAAAATGATGCGCATAGCTTCGTTTTGTATCTTTTCAAGTCTTCCAATCTGTGTAGGGCTGACAGTGAGGATGGCCAGGGCATACTCGATGGGTGAAAGCACCAGTCCTTGGAACAGAAATATTAGCAGTCTTTGCTCGATATTGGCAGTCACCATGACTCTCATTGTTGACAAACCTTTTCGAGCTTTCGTTATGACATAATCGACATGATCTATGAAAGACAGGCTAAGATCAAGCCCCACGCCAAGATATGTCATCGACTGGGTTCTACTCAAAATGCTCCCATCCATTCTCACTGCCGACAGTCCGTTTTCACAATATGGTTGTTTAGGGAGAACCATGTAACCGATGCCTTTGCATGGTTTAAAAGGGTACCGGCATTAGCACACAATGAGGAAATTCGATCTAGTTCGCCCTGCATATCATTGGTAACCACCTGTCTATCTCTACCCTGTCGATACACGAGAATGTCGTCAGCAAATTACAGAGTCCTACCCCTCCCGTCCAACTGTTGTTCAGTGATCGGCACCGTATACACGTTGAATAGTACTGGTGACAGTGGTGAACCCTGCGGAAATCCTCGACATATCGTTATCGGCTCAGAAGACCAACTCCCACATCTTAGCACCACCTTCCTTTGGAGCAGGACTGCAGCTATCCATCGTACAAGGTGAGGATACACTTTCAGTCTGCGGAGGGTTTGCATCAAGTGCTCGAAGGATACTCTATTGTATGCGTAAGTCTATGGCGGCCGCACAGGTCACAGATTATATAAGTGGCCGTGATAGAAAAAATGCTGAAATCTCATAATGTGGAAGTTGTTCTTGCAACAGTATCACATAAAGTGAAGACGAATCTACACATTTTACCGCGGGAGCCACAAAAGCTACAATAACAACTACTGCTGCTGCTTCTTCGTCTTCCTCCTATTCCTCTTGTTGTTACACTCAAACCTCCACGTTAATGACCCCAGTAAAAATAATACTTTGAGGTTCATTACATTCTGACACAGTACTGTCATGGCTTACATTGGACAGGGCTGTAGTTAATTACTTGGACGTCAATGCGCTATTGCTACAAACAGATCTCATGAACCAGCCGTGAACATATTATATACGAGCGTAGATTATAATATTATATTTCATTCTGTTGTGTCCTATTCGTAGTCACAAGATGATGGCTAGTATGCATGGGCCATATTGAATAGCAAAAGTTGTATCGATTTTGTTCTGTGCTAAAACAACAAAGCGGAAACGCAGTAAATGGACTGGTAATTACCCTAGCATCGCATTCAGTTCGGAAATCGATTTACCAGCAACCAACTTTCGAATCGTCACTGTCCCAGAACTACACGGGCTGTCAGTTTCTTCGCGCTTTGTTGATACGGTTCTCGGTCAACTCCATCACACAAAGTTAATCTTGTTGTAATTCTCTGCTCCGGTTTCTTTAATGATTGTGTTCTTCGCTGTGCGAATAAAACAACTGTACGTAGCGAAACTGCTCTATTGATGGATGGCTGGATAGAGAGGCAGACAGGCAGGTAGTAAGTGAAGTCGGGAGATGTCCATGCGGGCAGATAGACAGATATACAAACATGCATGTGGGGATACGGTTACACCACAAGCTTCTCTTTCTGAATGTGGTGGCCGCTGCTGAAAGAGACCGAATCATGCGGGTTCAACCCGGTGCGATGAAGTCGATTCTATTACCTGTACACCATGTAAACACTTCCTTAGTGCACCACCACCTCAGCGCGTGTAAAGCCTCAATGACCTTCTGTGATACGAGGAAGGAATTTCTGTGATGGCTTTAATGACTTCTGACCCAGACATTTCACTACAGCAAACGCTACACTAGACAAAGTTGTGGGCTGTGTTTGCTTAAGAACACACACGCACATGTGTACATGTTCAGACTTGACCAGTGATCAGTAAGACATCTCTTTAGTAGTCGACGGGTTTGCTATGGCCCTAGTGTGGACATGCCCGCTCTATGACAAAGGAACGCAATTCGTAATCCCGCATACCGCATTCTAAACATAGTTGTGAGCGATTTGGCAGCAGGCCTCCTTGCGTTGGTTTTCTTACAATGGTATGGCTGCCGGTCGTTCAGAAAGCAGTGGCAAACAACTGAGCGTAAACTTCACAAGAAATTACAAAAAAAATAATCCTGGGGTTGATTGCTACGTCCTGTAAAGGATATGCAACTAACTTTTAGAGAGTGGATATGATCCGATATGTCAATATTGTTGTAAACTATCTTCATTGTGATGAGAATGGCGGTCTCCAAAGGATCTGCTACATGATACTGATAGTCTTATCTGAGCATATAAATAAAGGTAGAGGTAGTGCCATAGTATTGCTCCCGTTGGGGTGTCAAGTGTTAGACCTTCACATATTCTATTCTAGGCCACGACATGTGAGATGTGAGTTCGACCCCTCATCATTGTTCTTTGTACGAACACTGAAAATTTTCCGGTACCCATGTTAAAGACTGGATTGACCGCAGAGCTGTACTGGTTGACAACAATAATTCTGTCTCTGCTTGGAATTAAATTTCGGACTAGTTTTGACAGACAAGCGCACCAACCCCTATGCCACCTCGGAATATATAAATACAGTTTTAATGCATTCGGCGCTGTGGCTTTGGGGATAGTCATACCGAATCAAGGGTTCGAAATTAGCCGCGGGCGATTTGGAGGCAGATCGCTTTGTGTTGATTTCGATGGTCTGAAACGTCGACCGCTCAGAAGACAATGGCAAACCATTGAACTAAAATTGCTCAATAGATCACACACGGCCAATAAATGCTGGTGTTGATTGCAACATCCTGTAAAGGGCATCGATTAATTTTTTCAGTTTTAATGCAATGAAGGACATAACCTGAATTGAGCGTATAAACAACGCGGATCAAACAGTTATCGAAAAGGGGCTTGGCTGCCGATATTGGGGTCATGAAAAAAAAAAAACACACACACACACAAAATATGACTAGGAGGTTCGACAGAAGGACAAACACACATATATGCGGGTGAACGTTTCGACGGAGATCTTTATCAAGAATACCTTGTATGTGAAAAGTAATCCGATCGATATTGAAGGAACGAGGAGAAGACACCCGATAACGTGGTAAAGCTGATTGTATAACTGTTAACGGGATCTTTTAGTCTAATTTGCTCGTCCGGGGGATGTGGAGTGGGACAGGGGGTGGGAGGTGGCATTTAGTAGGCAAACATGCAAGTGAAACACCGGGGCTAGCATTGGATCGATCCGGCCTGTGGAGACGTGTTGTCATGATCATCAAATATATACCGCCGTGGATCGACGGGCCTACACTCTCGAATCCGCCTGTCATGAAATATGGAAACCCGGCTTGAGAGAACCCATTTCTGTCGACTTGTACAACTAGTTTCTGTGGATCGATAGATTGCTTTCGCGTGTAAATAGTGTTACTTTGCAAGGAACAAGCATATATATGTATATATATTTTTTATTTGCGTATATTGTGTTGATCAAGAGGCATGCAGAGGCTTCTGTCCTTTGGTTCAATGCCATGTATGTAGTGACACTTGTGGTCTTGTAACATGTGTGTATATTTGTGCGTATAAGTGAGTACTTTATGCACGTGCGTTTTTTTCTTTCTTTTAAAATTAGTCTCGTTGAATTTTAACTCTTTTACCATGATAAGCCATTCGCAGTTGCATACATTTAAGGTGTTAAATATAGAAAACCACACCAACTATCTGACAGTCCAAGGTATTCTTAGAAGCCACATCACCATTGCCTCCAAGCTCTTTCCAATCTTTTGGTCACATTTAGTTCACTGCCGTAGAGCAGGACAGTTTCTATATAACAATTCAGTTCTGAGTACTCTCTTTCTGACACTCAGTAAAAGTGACTGATAAGATGCTTTTCAACTTCTGAAATGCAGATTTTGCTTGATCTGTTCTGCTTTTAATCTCTGTCAAGCATCCTCAATTTGATGGTATAATTTTACCAAATGATTCGAAATTGTTGACATGGTTAAGCATTTTTCCTTCTATTGTATAGTATCACATGTTGGTGTTATTTTTTTCCTTTGATGTAGCCATAATTTCTGATTTCTTGTTATTCAAGAAAACTTCTTTATTGCATTCTCTATTACTACAGTGCCAACAATTGTTGCAAATCTTTCATATTTTCTGCTTTCATTGCTGTTGTAATGTTTTATTATCATCATGTACCTTGCTGGTAATCATAGGCAGTCACATGGTCACCAGTCTGGGATCAGGTCTGTCTTCTTCCATATGGCCAGGCCACCCAGGTATTTATCATTTTGCCTTGCCCTTGCGCTTTGCCCATCGATTTGCCTGTTGTCACTAAATTTTCAAGTTTATTTCTCTTAATTTTTTTCCCCGCATTTCCATCCTTTTTCAGGACATAGCGGTCAATATCAGCATCTTTCAGCTGTATGTTGATTCCTAGGCTAGATTATGCTCGTCAGCACACCACGACTTTCTGAGCGACCGGCTCCATACTCTCATAAATCACTGGCGCGACTCGAACCGCTTCCAATTCTCATGAGCTCACGTCAACCATGAGAGTATTTGGGGTTACTGAGAAAGCTGCTAGCCCCTCGGCCAGGGAGACCGGCTTATTTCTCTTAATGTGCCCAGAACATTGTGACCTTCTACGTCCAATTTCTTTAATCAGTTTGATGGCTTTTCTGTTTTTTTTTTTTTATGACTGCCTCATTCGTGTTTCTGTCCAGCCATGGTATTTGTTGTAATGCTTGGGTATGTTAAAAACTAGCAATCACATTAGCCATTGTAAGTCTTGATAGCGATAATTAACATGCTTGCAGTGAGACAGGGAGTGAGTGAGTGAGTTGTTAAGGACATTTGATCGTTACTGCTGAAGGTTGCAGTGTGAAATATTAAGAACTTTGAATATTTAGGTTATGGCTGTTTGTGTCCCTGTATGAGAGGCTGCAGTGGTGCAGTAGCTAGCACACTTGTCTACTGACCCAGTGGTCATGTTCGATTCTCACTCGAGGCTGGGATATTTAAAAAATTGACTTATACTCCCAGATGGACCCAGCCTACAATGTGTACCAGAAAATTTTCTGGAAAGTAAAGCTCATAATGTGGTATTGACAACATCACCCATCAAGTGTCTGTTTGTATAGTACCATATACTCAATAAGCCTTAAGGCGTGGTAAAAGAGTCATTTACATTTTACTTTTATATGAGGTTGGGAGACCAGCTACTTTCTTATCATGTTCACTTTCCACACGTAGAGTGAAACCAGGTACCTAATTGTAATCATTTATGCCCCCACGTGCTGGATACATTCTGTAGTTTGTTTGTGAATTAGCAGCAACAGCCATGAAAGTTGAGCTGCTAAAATCAGTCACTCAAAGACGTGCTGTCTACACAACGAAGATACACTGCAACATTGTCTTTCTCTAGGTCTTGGACTGCTGACCGTCCATTTCTTCATGTATAGTTTATATAAGAGTATCATGATATCTAATGCGGCCAGATATTTGACTTGTGATTTTTAAACAATATTTTTCCCATAATCTCTCTTTTCATTTCCAACTTCTCTGAGATTTATATACTTGTTTGCTTTTATTTTCTTTAAATGTGACTTATTATTGAATATACACACATTTCTAGTTACTACAAGTACGGAAAACGTTTAAGCATAGTTTTGGCAGGCCGTGATGAGAGCGGCATTCTGCAAAGGGCCTGCTGCATGATGATGGTGAAAGACTGTCTAAATATATTACCACAAATACTGTACGTAATTTAGAATTGTAAACTGGAGTTATACATTTTGAGAGAGAGAATCTTATCAGAACAGAAATTTACAGATGTAGCCCAGACAATACGGTGGAATATTTTATTTATCTCGTATATTATGAGTTGAAATGAAGTGGCAAATACTTAATGAAGAACATTGATTGAATGGTGTAGGTAGTACTACTGGTATTCATGAATGCAAGCACATTGACTTGTGTCTGTTCTTTTTTACCCTGTAGTGTAAAGAATAAAGAAAATAGCAGAAAGTATAAGATTGTTGCTAAAATTTAGTCCTTTGTGAATATGTTGTTGTAGATTGACAATTTATGCCTTCTGTTGTAATTCATTGTATCTTTGTAGCTTGTCTACAATTAACCCCAATTTATTTTTGTTTACTGGGATAAAGAAGTTTGATATTGTCTTAATTTGTTGTGATTGAAGCAGTGTTGTGGTTAGTGCTTTCCAACACAGTGGTCTCAGTCCCCAGCATAGAAATGGCCAAAGATATTTTCAACAGCATGAAGAAAAGTATTAGCATCTAACTAGATAAATAACACATTAAAACAATGAGGATCGTCAAGTCTCATATCTCTCTCTCTCTCTCTCTCTCTCTCTCTCTCTGTCTGTGTGTGTGTGCCTGCATGCATGCATGCACACACACTCTCAAACCAAGCTTGGACAGTGAATGAGCAATTGGAAAGTCTCATTGAAGCCCTGGAGATGTTGGGATGCGGGTTGTATTTCATGGAAATAAACACAAACACAGAGGTTCTAGAAAGGCTGCTTATGAAAATGTGATGACAGAAATACCAAAGAAGCAAGTTAAATATTTTGACCCATTAAAAACCATACCGCTCTTGTAAGAACATTGTAAAATCTTTACTGGAGGGAAGGTGGTATACAGGCGAGCAGGTGCTAGACAATAGTACAAGTGGGAAGATAACATCAAGAGATGAACGAACAGCAGTCTGTCAGTGTACAATACGGGCAAGAGGCAGCGAGTGTTGGACATCCACTGCAGGCAACCTTCATTGTGGAGATGGCACTTGATTGATTGAAAACAGCAAACTGGGTAATTATCTCTGAGTTATGGGTGAGCCTTGATAACTTAATGGTTGTTTCACTTATTTACCAGCACTCTGTTCATGGTTCAGTCCCTAGAGGCACAGGCATAAATGTCTCCAGTTGGTACAACTCCACAGCCTTATTTGATGGATATCAGAGTTATTTCACGAAGGAAAGGTGTTAAGGCAGCTGGTTATCTCACCTCAGTATGGTTGAACCCTGTATATGTGGATATCTAACACCTCACATCCCATCACTGGTATCTATCACGGGGATGGATAGCTTGTTTGTGTAGAATATTGCTATTGTTTGATCACATTCTATATTATGAACAGTCCTACCTGACTCTTTATTTATTTTCTCTTGTATTTTCAGATATTCTGAAAAAAGCAGTAGTGAAAAGTCATTGCCCTTGGAATCTCCAGTCACACCACACGTGTTTAGTTCATTATTAACACTAAATCTATCGCAGTCCACACGATTTGCTCCGAAAAGGACCTCAGCCAGTTACAGTGATACAGAAACTCCCTCTCCAGAGCCTGTGCCTCCAACTTACAGAGGAAAGGCACGCCAGGCATCAATTGACAGTATTTCACAAGAGGAGCTTGTTTTTCTTGTTGAAGAGCTACAAAACAAAGAGTTAGCCTTGAAGAAAAGGCTGCAGCAGCTGGAAGCTTTTGCAGACTCTGATCTATCTCAGAGAGTAGAGGAGTTGGAGCTTGAGAACCAGACTCTGCAACGAAAACTTAGATACACAGAGAGTCAGATCAGCTCATCAACTGCAGCAACTACTGTCCAGGAAAGAAGTAATGTTTTCTTCCCTAACAACAACACATTGAGTAATGTAGGATCATTAGATGAGAGTTTAGAGGACACAATAGAAGCAAACAAAAGCTCTTCCATCTTGTCATCCTCATCAGCTAACGACATGTTGGACAGGCCAGAAGATGTACTTCATAAGAGAATCAAAGAGTTGGAGAATCAGGATAAACACAACAAAGATCAGGTATGTATGTTAGTGAGGAAGTTGGTATGTGTCACATTTGAAAGGGGATGTAACTCTTGAAATATATGTTCACAAATATACTATTACTATTGTAAAAGTAACTTCAGAGGTATGATTGTTGTTGCTAGCGTGAACTGTTTAATAAATTATAACATTTCCACAATGAAGGTTGGCTGCAACGGATCCCCCAGCTGTCTGTCTCTCGCCTTGACTATATTCTGTCAGACTGATGTTCATCAGTCTCGTGTTCATCAGTCTCAGTCTTCCCACTTGTATTGTCTATCTCTTGTTCTTTGCCTTCAACCTTATCCTCCTGTATGATTTTCATAAGAGTGTTATATATTTTAACATAGCCAAAATATTTCACTTGCCTCTTTTTTGATGTCTTTCATCAACTTTCTTTTCATTCCCAGTTTTTCTAGAACCTCTGTCTTTGATTGTTTTTATTTCCATGAAATACAACATTCTTCTGTATATCCACATTTCCAGGGCCTCTATTGTTTATTCATTGTCCAGGCTTCTGCACCATATAGTACAGTTGATTATACATAACATCTGACAATTCTTATTTTTAGTGCATTATTAATCTCACTAGATGTTAATAGTGATTTAATGTTGTTGAAAACAATTTTTGGCTATTTTTATTCTCTTATTGATATCTGTTTGACTTATTATATGTCATTATATTTACTATATTTGTTATATGTGTCTTTATGTTAATACAAAGTCCAAGATAGAAGAAACTTGTTACATGTTCTTCTTCTTCTTCTTCTGTGTTCATCTGGAGTTTTTTTTCCGGATGTGATTGCATTGTGCCTGTTTACAGCAGAGCTGGGCTCTTGCGCCATTAGGCCGACACATCCGACTTCTGCGGGCATTTGTTGACCGGGTTAACATTCCCGGGGGTTACATGTTCTAGAATCTCCATTTTACTGAAATATTCAGTGATGGCCTCTCCTTTCCACTGCTAATTATCATAGTTTTATTATTATTTGAGTGAAATTATGGGCTAATGTGATAATCTTGTGTAGACTCTCAGCACCTCATACCAAGCCCACCTATACTTTGCTATATCCTGTAGTTCCTTTTGAGTATTTTTCATATTACTTGTTTCTCTCTAATTCTCTTCTCCTTATGTTTATTGGTTCCCCCGATATTTCCGATGCTTTATCCAAGATAGTAACTTTTCTAGTTATTCTATTAACTGGTATTCTCAGTTGTATCCTGTTCAGCACCAGCATTTTTCTTTCCCTCCTGACTTACTGAAATTGCACTAGCTCTCTTTGTCTCTCTCTTTCTGTGTCTGTCCACCTGTATGTCTGTTTTCTTCTCTCTCTCTCTGTCTCTCTGTCTCTCTCTCTGTCTCTCTCTCTCTCTCTCTCTCTCTCTCTCTCTTCTCTCTGTGGGTGGGGGGGGGGGGGCAAACCTCTACACTCGTTTTTCAACCAGTTTCATCCTTGTTGTTAATATCAGTTTAATATTGTTGTGCAAGAACCAGATTAATCAAGGCCAACTAGAACTTACGCATCATCAAACAACTTTTAAATCCACACAGATAAGGGGACGGTGTGGCTCTGCAATTATGGTGTCACCTCTGGCTCAGAAGGTACTAGGTTTCAATCCCAGCATAGGGTTGAGCACTTTTACAAAAACTATTGATGTCTTGAGCAGTGAAATCAGATGCCTAGTCTTCTCAGATAAATGGTTAAAAAAAACAGAAGAGGCGGGCACGTTGTACAAATTAAAAATCTCACGACTGTTGAAAATTGCAAAGAGTAAGCTGTAAGGACACTGCCCTTACAAAATTGTTAGGAAAGAACAATGTGATTGTGATAGCTCAGTTTCTTGTGTTTGTTGTTGTGTTTGGTTTGGTTAGTTGATAAAGTCTTTGATCGAAACATTGCATGTAACTATATATATATTTTACTTTCCTTCCAGCCTCTTAATTATATTTTGTGTTCATGTAGTTTCCATTAAGAGACCCTTTTCAGTACCATTTATGCCTAGCTTGTTGATGCTACTAGTTTGTAATATTCATTGAAATCTAGAAACACTTCTGTCTCTGACACACTTAATTTATTAACAAAGTAGTCCTTTTGACTTTGTCTCATCTGGTGTATACTCCACTGTTAGTTTATCAATGATTAGCTACCAGATATTGTTAACTTGCCATTCTGTCACATGCAAGTCAAATGTCTCTCTGATTTCATGTCTTAGCTGTCAGACCTGGAGCGAGATCGAGAAGTGCTTCATGAGATTGCACGCAAGGATAAAGCAACCATCCATGACCTCAGTGTCAGAATTCGAGAACTGGAGCTATGTGAACACACCTTGAAAGATCAGGTATTATATAAATATATTCCGTGTATTTTGAAATGCAATTTGCTTTATAGTATTAGACTTGTAAACAAATTATGATAATAACTTCACCTCTAATACTGTTTATTTAAAATTGATGACTTGCACATACATCTAGCTTAAAAGTCAGTATATTTATAAAGTATCTGTGTTTGAGTAATAATGTTTTGCAGAATTTAAAACTCAGTTGCCTAGCTAAATGGAAATAAAAGTATTATGTGTTTATTAACCATATAATGATTTTCAAGTTGAGACTGCTAGATTGTGGAAGTAATGATTTAGAGAAATGTGACAATAAGGTAGCCTGAGATCCTGCAGGGATTCAGTAAACAAGAATTCCACATCCTATACCTCACAAAGATTCTATATGACACAGGTCCTTTTGGTTTTTCGCTCTTATCCAAGAAGGATAAATGTCCGATCCACTACCCCAGAATCGAGGGAACATCTAACATTCTTATACTTCTTATTTGTTAGAAATCTACAGCATGATTTATTCATGGTTTTCTTGATGTATAGGTAGACACCAAACCTCAACATCACTCTGCCCCCTTTCTGTGCATGATCTAAACCAACGGTGTTATTTACATTGTACTTTGACACATTCTGCTGCTGTTGCTATCTGTAATTTACATAGGACTACTAGTTAAAGTAGTTTCATATCCTTTATAGGATGTTACTGTCAACCCCAGCATTCTCTGGCTATTTGTGATGTCTTGGCAAGTTTATGTTCAGTAGTTTGCCATTGCTTTCTGAATGACTGGCACTACATTTTATGAAACGGCACTACCATTTTATGAAAAAACACTAGGCTGTCTGCTGCCAAATTGCCTGCAGGTGTGTTTCTAACGTGGTATGTGGGATCACGAACTGCACCCGTAACCCCTTCACCACAGAGCGAGCAGGGCTACTAGAGATGACTAAAATAAAGCATTGTATCATTTTCTGTGTTTACAACCTGTAGAGAAGACAGTACCAACCACGGTCTTATCCCAGCCAGTCCACATGTGCTGTACTGAGTCTGGTTACATTCTAATAGACCCCTGTGCTGATGTGATGTGTCAGTACCAGCCTTGCACACTCTGCTGGTGTCTGAGCTTGGAGAGGTGAAGGAAAGCTCTGCAATACAGTATAGGTATAAATGGTACTATAGCACTGGGTGAAGAGGAAAGTCTTTGCACCAAGCTCAAACAACCTGAATGTCAGTGCATCAGACATAAGAGTTAAACTCAGTCTTCCAAAGGATTCTCAACCAATCAATGAACCAGCAGATATTGCAGAAATTAATATTTCAACAATTTGAATGTTAATAAATGATTGTTGTTTCCACTGTACAGGTAAACAGCCTGGAAGCTTCAGAAAGTTCATTGTTCAGCAAGTGTGAAGATCTTGAGGCCATCAAGGCAAAGTTGGAGGACCGTGTACATGAGCTAGCAGTTCATGAGCGACGCTTGCGAGAACTTGTTCACAGGCTTAAACTCGATGAAGAACATTGGCTAAGCAAGTCAGGTGGTATGGAGAGTGCAGTTGCTGAACTCTCTGCCAATGAGCAGCACCTAAAGAGGTTGCTGCAAGATGTGGCAATGGAGAAGAGTGGATTGTCGGAGAGAGCTGACTACCTGGAAGCCAGGGTCCAAGAATTGGAAACTGTTGAAGCCTCGTTGTTGCAGCGCTTGAAGAACTACGAGAATGTGGAGGTTACATTTCACTTTTACTTCTTACTATTTGTTAAATATATGAAAGATTTTAAAGATGTTTTAATTCAACATTTTTTCATATGTATAAACCATAAATATACAGTATAAATGGCAAATAATAATTTTTTCTAGAAACGTAAAGACATGTGAATAGTCTTAGAAAATGTTTCTTAAACATCCAGAATTGACTATTTTTTTTTTTTTTTTTTTTTTTCCCCCCGCGTTTCCATCCTGTTTCAGGATATCGCGGTCAACACCAGCATCTTTCAGCTGTATGTTGATTCCTAGGCTAGATTACGCTCATCAGCACGCCACGACTTTCTGAGCGACCGGCTCCATACTCTCATAAGTCACTTTTGCGATTCGAACCACTGCTAATTCTCGTCGCGTCACGTGACGAGAGTATTCGGGGTTAGCGGAGAAAGCTGCTAACCCCTCGGATTGACTATAGTTAGTTAAATTGGAAAGTTTTTAATGATAATAAGCCGGGTCAAGAAGCAGAATTGTAAAATCTCTAATTACTAAGTACCCTGTCAGTAAATGTATCTGTTAACCTACAGATTATTAGAAATGATTCATGCAAGCTCTAATACAATGATTGGTTACTCTGTCAACTGCTAAAGGCCTGTTGTTTAATTTTAAGAAGGTGTTAAATACATTCTCTTTATTCGTTTGATTTTCTGCTATTTAGTTATCACAAAAACCAGTTATAATATGTCAGGATGTCTCATTTATCCACCAGGTGAATCTTAAAAATAAAATGGTTCAGCTGGAAAACTCTGAAAGGGCAGCGTATAGTAAAGTCTCTGAACTGGATGTGATGAATCTGGACTTGTCCCAGAGATTGCAGAAAGCTTTGGAGGAGAATGTTGTGCTCAGTCAGCATATATCCCAGTTACAAGGCCAGGTCAGTGGTACTGTTATTAAAAACCCCATGGCAGGAAATTGTTGTGGGTTGTCAACATGACCGAATGGATATGAACACTTGCTTTTAAAAAAAATCTTCCGATGTGCTGATGCCAGGGCAGCAGGTTTAACCCCTACACCAGTTAGCTAGACTAAAATGTTGACTTATCGTCCTTGACTTTGGGACAAAATTACAAGAACCCCAGAAATCAGAGTGGATGCGCTTGATGATGAGGGACACTTGTAATGGGGAAAGCTAATCCATTTGCAAAATCAGTCCAGTGCACTCCCCAGTAGTGGCAACCACTAGAATTTGTAGCATATGTATAGGCTACACTTGAGTTCAAAGCGAGCGAGCACAATTTATATGAAGAATGGACAGTATTGTAGGTGGGAGGGCAGGTAGGCAGGCAGGTATGTATGTGAGAGAGAATGTGAGTTTATGTGGAAGAGAGACAGAGTGCATGTGAGAGGGAAGGACGATATAATGTGAAGAGGTAATCATACATAATGTTGAAATAAGTCTAGGTGGAAAAAAGAAACCACCACCACCAATAAAATGATATGGTAATCAGCATTATACATCATTAAAAGAGTTCCAGATTTTATAAAGGAAAAAACTATCGCAAACAAAAGTTAAACACTAGAAAAATATATCATAGAAAAAAAAGCATTGCTAAATCGTAAATAGGAAAAAATAATGCAATTTGCATTAATATTGTTTTTCTGCCTCTGTACATTACAGATCAATGAACTCGATCGACGCCTGTTGTCTTCACAAGATTCTGAACTTGCATACAAACAGCACATGGAGAGTTTGCAGAAGAATGAAAGCTCACTTCAGAAAAGGGTTAGAGAGTATGAGCTACGGGAAATTGACAGCCAGGCTAAAGTACGAGAGCTTGAACAAATGAATGATATTCTCGGTGACAAATTGGCCACTTTGCAGCGGTCAGAGAATCGCTTGCGGCATAGATTACAGGAACTTGAAAGCCTTGCAGGACAGGTACAGTACTTTGTATCATGTTATTTATTGAAACGTTAACTTGTTTTCCTGTACAGAAAGCTAATATTGAAATTGCATTTTGAATTGTATATTTGTATTTGTATATAAATTACTACATGTGGTGATGATTTAAAGCAATAAGTAACGTCAGAGACGCAAGAAACAAATACTGACATTCAGACCTCAGTGTAAAAGAGTAAGTGAAAGATCCTTTTACACATCTTGAGGTAAACTGTGCATACACATCTTGAGGTAAACTGGGTAAAATATAAGATGTTTGATGAGAGCAGTCTTCACAATGGTAAATGTTCAGATCTTGTATAGTTTAAGGAGAGTAACTGCAGGGATTTCTCATGAATGTTATAAATAAAACCAAATTTGGAATTAGTCTTTGTTCTAATAAATCTGTTCATTCCAAATAGACACATAGTGCATGTAATACCTGAAAAACATCTGATGGCTGTAGAAATATGGTTTCTGGGGGAAATGCAAAGAATACCATGGACAGACAGAAAAACCAATGAACAAGTGCTTCAAGATACAAATGAAAACTGTAAACTGATTAGAGAAATTAGTTGTAGACAGTCAAAATGTTTTGGCCATGTTATGAGAAGAATGAATTGGAGAACTTGGTGACAACTGACAAGATCGAGGCGAAGAGAACAAGGGGAAGGCAGATAAGTAAATACCTGTATGGCTTGGCCATCGAGACATGATTACTGAGCTGATCCACGACTGGCAATGGAGTGAGATGGCGAAACATGACTGACGATGCTTATCGGCATGGCACATGATAGATGGATAGTTGAAATTGAACCATTAAGTATGAAAATAACATTACAGCTACTCTCTTAAAATAGCTAAAAATTGTTTGAGGCGTCAATATAAATTCTCACATGAATTGATTGATTTAATTCAGTTACCATCATCAGCATACTTGAAATTATTTTTTGGTTGTCTAATCTCCTCCACTTTTAGACAACAGTAGAAGAATGGAGAGAACTAAATAAACACTAATGAATCAAGAGGTGAGAAGAAGACGCTGGCGTGGGATATGAAATACATTGAGAAAACCTGAGAAGAGTTTAACTAGAAGTTCCTTTGACTGGAACCCACAAGGCAAATGAAATAGAAAAAGACCTATAACTTATGGAAAAGAGAACTAGAGATGGACATGAATGAATAATATGGGAGGACATGGAAGGAACTGTGAAATAACAAAAACATAAAATAGGACTGCTTGCAGTGAGTTGGTTGATGGCCTGTGCTCCAGTGTGGAATAAAGGACAAAAGAAAGAAGGAGAATCCAACAATTGTTGCATATCATATTTGAAATATACAAATACATTACTCTGAGGCATGTAGCAGTATTTACCTTCATTTACCAACATTGTATCAACACTTGACAATGCCTAGTATCTTGTGCTGGAGTATCACAGCCTCAGCTTGCTCCAGGGTGTACTTGATGACGCAGTTTGTCATGATTCCAGGGCACCGGCGAACTGACTGCAACCCAGAAGCAGAAAGTTCCACAGAAACTTGAAGACTGTCAGAAACATGTGATAAACCTTCAGAACCAAGTAGAGAGCCTTCAGCTACAGTTACGAGAAGCTCTCAGACCTTCACAGACAAGGCTTGCTTCAAAGGTTAGTGTGCTATATGTGTTTGTGTTGTTGTTGCTTCATTGTAGTTGTATAGGTAGAAGTCATCATATAGCATATCTCTCTGGGCCCTTTTACACAGCTTGAGACATATTGGGTACATGACGCTAGCCCCGTATTTTTATAGACCTCTCATCACTCGATGGGTGATGTTGTTAATATCAGGTCACCTTTACATCCAAGGTTATTTCCTGGTGCTCATTTAAGGGTAACCTAGGAGTCCAGGTCAGTTGAGATTAGTTAGAATGTTAGGAGGAGGAGAGGCAAACTTGAAAACTTAGTGACACCTGGTGTCAAGTATCCACTGTGGTTCATTCTCACTCAGTCATCCTTACAGCCTCCTAACAGAAGTATATGAACTCCAAATATCACAGAACTACAGCAACAATCAATTAAATTTTTATTGTCTGTGTTCATCCGGAGAGTTTTTTTCAAACGTGATTGCGTTGTGCCTGTTTACAGCAAAGCTGCAGTCTTGCGCCGTTAGGCAGACACATCCGACTTCTGCGGGCATTTGTTGACTGGGTTAACCTTCTCGGGGAAACTTTTATTGTATACTCATATTCTTATCATACATGATCTCTGAATTATCTAATCTACAATATATACAAGTACACAAGCAAGCCCTCCATACTCCTGTGTTGCTATGTGTATTCAGATGGACTTTGCCATTGCAAGGCATCTGCTTCAAAGGCAATTCCCTGAATGATTCCATGTAAACTAACCATATTTTCTATCACTCAGTTTCTTCTGAGCTTCATTTAATTCATGTGGTATCCATGCTCCATATATTAATTACGCTATTCACCAGTCATTTACATCGTGGTCTATCCAGGGGAGATAAACATGGATTTGACAAATAGCAAGTATGATAGAAAAACAGAAAAATCGAAACAAAGTGATAAATGCCAAGATAGCATTGCCGAATGACATACTAGGAAAAAAAAATACAAGTCTGACTCTGGGAGTTTATCTTATTTTATAAGACATTTTATAACTTGTTAAAAACAGTTTTTATTATCATATTGGCTGTGAAAAGGATAGAAAGTTTTATTGTGACCACTAACTGTAAAAGTGATGTCCAACATACTGAATTGTTAATACTACTTGATACTCTCATTGCCATCTGTAATTTCCTGAGCTGATAACTATTATTCTTATCTTCAATGTTAGACTGATGATACAAAGAAAGTATCAATGCCTGTAGATGAGTACCGACAGTTACAGACCAAGTCTGCTTTGTTAGAGGAGACCATGTATCAGATGGAAGAAGTAGAGAGAGTTAACAGAGAGCTCAGTGAAACCATTCTACAGTTGAGACAAGGCAAGGTAAGCCCACTGATTACATCAGCTGTTATAGTATTATAACCAAAGGGATGCCACTGGATGATCCATGACTAAGTGGTTAAACCACCTGGCTTTCACTCCAAAGTTCATTTTCAGACATCATCATTCAGTTCATGAGTGCAAATTATTCAGAGATTCCAGGGGATTGTCACTCCGCTCATCACTATAGAGTGCTTGCTCTGACTGACAGTTTTGTCAAGCGGCTCTGTTGGAAGAGATTGAGCCATATGGGATCAAACCTGTTGCAGTGAAGTTGATCCTCTTATAGATAAAAAACTTATAATAAACTTATGTAATAATAAATAATAAAATAAACTTATGGATGTCACTTCAAAGGAGCCAGTAATAATGACTATAGCAGTAGTCATACAGGCATAAAATCATGTATCAAATTCCTTGAGAGACAACATATCAATTGATTTTCTCACCAGATGGTCAACAGGTGCAATAGCCACTATAATAGTCACAAGTGTATTACTTTCAGAGATGCTAAATACACTGGAAGTACCCACTGATGAAGGCAGACTTCTTTAGTATGCTGTGATAAAATGTAAATAGTTAGAGAACATATTACACCACTGGGTTTCACTGGGAAGAGCAAATTACATGTTGCTTGGAAATAAACTTTTCTAAAAATGCTGGGAATGGATAGCGGGTGAGACAGAGATGGCCATACAAAACAGGGTGATAACATACATGGATGGGTTTGTGGTGAGAGGTAAATGATGTGGGTGGAGCGTCAGTGCAAAAGGTAAGGGACACTGTAAAAGAGGAGAGTCTGGCATATGATATCACAACTTCCAGCATGAGACTGGAGGTAGAGACAGCAATGGCTGCTCCTATTTGTGGCAAACTAATTTATGGTAAGGCTTAACAGGATGAAGGCTCTATGTAACCAAGTGAAAGTGCAGCCAAACAGACATACCTGGAGAGACTGATTCAGCAGGGAGTGAGCACATGGTCTGGACGACACTTAATGCTTAAGGAAAAGTGCAGGCAAACGTATAATCAGACGGTCACTGGTGCCATCCGCATGGGAACTCTTTGTTGACTATTGAAGAAAGGGATGAGGGAACATGTGGTAATGTCCTGACTACAAAGGTCTTGATTCTTTAACTCACACTTCTAGAACTAGATGCTTTCTTTGATCTCATCTGTAACCAGTTTAGCATTTAGATTGTTTGCTCATATAATCTTTTATTTGACCAGGGTGCAAGTGGCCATGAGGTAGAGATTGAAGTCTTAAAGAGACGGTTAGCCTCTTACAAGACTTTTATTAGTAAACTGAAGTCTAGTCTGTCCGTGGGGCAGGCGACCTCTTTGTGGGATCCTGAACTAGGTGAGTGATATATTACATTCTGGTGTGTGTGTGGAGTTTTGCTTGCTGTGTGGCCTGCTGTTACTGTTGTAATTTATCAAGCAAAATTAGTATTTGAAGTGATCTGTATGGCAATTATTGCTTATAGATTTTATTTTCAAATGACTAAGTCTTATGAAATCTGCTTTGAGTTTAGCCAAAAAAGTAATTGATAGTATAGACAGCATCTTGTAGGTAGTGTTTGGTAGGAGACATTCATTACAACTTTGTGGGATTTCTGCTAGGAAACTCGTAAGATTTTTTGCTAAAGTGAAGGATTAAAATCCTTCTTGTTTTATAGTGATCGTATAACTTCTGAGCATTGGGCTGGAGTCACTTCACATTGAAATGCCTAAATCCTGTGGAGGACACATTACTAGCTAGGTCTAATCTCAGTCAGTCTATATGTGCTGTGCTGAAGATTGACAAGGTTATGTCCTAATTTGCCTCTCTGCAGATGTGGAGTTTCAGAAGCGGACTTGCATATCCCACTGGTTTTAGAGCTTGGAGAGGGGAAGGAGAGTTCTTCAAGGCAGTCCCCATAGAGATGGTATTTTGTTGCCGTCAGGATCAGGACAAGTCTCTACACTTACCTGCCTTTTTCAGGGCTTAGACAACCTGAAAGCCAGTGCATTGGACTTAAGAGTTAAAACATGCAATCTTCCAGAAGATTCACCAGCAACCATTAAACCAACCTGTAGTGATTGTAAGCCTGGGTTGGCACACATGACAATCAGACAAGGAGCAGGAGAAAGAAAGAAACACTCAACATTTGGCTAAGAAATTGATGATACAATTATGTAACCAATGTGTTCCTACCAATAGACAGCAAGATGTAACAGACAGATTGTTGCATCAAGAGGGCTGTATGCACATATTAATAAAACAAAAGATAAGAGAATAAATGAAGTAGATCACTTTTTGGTAGCGTTAGGTAGTCATATGGCTAGAAAAATGAGAACATCTAGAGGTCAACAGATTTATTGAAACATTCAACAGAAGTGTCATCAATATTACAATTGATCAAGGTAGCTCAAAAGCAAAATTAGTAAAGGGGTCCATCTGGTCATCTCAGTGTCATATGGAAAAATTGATATTTTTATCAGGAACAAGTAGCTTAGAAATGCGGCCTGGTATAAGTGACCATATTTACATTTGTTCACAGGTTTTTGATTATTTGTGATCTTCATTAATCTGTTTCCTTCATAACATGGTTTTTTTTTTTACATTAAAAAAAAAAATTTTGTGCTCGCTTGCTTTGAACTCAAGCGTAGTCCATATACACTACTTCTAGTTGTGCTGGACTGAATTTTGCGTGTGGATTAGCTTTCTCTATTAACAGTGTCCCTTGTCATCACACGAACCCACTCCGACTTAGAGATACTTGTAATTTACATCCCCAAGTCAAGGACAAGAGGTCAACCTTTTAGGCTAACTGTTGGGGTGTAGGGGTTGAACCCCTCACCTTTGCATTATCACACTAGATGTTTAAGAACACACATTCTTATCACAGTTTAGACAGGCATGAACCAACTGTTTATGGAGTTTCTGTTCTGCCAGTAAGATTCTGGAGGTAAACCCACCTTGTAAAATGGGTGCACAAGATTGTTCTGTGCAGGCAAGGCAGCGAGGAAGGGAGCTGGTCGCCCCACCTTGGTATGCCAGGACTGTTAAATGTGAGTAAGCCACAGTAGTGCAGTGGGTAGCGCCCTTGCCTGCCAGCTCAGTGGTCATGTGTTCGATTCCCCATTTAGGCTGATTTGTTACAAATTGATCTGACGAGCTGTTGACCACCAAGTGCTGATCAGTGTATAAACATAGAGGGCAAACACCATATATCCAATTCGTAGGTAAGCATGACCGAATGGATAAGAACGAATGTTCTTAAACATCCAGTGTGCTGATGCCGAGGTAAAGGGTTTAACCCCTACACCAGACAGCTGGACTAAAATGTCGACCTATCGGCCTTGATTTGGATGATGTTAATTACAAGTGCCTCTGAAGTCAAAGTGGATTAGCCTGGTGGCAAGGGACACTGTTAATAGGTAATACTACTTCACAGACACAATTCAGTCCATAACAACTAAAAATACTGTGTATGGACTAGAGTTGAAATTGTAGGAGCAAATAAATATATATATATCTTATATATAAAAGAGACTTATGTGGGTGTGTGTGTCCTTTATGCGCTCGCGAACGGTCCATCCGATTGAGATGAAATTTTCTACACGTCTTCCTTATTCCAGCGCTGCCAACTGTCATAGTTTTGTTTCTTCTTCCTCCTCCTCCCTCCTCCCCCTCCCTAAATATGTACGTAAATCTATGATGATGATGATGAAAGAATCCTTGAACCACAACGCTAGGAAAAGCGAAGAAAATGACGTGACTACACAGAATCGTCACACGGCAATCATCATCATCATCAAGTGCCGTGCCGGCTGGCGTAGGCATTCATGGCTCTCCATAGATCTCGGTCTTTGGTTTTCTGGATCAACTCTGCTGCTGATATTCCTCCATGCCACGGCAATATCAATAACAATTCATCTTTTTATGTGTAAGGAAGTTATCTACAGTCATGTAGAAGGGAAGAACAATCAATGGAAGGACCGAAATCAAAGAACCTAGACGAGTATGAATTCGGAATGGCAAACTCCCTCCTCCTCTCTTCTCCTCCTCCCTCCTCCTCCCTCTACCTCCTCCCTCCACACCCCTCCTCCTCTCTCCTCCTCCTCCTCTCCTCCTCTTCCCCTCCTCTCCTCCTCCCCCTCCTCCCCTCCTCCTTCCTCCTCTCTCCTCCCTCCCTCCTCCTCCTCCTCCTCCCTCCCCTCCTCCTCTATCTCATCCTCCTTACTCTTCCTCTTCTCCCTCCTCCTCTCTCTCTTCTCCCTCTCCTTTCCTCCATCCTCCTCCTCCTCCCTCCTCCTCCCTCTCCTCCTCTCTCCCTCCTCCTCCTCCTCCTCCCTCCTCCTCCCTCCTCCTCCTCCTCCTCCCTCTACCTCTCTCCCTCCTCCTCCTCTCTCCTCTTCCCTCCTCCCTCCTTCCTCCTCCTCCTCCTTCCCTCCCTCCCCCTCCTCCACCCTCCTCCCTCCTCCCTTCCTCCTCCCTCCCTCCTCCTCTTCCCCTCCTCCTCTCCACCTCTCTTTCCTTCCTCCCCTCCTCATCTCACTCCTCCTCCTCCCTCCTCCCCTCTCTCCTCCTCCTCCCCCTCCCTCCCTCCCCCTCCTCCTCCTCCCTTCCCCTCCCCTCCTCTCCTCCCTTCTCCTCCCTCTCCCTCCTCCCTCCTCCCTCCCCTCCCTACCCTCCTTCCCTCTCCCCCCCCTCCTCCTCCCTCCTCCTTCCTCCTCCGCCCAGTTCCTCCCCTCCTACCCTCTTCCTCTTCCGCCTCTCCTACCTCCTCCCTCTCTCCCCCTCTTCCTCCTCCTCCTACCTCCTCCCTCCTCCTCTCTCCTCCTCCTCCTCCCTTTTCCTCCCTCCTCCTCCTCACTCTACCTCCTCCCTCCTCCTCCTTCCTCCACATCCCTCCTCCTCCTCTCCCCTCCTACCCTCTTCCTCTTCCCCTCCCCCTCCTCCCTCTCCCTCCTCTTCCTCCTCCCTCTTCCTCCTCCTCCTCCCTCTTCCTCCTCCTCCATCCTCCTCCCTCTTTGTCCTCCTCCTACCTCCTCCCTCCTCCTCCTCTCTCTCTCTTCCCTCCTCCTTTTCCTCCCTCCTCCTCCTCGCTCTACCTCCTCCCTCCTCCTTCCTCCACATCCCTCCTCCTCCCTCTTCCTCCTCCTCCCTCCTCATCATTCCTCCTCTTCCCCTCCCCCTCCTCCATCCTCCCTCCTCCTTTTACCTCTTCCTCCCTCCTCCTTCTCCCTCCACCTCCTCCCTCCTCCTCCTCTCTCCTCCCTCCTCCCTCCTCCTCCTCCCTCCTCCTCCCTCCATCTCCTCCCTCCTCCTCCCTCTTCCTCCTCCTCCTCCCCCTCCTCCTCCTGTGTTCTCCTCCTCCCTCCTTCTCCTCCTTCTCCCTCCCTCTCCCTCTTCCTACTCCCTCTTCCTCCTCCTCCCCCTCTCCATCCTCCTCCTCCCTCCTCCTAATACCTCCTCCTCTCTCCTCCTCCTCCTCTCTCCTCCTCCTCCCTCCTCCTCCTCCCTCCTCCTCCTTCCTCCTCCTCCCTCTTCCTCCTCCTCCATCCTCCTCCTTCTTCTCTTTCCCCCCTCCTCCTCTCTCCTCCTCTCTCCTCCTCCTCCTTCCTCCTCCCTCCTCCTCCTTCTCCTCTTTCCCATTCCTCCTCCTAATCCCTCCTCCTCCCTCCTCCTTCCTCCTATTCCTCCCTACTCCTCCTCCTCCCTCCTCCTCCTCCTCTCTCCGTCTATCTCTTCCTCCCTCCTCCTCCTCCCTCCTCCGCCCTCCTCCACCCTCTTCCTCCGCCCTCCTCCTACTCCTCCTTTTTCTTCTTCTTCTGCTGCTGCTGCCGCCGCTCCATTTACCCAAGTTAATTTTTGGGGGAATATGTAAAGATCTTTCAAGTGCTCTTTCTAATGCTTTTTGTAAGTTGGTCTTCGTTTATCTAAGGTTGTTCTAACCGCAACCAATAAATGATTAGACAGACAGGCAGACAGACAGACAGACAGAGAGGGAGGGACAGACAGACAGATAGTCGGGAATGGGAACTTATATGAATTAAATGAGATGCTCCCCATCAGGGGCTGCGCGAAGCCGGGCCGGGTCAGACAGACAGACAGACAGACAGATAGATAGTCGGGAACGGGAACGGGAGCTTATATGACTACTTATATGAATTAAATGAGATGCTCCACACCAGGAGCTAGGCGATGCCGGGCAGGGTCAGACAGACAGACAGTCGGGATAGGGAACGGGAGCTTATATGACTACTTATATGAATTAAATGAGATGCTCCCCACCAGGGACTGGGCGAAGCCGGGCCGGGTCTGCTAGTATATATATATATATATATTATATATGTACCAATTTTCCTCTATGTATGTAAAAAGGTAATTTATTTACTACTTGCTACATAATGATAGACCATTTTTGTATGTTTCTAAGTGTATGATAGTTACGTAGTTTGTATTGTCATTAATGTGTAATTGTTTCTAGTCTATGTAGAACATCCTCAAAGAACATTCTGCTTCGCTCATAACCTTTACATTTTACGTTTTATTTGTACATAAATTTGCAAGTGAGTAACATGACTCATGTATATTGTCATCCATACTGTGTCACAGATGTTAGGTATTAGGTACTGTGTGTTTACTCATAACTTAGATTGAGGTAGATAGGGCAGCAGTGATATTATACATATATCAATGTATTACATTGTTATCCTCCACTGAAGCATCTCTAAAATGTGTGTCATTACAATTATTAGTCATACTTATTGACTGATAAAAGTTGGTTACAGCATGAGTGTTGCATTCACTCACAACACACTAGGCATGTTCACCTAGCTGTCTCTCCATGTCTCTCCCTGCTCGCCACAGCTGACATCTGCATACCACATTGAATTAATGTTTGCCACAAATAGGAGGATATCTCGCTCTAAATCTCATGCGTGTTGACTGGAGTTTGAAGTGTGTGTGAATTAATGAAATGTTTGTTAGTAAATTGTGTAATTTTGTGAAATAGATTTAACATGTGAGCTTGTCTTTCGGTTAGCTGGGTGTTATAATTGATTTCAAATATAAACTTGTGTTTTAATGAGTAGACAGGAGTAGTGTATTTAAGATGTCATCTTGTTTCCATGTGTAGATTTGTAGTAGATTTCAGATGTGTATTTGTGTTTCAGTGTGTAGAGTTGTAATAGATGAAATGTGTGTTTCAGTTAGCAGGGCGTCATAATTGATTTCAAATATAAACTTATGTTTTAATGAGTAGACAGCTGTAGTATATTTCATGTGTAATCTTGTTTCAGTGTGTAGAAGTGTAGTAGATTTCAGATATGGGTTTGTGTTTCAGTTGTTAGAGAATTGTGTTGTGGCCTCCCTGTTGGAAATATTTACAGCATGTTAATTGTTCTTGAACCATCATGTTGCCTGTGTATCAGAACATGCATACAACAGTAATCCATCTTGATGAGGGGGATGAGGTTTCAAATGTACATTTGCTTATTTCCAGTCTAGAATCAGTGGAAGGTAAAAGCATCACATGTTTTCATCTTTTCTGTAATATAGAAAATAAAATTTCAATGTTTCTGATGCATTTCTCTGAGCAAATTTATTTATTATAATTCCTAACATTATGTATTAAATAGTCTAAAAGGTACATTTATATTGACATAAAAAATGTATAGGACCCTTTTACACACCTAAAAGCACTTTTGGCATAAAGTGCTAGACTCATATTTGTATAGAACAATCAGCACTTTGAAGGTGATGTGGTCATTGTCTAGACTCATATTTGTATAGAACAATCAGCACTTTGAAGGTGATGTGGTCGTTGTCTAGACTCATATTTGTATAGACCAATCAGAACTCTGAAGATGATATGGTCATTGTCTAGACTCACACTTGTATAGACCAATCAGCACTTTGAAGGTGATGTGGTCATTGTCATGTCTTTACTTCCCTGGTACCCATGCTCATCATCATCATGTGTCATGCTTATAAGCGTTGGCAGTCATGTTTCGCCATCTCACACAATCACCAGAGTTGGGGATCAGCTCACTGTTCTTGTCTCGACCATACTATGTGGGCAAGGCATCCAAGTATTTACTTCTCTGCCTTCTCCTTGTTATTTTTCCCTCAATCTTGCCAGTTAGGCTAGGTCAATCTGGAAGTCCAGGTGCGTTTTAAAAATTCACCTCGAACAAATTCGAACCCATGACCACCGGACGTGATATTGACGACATCAGTGACTGCCTATTGGTCTAAAAATATAGGTTTAGCACCATATACCCAATGCATCTTAAGGCATTTAAAAGGGTCCTTGACTTTAAAAAAATCATATGCTAATACAGCTTATGGCATGAAAAGAGATCCGTTACTTACTTATCATGCTGGATATCATGATGACAACATCGATAACAAATATACCAACAAATTTAAACAATATTCATTTTATTCTTTGCAGTGTATAGTAGTTTTTATTTTGACACTTTGGATTATCTCACAAAATACACTCATATTAACATCATACATATTTAAAATATTAAAAAAGCGTTTATTCTGAACTCCTTGAACATTGGTTTTATTTTAAATAGATCTTTTGCTTTATATTCAGCTTAGAACAAAGTAATGATAAACGTTGATGAAACAAACAGAGAATAGTTTGATAACAAAAGTAGGACAGACAAACACCACACAAATTCGTGGAAAAAAAAATAAACTGACAATAAAACAGTGATCTTTTCTCCCCGTGTGATCTTAACTTTTTACATCATTTTCTCAGTTTGTGTAGTTGGTGAATTTATAACTTTATTTTGAAAACTACATGCAGTGGATATGTCTACACTTTGTTATAATCATAACATCTTCTGTTACATCAGATTCAGGTCTGCAGGGTGATACCCTTCCAGCCCGTCAACTTCATGGGTTGGAGTCAGAGAGAGTCCTTCAGTCTGTTCGTGGCCTCCAAGAAGGGAAGGCTGATACCTCCAATCAAAGAGGTGCCCAGCAGCTTGGCCTCACTGTCAACAGAGATACAATAGTTCAGGTACACATTTCATCTTCATTAATTACTGACTAACATGAGTGAGAATAATCAACTGTTTCAGTGCTGAAGGATAATATATCGCCACATGTGACCTTCTTGGACAGAAGGATGATATATCGCCAGACTAGGGTCATCATGTTATTTGTTTTGTTTTGTAGTGTCTTCCGCAATTTCAAAGCTCAGTGAAATTTACGTGTTCCTTAGATTGTTTACCATGCTTGGTCCAAACTTACTTGTTGTTTGGCAATGAATCGGTTCATTTCTTCATTGACATATCTAAGAACAGAAGCCACTGATGTGGCGAAGGGGTTAAGGGCGCACTTCACAATCCTGCATACCGCATTCAAAACACAGCTGCGGGTGATTGGAAGCAGACTGCTTTGCGATAGTTTTATATGTGTGTGGGTGCCGGTCATTCAGAAAGCAATGGCAAACTACTGAACATAAACTTGACAATAAATCACAAACAGCCAAAATATGCCAGGGTTGACTGCGACATCCTGTAAAGGATATGCAGCTAATTAAAAGAAGTGTTTTGTTGTTAGTTCACTGTTAATATACTTCATAACGCTTTGAATTGGATTTTCTGATATTCCTGGTTTTTTTTTTAGTGATATATTGGATAGCAAATCTGATTGCAGTTTTGTAAACAAGGACTATAGCTGACAATAGATGGGGTTGATCACATACAAGCAGAGTATATACTTGGCTTGGTTTACTAATAGACTGTTCTTACACCTATCTGGTATTCTCAGTATTTGATATTTGTTTGATATGTTCATTCTTGTATATTCACTAAGATGATTTTTCTTTATAAAAAATATGTACTATTTTAATATAAAATAATTCTTATGGTATGTATTTGTTTCTGTACTGATACTTTATTATTTTGGTTCATCTAGATTGCTTATTGATTATTCATTCAACTGTTATCCTGTACTGTTTTTTCTTTTCTTGGTGATGTTTATTACACACATACTTGCTAAATACTGTTATATTTTAGCTAGTAGGGAATCAGCTAGACATATAGAGTGTATTTTTAATGACTGTGCAGTGTTTGAAAATATTGCCGGTCCATGTTTTGTATTCACACTCTGTAAAGTTCACGCAACATAATAGGTAAATACAAAACTTGGACCAGCAATATTTTCAAGCACTGCACAATCATAAAAAATAAACCCTGTAGTATTGCTATCAGGGGTTGCCAAAGTGCAGTGGCATGTATGCTTACCTGTCAGTCTGGTAGTCATGTATTCAAATCCTCATTGAGGTTGATTTTTACAAATTGACCGGGGTCCCAGGATGACCGAGGCTAAAATGGGAACCAGGATATTCTTGGGAAGTAAAGGTGGTTAGTGTGATACTTACCATATTTCCCATTGAGTTCTGATTGGTCAGTAAAAATATGGGGCAGGTGATTAGTGTGATACCACATCACCCATTGAGTTCTGATTGGTCAGTAAAAATATGGGGCAGGTGGTTAGTGTGATATTTACCACATCACCCATTGAGTTCTGATTGGTCAATAAAAATATGGGGCAGGTGGTTAGTGTGATATATACCACATCACCCATTGAGTTCTGATTGGTCAATAAAAATATGGGGCAGGTGGTTAGTGTGATATTCACCACATCACCTAATGAGTTCTGATTGGTCAATAAAAATATGGGGCAGGTGGTTAGTGTGATATTCACCACATCACCCATTGAGTTCTGATTGGTCAATAAAAATATGGGGCAGGTGGTTAGTGTGATATTTACCACATCACCCATTGAGTTCTGATTGGTCAATAAAAATATTGGGCAGGTGGTTAGTGTGATATTTACCACATCACCCATTGAGTTCTGATTGGTCAATAAAAATATGGGGCAGGTGGTTAGTGTGATATTTACCACATCACCCATTGAGTTCTAATTTTTTTTTTTTTGCATATCATATTTACAGGACATGGCTGTCAACACCAGCACTGCTGTTGTTGATGTCTTGGCAAGTGTATGTTCATTAGTTTTCCATTGCTTTCTGAACAACCGGCTCCCATACCAACACATTAAAACCCAGCACGACACAGTCTGAGTTCTGATTCGTCAGTAAAAATATGGAGCTAGCACCATATTCTAATACACATCAATCTTTATGATGAAAATGATAATGACATGAATGCTTTGCATAATGTGTGTTATTTTGATAATGATTTAATCTTATGTTATTTTTCTGAATTTACAGTCAAAAGCCACATTAATCCTGTCAGCACAGCCAGCAGACGTGAATGCTGATGGTGACAGCAGTGGCGGTAAACCAAAGAATACCAGAGGGGAGGAATCTCACTGGAGAGCTATTGAGGCCAGAAAACCTGTACTAGTGGCTAGCTCGTGGGGAGGAGCAATTGCCACAGTGGGAACCGGAGCAAAGCAAGCTTCACCCACAGATCCTAATGGCAGCAAACAGAGTTCGACTCCTGAAGTGGAGGAGGTCATAGTAAGCCTCCACCTTCAGTCAGAGAGCGAACTCAGCAGCCATCACAGGACAAATCAGAATGACACGGACTCTTCTTCCAGCCCTGTCCCTCCGCCTCGTCGGATGCGTGCACACAGGGCTAGCAAGAGCATGAACAATAAGAATAATATTCCAAACAGCGGTAATGAAAGCAGCGATGGTACGCTGACAGAAAGTGATACCCCTGCTAACACCGCTTTGGCCACGAACAAAAAACATTTCGGTAATCAAAAATCTCTGCCTTCTTCGGCGTATCGATATACCTCACAAGAACTTTCACAAAAGCGAGCACCCTTGACCAGTTTCGGAGAGGATTCCTTTTATTTGCCCAGCTCCACGCAGGAAGGAGTTGATAGTCTGGATGATGGTGAAGCGCCACCCCTGCCCAGTTCTGGGCCGCCGGGTGCAGAGAAGCGCATATCTTCACCTCATTCAACGGATGAATCAGGAAAGAGAAAAAACTCTTTAGACTCTTTGGATAATTCCTCAAGTGGGATGAGCATTCGAGATAGAATTGCTATGATTGAAAGACAGTTTCAGGCAAGTATTTTTTTCATATTACAAGTCTCCCTTTATTTCTTAATGCTCCCTTTTACCAGAGTTTATACACTTTTGTGAAAACAGTTGTTTTAACCCTCCCTCATCGCCTGTCCATCCCAGACAATTCCCAGAAAAATGTTTGGTATGCATTTACTTTGACAGTGGTGGAAGCAATCTATGGAAACTAGTGAAAGCCATCCAGTAACAGACAAGCAAACCGCTAATTTAAATAAAAATATACAGTAAAATAAGTCCGTAATTTTGAAATCAGAAATCACTGGGCAACATTTTTCTGTAATTGTTTCTTTTGTTACCATATAAAAGTGTTAATCATTAAGATTAATTGAATGAAAGGAGTACATTATTTGAAAGAATTATTTTTGGGTGTGGGTTTAAAACAGGTTTTAAACTAGTGAAACACTGCAAGATGTAAACATAAACTCTTGACGCAGGTGTGCATACTTAACTAGATGTGCATGTCTAATTACTTATTTTACTTGCCACTAATAAATATTGACGTTGATGATGTTACCGGATAATATTAGCATTACTTCTGTCCTCTTCTTATTCACTTCCTGCAAATGCCATATTTATAATTGTATGTGGTTCCTTCTGACTTGTGGCTATGAAGACGGTGTCATCAGCATAATGCAAGTTATGTATGTCATGTCCATCAACAGTGATCCCTGGCATAATCTCATATTCTCGTTGTATAATGGAAACACATCAGAGGACCGACACATCCTTGTGTGACACCCTTCTTTATGTGCTGAAATGTTCCTAAATGGTTGTTGATTCTTATAGCAGCTGTTTACTCTCAGCATATGTTCTTTACATTTCACAGATCTTTGCATCACTGTTTAATTGTTCTAGTAGTTAGATTATTTCCCCTTGTTTCACATTGTCAAACATTTTTGTGCAGTCTGTGAAGCATAAGTATAGAACTGCTTTTACTTTTCTAGCTCCTTCTGATAGTGTCCTATGAATGTATATAGCATTGTTCATGCACTGTCCATCTACACATCCATATTCTTCATGACTAATTTCAGATTGAATCTTGCTTCTTAGACATGTCATAATTATTTTCAGTAACAGCTTTGTCATATGACTCATAAGACTTAGTGTGTGATGAATCTTCTTCTTCTTCTTCTTCTTCTTCTTCTTCTTCTTCTTCTTCTTCTTCTTTCTTCTTCTTCTTCTTCTTCTTCTTCTTCTTCTTCTTCTTCTTCTTCTTCTTCTTCTTCTTCTTCTTCTTCTTCTTCTTCGTTCATCCAGAGTCTTTTTTCGGACGTGATTGCATTGTACCTGTTTACAGCGGAGCTGCGATACTGCGCCTTTAGTCCGACACATCGACTTCTACGGGCACTATTTGACCGGGTTAACCTTCCTGATGTGATGAATCAATATATAGTTACTTTGATTGCGAGTGTTATCTCCATTGGTTTTGTAAATCCATAATCATTAAGGACAGTGTTTGAACCAGGTGTTGCTTAATATCATATGAGAGTTTGCCAGTTCTAAATATATATATATAAAACAAAAGTTATGGTCATCTGGTCATCACACAGAAATAAAACGACAACCAGTGTGTACATTAGTAGCACTCAGAATAACACTGAAACAAGTATGTCAGCTATCTAAGGGCAGCGATAAGAACAGATGGGTAAAGCAGCACCAAAATAACATGCAGCATAATCCTAGCAAAGGCAGCACGCCAGCAGACAAAGAAAGTTTTGTGTAACATATCCCTAACCATGGAGGTCAGAGAATAAGTTTTAGAATGCTACACACTACCACACTACTGTATGCCTGTGATTCATGGAAACTGTAAAATGAGATTACCTTGGCACCTTTCCGTCTTGACAGACGATAGTTTGGTATATTGTGCTTCAAAAAGGCTTAATAACTATGACCCATTGCGGTGGTGAGTGTGGCTGATAAGGCCAATTTGCGCTGTAAATGTTTATCCACAGTGGATGCATATGAAAACATGGCCATATCCACCATCATGCACCATTTTATGTCTCTCACGCTCTGTGTGTGCTTTATCTGCAATCATTTTCTCCTTTGTCTTTATTCCATTTCTGATAGTTGCCCTCAATGCAACACATTCAGCGGCGACTTGCTCTCAATGTGTATTATCAATCCATCCATCCATCATGTGCCATGCCGGTAAGCGTGGGCGGTCATGTTCTGCCATCTCACTCGATCACCAGAGTCGTGGATCAGCTCCGTGTTTCTGTCTCGACCATGCCACAAGGCCAAGCCATCCAGGTACTTGCTTCTAGGTCTTCCCCTTGGTCTGTTCCTCTCGATCTTACCAGTTGTCACCAAATTCTCCAATCCATTTCTTCTCATAACATGCCCAAAAAATTTTGACTGTCTACGTCTAATTTCTCTAATCAATTTACGATCTTCATTTGTTTCTTGAAGGACTTGTTCATTGGTCTTTCTGGCTGTCCATAGTATTATCAATGCCTGTGCCAATTATGCCCAGCTTACACACATCTTTGTATCGTAGTAGAGGCTGACCCTGAGATCTCCTACCCATCTGTAATTCACCAAAAAAGATGTCCTTTGGTATTCTACCATCATCCATCCTCCTTATGTGTCCTATCCATTTAAGTCTACGAAAACTGAGCATGGAATACACCGTCACACAACCTGATCTTTCCAATACTTCAGTATTTGTGATTTTGTCTTGCCACTTAATACCAAGTATTCTTCGCAGACACTGCATATGAAAGCTGTTTAAACGTTTCTTTTGGTGTGAGTAAGTTGTCCAGGCTTCACTGCCATAAAGAAGAGTACTAAGGACACAGGCTTGGTAGGTGAGGACTTTTGTTCTGGCAGTAAGCTTCCTGTTCTCCCAGACTCTTTTTGCTAACATGTTCATTGTTGTTGCTGCCTTACCAAACCTGACGTTGATTTCCTGATCTAGGGATAATTTGCTATTTACCTCTGATCCTAGATATGTAAAATGGTCTACTATCTCCAGCTCGGCGTCATCAATAAAGATTGATGGTACCCCATGTGCACCTTGTGACATAATCTGTGTCTTCTTTTTGTTAATTGTTAAACCAAATTCTGAACAAGCATGGGAGAATGCAGATAGTAGATGTTGTAATTCTTCCTCAGAATGGGTCGAAATTGCAGCATCATCTGCAAAAAGCAACTCTCTGATCAGTACCCTCCTAATTTTCTTGGCCTTCAATCTCTGAACATTATAGAGGCCGCCATCTGAGCGTGAGTGAGTGTATTTACCGGCATCCTGATCATGAAAGGCATATTTCAGTAGAAGTGAAAAGTATATTCCAAAGAGGGTAGGGGTTAGTACACAACCTTGCTTGATTTGACCACTCTTGATTTCAAACTCTTCTGAAGTTGCACCATCAAACTTGATTATACCCTTCATGCTTGTGTGGAACGATTCTACAATGGACAGAAGAGTTGGTGGGCAGCCAATCTTCTTTAGTGCCTTGAACAGACCCTCACGACTGACCAAATCAAATGCCTTTGTGAGGTCGATGAAGGCAATGAACTGTGGTTGATTTTGTTCCCAGCATTTGTCTTGCATTTGTTGCCATGAGAATATCATATCAATGGTAGACCGGTTCTGACGGAAGCCGCACTGTGATTCGGGGTAGACTTGATCTCCCAGGACTTGAAGTCTGTGCAGGACAATTCTGGCAAATACTTTCCCAACAATACACAGAAGTGAGATACCCCTATAGTTGTTACAGTCGCTCAGACCGCCATTGTTCTTGTACAGCGTTATGATGCTTTAATCTTTTAAATCCTGTGGGACTTGTCCTTCTCGCCAGCATAGCTCTATTAGCTGGTGGACCTGTAGAGTGAGTGTGTCTTGCCCACTCCTGATTACCTCTATTGGAATCCCATCCTTACCTGGAGCCTTGCCAGATGCAAGTTCGTTTATAGCACACTTAACTTCTGTTATGGTAGGAAGTGTGTCCAGGTGGTTAAGAGTTGGCAGGGCCCCTATGGCTTTGAGGGCATCATCCACTAGTTTGGTCTCACTTGAGTAAAGCTCTAAATAGTGCTCTACCCATCTGTCCATCTGCTGTTTCTTATCAGTGATGATTTCTCCAGTCAAGGTTTTCAGTGGTGCATTTCTTTTGATCATTGGACCACAAGCTTTCTTTATCCCTTCATAAATGCTTCTGATGTTTCCATTATCACTTGCGATTTGAATGGACTCACATAACTTGATCCAGTAGTTATTTGCACACTGCCTGGCAGCCTTTTACACATCCTTCCTAGCTTGCTTAAGCTCAGTGAGAGTGTTATGCATTGTTCTTTCCTTGTTTCTTAAGAGAGTTATCTTCTTTTAATCAATGAAGGGTATATTGCAGAAATATGAAATGTGATCATTTAGTTCAATGAAAGAAATAAAAAAAATATTATATATATGTAGGTATATATACAAGTATATTGCAGAAATATGAAATGTGATCATGTAGTTGAATGTAAGATGATACATAGGTATATTACAAGTTAGATGCATGTCTTTTACAGGACATCACATTCAACCCCTGCATTTTTTGGCTGTTTATGAATTACTAGGCAATTGTTATGTTCAGTTGTTTGCCATTGCTTATTGAATGATTGACTTACATCCTCAAAATCAATTAAAAGTGGTCTGCTTCCAAATTGTCTGCAGATGTTGAACCCTCTACTGGGCATGGCAGGGAATTAGGGAAAACTTTCACTGCCCTTAAGCCACAGTGTCAGCATCTCTGTCTGTCTGTCTGTCTGTCTGTATGTCTGTCTGTCTGTCTCTGTTTCTGTCTGTCTCTATCTGTGTCTCTCTTCTTCTTCCTCCCCCCCCCCCCACGTCTGTCTCTGTTTCTGTCTGTCTCTGTTTCTCTCTCTCTCTCTCTCTCTCTCTCTCTCTCTCTCTCTCTCTCTCTCTCTCTCTCTCTCTCTCTCTCTCTCTCTCTCTCTCTCTCTCTGTCTCCCCCCCCCCCCCCAACCCCTTTCTCATATATATATATATTCATTCATTCATTCAGTAGTATGTACCTTGCAGAATCTCACTCCCATAACAACCCCCGGAAAACTTCTCGGTTCTAAGCAAGATGCCCCTCGTCCGACACACACACACATGCACGCATGTATGCATGCGCGCATGCACACACACACACGCACACACACACACGCACACACACAGAGAGAGAGAGAAAGAGAGAGAGAGAGAGATGGTGCAAGTATCATAGAAAGACAAATGAAAACGTCCTAAACAAGCCAGTAAAGGTAGCAAGTTACAAGGTATGGCAAATAGAATACTTTGGAGTAATAAAAAGATAAAGTAGTCACATGGCTGATACTGTCATTGAGGTTTAAAATGTTAGGCATTCACATATTCTATACCATGGCATAATGCGGTGGGGTGCCTGGCTCCTTTCCTCAATGCATTTCCTTGCCATACAAAATCCTGAAAATGATTTGATGCTCGTTACATGAGAAGGAGTCAACTCCAGGGCCATTCTGGTAAAGTAACAGTAATGGTGCCTGCCAATGCGTTTTAATATTTGCTTCATCTATTTTGGTGAATCTTAAAGACAATATGAAACAGCCCTGAAGTTAAAACATTTGATTTTGAATTTAGAGTCATTAATATTTAATGAATTAATAATATTTAATGAAACATTACTTGGGCATGTAAAAAGACATTGATGTTTGGAAAAGATGTGCAATGAGGAAATGGAGAAGAGGAAGGCCACAGCATAGATGTATGCAGGATGTTATAGATAATTTACACATGGCAGTAACAGAGACAGGACATCTGACTTATGATGGGGAGACATTTTGAAAGACTGTTATATGTGTAAAGTTCTGCAGGGTACAAGGCACTTGAGGGTGAATATTTAATGCCATATTTTACAATTGCTTATACTGCAGGACTACTTATATTGCAGGACTCTGGTGCTTTCACTGAAACCACAAGTAGCCTGACTATGGAAGTCATGGCAGTAAGTAAAGCAATAACATGGCTTGAGACAGACATTCACTAGGGCATGTTTCCTTAGCGACTCAATGAACATGATCAAGAGGATAGAGGAGGGGTCGATCTGAAGAGAATGGTTGCTGCCTCTGGAGCGGTCTCGGCTGACAAAGATTAGTTTCATCTTCGTGCCAGGGCATGCGGGAGTACAAGGAAATGAGCGGACTGACAAGCTCGCAGGTGCGGCTACTGTGGAGGGCGGACGCGCCATGGACCAGGCTGACATTCTGAATGCTCTACGAGAAGTAAGACTCTTGCGTGAACCAAGTGATGACTGTGAATCTACAACCATGGCCAGACTGCGAGAACAGCAAATTAAAAGAGGGGTGGCCAAACAAGAACACTACGCAGGAAGCCAAAGAAGATTGATAAACCAACACAGAACTGGCGTCGTTAGCCGCTACACGCTGCGGGATTTGCTGAGGAGGGGATCCGAGCACTTATGGACTGAATGGTTCGATGTGCAATGAGAATGATCTGTCGACTAACTAACTAACTAACTAACAATTGCTTATATTTTCTCAATATTTTATGAGCAGATGAAATTGGAAACTATATCCATTAGTAGAGTTATTATCACCAAGTGTCAACTTCACACCGAAGGTCGGTTATAATGAGTCTCCAGCACTCTCCATTTTGCATCTTGACACTGCTCTGTCAGGCTTCTTCCAGTCCAATTCTTGATTCATTCATTCAGTAGTATGTACCTTGCAGAATCTCACTCCCATAACAACCCCCGGAAAACTTCTCGGTTCTAAGCAAGATGCCCCTCGTCCGACACACACACACATGCACGCATGTATGCATGCGCGCATGCACACACACACACACGCACACAGAGAGAGAGAGAAAGAGAGAGAGAGAGATGGTGCAAGTATCATAGCGCTTTCTACCCAAAGAAAATAGAAAATTTTTTAATGAAGAAAGTAATGATATCGGTGCCATTGAACTATTGCCAATTGTTCTGAATGGTGTCTGTACTATTGCCAATGGTTCTGAATGGTGTCTGTATTATTGCCAGTTGTTCTGTATGGTGTGTGTACTATTGCCAATTGTTCTGAATGGTGTCTGTACTATTGCCAATTGTTCTGCATGGTGTCTGAACTATTACCAAATGTTCTGAATGGTTTCTGTACTATTGCCAATTGTTCTGAATAGTTTCTATACTATTGCCAATTGTTCTATTTTTATTTTTCTGGGTATAGGTTGATAAACTTAAAGACAAAGCAGACGATGATCAAGTGTTGCATAGGAAGAAACAGGTATATTTATTTATTGTATGAAACTTATGTATGTGTATTAAATGTTAAACTTGTGTGAATTAGATTATGTTGCCAGCTGGTGTATCTTGATTTTAGCATTATAGTAACTGTAAAATAACTTGAAGACTTATTTCAACTAACTGAAAAGATACCTTGAAGACATACTAATCACTTGTGAAAAGAAGTAAATATAATGTGTAAAATAAAATGTCATCCTGGTTGTAATTAATGGTTGATATTTTTTAATTTTGTGGATTTCTTCTACATGTCTTGAGGATAGTGTACATGATGTTTTTCCATGTTTTTGTCCACCAATCAGGACTCACTGGCTGATATGGTCAGTATCATGCCAGCTATCTTTACTTCTCAGATCATTTCCTGGCACCCATTTTAAGCTGGGTCAACCCTGAGCCCTGGTCAGTTTTAAAATCCACTTTAGTGGGTATTTGAACATGTGACCACCGGGCCAGCCGGACAGCTTTATTTATGGATCCATGTCGATTAATATATACATCCTTTGCTCTGTGGCGAAGGTGTTAAAGATGCAATTCATAATACCACATACCATGTTCGAAACACAGCTGCAGGTGATTTAGCAGCAGACTGCTTTGCATTGGCTTTCATACAGTTGTGTGAGTGCTGTCTGTCAGAAAGCAAAGGCAAACTACTGAACATAAACTTGCCAAGAAATCATAAACAACCAAAAAATGCTGGGGTTGACTGCGATGTCCTGTAAAGGATATGCAACTAACTTAACTAAAATCCTTAATTAGGAACTGCTACATCATCTCAGTTCAGAATAATAGCTGCTAGGTGCACAAACTCTATTCTTCACTGTCTAAAGATTAATTCTCAGATTACTGACATACTGCTGTGTATGTGTTTGCTAGTATGTTCTACCTAAACCAGTAGAAAGCTTCTTGACAAGTAGCCTCTCAAGCATTTTAGTTCATTTGTTATATTCATATGTCTATGATTTCTGCCCAAGGATCAATGGACATGGAGGGTCTTAAAGAAGGGTACAAGCCAGATCTGACATGTAAACATAAGATCATTCTAGAAATGATGAAACTGTACTCTCCATAGCTGATCTGTACCATATGTTTACGTTCAGTGTAGTCATTATTGGCTAGGGTAAAAGGCAGTCTTTGCTAGTATGCATGCCAACTATCTCTGGCATGAGATTTAGTATTGAGGCAGTCACTTCAGCACCACAATAGCTCAGGGTAAATCTCAGGCAGGATGCTTTCATATCTTAACTCGAGTTATTTGCTTTTGAAATGTCATTTGTATATGGGTTGAGAAGGTGAGGTGAATTGTATACAAAGCCCTAAAATATTGACGAGTTTCAATGCATATTCCGTCCAAAGATTACATTAAGAGATGCAGTAATTAGAGAGTTCATCTACTAGCTTTGAAAGCAGATGAGGTAGAGGCATTCTTTTTTCTGTGCTGAGAATAAATCGTGGACCAGTATAGCTCTCTTTTGACATGTTGTATTGGAGTCTTTAGGATGTATCTTTTCTACCGGCTTTGTGGCAATGGAGTTACGGACACAATCAGTAATCCTGCATACAGCTGCGGGCAATTTTGAAGCAGACCACCTTGTGTTGGATTTCATACAATGGTATAAGTGTTGGTCATTCAGAAAGCAATGGCAAACTACTGAATATAAACTTGCCAAGAAATCACAAACAGCCAAAGCATGCTGAGATTGAATGTGATGTCCTGTAAAGGATATGCAACTAACTCCCCCCCCCCCCCCCCACTGTGGTCTCTCGAAAATTGGTTGCTCAATATGCTTCCTATGCTTTCTGTGTTTTCTGTGACCGGTGTTGGTGTCTGTCATGTTACTGGCATTTCCTTCCTGTTGTTTCAGTCTGGCATATTTCTGTGACTTCTTTGCATTGTTTAGTTGTGGTTCTTGCTTCATTTTGTTGATCTGTGAGTCGTTGGTGTCTTGAGTTCAGGTTGGCAGTCCTGAGAACTAGTCCTTGACCAAACTCGCCAATCTTTTCTGTTCCACCATTTCTTGGCTGGACCTTGTTATTTTGGCGCTTGCTTTCTAGTCTACCTCTACTGTATTCTTTTTGGAGTAGAGACATATCATAGAGACATGCATGGGTGAAATATTTTAATTATCTTCTTACAAGTCTGCTGTCTTTAATTAACAATTTATTTCTAGACAGTATTGATTACTTTAGAAAACTTGCAATTTCATTGGTTCTACTTGAATAACATTTGTTAATGATGTTACTTAGCAGGCATCTGATGGTATGAAGCAAGCAAATGTTTTAGAAAAGGACAACAAACACTTGAGAGATGAAGTGAGTAGATGACACAGTGTGTAGTTTCTGCATGATAAATACAAGTATTTATGTTTGTCTGTGCTTATAATTTGATAATTAACACAGCAGATGCATTTTAACACATTGTCATGATAAGTCAAGCTTAATTGCACTATTAGATTTCATGATAAAACCAATCAAAATTTGGTTTAAAAAAACTAAAACTAAACTAGAACTTGATAAAACCAAAGTTCATTGTATAACTGTGATGCTAATTTTACCATTGGATGTGGTTCTAGTTGAATGCATGTGTAATCTAGTTGAATGTTGATGTATGCAGTGTTATAAAGTGAGTTACAATGCATTATTTCAGTACCCAAACATTGATAGTATCAACAGTTTAACTTTATAACACTTTGTGTGTGTTTGTGTATGAGAGAGAGGTAGGGAGGAAAATAGAGAAAGAGAGTGAGAGCTTTGAACATTGTATGCATGTGTGTGTGCATGCATGCATGTGCACATGCATGTGTATGTGAGAGAGAGCTTTGAACATTTTTACTTAATGGCACTTCTTTTTATTTGTGTGTGTGTGTGAGAGAGAGAGAGAGAGAGCAAAGGAGAATTTATGTATTTTGAAGAGATATAATAGAGATTTTCCATGTTACATATACGGTGCTTCAGTATGTTTAATAGTATCTTCCCTGCTGCTGAAGGCAGCATTCATATATGCATGTTTGATTGCAAATATACCTGAAATTCACTCACAGAAACAACTATTTCCATTATTGCGTCGTATACATATGTCAGTCTGTGATGTCTTAGTGCTTTATTGATTAATGATTGTAATTTTAAAATCAGCCTGAGCTCCTTGTGAATACTGAAGTTTTTTTGAAGTACCATATCAATTGATATATTCCGCTGTGGATCATTCCTGCTTTTTTTCTACCTTTCTCTGTCATGACACCTGCTGCAAGAATTGTATACTGTATCATCCATTGTGTATCACCTCAACACTTATAGACTGCAGTGAATTAATTGTTTTTGGTGATAGGGAGAGATTCCCATTTTGAGCGTTATGCTTAAAATTGCAAATGCTGTCATAGGGAATCCACCCTACCATTACTCAGCAGAGAGAAAGAAAGATCTCATTCATAATTGTAATTGAACTGTGAGTCAGTAGCCTACAAGGTTGAAAGTGTTGGCGCATGAAATATTACATTATAATTTACATCTATAATAAAACTAACAACACCCCCATGGCAGATATTGCTGTGAGGTTGTGAAGTGTTATGTTTTCATATATACTAAGTCACAGCATAATGAGATGGAGCTTATAGCCGTCTTTCTTCTCACCTGTCCTCTCAAGACAGTTGTCATAGACTTAAAATATGTCATCTTTCTTCGGTCATGTGATGAGAAGAGAGGCATTGAAGAACAATTCCAAGTGTTTGCTGAAATATTTTAAAAAATTGATCAGGGCTTCTAGGTCAACCCAGAGAATGTTCTGGAAAGTAAAGGCGGTTGGTGTGATGTTGGCAACATCACCCATTGATAGTCAGCTCGGTGGCGAAGGGGTAACGGACACAGTTCGTAATCCCACATACCCGCGTTCGAAACACAGCTGTGGGTGATTTGGCAGCAGACCACCTTGCATTGGTTTTTTTATGAAATGGTATGAGTGCCGGACGTTCAGAAAGCAATGGCAAACTACTGAACATAAACTTGCCAAGAGATCACAACAGCAAAAAATGCTGGTGTTGACTAAAACGTCCGGTAAAGGATATGCAGCTAACTAACCCATCGAGTGTCGATTGGAATATAAACATATAAGCTAGCACCATATACTCCATACAGCTCAGGGTGTGGAAAAATGACTTTTGATCTATTTTTACTGAATGAATCATGGGAGCACTGGTAGTGACTAAATTTTTACAAATACTCAGATAGCTCACTCACTAGCCTCACTTTCATCGCTATTCTAGCCAGTTTGAAACCATATGAAGGCATTGCCTCAGGGCATTGATTGGAATCTGATCTTGCTTAAAGCTGGGGAATTAATGAGAGAAGAAGGCAACAGATTGCCTTACTTGATAAAACTTTGACTTATACTGCGATGATGGCTTCTTTGCGGTTACCTCTTTACCTGTTGCATTGATCTTACTGTTGACAATTGTAACATGTTTATGTCTTGTGTTCAGTCTAAACCAGTTAGGAAGAAACTACACTAAGGTACTTTTTAATTATCACTCATTATGTGGGGTTGGAGAGTAGCATCTCTGGCATTTGGCTTGAGGCTTCAGTGAGACATATAACTGCTATGCTAGCTGGCTAGCTTTATTACCATACTATAGTAACACATGTTTATGTGGATGAATTTTAAGTGGTATGTGTCACTGTACATGCATTTAGCTATTTGTATCAGAGGGAAGATTGGAAATAGTTGCTTAATAAGTGGCTTCGAGGTTATAGCATCTGCTCTAACTCATTCACACCTGGTTTGATTCAATTTGTGGAGTTTTACAAAGTAAGAAGAGGAAAGGCTGAACCTAGGGTAGTGGATTGGACATCTAGTCTTTTCGGATGAAGGCAAAAAATTTCTGAGGACCTATTTGTATGTTACGCATGTTAAATAACTCTTGACAGTTGGAAATCAAAATGTGTGGACTGAATAGACTGCTAAACAGGCTACATTTCAAAATTGGAGAACTTATAAAAGAAATTGAATATTTAGAGCATTTGTGATTCTGGTACTCATTTCTGGATCCATGTCAGTGATACAGAGTTTGTGCACAGTGCTGAGATTGTGTAATTTGCGGAGATGATGAGCATTAATGAAGATATTCCTGTGTTATGAGAGTGATCTTTAACCTACACCAAGCTCTTGCTGTATGTCATTACATGTGAACATTAATCTCTCGTGTGTGTGTGTGTGTGTGTGTGTGTGTGTGTGTGTGTGTGTGTGTGTGTGTGTGTGTGTGTGTGTGTGTGTGTGTGTGTGTGTGTGTGTGTGTGTGTGTGTGTGTGTGTGTGTGTGTGTGTGTGTGTGTGTGTGTGTGTGTGTGTGTGTGTGTGTGTGTGTGTGTGTGTGTGTGTGTGTGTGTGTGTGTGTGTGTGTGTGTGTGTGTGTGTGTGTGTGTGTGTGTGTGTGTGTGTGTGTGTGTGTGTGTGTGTGTGTGTGTGTGTGTGTGTGTGTGTGTGTGTGTGTGTGTGTGTGTGTGTGTGTGTGTGTGTGTGTGTGTGTGTGTGTGTGTGTGTGTGTGTGTGTGTGTGTGTGTGTGTGTGTGTGTGTGTGTGTGTGTGTGTGTGTGTGTGTGTGTGTGTGTGTGTGTGTGTGTGTGTGTGTGTGTGTGTGTGTGAATATGTCTCCCCCCTTTCTCTCTCTCTCTCTCTCTCTCTCTCTCTCTCTCTCTCTCTCTCTCTCTCTCTCTCTCTCTCTCTCTCTGTGTTTGAGAGAGAGAAAGAGAGAGAGTGAGTGAGTGAACTAACATTTGTCTCTCATGTGTGTGTGAACATTTATCTGTATTGAATATGAATGTATCTCTCCTGTGTATGAACATTTCTCTCTCATGTATGTGAACATTTATCTGTAATGTGTGTGAACATTTATCTGTCATCTGTGTGAATGTTTATCTCTCTTATGTTTGTGAACATTTATATCTCATATAAGTTATCATGCATCTCTCCTGCTTAGAAACATTTATCTCTTATGTGTGTGAACATTTATCTCTTGTGTGTGAACAAGGAACTGTCATAGTATGGTGGCTGGTGCACTATCTTACCTAAACTGTTGTCCCTGGTTGAATCTTCAGTAGTGACAGGATTGTTTTCTGCCCAGTACAACTGCAGGGCTGACCAAGTGTAGTCAGTTAGGTACCAGGGATTTCTGCTGTGAAGGAAAGGCAGCAAGGAAGGCAGTGATCATTTTATATCGTAATACAGTAGTTTAGTGTGTATTCATTCATTCAGTAGCATGTCCTTTGCAGAATCTCGCTCCCATAACAACCTTCTGGAAAACCTCTCGATCATAAGCAAGATGTCCCACGTCCGATACACCCATCTGGAGATCATCCGCCTCATCCTGCACCCATCTTCTCTTTGGCCTTCCTCTTCCTCTCTTCCCAGGCATATACCCCTCCATTATTGTTCTCTCCAAACTTTTGTGGCGTTTCAAGTGACCAAAATATTTCAATTTTCATTGTTTTATTGTCTTTAATAGCCAACCTTCTTCAATATTCAGCCTTCTTCAATATTCAGCACTTGAAGTATGGATGCATTTGTTCTTTTCTTTACCCAATATAATCTTAGAACTCGTCTATAACATTTATATTCAAATGCATTTATGCGCTGTTCAGCTTGTTTAGTAAGTGTCCAGGTCTCACAGGCGTATGTTGCAATGAGAAAGATGCATGCTCTTAAAAATCTAATTTTTGTAGTTCTATCTGTCCCATTCCATAATTTATTCAGTTGTTTTAGTCTTTGAAGAGCAATTGATAGTCGTCTAGTGTGTATTGAGGCCTGTAAATTGACATCACTGTTGCAGTATCTGTTTGGAAGAAAAAGGGAAACCATCTCATTAATTTCCCAGGAATAATTTTGTGAGGGGTCACACAAGATATTTCTGATGGAGTCACGTATTTGTATATCAGAATTTGGATTGAATAACCTGACATGTCATAATTGCATCATCTGCTGATGTATTACTCTGGTTATGTGGCAATAAAGGGATGAGAGAGAGAGAGAGAGAGAGAGAGAGAGAGAGAGAGAGAGAGAGAGAGAGAGAGAGAGAGAGAGAGAGAGAGAGAGAGAGAGAGAGAGAGAGAGAGATCACAAAGTGTATCAGTGATAAAACTCTAGGCTTCATATTTAAGTTAAATTGTCTTATATTTATCTAATGCTTGAAAAATAATTAGATGTTACTCTCAAGTAGCTTTCCTGGGAAAGGTAAACTACCCCACACCTATTGTGTCAGTTGTACAGATTTGATATTGTAGAAGCTGTTGTGCTAGTTCATTATTATAAGATATATTTGCTGTAGTATTTTAGTCTATAAAAGATATTGCCTTGCTTTCATCTTTGTGTATACCAATTTTTTTTTTAATTATTTAAAAAATATTCATATCTACATTCATCGCCACACTTTAGTATATTTAACATTGCTTCTATTTAATATGCTTATCATAATTATGATATTCAATAGTGTTAGTGGCAATATTTTATCTGCATGATAGTATTCAACTAACTTGTGCACATGTACTGTATAGTTGCCTCCTGCATACAGGAGAAAGGAAAAGGTAAGATTAGCCTGCCTCTGTCACAATTCCACCATTTGAGTTTTTCACACAAACTGTTATGATTCTGGCCAGGGTGGTTATTGCTTCTGTATGTTTTTGCTGATTGTCTGGTTATTGAGCTGCACTGTTGGTGGCAGCTTGTGTCCTGACTTTTATAGGATACTGTCAATGTTAGTGTCTTTGCTGTCAGATATGTTCATTTGTTTCATTTGCTAATTGTTATGCTTCAGATGTGGTGACAGTGCTTGGTTAGTGTACACCATGTTCTGCCATAGAATCTGGTTTGTGTTATATCTTTATGGCACATGCTGTTTTCTACCCATTTTTGGTGATGTGAATAACACATTTTCATGGAATCTTTTTGTAACTGTTGAATCACAAATTTATGACAGTGACTTATCATTTAACTGCAAACTTTTAGTTTGTGTCCTTGGTATGTTCAGTTGCTTTATTCATTTCACACATTTCCAAATGAAATGATGCCATAAATGTTGAAGATGTGCAAACAGTAAAATATTATTATTATTATTTGTGTGTTTTCTTAGTCAGGTCTTAGTCAGATATGACTGAGCTACCGTATGACAGTTGACGGTACTACCTGCTTTCTGTCAGCGCCGAATGTTGGGTGGCGCTTACCAAACCCGACACCCCACATTGTGCCAACGGCTTCGGGCGGAAGAGCGCAATTGGGAGGGTACAAACCATATCCTGGTGCGAGGAAATGCAACCCAAAGACAAAATAGTCATGGCAGGGGAGACCAGGCCTTAAGCCTTGGTTGGCAACTGATCTAGGATCGAAGCTCCGACAGGCGGACAGTTAGAGCATTGCTTTGCTGATCCGGCAGCTTCTGCAGCTTGTCTTGTTCCAGATGTATAGGTGTCAACTTTCCTCTGGAGTGAACTAGGCAGGCCGAGAGAGGGATCATGCTGCATGGGCAACATATGGTTTCTTTATTTTAGCCCAGGCTTTGTGCTATGGAGAGGCAATAACTCCATCCCTGGTCTTAACCGGTCTCGGAATCAAAGCGAGAGGCAACTGTTACGGGTTATAAGTCCTTGTCAGTTGGCGTAGACATGGGGCGCCACGCGTTGCCTCTGACGGTGGGAGACACCTACAGGTGTCACTGATCAGCTACCGTCCGCCTCAAGCTGGGCAGCCCCCGGCCAATTGGGTGCTCATCCGCCACAGCCTGCCTGCTTCAATGGGTGCTTGGGGCTAAGACAAAATCTGAATCGCAGGCTGTACAACCAATGCACCAGGTACTAATAAAAAGAATAATAGAAACCTCAAGCTACAGCTTGCAACCTGGAACGTAAGAACCATGTGTCCAGGATTTTCCACTGACTTGACAAATATTGACGATGTGAGAAAAACGGCTGTGATTGATGCTGAACTCAATCGTCTTAACATTGATGTCGGATACGTATGTGATTGATGGCTCAACCCCACAGAGATAAATGATGAAAAATCATGAAAAATCATTTTTCCCAATGTGATCCTGCCCGTTTAATTAATTTAGCTGTACTGACTCAATTGTTGAGATCAGAAATAGAGTTTTAGAGAACCAAGGAATACCTTTAGGAAATACTGAAAGAGTTGTACTCCCTTTTATACCCAATTTATTCCTTAAGTGGTTCCTTGCCTCTCCTCTACCAACTAATTAATTCTATCTAGGGTAATTTAAAACAGTTTGACTATGACAAGTAAAATACAATCAATACATGACATGACCTCAGTTTTTATGATTTAATAAACACAAATATGGATTTTGTAAATTGCATTCAAAATTACAATTTCCTGTCATAAAATAAGGACATATACATATTCATAAATATTACAGAATTGATGTGCCCATGATAAGGTAGATATTAACAGTTAGATTTTTTGCAGTGGCATGTAATGCTAATCTTTTACTGGCCTGGAGGATCTGAAAAAAAAAAGAACTGTCTGCAATCAGGATTCTCCACTTCCAGCTTTGGGAATCACTCTGGCTATCATCAATTGTATTATTATTGTTCCTGGGCGTAGTAGAACATAAGTTGGCTCTTGGTTTTCTTTTCTCACAGCAGGTAATTGTTTAACTAAAGGTTACCTCTCCTATGAGACAAATGGAATGGTTGCAGGTAGATAAGTTTCTGCGCTACTCTATCATATGCTCGGTGATTTCAATGCTCGTGTGGGCAAGGACTCGAGTTCATGGCCAGTGTGCCTTGGAAAATACAACAACGGTCGCATGAATGATAATGGGCAAAGGCTGCTGGAGCATTGCACTAGAAATGACCTATGTATTACAAACTCCTTTTTTAAAACAAAAGAGTTGCATAAGGTCACATGGAAACATCCAAGATCCGGCCATTGGCATCAGCTGGACTTCATTATCACACGGAGACAACATCTGAACCATATATCATTAACTCGAAGTTACCACAGTGCTGACTGTGATACAGATCATTCTTTGGTTGTTGCAAGGGTTAGACTGAGACCAAAGAGAATCTACACAGCTAAACACAAATCTAGCCCCAGGATTAATATTATTAACATTCTCGATCCTGGAAAGTGCTTTGAATTTCAACAGCAACTTGAAGACGCTTTCACTGATACATCTGAAAATTGTATAGTAAATGATAAATGGAGTAAACTTAAGGAAACTATTTATAAAACAGCGGTAGGGGTTTACGGCACTGTGGATCATAAGAGGCAGGACTGGTTTGCGGCAAACAGCCAGATACTGCAGCCCTTGATTGATAAAAAGAAGATAGCTCTCTTAAGAAATAAGGAAAGACCAACGCGTAACACTCTGAGTGAGCTGAAGCAAGCAAGGAAGGATGTGCAAAAGGCTGCCAGGCAGTGTGCGAATGACTATTGGATCAAGTTATGTGAGTCCATTCAAATTGCAAGTGATAAGGGAAACATCAGAAGCATGTATGAAGGGATAAAGAAAGCTTGTGGTCCAATGATCAAAAGAAGTGCACCGCTGAAAACCTTGACTGCAGAAATCATCACTGATAAGAAACAGCAGATGGGTAGAGCACTATTTAGAGCTTTACTCAAGTGAGACCAAGATAGCGGATTATGCCCTCAACGCCATAGAGGCCCTGACAACTCTTGACCACATGGACACACTTCCCACCATAACAGAAGTTAAGTGTGCTATAAATGAACTTGCATCTGGCAAGGCTCCAGGTAAGGATGGGATTCCAATAGAGGTAATCAGGAGTGGGCAAGACACACTCACTCTACAGATCCACCAGCTAATAGAGCTATGCTGGCGAGAAGGACAAGTCCCACAGGATTTCAAAGATTCAAACATCATAACGCTGTACAAGAACAAGGGTGATCGGAGCGACTGCAACAACTATAGGGGTATCTCACTTCTGTGTATTGTTGGGAAAGTATTTGCCAGAATTGTTCTGCGCAGACTTCAAGTCCTGGGAGATCAAGTCTACCCCGAATCACAGTGCGGCTTCCGTCAGAACCGGTCTACCATTGATATGATATTCTCATTGCGACAGATGCAAGAATAATGCCGGGAACAAAATCAGCCACTGTTTATTGCCTTCATCGACCTCACAAAGACATTCGATTTGGTCAGTCGTGAGGGTCTGTTCAAAGCACTAAAGAAGATTGGCTGCCCACCAACTCTTCTGTCTATTGTGGAATCGTTCCACACAGGCATGAAGGGTATAATCAAGTTTGATGGCTCAATTTCAGAAGAGTTTGAAATCAAGAGTGGAGTTAAGCAAGGTTGTGTACTAGCCCCCACCCTCTTTGCGATATACTTTTCACTTCTACTGAAATATGCCTTTCGTGATCAGGATGACGGTATATACACTCACGCTCAGATGGTGGCCTCTATAATGCTCAGAGACTAAAGGCCAAGACCAAAATTAGGAGGGTATTAATCAGAGATTTGCTTTTTGCGGATGATGCTGTGATTACGACCCACTCTGAGGAAGAATTACAACATCTACTATCTGCATTCTCCAATGCTTGCTCTGAATTTGGTTTAACAATTAACAAAAAGAAGACACAAATTATGTCACAAGGTGCACATGGTGTACCATCAATCTTTATTGACAACACCGAACTGGAGATAGTAGACCATTTTACGTATCTAGGAACGGAGGTAAATAACAAATTATCCCTTGATCAGGAAATCAACATCAGAATTGGCAAGGCAGCAACAACAATGAACATGTTAGCAAAAAGAGTCTGGGAGAACAGGAAGCTTACTGCCAAAACAAAAGTCCTCGTCTACCAAGCCTGTGTCTTTAGTACTCTTCTTTATGGCAGTGAAACCTGGACAACTTACTCACGCCAAGAGAAACATTTAAACAGCTTTCATATGCGGTGTCTGCGAAGAATACTTGGTATTAAGTGGCAAGACAAAATCACAAATACTGAAGTATTGGAAAGATCAGGTTGTGTGACGGTGTATTCCATGCTCAGTCTTCATAGACTTAGATGGATAGGACATGCTAGGAGGATGGATTATGGTAGAATACCAAAGGGACATCTTCTTTGGTGAATTACAGACGGGTAAGAGACCTTAGGGTCGGCCTCTACTACGATACAAAGATGTGTGTAAGTGGGACATGATTGATACAGGCATTGATAATGCACATTGGGAGCAAGTCGCCGCTGAATGTGTTGCATGGAGGGCAACTATCAGAAATGGAATAAAGACAAAGGAGAAAATGATTGCAGATAAAGCACACACAGAGCGTGAGAGACGTAAGATGGTGCAAAATGGTGGAAATGACCATGTTTTCACATGCATCTACTGTGGGCAAACATTTGCTGCAAGAATTGGCCTTACCAGCCACACTCGCCACCGCCATGGGTCGTAGTTATTAAGCCTTTTTGAAGCACAATGTACCAAACTATCGTCTGTCAAGACGGAAAGGTGCCAATGACCTGACCTATTTATGTGTTAGAATAGAAAATTCCCTGAAAGCTAACATTTAGTTCATTATGATTGAATAGACCAGGATTTCTCTATACATATGATGTAGAACAGTCACAGAGCTGCCAAAAACAATTTCTCATTAGACATTCCCTTTCTTAGATTCTTCTTGTTTCTTCTGCCCATATTAAGCATTGTATTTTATTTGTTTCACTGATTATTATGTCCTCCGCCAATGCAGTCATAATTTATGTTGGTCTGCTGTAAGATATTTTTAATTCTCACTATGTTTGTCTTATCTATAAACACTTATGTTGCACATGTTCTTTAGCTATTTTGTGTTGTTTTCATCTGTTTAAACCTGGAATTTGATACTTTGTGCACAGAGCTATTTCACATTTAAACTCATTGGTGATTGAGATAAGTTATTTCATTCTATGAGAATTTAGGGAGCTTAATATATTGTATATACAATGCCAAGCGGAACTTTTCACTTCATATATGTGTGTGTGTGTGTGCGCGTACATGCGTGCGTGTGTGCATGTGTGTGTGTGTGTGAGAGAGAGAGAGAGAGATTCTCTTCACAAGTGTAAGTTGTGTTATACTTTACCTATTTCATATTGTATAGGAAATTTTCACCGTTTTGTTCTCTTGCATGTGAAATGTATTCCTTCTATTTTTGGTTGTTGTTGTTGTGAAGTCTGAGCTAGCGGTTTGTGCACTACTTACCAGTGAACAGCGATGGTTTAATTCTCAACAGTGGTTGGATTGTCTTCAGCCAGCATACCCAGTAGGCTTGGTCTGGCCATGTGACAAGGCCAAGTTACTTTATGAAAGTAAATATGGCCAGCATGATGCTTGCCACATCACCTCTTGTGTGCCGTTTATCATATTTCTGGTCCTTTACAAAATGTCGTCTCATCACAACCACCAGAGAGATTCACAATCCTTTGCCAGTTTCCCTACCTCAAGCATTTCCTGCCCAATGTGTCTTCAATGTCCTGTGTCGTGCTGGTAGATCTGTGCCTCTTCTTACAGGAGCCATGCTTTCACCACTGTTTTTTTCCAATTACTGCGGCATGTGTATGTCACAGTATTTAAGTTTTCAAGGCATGATGCACTTTACGAGAATATCAGTGTGGGTGTAAGCCATTATAAATATGGATGTAACACCACACCTTCAATGTTCAGATCTGGTAAAATATCAGTGTGTATATAAGCCATTATAAATATGGATGTAACACCACACCTTCAATGTTAAGATCTTGTAGAATATCAGTGTGGGTATAAGCCATTATAAATATGGATGTAACACCACACCTTCAGTGTTCAGATCTTGTAGAATATCAGTGTGTGTGTAAGTCATTATAAATATGGATGTAACACCACACCTTCAATGTTCAGATCTTGTAGAATATCAGTGTGTATATAAGCCATTATAAATATGGACTAACACCACACCTTCAATGTTCAGATCTTGTAGAATATCAGTGTGTTTCTAAGCCATTATAAATATGGACTAACACCACACCTTCAATGTTCAGATCTTGTAGAATATCAGTGTGTTTATAAGCCATTATAAATATGGACTAACACCTTCAATGTTCAGATCTTGTAGAATATCAGTGTGTTTCTAAGCCATTATAAATATGGACTAACACCACACCTTCAATGTTCAGATCTTGTAGAATATCAGTGTGTTTATAAGCCATTATAAATATGGATGTAACACCACACCTTCAATGTTCAGATCTTGTAGAATATCAGTGTGTGTGTAAGTCATTATAAATATGGATGTAACACCACACCTTCAATGTTCAGATCTTGTAGAATATCAGTGTGTATATAAGCCATTATAAATATGGACTAACACCACACCTTCAATGTTCAGATCTTGTAGAATATCAGTGTGTTTCTAAGCCATTATAAATATGGACTAACACCACACCTTCAATGTTCAGATCTTGTAGAATATCAGTGTGTTTATAAGCCATTATAAATATGGACTAACACCACACTTTTAATGTTCAGATCTTGTAGAATATCAGTGTGTTTATAAGCCATTATAAATATGGACTAACACCACACCTTCAATGTTCAGATCTTGTAGAATATCAGTGTGTTTATAAGCCATTATAAATATGGACTAACACCACACCTTCAATGTTCAGATCTTGTAAAATATCAGTGTGTTTATAAGCCATTATAAATATGGATGTAACACCACACCTTCAATACGCTTTCCTGGTATGTACATGAACTGGCTTTTACTTTATATTTTAATTTGGCACTTATATCTTTCGTTATTTTCATATTATTCTCATGCCTGGCATGTATTTATTTATTCTTTTTACTTTATTCATCTGACAACTGTGTGCTCCATGTGATATGTATGTTTTATTATGTGTAGAGTGTATGTAAAATATCTAGACTTGTGAGTAATATTTATGTTGTTTAGATGAATGTATTCTCCACAATGTATAAGTTTAATCAAGGGGGTACTTGGTCATTGATTCTATTATTATGTTTGTAGATATTACCAGTATTAACTGATTCACTGCCATGGGATGATTCATTGTCTTAAGCAACTTTCAGTATCTGACATGGGCTTATATACAGTAGTTTTTCCTATGCAATTCCTTTTAATTTGATATAAAATAAAACATGTCTGCTGCCATATTAACAACTTGTAAGTCATAACTGCCATCATCTCTACTTCCTATTTTCTGCCATTCATTTTTGTTTGGTCCAGACATACTTTTTGCTTGGCACTGAATCAGTTAATTATAGATTAAGACAAAAATAAAGTAAGAAGTAATGAGAAGAGGGAAGCTAAGCTGACAAATACAAAAGTGGTCATGTTGCAGGTTAGAAAACATGAACGCTTCACAGAAAGTTTGTGTTGAATTTTTCCAGCAACTGTTTACATCATGTGTAATGACTGACTAAAGATAAAAGTACTTAGCAATAGTTCACTATACTCATTCTATATTTGAAAAAATGTGATTTCATATTATATGTGCTTTTATTTTTGTTTTCTAAGTTTATGAATTTATATTTATTTATTTTCATTTCAGTTATATGAATATCGCTTGGTTTGTAAACTCCATTTTATTTAGGGTAAAAGTAAATTTAAAAGCCATTATGATATATTGATGGAATGTGGTGTTAAACCCATATTATTATTAACAAAATGGCACAGGAGCGATGAAAAGGTAAGTATCCCATCGACCACATTTACTCCCCTCAAATCTCTATTACCCATTTTGTGAGCCTCCAAAGCCACAGTAGTGGCAGAAAACATGTGTTGCAGTTTGAACATGAGGCCACAATTGTTTGTAAGTGTATTTGCTGTGGCATACAGTTTCAAATGTGTATTTATACATAGACATACATTTACATTTTGCAAACATACCTAATGAACTATTTGCATAAATGTTCTTTAAACATGTATGTTATTTAGTCCTGCATTGTGCATGATCCCCATGTTTCATTTTGTAGTTGTGTTTGTTTAATCTTTTTGGGGGTAAGAAAATACCTTCTGTAAAAATACTAGAAGTTGTCTACAGTAAAATAAAAGTGAACATGTGATAGGTAAACAAACCCATTTTGTAAATGAATTTGTTTAGTAAATAGAGCCATTTTAAAAGCACCCATAAATATTGCCAATTTATGGGTTTTGTACCTTGTTTTTATCAGAACACTGCAATGAAAATAAAAATATAAAAGCAGCATCTAATTAACTTAAGAAGTAAACTATTGTAATGTAGCGGCTAGTTTCCTCAACTGTCAGCTTATTGTTTTTGGGTAGGATCATTTTATGGCCATGTAACTCCAGGCCAACCCAACCCTTTAAAATAGATAACCAGGAAATGTTCTGGGAAATAAGATATCATATTAACTACATCACCAGTTGAGTGCCATTTGATCAAGAAAGCACGCTCCTAGAGCCATTTACCCAACATGTTCCTGTGTCATGGAAGTTTGTTCGTTTTATATTCTTTTCTTAATTTTAATTCTTTCCATTGTTTACTTAACATCAAATGTAGCTTTTCGGCCAAACAAATTTGCTTGTGTCAAAAAATAATTCCATGAGTATTGAAATATTGAATATATCAAATGAAACAAAATGATACATTTGTATTTAGTTTCATAGCAAAATAAGTATATTTATCTGTAATAAGACAACATGTATTCATGTTTGTTTTTCTGACTCTTCTTAATTATTTATTTCATTCTGAAATGTAAAATTTGCTGTTTGCAAATAAAAGCTAAAATGATAATATTAAAAATTATAAGATAAAATATTCAGCAATGCACATATTTTTATTTTTTTCAGGGGAGTATCGTTTTTGTGTGGAAAATGTGATTCATGTACGAGTAGTTGAATGAAGTGTGTTTGCTAACTTGTGGAGTATTTTGTGCATAGTTAAATAAGTTTCCTATGCAGCCTGACATTAAAATTAATTAAACATGTCTGCTTGAGTCCACTAAGAGTATATTTCACGTATAATAACTGTAGTCTGTGATGTATTTTCTTACAGATCAACAGACTAGAAAAGGAACTTGAAGATAAACGTCGTTATATTAATATATTAGAACTTTGGCTTTCGAACCTTGAGGAACTGCTTAAGAACCCGGTTAGTATTTTTCTTATATGTTGTAATATTGGAACTGTTATAGCCTTGTGGTTAGTGCACTAGCCTATAACATAGTAGTCTGGGTTGAAACCTCCAGTAGTTTCAGATTTGTTTCCAGCCAGAATAGCTCTATGGCAGTGAATCTTTGGATGTGAATGTACAAATTAGGAAGACCCTGGAAGCAGTGGAGATGTGGGTTCTGAGACGATTGTTGTGAATATAGTGTGCTTTCAGAGTAACTAACAATGATTGCCTGGAAGAGGATGATAAAAATATAACATTATATACACATATAAGAAAGAGAGAATCAATGTTCTTTGGTCATGTAATGAGAAGAGAGGCATTGGAAAATATCAAGAAGACTGGAAAGATCTTCTTTGGTAGAGGCAGACAGAGAAATAACGCTGGATGACCTAAAATGTTGGCGTGGAGGAATGGCATGAATAGAATTGATGCAGAACACCAGGGAATGAGATCTGTGGAGCCATTTGGCATGGCACATGATGATGATGATGATGAGAAAAGCTGTGAGATCAACTCCACTTTATAAAATGGGTAACACAGATTTTTGTGGAAGGAAAAGCAGTGAGGAAGGGACTGGTCACTTCAAAATCATAAATTTGTGTCCGAATATTTGTAAAATGTGTGGACATTTATGTTTATTTCATTATTTGTGGACTGATATTTCTGTGGTTCGCTGAGTTTTCTTATTGTCCAAATTGTTTATATTTTTTTAAAGAATTTGGTCAAAATGTTTACTTTTATCTGTATGTATCTTTCTTCTATTGAGTTTCCTAGTATTATTGTGTGTATGTTTGTATGGACGCCCATTACTTCACACTCCAATGACAATATATGTCATTGGCATTACACTTTACTATATATAACTGGCAGTGCTATCTTATGTTTATAGGGAAAATGTTGCATTTTGGGGGAATTCTCTATCCTCTTGCTAGACTGGTATAGTCACAAAATGATTGTAGCCAATGACTGCACTAGCCTAGTGTGTGTGTGTTCAGGTTATAGACATGTCTGTAGTAATGCAGTAACACACCTATCTACTGCTGTAGAAATCAAGACGTTGTGCGTGTAATCATGCACACACAAAAAAAAGCAAAACAAAGTATTTCCACTTCTGAGTTAGAAAAGGAAAGATTTATTAATATTGTAGTAACTCATAGAAGACTGATCATTTATAGTCCTAACATTGTGACCTAGGTGCTGAGTGCTGTTACCAAAGTGATGCTCATGGAGTTAACTAGATAAACTCCAGAGAATAAGAAGATGAGGAAAAAATGATCTTACTGGGTAAGGTGCACTTAGAAAAATATCTGTTGATAATCAAACTAGAAAATTCTTTCTCTGGAACCCTCAGGATAGATTAAATATAGGAAAGCCAAAACACACATGGAGAAAAGAAATAGGAGTTTAGTGGGAAAGACATGCAAGGATCACAAGGTGTGGGAAAGAAAAAGAACGTTTTGCAAGGTTTTTAGATAGTCTGCTCCATTGGGGAATACAATGGATGAATCAACAAAAGTGAGAACTAGAATCAGTAAGCCTTACTAAAACACAATTACAAGTGACAAAATGGATGTTGCAGCTGAAGCCTTCATCAGCGCACAAACAACAAACATACACTGATACAAACAACTACATGAAAAACTCTATGTGAAAATAATCTATAAAAATTACTCATTTGTTTCCTTGGTATGGACTGGACAAGTGTGTGGTTTGAAAAAAAAGTTATTCCATTTGGTAATAACACACACAAGAAGAAGATTGTCATCACTTGAATAGTAGCAGGCTGAAAAGCAGAAAGTCTACAGAGCAGTCATATTATGCACACTGCTATATGCTTGTGAAACTGGACTGTTTATCAGCGAGACGCTAGGAAATTAAACCACTTCCACACAGTCTGCCTTAGGAAGCTATTGAAGATTAAATGGCAAGACAAGATCCCAGACACTGAAGTCCTAGAAAGAGCGCCCATACCCAGCATCCACTTTCTACTAATGAAGAATCAGATTTGCTGGGCTGGTCACTTGACTCGCATGCCAGATCACAGGCTCCCTAAACAAAATTTTTATGGCAAGCTGTGTTGTGGCAAACTCTCCCAAGGCGGCCAGAGGAAACACTTTAAAGACACTCTGAAGATCTCAACTAAAAGCTTTTGGAATTCATCATGACACTTGGGAGACTGCTGCCAAAGACCAAAATTTGTGGCGTACATCATTACGCAGAGGTGCAGTCACTTGTGAAGCAACCAGGACTGCAAGAGCTGTGAAGAAAAGGCTGGGCAGAAAAACCACGGCAGGAGACCAAGCATTCTTTGCCCACATTGTCAAAGAACATTTCGAGCCAAAATTGGCGTTATCAGCCATCTTAGAACTCACGGCTCCATACTTTCAACCCCACTGGATGAAATGAATGGTCATCATCATTCTTGATGGACAAACAACAACAACAGTAGCAGGCAGAGGATAGTTTCCAGTTTTGTTCAGTTTTACAACTTAAAACCTGGGAAGACATGAAGTTGCACTGCGTACACTCTGTAATTCCTACATTGTAGTAAATTTCAATTAGTTAGGTCATGGCAGGGAATTGAAGACATCTGTCATGCATCAATGTGTTTAGATTTAGAAAATACCAATCATCTTATTTGCATTCAATAAAAGTTGCTTTTAACATTTGTGGGTTACATTAAATGAGATATATCACATCTGTATTGTTTGTTAAATAAGTAACATGTGTATTGAACTATATGCTCCAGAATAAACAGACAGACAGACAGTTGATGGAGCAGCTTCATCAAGAACTAATTAGGCTGCGCAGTGAACTTAAGCAAGTTGGGTATTCCAGGGAGGATGCAGTCTTGGATCCAGCAGCTTTGAAAACAGAACTGGAGCGCAGGAATAGAGAAATTGTGTCCAAGGTGAGTTGCTCATCATTGATTATCACAAGCATGCAAGAAAGTGAATGCTGCATTCACTACATGGTCTTTGTGTTGCCATTTATTAAAATGTATTCTTGTTATTATCCTGAATATTAAGTCATCTGTATTTACACAGTTAGAAGCTGAGAATGAAGAGTTTATTAAAGAAACAAAAAATAAACAACTTATATATGTTTACCACATTTAACGACATAGATCTCTTGTAAAAACCATACTGGAGGGAAGAACTGAAGGCTTGTGAGCAAGAGGTAGACAGCGACACAAGTGGAAAAGTAACATTTAAATTTGGCTGAACAGCAGTTTGTCATAGTACAAGCAGGGTGAGAGAGAGAGAGTGTTGGAGAACCATTGCTGTCAACCTTCATTGTGGAGACAGTACCTGATTGACTGATGTACATAACCATCTTATGGCTGAGTCTGAAGTTATATGATGGATGCAGATATGTCTGTACAGGACTTTTCCATGTCTCGAGGCATTGGGTATATACAGAATGTTCATGCAAAAATCACGTTCCTGTGGCAGTCAGATAATACTAGATATGACACTTTAAAAATCTTACAAATCAAGAGGATCGACTTCATTGCACCGGGTTTTATCCCATATGGCTCAGCCTCTTTCTGCAGGGCGGTCTGCAGAAAGCGTCGCACAAAGCACAAACTCCGTAGCTCCAATGACAACCCCCAGGAGCCTCAGAGAAAACTGCACTCGTGAGCCAAGAGACATAGCCCGTAATCTAACCCACAACCTTCGAAGCTCAAAGCAGATGGCTTGACCACTTCACCATGTTAATCATATGTTGACCAGTCATGTTTTCGATATGTTGGTAATATGACTCACTGAGCAGGAAAGCATAAGACATCTTTACATATTTCTTTGCTGGTCTGAGATAATAATATGTAGATGTTATAGCAATACTTACAAAGCCATGGTAGTGTGCTTGCTAGGTGGTTCTGTGTTCGGATCTCCTTCACAACAAGGCATTTTTCATTGACCTGGGCTCCCAGGTTCATCTAGACTAAAATGCATGTTAGGAAATTTCCCAGGAAGGAACGGCAGTTGGCATAATATTGACCACATCACCTATGATAATGAACACATCACCTATGAATTGAACACATCACCTATGATATTGAACACATCCTCCCGTGTGTTGGTGGGGCCCATAAGGGAAGCAAAGAATAGTAACACTGCAGCCTACCACGCATGTCGTAAGAGGCGACTAAGGAGGCTTGATGGTTCCGTCGCCCTGCTACTGAGTGAGTGCGTGGCGTGACACTGTGAGCTGTGAGTTTCGTGTGAAACGCTTTTGAATCTGCCCGAGGTGTTTTGGAACGAGAATGCATGTTCGGAGTGATGGCGGCTGGCTATGTCCCAGAGTTGACCGGTCTTTGCCTTATGCAGAAATGCGTGGCTGCTGGGCTTCTGGTTGACTGCCACTGCCATCGCCGATGAACTGTAATTCGTGGACTGTGTGGGTGAACATCTAGGAAAGATCCAGATAGGAAAATGACTGCCGAGTCCATCAGAGATGAACTGGGTGTTTCGTGGGGGACTATTGACATTCTGGTTGCGGCATTATGCACAGTGTATCTGTGCGGGCTGTTTGTCGAGACTCCTGTCTTTTCCACTTTTCACATTGGGCAGTGGGGAGCGTTTTGTGTGATATTCACTGGCACAGGAACGGAGCATAATGGGGACGACCCGTTGCTGCGAAGTTGGAACCGCGACTAACTAGCTAACTAATTGAACACATCACCTATGATATTGCACACCACACCTATGATATTGCACACCACACCTATGATATTGACCACATCACTTATGATATTGACCACATCACATATGATATTGACCACATCACCTATGATATTGACCACATCACCTATGATATTAACCACATCACCTATGATATTAACCACATCACCTATGATATTGACCACATGACCTATGATATTGACCACATGACCTATGATATTGACCACATCACTTATGATATTGCCACATCACCTATGATATTGACCACATCACCTATGATACTGAATACATCACCTATGATATTGACCACATCACCTATGATATTGAACACATCACCTATGATATTGACCACATCACCTATGATATTGCACAGCACACCTATAATACTGACCACATCACATATGATATTGCACACCACACCTATGATACTGACCACATCACCTATGATATTGCACACCACACCTATGATACTGATCACATCACCTATGATATTGACCACATCACCTATGATACTGACCACATCACCTATGATATTGGTCACATCATATATGATACTGACCACATCACCTATGATATTGACCACATCATCTATCATACTGACCACATCACCTATGATACTGACCACATTACTTATGATATTGACCACATCATCTATGATACTGACCACATCACCTATGCTATTGACCACATCACCTATGGTTTGACCACATCACCTATGATATTGACCACATCACCTATGAAATTGCACACCACACCTATGATATTGACCACATCACCTATGATATTGACCACATCACCTATGATACTGACCACATCACCTATGATACTGACCACATCACCTATGCTATTGACCACAACAACTATGGTATTGACCACATCACCTATGATATTGACCACATCACCTATGAAATTGCACACCACACCTATGATATTGACCACATCACCTATGATATTGACCACATCACCTATGATACTGACCACATCACTTATGATATTGCACACCACACCTATGATATTGACCACATCACCTATGGTATTGACCACATCACCTATGATATTGACCACATCACCTATGATATTGCACACCACACCAATGATATTGACCACATCACATATGATATTGACCACATCACCTATGATATTGCACACGACAACTATGATACTGACCACATCACCTATGATACTGACCACATCACCTATGATATTGACCACATCACCTATGATACTGACCACATCACCTATGATACTGACCACATCACCTATGATATTGACCACATCATCTATGATACTGACCACATCATCTATGATACTGACCACATCACCTATGATATTGACCACATCACCTATGATATTGACCACATCACCTATGATATTGACCACATCACCTATGATATTGACCACATCACCTATGATATTGACCACATCACCTATGATATTGACCACATCACCTATGATATTGACCACATCACCTATGATATTGACCACATCACCTATGATATTGACCACATCACCTATGATATTGACCACATCACCTATGATATTGACCACATCACCTATGATATTGACCACATCACCTATGATATTGACCACATCACCTATGAAATTGCACACCACACCTATGATATTGACCACATCACCTATGATACTGACCACATCACCTATGATACTGACCACATCACCTATGGTATTGACCACATCACCTATGCTATTGACCACATCAACTATGGTATTGACCACATCACCTATGATATTGACCACATCACCTATGATACTGACCACATCACCTATGATATTGCACACCACACCTATGATATTGACCACATCACCTATGGTATTGACCACATCACCTATGATATTGACCACATCACCTATGATATTGCACACCACACCAATGATATTGACCACATCACATATGATATTGACCACATCACCTATGATATTGCACACCACAACTATGATACTGACCACATCACCTATGATATTGACCACATCACCTATGATACTGACCACATCACCTATGATACTGACCACATCACCTATGATATTGACCACATCATCTATGATACTGACCACATCATCTATGATACTGACCACATCACCTATGATATTGACCACATCACCTATGATATTGACCACATCACCAATGATATTGACCACATCACCTATGATATTGACCACATCACCTATGATATTGACCACATCACCTATGATATTGACCACATCACCTATGATATTGACCACATCACCTATGATATTGACCACATCACCTATGATATTGACAACATCACCTATGGTATTGACCACATCACCTATGATATTGACCACATCACCTATGATATTGCACACCACACCAATGATATTGACCACATCACATATGATATTGACCACATCACCTATGATATTGCACACCACAACTATGATACTGACCACATCACCTATGATATTGACCACATCACCTATGATACTGACCACATCACCTATGATACTGACCACATCACCTATGATATTGACCACATCATCTATGATACTGACCACATCATCTATGATACTGACCACATCACCTATGATATTGACCACATCACCTATGATATTGACCACATCACCAATGATATTGACCACATCACCTATGATATTGACCACATCACCTATGATATTGACCACATCACCTATGATATTGACCACATCACCTATGATATTGACCACATCACCTATGATACTGACCACATCACCTATGATATTGACAACATCACCTATGATACTGACCACATCATCTATGATACTGACTACATCACCTATGATACTGACTACATCACCTATGATATTGACCACATCACCTATGATATTGACAACATCACCTATGATATTGACAACATCACCTATGATATTGACCACATCACCTATGATATTGACCACATCACCTATGATATTGACAACATCACCCATAGAATGCCAATTGGTTTACAAATATGGGGCTAGCCCCATATACCTTATACCTCATGGTGTAAAAAAGTCTTTTACTTCCAGCAATATTTATAAATGTTATTGTTTCCACAGAGGAATGAAATTGATTCTTTAACAAGTCAGTTGAAAGACTGTCAAGAGGAATGCAGAAGTGTAGAAGGCATGCGTCAGACGACTTTAGATTGCCTCAGAGCTCTGGAGCATGAGCTTATTGATCTGCAGGATAAAGATCAGCACTTACTGGAAGCAAAGAGAAAGATCCATGATCTGCGAACACAGGTAAATAACATCAGTGGTGTTTTATAAACTCAACGCACGCCACCACACCTTTGTATACTTCCATGAGAAGTCATGCATAATACAAGTTGCTGGGTAACCTTCACTTGAGACATTTGGTCCAAACAACAAGGGTTCTCATACTGTCAACACACATAGTCTCCTCCCAACAAGACAGTCTAGTCGAACCCTAATGCCCCATTTAGAGTTTTGGCAAATAGGAAAGTCCCAGGCTGTAGCTGAAATGCAGTCAAAAGACAGAGACACAGAAACAAGGCATACAGAGTCTGGGGGAATCAGGGTGCCCCGTCTCCATTGTTATGGGAGAAAAGACAGGGTATTAACTCATGAAGAACATGAAAGTTTATTCATATTTGGTGTAGTTGTAATCTTTCTCTTTGAGTTGTCATGTAAATTAAAGTGTAAAGATGAGTCATTTCCATATGTTTTTCTTTCTTGTTGAAACTAAATGAGCTGCAAATGCTTTCAAGGAGAATATTTAAAAACTGTTACAAAGCAATATTAAAACAAAAGAAAGTTTGATAACAGTTATAGACAACGCATACTTACCTTTCATTCCTTACGAATGAAAGATTATATGTCAAGACCACACAATATCACTTTTCTTTAAGGGTTAAAGCTAACTTTTTATACATCAGTTTTTTTTAAAAGTTAACACTTACTTTTTACAACCACACAACATAAGTTTTCTGTAAAAATTAGCATGTACTTTTCACAACGTCATAACATAAGTTTTCTGTAAAAACAAGATGGGTAATCGAGTGTATCCACTTGGGTTCTGCACACCACATCCCTGGAACTCCACTTGCTTCAAGATTCTTTACTAGTTTTAGTTCAAGTCCTTGATGGACAATATATCTATGGTCCCATGGGGTGATATGGCAGACATCCTGCATGTGTTTCTTTACAACCTACAGGGGTAGTCTTTCAACAAATGCCACACTTTTTACCTTATGGCACTCACCATGGCATGTAAGAGGTGGTCCTTTTACCCATCACACCTAGCTTAATGTTCCCACATGCCTACATTCATTGATACCCCACCGATGGCAGGATTGTCCTTCCATCAGAAGTTATGGTTCAGTGACTAGCAAACAATGCTTCTGGGAAGAAAAAGTGACCCGGAAACTAGTCATTCACCTCATACTGCTGTGGTGTAATATGTTTGAAGACCTAACACTCAGCACCCAATCAGTAGTAACTGCTATGAGAATATTGGTACCTGCCTTTAACATTGTCATTTTAGCATAGTGGCCAACGCCTGGATTATCATAACCAGTCGGGTAGTGTTTGACTTATTTATACCCAGTTGGCTAATGTCTGACTTATTTATACCCAGTTGGCTAATGTCTGGCATGGTCTTTACTCAGTTGGATAGTTTCTGGCTTTTCTTTACCAGTTGGGTAGTAACTGACTTCATTTTACCCAGTTGGTTAGTAACTGACTTAATTTTGACCAGTTGGGTGGTGTCTGGCTTATCTATACCAAGTTGGCTAGTGTCTCGCTTATCTATACCAAGTTGGCTAGTGTCTGGCTTATCTATACCAAGTTGGCTAGTATCTGGCTTATCTATACTAAGTTGGCTAGTATCTGGCTTATCTATACCAAGTTGGCTAGTGTCTGGCTTATCTATACCAAGTTGGCTAGTGTCTGGCTTATCTATACCTAGTTTGCTAGTGTCTGGCTTATCTATACCTAGTTGGCTAGTGTCTGGCTTATCTATACCAAGTTGGCTAGTGTCTGGCTTATCTATACCAAGCTGGTTAGTGTCTGGCTTATCTATACCTAGTAGGCTAGTGTCTGACTTATCTATACCAATTTGGCTAGTGTCTGGCTTATCTATACCAAGTTGGCTAGGTCTGGCTTATCTATACTTAGGTGGCTAGTGTCTGGCTTATCTATAGTAAATTGGATAGTGACTGGCTTGGTCTGTAACCAGTTGGCTATTGTCTGGTTTGGTCTATACCCAGTTGGCTGACAATTATTTTACTGACCACAACACCTCCTGGATTTACCAAACCTAATAAACCAGGTGTCCGAGATTTCTCTAGGAAAGGAAATCAGCGAGGAAGTGAGCTGGTAATCTCATATCATAATGTCACCTAGTATTTGTGAAGTTCTGTCATTTCACATCCTAATGGCAGTATCTGGTCATAAAGTCAACATAATTTTTAACGCCATTATTATAGTATCTATGGCTATGAGATCTCTAGTTGACCTTATGCATTGTTACTTCTGGCCAGTTTGAGAGCAAGTGTGTTGATGTGAATAATGAGAAAACCAGGAGCTGTGAACTGGAGCTGACCTTAGGGAATACCATCTTAGAAAGAGACCGTGTAAAATATGACTTGAAGAAAGTGGAAGAAGAAAGAAATCAACTGAAGCCAGTAGTGGAAGAGCTTAGCAGGAAGCTTGAAGACCTAAGCAGAGCTGAAGTCAGAAAGTCATTCTTGGAGGAGCAGCTGAACAGTTTGAATAGTTTGTTCATTTCAAGGGTAACATTTCACTTGATCACTGGCAGTTCTAAGTAATTCACTGGTTTTTCTAGTTCTTGGGGACCTGGTTTTACAGGGCTTAGTTTTCACTTTTTTTTTTGGTTGGTGTGTTTCGTTATTTGCTGTTAATTATAAAAACATACTTCTTTATTTTATATTGCTAAGTTAAGAATTTTTAGTTCATTTTATTTATGCCTGCATGTTTGAAACATCTTTGTCTAACTTTTAGGAACTTTAAGGAGTTGCACAAAATTGTAATGACTCACTTTTTAACATGTTATTAGTACTTATCAGGATTGAATTAATTGTATTCCACATTAGCCTTTTGATATTGAGCATATCGGTTTATTGAATTGTTGTGTCTTAAACTCGTATGATTAGTTTTATTTTTCTTTAAAAGCCCTTTTGGCACATTCTTTAATTATTTGGCTTGATTTGTATTGTACTTCACTGACATTTTTTAATTGTTTAATTTGATTTAAAGGATTGTACAACCAGTGACATCTCTCTCTCTCTCTCTCTCTCTCTCTCTCTCTCTCTCTCTCTCTCTCTCTCTCTCTCTCTCTCTCTCTCTCTCTCTCTCTCTCTCTAATGAGTGTAAGTGTGTGTGTGTATGTGTGTGCCTGTGTAATAAAGAGAGAGAGAGAGAGAGTTGAGTGCACGCATGTCCTGTAACATGCTATTCCATATTTTTTGTGTATTTTCATCTTTCACATTATCATTTTGTATGTATGACACTTGATTTTATCATGTATAATATAACATTACTGTAATGTGTGTGAGAGAGAGAGAGAAAGAGAGAGAGAGAGAGAGAGAGAGTTAAATTGCATCACTAATTTTTAAGTTACAAAATGTATATGTACAATTTTTCTCCATTTTCTTTACAATTTTGCGACAATGCTCACGACAATCATCACTGTATGTGTGTGTAAAGTGTGGGAGTTTGATCATAATAGTAGGTTGGGGGAATGGGGGGATGTGTGTGTGGGTGGATTTGTGATGTGTGTGGGTGGGCGGGGTGGGATTGTGTGGGTGGGTGGGGGATTTGTGTGTGGGTATGTGCGGGATGTATGGGTTGGTGGGGAGATGTGGGTGAGTGGGTGGAGGAGGATATGTTGGTGGATGATTGATGGTGGGTTATGGTATGGGTGGGGGATATGTGTGGGTGGGGATAAATGGTGGGTGGGAGATGTGTGCAGATGGGGGTGGTTGTGGGTTTGGGGATGTGTGTGTGGGTGAGGGATGTGTCTTTGTATGGGATGTTTGAGTGGATGGGTGGGGAGTGTGTGTGTGGGTGGGAGATGTGTGGGTGAATGTGTGTGGGGGATGTGTTTGTGTTGGGGTAGGGGTGCGTGATGGGTGTGGGTGATGGATTTGGGGATGTGTGTGTGGGTGGGGGATATGTCAGTCTGGGTTGCAGTGTGTGTGGCTGGATGGAGGATGTATGTATGAGAAGTGAGGGTGATTGTAGTTGGAGGATGTGTGGATGAGGGGGGGGGGGGGGGGGAGGATGTATGTGTGTGCGTGAGGGATGTGTCTTTGGGATGTGTGTGGGTGTGGTATTGTGTGGGAGGGGAGCTGGGTGTGGATAATGGATGTGTGTGTGGGTGGGTGGGTGTGGATGGGTGTGCGGGTGGGTGAAGGATGTGTGTGAGGGTGGAGGATGTGTGTTTAGATGGGTGGTTGAGGTGTGTGAGTGTGGGTGGGTAGATAGGAGATGTATGTTTTGATGAGTGGGTGAAGGATGTGTTCGGTGTTAGTGGTTGAGGGATAAGTATGTGTGTCTAGGGATGTGTGAGGGGGTGAGTGTATGGGTTGGGGATGTGTGTGTGGGTTGTGTGTGCGTGGATGGGAGGTGTGTGTTTGTGAATGGGGGATGTGTCAGTGGGTGGGGATGTGTGTGAGGGATGTGTGTATGGGTGGGGAGATTGTGCGTGGGTGGGGATGTGTGTGTATATGGTTAGGGATGTGTTGCTGACGGATGGGTGGGTGGAGGATGTGTGGTTGGGTAGAGGATGTGTGGGTGGGTGATTGTATATGAGTAAGGGTGTGTGGTTATGGGATGTTTGGTTGGGGGATGGGTGGGTAGAGGATGTGTGAGTGGGTAGAGGATATGTGGGTGTTTGGGTATGTGTAGGTTAGGAGATGGTGGGGGTTGTTTGTAGGGGTGGGCTTGGGATCTGTGAGTGGGCTGGGGGAGATGGGAGATTATGTGTGTGGGTGCGGAATTTGTGTGTGGGTAGGTGCGGTATATGTGAGTTGACGGGGAGATGTGTGTGTGTGGGGGATGTGTGGCCGAGGATTGTGTGTTTGGCTGGGTGGTTGGAGGTGTGTTGATGGAGGAGGATATGTGGGTGAGTGATTGTTGGTGGGTAATGGGACAGGTAGAGGATATGTGAGTGGGTGGGGGACGTGTGTAGGTGGGGGGATGTGTGGGTTGGGGAATGTATATGTGCCTGGGGTGTGGGTGGATGGGATGTGTGGTGGATGAGAGGTGTGTGTGGGTGGGGAGATGTGTAGGTGTAGGGATGTGGTGGATGGGTGGAGGAATGTATGTGTGTGTGGATTATGTGTGTGGTTGGTGGGGGAGTAGGAGTGAATGGGGTATGTGTGGGTGGGTGGTGGATGTGTCTCATAACATAGTAATATGCATTATTTATGTTTACAAAATTCATGTGACAATGTTTTTTCCTGTGCACTGTTGATGAAAGAAAGATGAGTGATTGGAAGGGCCGAATGTAAGACGGGCCTGCGTGCCCAATTTGTTACCCTTTGAAAATAAAGTCTGTTCGTTCGTTCGTTCGTTTGTTCGTTCTCTCTCTCTCTCTCTCTCTCTCTCTCTCTCTCTCTCTCTTTCTCTCTCTCTCTCTCTCTCTCTCTCTCTCTCTCTCTCTCTCTCTCTCTCTCTCTCTCTCTCTCTCTCCTCTCTCTCTCCTCACTAACTGTTGAAGTACAAGATAAACATATATTAAGTAATGGTGTGGTTAGAGAGAATAAATCTTGTACTGTTACGTTAACATTATAATACCCTATTTATAGCATACTTGAGAAAGGTTGAATGAGGTAGATAAGCAAATAATGTTTTCATATTTAAAAAAAAAAAACAATTGCGTGATAGTTGTTATTTCTTATTGGTGAGCTTCAACAATTTCAAGAGAACTAATGTTGAAGTTTGTTCCTAAGTATATTGTGAGAACTTAATTAATATGCACTGGTTTTATGTTGTACATAACTATTGTTTATTGTTTATTTAGGCAGAGAAAACAAAAGAGGTTTATGAAGAGAACCTGATTTTGCGGGATCATTTGCAACAGAGTGAGGCAGAACTCTTGCGTCTGAGAAATCTGTGTGATGATTTCAACAACCTTTCCGCAAGAGTACGTTTTCTCTCGGCTTGTTTGATATTCATATTTTGTGTCAGCTACAAGTGTTAAACCAGTAGGGAATTTACTTGATCCTAGAAATATACTGCTCTGGAATCATGGAGGAAATTGGAGTAAAGGCACTAACTAGTCAATAGGCACTGCAATTTCAATAACCTCTCCCCACAACGCCTAACAGCATAAGTGGAAGACAACAAAACATGTGTTGTAATATGATGGCAGAATAGATTGACACTTTTGTTTTATTTTAATTTTTAAACAATTGACCATTTCTTTTCTGTTTTAACCACACACAGTTAACAAGACTGCCTGCTGCAGGCACTATTTGTTTTCACTGCCTGCCTCCAATGACCATGCTTCAGTCCTGAGACAATTCTGAAAATCTTCAGTACCCATGTTATGAGGTTGGGTCAACCCCCAGCACCATATTGGGGAGATACAAGAAAGGCAGTGAGGGTGGAAACTGGCCACCACACCTCATTATAGAGAGCTGTGGTAGCTTTGTGGCTAGACAATCACCTATTGGCCCTGTGGTCATGGGTTCAAATCTGCATTGGGGTGGATTGTTACAGGTTGACCCAGCCTAAAATGGGTACCAAGAAATATGTTGAGAAGTAAAGTTGACTGGGTTATTATTGACCAAACACCCAGCGAATGCTGATGGTCTATACAAATATGGGTCTAACACCATATGCCCAATGCATGTCAAAGGGTCCTTTACTTGTTTCACTTACCTCACTATGCCATCATCTATAATATGTCATCATTATCATCATTTACTTGTTTCACTTACCTCACTGTGCCATCATCTATAATATGTCATCATTATCATCATTTACTTGTTTCACTTACCTCACTATGCCATCATCTATAATATGTCATCATTATCATCATTTACTTGTTTCACTTACCTCACTATGCCATCATCTATAATATGTCATCATTATCATCATTTACTTGTTTCACTTACCTCACTATGCCATCATCTATAATATGTCATCATTATCATCATTTACTTGTTTCACTTACCTCACTATGCCATCATCTAAAATATGTCATCATTATCATCATCATCTACCACTTTTGCTGTCAAGCAACGTGGGGAGGAATAGTTGACCCTCTAGTGCCTGGTGGGTGGCACTGGATAGTGTCATTCCGTGTGTACATTGTCTTTGATGTTGTCAATCCATTTTCTTCTCAGGCTTCTTCTAGCTTTCGTAGCAGATCTTCTTTGGTGTAGCGCCAGTGCTGGTAGTTGATGGTGGTGCATTCTAACAAGATGGCTGATCCATTTTGTCTTCTGCCTTTCAATATTTATGGCACAAGGTGTTGATCCCATTGTCTGTCTGATAGATCATTTCTTATTCGGTCTTGGATAGTTAAGTTGGCAGCTGTCCTCAGGCATCTCATCTCACAGGTGTTGATTATGCGTACATGTGGATAATGTTCAAGTTTGATTTGTGTAGCATAAGGTTGGTGTGAATATGCTTTTTATTACCCGTCATTTTGTGGACATAGTAAATTTGGATGTTTCCTTGTGGGTGATAGATGATATAAAAGGGTACTTGCTTTTTGACATCTGATTTTGATTTCTCTGTCTAGTCTGCCATGTTCTGTGATCATACTTCCTAGATATTTAAATTCTTTGACTTGTTTCAGAGATGTACTATTTATCAGTATATTTAGTGGGCCAGTGTTGACCTACTTTTCTTCAGTTTTGGTTGAATTTTTTTAAATATTGTATGTGCTGCATGTTAAACTCAGCTTATTTATATGATTTTGCGCTGTACCTTCATCACTATAAGTATATGTGAAGGCCTAAATACATCATCTCTAACACAACGGATACCTTTACTCATCATTGAAATATCAATATGGAAACCAATTATAACTAAAAATCAGTATGTGAGTGCCATCCTTTCTTCCATATGAGACCATTATTGTTCAACTGGCAGGGCTGGAAGATCATATTACATAAGATCATACTCAAGATTGTTTCTGCCTGATAACAGTGAGAAACAGTTATACCAAAGCAGTAATGGAAATAACTCTTATTATTGATTATAGATAAGATGCATTGAAATATGCCCGGCAATAAATCATGCAATCTATTGTTTGTGTCTTTGTTATTCAAATTCACTATAGGAAAACATCGTTTTGAAGACAGTATTGCCTGTAATCAGTATTCTACAACAGGACAGGCTCACAACAGCTTGTGCAGCATATTTGTTAATGCCTTATATAATATAAGAAGAGGGAATCCATGAAGATGGTAGAGGAAGTGGATCTAGATCTGAAAGAACTGATATTGGGAAATGGAGCAACATCACTGAAGATAGAGAGAAATGGAAACAGGCTGCTTTTATAAAGCTGAAGAAAAGATGAAGACTTAGCCCACCACAGGGCTTAATGTCCGAGCTCAGTTATGAAAGTTTCAGTTATTATTATTCTTCTTTCTTCCATTATTCCTCCAGTGGGGCATATGTCCTCACCAACTCACTTCAAGGCTTCCCTCTTCCAGCTCCATCTATGCTCTACCCAAATTAAAGTATTGCATAAAATGACATAAAAAGAGCTGTACACTTTTTTTGTTTCAAGTTTGATGAGATGGAACACCAGAAGCAGCAGGCAGCCAACATGGTACGTCCTCTACAAACAAAGCTGGAACATTTAGCCAGGAAGTGTCAAGAAAAGGTAACATCTATGCAGATTTTGTTATTTATTTTTACACGGTGCAGATTGTGATATGCTGTTATATGTAAATATATTATATACTATTTCATGTTTAAATAGTGGGATTTATAAGGTGCTGTAATTTTTCAGATGTTGAACCAACTCTTGACAAATCTTTTAATCTGAGATGTATATAATAATTTAGTGCTTTTTTGTTTAAAAATCAGTCTGGTCAGTATGCGTTTTTTTTTTCTTTCCAGTTTGCAAATTAGCTGACTATTTGAATAAAATAAAGGTATTGATATAGTCCCCAATTATATATTTACAACATTACATGTTCTAGCCTTTTATCAGCATATAAAAAGCATGAAACAAAATAGAGGAGTGTGTGTGTGTGCATGCATGCAAGTAGACATTTCTTGTTAAATCTTTGGGTGATGCTCATGATTTTCTAGTCTCATGCTTAACTTTGCCCATCTAGGATGCTCTTCTGCATCGTCTTGGGGCTGAACTTCGCCGTAGTACATACAGACCATCGAGTGCACTTGATGACCTAGGACGTCTGGAAACAGTTATGAATCAAGAAGACTACAATACAGTATGTTATTTCTACCTTTCTGGGTGTTTTTTTTTCAAAAATTGTAGATTGTTCTTATTCTTATAGTGCATGCTGTGTGGTGTTGGTGATCATATCTGTCCACAGCCCTCCTCTGTCTCGTGTGGTGCTAATAATTTCTGATACTGAGGTTCCTCATACCTTTAATTTTTCTTGTTCGCTTCTTCTTCTTCCCTCTCATACCTTTAATTTTTCTTGTTCACTTCTTCTTCTTCCCTCTCATACCTTTAATTTTTCTTGTTCGCTTCTTCTTCTTCTTCCCTCTCATACCTTTAATTTTTCTTGTTCGCTTCTTCTTCTTCTTCCCTCTCATACCTTTAATTTTTCTTGTTCGCTTCTTCTTTTTCCCTCTCATACCTTTAATTTTTCTTGTTCGCTTCTGCTTCTTCTTCTTCCCTCTCATACCTTTAATTTTTCTTGTTGGCTTCTTCTTCTTCCCTTGATCTTCCATTAGAGTATAGGCTCTCAACTAACTCAGGCCAAACCATCCTATCTTGTGCAATCTTCTGTAATTCCCTCCATGTCCTCCCCATCCTCCCTAAATTATTCGACTCTATCTCTAATTCTCTTCTCCGTGTGTTTTAGATCATGAAATGTTTATTCGCAAAGCCAGAAAAGCAGTTTTAGTTAATCAGTTCTATATATTTAGACCATCAAGCTTTTATTGCATAAAATTAATCTTTGCTCCATTTCAAGTCATCATCAATACTCACATATGAAAAGCATTACACCAGTTAAGAAACCTGTAGACAAAATTAAGAATCCTCTGTTTACATCACTCATTAATTTAAACTTGCTACTGCCCAGGTTCCCTACATAGCTAGAGGATCACACTTGTATTGTTGATACTTCATCTGGAGACACTTGTTCTAATCTGTATCAAATACAAACATTCACAGATTTGTGTAAGCATATCTTGAGCTGAGGTCAGCATAGCTAAATGGATATGGACACTTGCTCTTAAACTTCCAGTGTGCTGATGCCGAGGTAGTGGATTCAACCCCTATACGGTTTAGTTGGACTAAAATGTTTACTTCTCATCCTTGACTTTGGGATGCAAATTACAAGTACCTCAAATGTCAGAGTGGGTTTGCCTGATAGCCAGGGATATTGGTAATAGGGAAAGCTAATCCACACACAAACATCAGTCCACTGCACTATCCACTACTGGCGACTACTAGAAATAGTAGTACATGTATGGACTACGCTTGAATTCAAAATGAGCGAACAAAAGAAATTTAATTAATAAGTATTCACTCGCCAAAAAAAAAAAATTCATAAATAAATAATGAAACTAGTTTTCTTTGAAGGATATGTACCCATGTAATATTCTAATACTGCTGCATTTAGTGTTTTCAGTGAACTCAAAAAGATTGTTATATTTTATACATATGTAACAATTAGTAACAAATACCTTTAGTAAATAACATATTTATTTATAATAAATATTATATTAGTGACGTTCATTTGAAACTCGTTCCAATGGCTTTATTACAAAAGCATGAAAGAAACATTAACAGGTGTGGTAGAATTAAACAAAGCATTCATTTTGAATGATTTATGCACCATGGGTTGGTCAAAAGAAGTCGTAGTAGGCATTCAGGCAAGCATCCCATTGCTTAGGTAGGCGGCGAATGCCGTCCGCAAAAAAGGATTGTGGTTGCTCACTGAACCAAGTGTTTACAGCGTTCATTACGTTTGCATCTGTGTGAAATCGTTGCCCCTTGAGAGCTTTTTAGAGGTCCAAATAAATTAAAATCACCTAGTGACAAATCAGGACTATTGGCTGGATGTAGAATTTCCCACTTCTTCCTTGCTAATGCTTCCTGCACAATTTTTGCGACATGAGGATGAGCATTATCGTGCAACAAAATCACACCGCGAGAAAGCATGCCAGGTCGTTTATTCTTGATGGCTTTTCGCAGCTTGTCTAGTGTTTGCAAGTAGTGGGTAGAGTTGATGTTGACACCAGGTTCTTTAAAGCCAGCCAACAATAGCCCTTCATGGTCAAAAAATGCGCTCAGCATAACCTTACCAGCGGAAACCTGTAACTGAAATTTTTTGGCTTTTGGTGATCCAGCATGCTTCCATTGCATGCTCTCTCTTTTGCTGCTCGGCTCAAAGTGGTGACACCATGATTCATCGCCTGCCACTATGTAGAAGAGAAATGCATCATCCCATGCATTCCTCGTTTTGGTGGTCAGTCAACATCCGTGGTACCCACTGTGAACACACTTTCCGATATTGCAGTTTTTTACTAACGACCTTTTGAATTGTCCCAATTGACACATCAAATTCTTTTGCTAGTGAACATATGCTTCGACAACGGTTCATCTGTACTGCTGTATCAATTTTGGCAATGTTTTTTTTCTGTTGCAACAATATGCACTTGACATTCTTTCCGAAACATTTGCGCCAAGTCTGTCGCTGCTGTCTTCGACACACACTTGTTACCGTACGCTGCCTGCATTCTTCAGTGAATGTCCACTGGTCGACATCCTTCAAATGAAAGAAACTGAATCACTGCTCTTTGAGCTTCTTTGGATGGATTTTAGATCAACCCATTTTCTCAACGGTCAGAAACAGAACCTATGCATTATGGGACGATAAGCCCATGCTCTTTTATTCATTGGTCAGTACTCATCACATGACTATGACATGATCATGCTCAATGTATGCAATTACATGTGGTGCGGCACGAACGGATTTCAAATGAGCGCCCCTTATAATTCATTGTTTACATGATCATGAAAAATGCTTTTTGCTTTAGTTTAATTAATTATACGATCAATAGAATGTTTGTTACATTAATTCCATTATGTGATCATGGACAATACACCCACATCTTGTGTATGTTGAAGTGATGTCTTCAGTACTCTACAAAAGTGTACTTCTTGAATATGTGTGTGTCTTATAATAGTATATTTGTACACACAAATAAAGTTTACATTGTGGAGTAAAAAATCATAATATTTTTACAGGATTTCCCACAAGTTGTCAATAGACCAGTTCCATTAAGACCTGAACAATATCAAGGCCATTCACCAACCTCATCTGTGGAGGAACTAGAATTCAACTATCCCTACAGTGACACAGATTCTGCACCAGCCACCATTTCAAAACGAAAACGCCCAAAACCTTACATCAGCAACAGACCACGATCAGCAGATACTTTTGGCTCTGGACCTGGGATTCAGCGAGGGCCCCATGCACACTCTCGCTCTGTCCTCGAGGTCAGGAGGTTAAAGGAACATCCAGGTTTTGCAGGATTGGAGGCGGCACAGTGTCATTTTGTGGCTATAGCTGATTATGACCCTGTCCTATTTTCTCAGTCAGGCAGACCAGGGCTGGAGTTGGGATTGAGAGAAGGACAGATGGTTCTTGTTACAGGTATGCTCGTGTGTAGGTTGTTATAAGACTGTCAAAGTCATTTGTATTGTACTTGGTATGGAAGCATACAATTATCCTGTTATTATTTCAATTCATTTATTCAGTAGCATGTCCTTTGCAGAATCTTGCTCCCATAACAACCTTCCAGAAAACTTCTCAGTCATAAGCAAGATGTCCCACATCCAATACACCCATCTGGAGATCATCTGCCACATCCTGCAACCATCTTCTCTTTGGCCTTCCACTTCCTCTCTTCCCGGGCATATACCTCTCCATTATTGTTCTCTCCACATTTTTATGATTTCGTTTTAACAAAACAATTATCACTGTATGTTCTTCTTTTGGTGCCTTTCATCTGCCAGTGGAGCAGAAGCCCTTAACGATCTCACGCAAATATGTTCATGATTGTTTGCATTTTGGCAGCTAAAGTTTTCTACGGACGAGAGGTAGCCAAACTCATGCCAACAGTCCTTAGTCACCTCTTGGGACATGCATGGGAAGCTATAGTGTTGTATTCTTTGCTTCCCATATGGGTCCTGGGCACACAGACATCACTATTTCTTGGAGAGACAGAACAAGTTCCTTATCATTTACTTATGGTCCGGTTTGGTTTTTAAACTGACTAATGTTACACAATTTTTCCTACCTGTATGACCCATTGCAGCGCATATTTGTTTTGTTTTTTTTTCTATTATAATTTGAATATTTAATCTTTCTCTGTTCACAATTATAACTTGAATGATTAGTCTCCCTCTGTTCACAACTTAACTTGAATGTTTAGTCTTTCTCTATCCACAACTTTAACTTGAGTGTGTAGTCTCTCTGTTCACAATTGTAACTTGAATGTTTAGTCTCCCTCTGTTCACAACTTAACTTGAATGTTTAGTCTCTCTCTGTCCACAACTTTAACTTGAATGTGTAGTCTCTGTCTGTTGGCAACTTTAACTTGGATCTGTATTGGCCTCCTATTCAAGACTGTTTTTGTTCTTATATGTAATTATCTCATCTTACAATTCTGGTGAGGTAGAACTATAATAAGATATTGATAGGGATATCTCATTCAGTCAGTAAGATGGTGTACCTGTCTCATTGTTTTGGATATTTTCTTTGGTTGGAAGCTTAGGCATTTAAAACATTGTTTGCAGAATAGTAGCTAAGAGATAACAATAATATAAATTGTATTCATTAATCTTATATTTCAGGTCCGATGGATAGAACTGGGTATTTTGAAGCTGAGGTTAATGGAAGAATAGGACTTGTTCCTGCCAACTATTTGCAGCCTGTCCATCGAATGTCAAACTACCACAGCGATTCAAGGTTGTTTCCTTCATATGATCAAAGATCTGAACAGATGACTGAAATGTTCCAACACTTGTATCCAGAACCGTCCACAACAGTCAAAGGTGTGCATGCTGCTTCACCCCAGCTAGGTTTTTCTGATAAAACATGTCTCCAGCTGTGTTTTATATTGCTATATGACATTGAAGTAACATGTCTATTCTAAAGTAAAGTAACCCATTATAAATGCCAGTATATGAAGAATATGGTGTTAGGCGCATATTGTTTATGATGCTCATGGTTTAATGTAATTGTTATTACTCTGCCACTTTCATTTCCCAGTGACATTTTTGTCACTTATGTTATGAGGCTGTGTCACCACTATACATTGTTTCTTTCACTGGGTTTGGGAAAAGCCATAGTGTCACCCTGCGCCTTAAGAATAATATGCATGATATTTTGTTTCAGGACATTTTTCTTTTCCGTATCATCAAGTGCCTTGTCAACTGACATGGATACTATGGCTTCTCCATATTTTGCAATCTCCAACAGCAGGTATCAGTTGATGTGCTGACACTTTTCCATGTCATGACAAAAGGCTGTCCAGAATCTTCTGTCATTGTTTTCCTCTATCTCTCTGTCCATAAATCTTTCCAATTGTCACATGTTCCAGTTTTTCTCTTCTCATAAAGTGGCCAGAAAATGGTGACTGCCTCTTTCTGATGTTTGTGATAAGCTGTCTTCTTATCTTAGCCTCTTTCAAGGCATTCAGATTACTCATTTTGGGTGCACATCTCTAAGGCCTGGAGGAATTGTTGCTTGTTTACTGTACTAGTTGTCCAACAATCACAGCCATATGTTAAAACTATGTAACATGCAAGAACTCTTGTTCTAACCTCCAGTGACAGATTTATTAGATAGAACGTTGTTCATTTTATAAAATGCAGATTTTGTTCTTTATCTGTGTGATACATCTTTCTTATATCTGATGTTATTCTTGTACCTAGATTCTTGAATTTCTTCACTTGCCTCAAATTAATACAATTTATTTTAATTTTACATTTTGGTATGATCCATTTCAGTGATATTACTATGACTTTTGTCTTCCTATTATTCCATCCGAGGCGCATGTGTTAACTTTCTACTGACACTGTATCTATCATTGTCTGTAATTGCTTCTGACTTGTTGCTATCAAGACAGTATCATCAGCTTAGTGTAAGCTATTTGTATTATGACCACCAATCAGTATATCTGGCATATTTTCTATGTTATAAAGCTGTTTAAATGATAAAGCTGTGGATTGTGACATGCTCATTTGTGTTGCAGGCAGTCAGAATGTCCATAGAGAAGGGAAACATGTGCAGACATGTGATGCAGGGAGATCAAAAAGCACACAGAACTTGCTTCCAGACCCACCCTGTAATCTCCATGTGAGGAGTATCATTAATGAAACTAGCATCTTGTTGTCATGGTCACCGCCCAGACTAGACAACAGAGGAAACAACAGTGGCATGAAGTTGTTAGGGTTTATGGTATGTTTTCTGTGATGTTTGGGTTGCTTCCCTTCTCTTTTCTGGTAACTGTGATGTTTGGGTTACTTCCCTTCTCTGATATGTTTTCTGGTAACTGTGATGTTTGGGTTACTTCCCTTCTCTTTTCTGGTAACTGTGATGTTTGGGTTACTTCCCTTCTCTGATATGTTTTCTGGTAACTGTTGATGTTTGGGTTTATTGATGATTTTACTTCCCTTCTCTGATATGTTTTCTGGTAACTGTGATGTTTGGGTTTATTGATGATTTTACTTCCCTTCTCTGATATGTTTTCTTGTAACTGTGATGTTTGGGTTTATTGATGATTTTACGTCCCTTCTCTGATATGTTTTCTGGTAACTGTGATGTTTGGGTTTATTGATGATTTTACTTCCCTTCTCTGATTTGTTTTCTTGTAACTATGATGTTTGGGCTTGTTGATGATTTTACTTCCCTTCTCTGATATGTTTTCTTGTAACTATGATGTTTGGGCATGTTGATGATTTTACTTCCCTTCTCTGATATGTTTTCTTGTAACTATGATGTTTGGGCTTGTTGATGATTTTACTTCCCTTCTCTGATATGTTTTCTTGTAACTATGATGTTTGGGCTTGTTGATGATTTTACTTCCCTTCTCTGATTTGTTTTCTTGTAACTATGATGTTTGGGCTTGTTGATGATTTTACTTCCCTTCTCTGGTGTTTTCTTGTAACTATGATGTTTGGGCTTGTTGATGATTTTACTTCCCTTCTCTGATATGTTTTCTTGTAACTATGATGTTTGGGCTTGTTGATGATTTTACTTCCCTTCTCTGATGTTTTCTTGTAACTATGATGTTTGGGCTTGTTGGTGATTTTACTTCCCTTCTCTGATGTTTTCTTGTAACTATGATGTTTGGGCTTGTTGATGATTTTACTTCCCTTCTCTGATATGTTTTCTTGTAACTATGATGTTTGAACTTGTTGATCATTTTACATCCCTTCTCTGATATGTTTTCTTGTAACTATGATGTTTGGGCTTGTTGATGATTTTACTTCCCTTCTCTGATATGTTTTCTTCTAACTATGATGTTTGGGCTTGTTGATGATTTTACTTCCCTTCTCTGATTTGTTTTCTTCTAACTATGATGTTTGGGCTTGTTGATGATTTTACTTCCCTTCTCTGATATGTTTTCTTCTAACTATGATGTTTGGGCTTGTTGATAATTTTACTTTCCTTCTCTGATATTTTTTCTTGTAACTATGATGTTTGGAATTGTTGATAATTTTACTTCCCTTCTCTGGTATGCTTTCTTGTAACTGTGATGTTTGGGTTTATTGATGATTTTACTTCCCTTCTCTGATATGTTTTTGTGTAACTAAGATGTTTGGTCTTGTTGATGATTTTACTTCCCTTCTCTGATATGTTTTTGTGTAACTAAGATGTTTGGGCTTGTTGATAATTTTACTTCCCTTCTCTGGTATGTTTTCTTGTAACTGTGATGTTTGGGTTTATTGATGATTTTACTTCCCTTCTCTAATGCTTTCTTGTAACTGATGTTTGGTGTTATCAATGATTTTACTTACCTTCTCTGGTATGCTTTCTTGTAACTGTCATGTTTCAGTTTATTGATGATTTTACTTCCCTTCTCTTGTATGTTTTCTTGTAGCTGTGATGTTTGGGTTTATTGATGATTTTACTTCCCTTCTTGTAACTGTGATGATTTGAGTTTATATATGATTTATTTATCTTCTCTGGTATGTTTTCTGGTAACTGATGTTTGGGTTCATTGATGATTTTACTTACCTTCTTTGGTATGTTTTCTTGTAACTGTGATGTTTGGGTTTTATTTATGATTTTACTTCTCTCTTATATGTTTTCTGGTAACTATGATGTGTGGGTTTATTGATGATTTTACTTCCCTCCTCTGGTATGTTTTCAAACATTTGAGTTGGCTGTGTTTATTGTCAGCTTTTATATTTTCCATCCTTTGTCTTCTTTCATGTAACCGTAATTTTTAGGTTTATTAATGATTTTACTTTCTGTATCTGGTATGTTTTCATGTATTTGTCATGTCTAGATTTATTGATGATTTTACTTCAATCTTTTTTTTTTTTTTTTTTTGCTTTTATGCATCTGTAATATATTTATTTGTTTATCATTTTACTTCCCAACTCTGGTAGGATTTCATGTAACTGATATTTTCAGTTATAGATGATTTTACATCTCATTTTTGGGTATGATTTCTTTAACTAATATTTTAGTTTATTGGTAATTTTTCTTCCCACTTGAAATCGGTTTTCATGGAACTGTGATGTTTGGGTTTATTGATGATTTTATTTTATTTTACTGTTGTGTTTTTATAGATTTGTGATGTCTGGATTTATTGATAATTTGACATTCACTTTTATATGTTCATATCTTTTTTTATTACTATTATGACATTTTCAATAGCAATGCATAGTAACAGGAACACAGATTTTTTCTTTAACAATTTATTTTCTGACATGTACAAAGACTGTTGGGAAGTGTTCATAATTTCTTAGAACTAGATTTCTTTTAAATATTTTTTTTTCTCAGCTGTGTACCATACAATCGTTTCCAAGCATGAAACTGTGTATCTGATCTTGAAATTAAATATTCATCAAAGTTTATAGAACATGAGAGTTATTTAACAAGTGCTGATCAAAGATCTGTTTTCATAATGTAATTTATGTAAAGTTGAAACTGAAAAATTTTTTAGGGATTATACCCCGGACCACTGTCGAAAAGAAAGTTCTTCACCCACCATCACACAACAGACTATTTATAATCCCTTATTGATATCTCACTGATAAAGTGTTTGTGAGGATCTATTATTTCACACCTCTATAGCATTACCTGTAGTTATCAGTGTACATATCCTGCTGGTTTTTGACTTTATGCCATTTGTTTTGTCCTGCCTCTAGGTCTACCTAGATAACCAGGAGTACATGAGAATTCTCAACCCCAAGATTTGTGAAACAATCATGGAGAACCTTAACCTGGAGCAGCCACATCATCTAGCTGTGCAATCCCTGTACACCGACGGACATGTCTCAGCAAGGACAGAACTGGTCTTTGAAGGAATCGTTAGAATGGTTCAGGGAAAGGCCAGCACACAAAGAGCTGCAGGCAAAGAGGACTTAGACACTGACTTGTCATCTGTTCTGAGTAATGTCCACTATAAACGAGGTCATCGGAAAACGGTAAGTAGCAACTAGAGTGCCTGTTTCATTTAGCAGCGCATTGCTTTTTACTTACTAGTTATGTAAACTTCTCCGTAAATCAAGCACAACTGGAGAGGCATCTGATCATCAAAAGGGTTCCCCCTTCCACGAATGTTTTGACGTATTTATTTGTTACACTCTCAGGGGGCAAGCCCACCCAGGTCATGACTCCCAGGTGTCTTTCTCCTGTTCATAAGGGGATAAAAGGCCAGAGAATTGGGTTGTAATCTCATATGCTTCAGTCTTCTTTCTGCAGAGAGACTTGCTGAAAGTATCACACAGAACACGGAACAAGTCTGGTGCTCCAGCAACAACCGTGTATCAGTATGTTATCGATGATTGCACTTGCCCCACAAATTTGCCTCAGTATATGCCAGCCTGAAAGCCACCCTGGCCTCAAGAAGATGAAGATCAGGCAAGCAGTGCATCAGTGCTTGCTTCTCAAGGCACCGTTGATTTGAATGGGAAAAAGTCAGCTTCTTTCTCTGGCTGTCCTGCCTCTATCACAACCTCCATGGACAAGAAGGACATTCCTTGCACCATTGAATTACCTGTTAACCTATTTGTACAATTATAAAATATTACCTTTACACAAGTTTTCAATTTGCAACAACAGATGAGAGACAGAATCAACAATTTGTGTAATTTTTAACTTTTACTTTAAAAAAAAAAAAAATGATTTGAGTGGATCAGTGATAGTTTGAATGAAAGTTCTCTTAAAAATATACTTCAGACACTGCTCACTGCATAAGTTGTCTACACATTTGTAAATATTTGAAATATTTAAGTTTAAGTTAGTTGTGTATCCTTTACAGTATGTTGCAGTCAACCCCGGCATTTATTTAGCTGTTTGTAATTTCTTGGCAATTTACGTAACTTCTTTTATTTATATGTTCAGTTCTGTTAACTCTGCCAGTTTTATTTGCTGCAAGCAGTTTGTTTTCTTCTCTACCACTGTTTGTTGTTGTTTGTGTGCTGATGAAGGCTGTAGCCACAAGGCCCTTTCTGTCACTTGTTATTGTGTAATCTTTCTGCTTCTTGTTTCCCTTGATTGATTTTCTATCACTGATGCTCTTTCTCCAGTCCTTGACATATAACTTCAGATTTTCTTCCATGCTGTCTTTCATGTTATTCTTGGATTCCATGTTTACATTTAAAACAGGCACATTTCTTCCTATTTTTAAACATCTGCTGTGTCATTTTCACTGTTTACTTGTTGCTTTTTCCATCGTTGAAATCAAGATGAACAGTGGTTAAAATGATACATCTGCTGTAATGTTTGTTCATGTTTTCTTGTGCAGATGATGGCACTGTATGACTACAACCCTGAGAAGCAGTCTCCACATGACTACACTTCATTTGAACTGGCTTTCCCAGCCGGCCAGCTTCTGTATGTCTATGGACAGCCTAGACCAGATGGATTCTTCCATGGGGAGGTATAGCAGAGTTCACATTACACAGTTTGGGTTTATTTTTAAGAAATACAATTTTCATATCTACAGAAAATGAAGAGTATCTTATGCAATAAGTCACTGTCACTGAATGTAAGAAAGAGAGTGCTGAAGCGCTATGTAGAACCAGTTTTGTTGTATGGCAGTGAATCGTGGAATGTAAATGAACAAAGTAAGATGAAATTAGAAGCAACAGAGATGTGGTTCTTGAGACGAATGTTGTGAATTCCTTGGACTGCCAGAGTAACTAACAACGACTGCCTGAAACAGGCTAATGAAACTAGAACATTATATACAATAAGAAAGAGACAAACAGCTTTCTCCAGTAATGTGATGAGAAGAGAGGCATTGGAGAACATCGTGACAACTGGAAAGATTGAGGGGAAGAGAGGCAGAGGCAGACCAAGAGAAATGATGCTCGATGGATTGAGATGGTGGCATGGAGGAATACCATCAGCAGAGTTTATCCAGAACACCAAAGACTGAGATCTGTGGAGAGCCATGAACGCCTACGCTAGCTGGCAGGGCACTTGATGATGACTCATATTCAATCTGTCACAAGTAGGTTATGTGTGAGTTCTGTTTTTGTTTCTCTTGCTGGAAATTGTGATGCTGTCCTAAGCCAAAAGCTTGGCAAAACAGTGCAACACAGCACGCTTATACACAACAGAGAAAAAATTGCCAACACCCACTTCATTTGAGGGCAAACTCCATGGAGATATCAACAAGCTTAAATTGATTCATGCTTTCTTTGGATTTATTCACATTGATGTCTGAAGGTGTATGAAAAAGAAGAAGAATACATAAATAACTCATTTAGCAGTGATAACAGTAAATGTCTGTATTGAACTTTATAAATAGTGAATACTAAGGTGTTAATGAATGGTTAATATTGAACAGTTCAAATGAATCATGACTTTTTTGTTTGGCTTTTGCTAACAGATTGAGGGCAAGCGAGGGCTAGTTCCAGCTTGCTTTGTAGAGGATGTATCAGAGAGGACTCAAGTGAGTTTACCTGCCTGTCAGAAGTCGTTGTTTATATTATGTAGCATGCTAGTTGATTACCACACACTGATTAACTACCTAGGTAAAGCATTTTACAGTTCCTGCTGGTATAGAGGTGTAAGTGTTAGGCTTCATATAAATTAGGTCATAACATTATGAAGTGGGGTCACCATTTGCATTTGTTTTGTAGCCGAAATCTCTTAATGTGTAACTTTTGAGTCGACTCCATAGTCGTGGTAGCAGGTGTGTCTGTTAATCTTTCTAATTGTTCAGAATGTTCCAGTTGTTCTCATAATGTGGCCAGAAAAGTTCATGGCCAGTTTCTGATGTTTGTGGTGAGTTAATTTGTGTCCGGACCGCTTGGTGTGAATTATATATGTGTCATAGCCATTCAAAAACATTTTAATTACCTGATGCTGCCCAAGGTGTTTAGAGCATTTTTATATAAAAACCAAATGCCCATGGCTTCAAGAGAAGTGATAGTAAGTATGTATGGAATAAATAGCTGTGTGTGTAGCTAGCATAGCTGAAGGCATGAGTTACTTTGATTTTTAAGCTACATTAACATCATTATAGGAGCCACAGTGGCATAGTAATTAGTGCACTTGTCTACCAAGACGTGATCCTGGTTTCAATCCCCAGGTTTTGTTTTCCGACCAGTATTGTTCTGGGGTCTACTCAGTCTAATTTTCTGGGAATTGTTTACGAATAAAAAGTAGCAAGGAAGGGAACTGGCCATCACACCACAGGTGTCATGACCTAGAATATTCGTTAGTTATTAGTCACGGTTCCAACTTCACGCATAGTGCTCTGTTCCTGTGCCAATGAATATCACAGAAAATGCTCCTCGCTGTCACATGTGAAAAATGGAAAAGACAACAATCCTGACAAACCAACATTGACACAGGCATACATGCATAAGGCCGCTGCCAGAATGCTAACACAACAGTCTGTCACTAGAATTACAGTTCATCGTAGATGGAAGCGGCAGTCACCAGAATGCCAGCTGTTGCACACACATTGCTAAGGCAAAACCAGCTAATTCAGCAAGCGTCCGTCCGCTGTTGTTCTGAACATGCAGTTCACAGTACAAACAACCACAAACAGATGTAAAAGCATTCTACAGCTCACAGTGTCACTCCATGCATTTCACTCAGTAGCTAGGTGACAGAACCATATGCTACCAGTCCTACATGTGGAAAATGCATAAGCAAATCGTAGCCAGAAACAAAAACACTCCAAAGGCCTTAACAGCTCAGCTGCCTATCCTCCATATTTGGCTGGAAGTCTGGCTGGAAGTCCTAATACTTTAAACCCAATGGGAAGTATTTGCTGTGGGATTACTTTACCTTTTTAACATGACCATAAATGTATCTGTAATCAGATCTATCATTTTGTATTAATTGAATATAAAATATATTTCACCTTTAGAAATATGAAACTCCAATTCTCTTCACCACAGTGAGCAAGATAGACAGACAGGAGAGAGCGGCTGATTTTTCTAAACTAACTTGAAGAACAGTGGCTGTGCTATTTTTATAAAGCTTTTTATTAGTAAAGTGAAGTAAAGGACTCTTTTTCCCTTTAAGGCACATTGGGTATATGGTGCTAGCTCCACATTTACATAGACCAATTGACTGACCCTCCATGGGGACGTGATCAGTATCACACAGTGACACCTTTGTTTCCCAGAACATTTTCTGGTGCTGTTTTGCCCTGGGAGCCCAGGTAAATGTTGTACAATCCCACTTCAATGAGGGATTTGAACTCGTGACCACCAGGTTGGTGGTCAAAATGCGTCACTGTGCTACTGTGACAGATATGGTGGTAATATATTGTCTGTCTTGTTTGAGAGTAGAAACATTCAAGATATTTGTTCTGGCTTTTTACAGTAGTCTCATCATTTTCTGATGTTATGATGTGTTGCAGCTCTATACATTAGTCTTGTCATTGTCTGATGTTATTTTGTAGCTCCATACAGTAGTCTCTTCATTGTCTAATGTTATATTTTATTTAGCTTCATACAGTAGGCCGGTCTCCGTGGTCAAGGGCTTACAGATGCAGTTTGTAATCCCATATACCCAAGTTTGAAACACAACTGCGCGCAGTTTGGCAGCAGACCGCATCGCGCTGGGTTTTTTACTAAATGGTATGAGTGTCGGTTGTTCAGAAAGCAATGGCAAACTACTGAACGTAGGCTTGCCTAGCCGTCAGCAGCAAAAATGCTGGTGTTGACTGCAATTGTCCTGTAAAGGATATGCAACTAACTTTTTAACCATACAGTAGTCACTTCATTGTCTAATGTTATATTCGGTTTAACTCTATACAATAGTCTCTTCAGTGCCGAATGTTATCATATCAGTAACAGGTTATTCAGCCTGAACACTAGTGTGAGGTTTATTGAACATATCACTCAACCATAAATCTAGCTTTGTGAATGGATAGACTTATTCATGGAAAATTAATGTGGTGGTTTCCCCTTGATTTACAGCATACAAAATACACATGCTGTAAATGCTCTATTTTGAGTAGGTTTTCTAAATTATGGCTTACCCTTTATAATTATTTATACAATACAAACAAATATATATTTTATTAATATAATTGTCAGTAACAAAATCGTGCTGCTACAGCCACTTCCCAATGTAGGCTTGTGAACAAGACAATGATTATCTGTTGCTTGAGAAAACCACAAATTAATGATCACATGAACAAACTGATAAGATCAAGGATCCAATTTGGCACTGGCAGGAAGGAACTTGGTAAATGTGTGTAAAATCAACTGGCCACAGGAATCCTGAATATTGACTCTTTGGCATCTTTTGAGAGATGGAGCACATATCAGTGTGCCCTTAGTGCTTTGACATCAGTGTTTCTTGACAAATTTTAACATATACAGTATTTTATTACCATCATCCATTCAGTAAAAATGCTGTCTTTGACTGGCGATAAACATTCATTAACCACAATGGCACAAATATTTGTTAAACGCATCCTATTTTTCTTGACATCCTCAGAAAAGAATCATGAATGACGAAGGTGAGATGCGCCACACCCAACACTGACAACTGTATAGAAGTGGAAGAGAGATGAATAAGCCAGTCTGTGATAATACCCACACTCAAAATCTACCCAACAATTCACGATATGAGGGCTGCCAGCCTAATCAGACTTCAGTGTCTGCCTCACCAGCAGTCTGTCAGTCTGTGATGTTCTACTGCCTTAAGCAAAACTCAAGTTCATGATCCATACTGTATATAAATTCATGTTCTGTTTTGTATTTCTTTTAATTTAATTCTTTTACGACACACCATCAATTGTAAAGCATTCCTTTAATTTTATTGCTTGTTACTGTTAAATTAATCATGTATAACAAGTTCCTTTCTAGTTTGTACATTTTGTAAATACAAATATTTATGCATGTACTATTTCAAGATAGTATAATCAACATGTAGTGTGATGATTTTATATGGTACACTAACATCGCCCAACTTCCACAGTTTCCCAAACTCTCGCTGTGATAGAATATTTGTACTTAAATTGTATCATGTCTTTGTACAGAATACCCAAAGGGGAGAAACATGCAGAAGTTGGTAGATTTAATTACTTAAGATACTGGCAGGTCATGTAATGTCAGTTGACTAATAACACTATGTTTGTCAATACTGTGAAAAGATTGAACAAGAAAAATATCTTATTTAAGTTAGTTTTGCTTTGTATTCCTGTTTTTATGTTTATTTTTGTAGGTACAATGTTGACCATTGATAAATTTACATTGTTTTATCTCTGAACCAAATGTGTTGTGAAAATATAAAACAACCATGTTTACCTTGTTACTCAAACATCAGTGTTGGTGGATATCATAAAGCAAACTGACTATGCAAATTAATGTTAGCATGTTCAATCTACTTGGTATTCATTGAATAAAATGAACTAATCAAATTAGCCAGTCAGCTTTAAGGATTATCTTTTGTGTTGTTTGCTGTGCTTTTGTCTTTCATTAGAGTCAGTTTAGATAATTAATTTTTTTCACAGAAGTTTTAGACAAAACAGATCAACAATAGATCAGATATTTATCTTACGACAAATAGCCGAGAAAAATTGGGAATATAAAAGAGATTTCCATAACATTTTTGTGGATTTTAAAAAGGTTTATGATAGTGTCCATAGGAATAGTCTATGGAATGCTATGCAGGAATTTGGAATACCAAGGAAGTTAATCAACACAACCAGACTATGCATGGAAGATACTTATAATATAGTAACATATAAAGGCAGGAAATCAGACCCTTTCCAAATAACATCTGGCTTGAAACAGGGTGATGCACTATCGCTGCTACTCTTCAATCTGGCTCTAGAGAAAGTTGTAAGGAAGGTAAAGGAGGAATGTGATATTGGAGGAACATCCAGACTACTTGGTTATGCAGATGATATAGATATTATAGGGGAAAATGAACAAAAGACATCGGAAATATTGACTCACTTAAAGAAAAAAGCTCAACAAATGGGGCTGGTTATCAACCAAGATAAGACAGAATATATGCTAATTTCAAGAGACGGAATGGCTAAAAACTGGCCACATACAAATAGATAATATGACCATTAAATGAACGGAAACATACAAATACCTGGGTACAATCTTCAACTGCTCCAACATCATCAGGGAAGAAATACAAACTAGAATCAATTCTGGAAATAAGATATACTATGCACTACAACATCTACTAAAATCAAATGCGCTATCTCGTAACACCAAAATCACAATATACAAAACACTGATCAGACCAGTTGTGCTGTATGGCTCTGAAACCTGGAGACGAAGCCTTGTTAACCTTTGAGAACAAAGTCTTAAGACGCATCTTTGGGCCCATTAGGGATACACAAAGTGGAGAGTGGAAAAGAAGAAGCAACAATGACATTTATGATCTGTTCCAGCTAATCACTGGTATCATGAAGGCTAATAGACTACAATGACTGGGGCATATAGAAAGAATGGAAGATAATAGGGAAACAAAACTCGCTTACACTCAGGAAATAAATGACTGTAGACCCCGAGGTAGACCAAGAAGACGGTGGAGAGATAATAGATATACAGACCTACAAGCACTTGGAATCAACGACTGGCAAGAGAAGGTCAACCAGAGAGACGAATGGAGACGGCTTGTATCTGCAGCAAAGAACCTCAATGGCTCGGAATGCTGAAGAAGAAGAAGCAAAATTTGTGGGTTTACTTTTGTGAGAACAAGAGTTACTAAGGAATAGAGACAATCTGGGGTGTGGAAGTCAATAATTAACAAATAACAGATTATTGAGACATCACTTGAAGGCTTCAGAGATGTGGCTCTAGAGAAGAATGCTAAGAAAACCTTGGTCAGACAAAGAGTAATGCAGACATCTTGAAAGAAGCCAACAAACAAAGAGAACTGGTTACCTGTATCAGACAGAGACAACCCACATTGTATGAACAAGTCTTGAAAATGGGTAAACTGGAAAATGTCATGACAGCAGAAAAGTTGCAGAGGAATCAAGGCAAGACCTAGGCAGAATATGCTAGACATGGCAGTGAGAGAAATGGGTATCACAGATGAGTGGGAACACAAGACAAGAGGCAATGTGGCAATGACTATAAGAAGATCTGTGGTAGAGTGGCTGCATATTTGCTTAATACTATATGGATATGGGGTTTGAATCTCACTGACCTTGATTCTGCTCAAGTAAAGGAACCCAGTTTACATACCATTACAGTACATTTGAAATACAGAGATAACAAGTTGCTATGGTGTAATTGTTACTGTGCCTGCTTACCAAAACAATCATTGGGGTTCAGTCTGTGGCAGGATTATTCTTTTCATCCAGCATGACTCCGGGGGTGACCCAAACTCAGAGAATGGATTTTAGAATTGTAATGGATGAAAAGGCCTTGAAACTCACTTAATTATGCAGTGGCCTGGAATATGTGACGGTCTAACACAGTGGTTCTCAACCGGTGGGGAATTTCCCCCCCCCCCCGGGGGGGGGGGGGGGGGGGGGGAATTTTGGGGTTTCCAGGGGGGGAATGAAGATTATTTCAAGATTGCGTTAATACAAGAACCGATTACTTGATCTTGTTTTTCCCTTCATACTTTATGGTTGTGTACGTCCCACCCTTCTAAAATTCATTTTATAAAGTAAGTAGACCCACAAATCACGTTTTATGTGGACGTCTAGACTTGTTTTAGTATGTGCTATTACATTTAGCTTCAATTATTACGTAATCTGTGTAGGGGCAGGGGGACATTTTTAGGGAGGAAATACGAAAGGGGGGAATGACGTTCTCAAAATATGGTGAGGGGAGGAATGACGTCCTAAAAATATGGTGAACGGGGGCACGGGCCAAAAAAGGTTGAGAACCACTGGTCTAACACTTCACCCCAATGACAGCATCTGTCATGTGTTTACCTCTACCATAACATGTTATAAGGGTGAATAGCTCCCAGAGCCATACTGCCAAGGGAAAATCTTGCATTACTGGTGAGAGAACCATGGGTTGTGGTGTGATGATTTCAATCTCAGACAATGTTAAGTCGTGGTGTATAAAGGAATACACTGTACCACACTAGCTGACTGTTTGCTGCTGCTATGAAACCCCATGCCAGTCTCCTGCCATACATCCACGTCATACTCCGTGGATACTGACAAGTTATCTCCGAGTTACAATACCCTCAGACGCAATGACCAGTTTTATGACGTATCAACATCACGGCACATGAGTGTAACCCATAAGCGCTCCGTTCTACTCCTAACTCAAGCCTGAGTCCGGAGAATCTGAGCTCAGTGCATGAACTCTGTAGCACTGGCGAGAATCCTGAAATACTTTGGGTAGATTTTTAACTCCAAATTTTGATGGAAAACAAAAATATAATACAATTTTATTTGCAGTGACTAGAAACCATGAAGTGACAAGAACTGTACTCATCAGTCCATCCTAAGCTGTTGTCTGGCCTCTACTGTCTATAGCACATTGTGGTGTACGACAGGTGGGGGGGGGGGGGGGGTCTTGAGCTGTGGAATTAAGGCCGCCTTGTTAGTGCAGTCATCACCGTGAACTTGACAGGCTAGTGTTTTCTTTTCTCTCCCAACAGAAAAAAATCCACACCTTACTGAGGATTCTAACTATAGTAATTTTTTTTTTTTGGCCTCTATATAAAATTCAGTATCTCAGTAACCAACTGAGGGAAAATGATGAGATTTAGCATATAACCTTATCATTATGTCCACCCAACAAATAAATTTTTGTTCTGGAGATTGTACAGCAGATTGCAATGTTTGTTTATATGCGGTATATAATTTACGGCTCCCGGATTCATGCCATCATTTTAAGAGTATTACAGCTTCAGCAAGACACACCCCAGCTATTTTTGAATTTGTCTGGTGGTTTTCGGTTTGGCACAGACAGGGAATTTATATGGGATAGTTCAGAGGTGTCATCAAACTGTGGGTTCTTTCATGAAACGTGATTATATAAATAAACTAGCTGGCTCGGCCCGGCTTCGCCCAGCTCCTGGCGGGGATCAATCTATCTACCTACCTACCTAGTGTTTTTTTTTTTTTTTTTTTTTGCCTCAATATAAAAGAGACACTGATAACTATTTTCATAGTGCAAAACAAGTAATCATGTTCCGTAGACAGTCTTTCACGAAGACTCAAAGCAGGTCTGTCACCCATGTGTACGTGTGAACAAACTACACAGACAGCTGAACAGATCCTTAAAAATGGAAACATGATGACTAAATTGCCGTATCATTTCTGGTCTTTCCATACGCACATTAACGCACAGCTATTTGGAAGCTTTCACGAACTCAATATAAAAAGCTAACATGAATACTTGTGTACACTTTATTAACCAGCAGCTGAAGAAACAAGAAGGAAATGAAAAATAAGGTAAGAAATATATTCCTTCTACTTTCCTGTTAATTTACAAATTATTTACCCCGTGCCTCTGTAAATTCTCTGTCTTTACTAATATTACACATTGCACCCCTCTCGGGATTCTCCGTGGTGAAGTGGTCAAACCGTCTGACTCGGGCTCCGAAGGTTGTATGTTCAATTCCGGGCCGCGTCCTTCATTTCACGAGTGCATTTTTTCGGAGACTCCCGAGGGTCGTCGCTGAAGCTACAGAGTTTGTGCTTTGTGCGACGCTTTCCGCGCTGCGGAAAGAAACTGAGCCATATGGGATAAAAACCCGGTGCAATGCAGCCGACCCTGTAGATTTTAAGCTACTTCTTTCATTGCACCCACTCCCATACGAATTCGGATACGCCTTTGTGTGTCATCTGAATTGGCAGGTCTCCCATTACTGTAAACATAACTTTGTTAGCGAGAAATCACTAGTTGTTCAGCAAAACATCAAAGGAATGTCGCCGCTTTCGATGATTTAAGTTGTTTTTGGACCTATCAAAGACATATTCCTTGGGTGGGGGTAAATGTAAGACGGCTGGAAAAATTTCATAACGATGCAACAGACAGTTTTCAAAATAATCGATCGTGAATGAAGGCATTCAAATCGGGACATACTATAATGTGTGAATAACCTCCATCGTTTCCTTGCCCTACTAAAAGATAAATTGCAATGTCTGTTTAACTCTGTGTCACATTAAATGACAGATTGATGCTATGAGGAGACATCTTGCTGGTTGACAAAATTTCTCAAATTTAGAGTACACTGAATGCTACTAGGCATTTATGTGGCAAAAGTCTCATCAGTTATTCATCCGCGGGAAAATTGCCGCTCTCACAAATTTCTGAGAGAAAAATTCTCCACCACATCTTTGTAGCTCACGAGATTTTCTAAAGTTTCCAGGAACTCAAATGATAAAGGGCTGTTTTACACGTATTTTCTGAGTTGGTGCTCAGCCTAGAACATGCTATATCCACGAACACCAGTGCATACCTTGATTACCAAGACCCTGATCCTGGGGAAGAAATGGCACACTGGCTATGCAAGCTGTTGTTACCATACTAAGGGATCAAAGCACTATTTGTGGGCAAGTCATCACAATCCCAGTATCCGTTATTGCCTGCAGTATGTCTCCTTTGTCTTCTTTTGCTATCAGTGTTTACAATGTGCCGTGCAAAGCATCCATTGAAGTTTGGAGATGTCCGCTTTCTAGTCTCGTGCCACTTAGGTCAACATCTTCCGTCTTTGACAGTTGAGGTTTCTTTTCTGGATTACTCCTCCCATAGGCAGGTTGCTTTCCCAGGTTTGTGGGCTCTGCCTGCCCAGATTTTCTGTCGTGTCTTGTTGCCTTAGACTTTGTAATTACAAGAATTCCACAAGGCAGTTGTGGTTTGGCATTAGGTCTTCACTGTCCATATGCAATGAGCCAACATGAGCGACATCTCAATTCCGCGGACTAGCATGGCGAGGCCAGTAGATCCACACAGGCTTTCAAAAGTGCTGGCTCTGTAGCGTTTCCGGGTTACAGACGCAATTCACAATTGTGCATACCGCGTTCGAAACACAGCTGCAGGCAATTTGGAAGCAGACCACCTTGCACTGGTTTTCATTCAATGGTTTGAGTGCCAGTCATTTGAACGACTGGCACCCATACCATTTCATAAATAACCAACGTGAAGCGGTCTCCTGCTAAGTCGCCCACATCTGTGTTTCAAACGCGGTATCCCGGATTGCGAACTACTTCCATAACACCTTCGCCACTGAGCCGTATCATGAATAAGTCTTCAAAATGCTTGGCGTGAGTTGGCTGGGGGATTATACTCTATTGGGAAACAAGAAGAAAATCACAAATATACCAAGTCGGGTGAATACACATTTACTAGTGACTGAGCCTGATATATATATATATATATATATATATATATATATATATATATATATATATATATATATATATATATATATATATATACATATATATATATATATATATATATATATATATGCAAACAATGTGTGCTTGCGTGTTAAAGAATGCTGACAATTCCATGGGCAGCCAACGTTAGCAATCTGGATATTTTGAGAGAGGCTAAATGGCAAAGACAACCCATCACAAACATCAGAATGGTGCGATCTTCATGCTTTAGCCATATGAGAAAACAAAAATTAGAACATAATGTGATAGCTTGAAAGATTTCTGGAAAAAGAGGCTAAGGAATACGGCGAAATAATTCTTGACATCCTTGTGTCGCGGCACTGAACTGACTGAAGTGTGTCATACATTCTGATTCTGTCGGAGATATCAAGATGTGGAGAAGCACAATCGTCCACGCCAGTCGACCAGGCATTTGATTATGATGATATACGAATATGACGAACAATTGACATGATTGCATCTGGTACAAGCCCAGTAGCACTGGGTACAATCAAGCCGTAAAAAGTAAGTTCATTTTATTGTTTACTAGCTGACCCGGCCCGGCTTCTCCCAGTCCCTGGCAGGGATCTATCCATCCGTCCGTCCGTCCGTCCGTCCATCCATCCATCCATCCATCCATCCATCCATCCATCCATCCATCCATCCATCTATCTATCTATCTATCTATCTATCTATCTATCTATCTGCCTGCCTGCCTGCCTGCCTATCTATCTATCTATCTATCTATCTATCTATCTATCTATCTATCTATCTATCTATCTATCTATCTATCTATCTATCTATTTATCTCTGTCTGTCTGTATGTCTGACTGTCTGTCTGTCTGACGATCCAGCTCGGCTGTCTATCTATTCATGCATCCATGCATCCATGCATCCATGCATCCATCCATTTTATCATTATATATTATAACGCATATGCCTGTAGATAACTGTAGAGAAAAGGTCCACCTATTTGAGAAATATGCAACAATTATTTTAATTACATATATAGCAATGCTATTAAAAGTTATGTCGATTGATGTAATTTTTCTTACGTTAAGTCCCCTCGCTATATATAAATTATAATGCAATTAAAAAATTAAATTTTATTACGTAAATAATTGTTTGTAAACTAACAAACTATGCCAGTTGGCAGCACGGGAATGAGAAGAACCCGTATAGAAAATTTCATCTCAATCGTATGGACCATTCGCGAACGCATAAATAACATACATATAGACAGACATACATTGTATTTTATATATATACACAGATGAAATCAGATCGCGCCATACTCTTGGTGCAGGTTGTTTAGTCATTTAAAAAAATTGTGAGCTGACCTCAATGTAAATATAAGCAACTGACACTTTAATTTTTAGCGTAATAGCTTACTTTAGAGGAAACTGGTGTGTACTGAATGTCAGCATAAAGAATTGACATTTTAACTTTCTGCCAATTTGCTTATTTTAGAGGGACTTCTGTCTGCTCAGTGTCAGAAAGATAATCGTTCTGATGATGCTATATTACTGTATTACAGTATTCACTGGAGGGCAAGAAGTGTGAACAGCAGAGTCCTCAGCCAAACTGAATATCTAAATCACTGCAATACGCTAAACAGAAGAGGTATGCATGTCCGCGTGGCTTGGTGCGCTTGCGAATTAAACTCCCGGTGCGCTGCCAGTGGAGTGCAGGGTTCACTCCCTACACCGGTCAGTTGGTTACCAATGTTGACTATTCTTTCAGAAAGAAATGGCAAACTATTGAATGTAAAATTGTTTAGTAAATCAATCCAGGGTTGGAGATGATCACAACGTCCTGACAAGGATGTGTAACTCTGAGAAGAGCCGATCAGATATGATTACTGTTTGTCTCGGGAAGATGTAATGTTACAATAACAACAGCATGGATGAAACGTTATAGCAATGACTATCTGAAACTGAAAGAGTTAGTGGTGATTAGAGCAAGTGAAAGTCATTGCGTTGTTGTAATCGTTAGAATGTTACGTTGATAGTTCCACGAGCGCGGTCAGAAGAGGTTTAGAGGCCTGCGCTCGTGGGGCGCTAAGCGAGGGAAAAACTGTCCACCTGTTTCCCTGCGCGCTCAGGCCGACTAAATGTATTGTTCCTAACAATTCACAGAACCGGAACAGGTTCCTGCTTTCGACTTTAAGAAGAAGAGCTGAAACTAGGAAGTCGGTCCAAGTAAAAGTAGTCACGTGGCAGATTCTACTATTGGAGTGTGTAGTATTACACCTTCACATATTCTAGGCCACGACATAATGTGTTCGGGTGGTCAGTTCCCTTCCTTACCATTCTTGTGTGGTAGGAAAAACTAACTCTGTCACTGTAGCGGATTGATCCTGGACTCTTGTCATGACAGGCAAGAGCACTAACCACTATACTACACCGGCTACTGAATAAAACTAATAAAGTAATAACTGCCTGGGACAGATGGCGCAAAGAGAACTTGTATTTGTCGTATAAACAATAAGTGACAGACGCATGGTGAGTTGCTTAGTTCAGAATGAGTCAAGAATAGGCAGTCCTAGAGAGTTGTAAAGTAGAGTTGATCCCAAGTTAAGTTTTCTCTGGGTATGTGGATGACGTGTGTTATCAATGAAATACATAAAGACTATCGAGGAAACATGACCAACTAGGCCTGATCCCAACTAGGCCTGATCCCAGCTAGGCCTGATCCCAACTAGGCTTGATACAAACTAGACCTCTTCCCAACTAGCCCATCAGTCTGAATGTGCTGAATCATGACCTGGACATATCCTAATAACCCTCTCTGCAGATTCAGTTTCAGTACCAGTTTTCCACATTCTGCTGATTTCTGATCTCGGAGGCAAGGAGATCCCTATTCTGGTATCATGTGGAAAGAAACATCTCTGCAGTCAACTCGCTCCGATATATGCAAGCCCTTTCCAGACTCCAGACGACCTGCAGGTCAATGTAGTGGAATTAAGAGTTAACCCCGCCGTCACCCAGAGCCATTACAACCCAGCATATGACTAGTGGATGGTGGGTAATATGGCGCGTCTGTTCCTCCGCACTATTAACGGGATAGTAAACTCACTGGTGGGAAGAATCTCCATAGTAAAGTGATCATGGGACCTGCTTCAGGCTCCAAAATTTGTGGGTTTGATTCCGGGCCATACCGCCCAGTTTACGAGTTCACTGTGGGCCCGTGGCTAGGATTACGGAGTTCGTGCTTTATGCAACGCTTTCAGTAGACCAGCCTGTGGATAGAGACCGCCATATGGGATAAAATCCGGGGCAATGAAGTCGATCCGCTTGCTTTTAAAAACCTGTGTTTAAAGACAACACACTGGCAAATATAACGAAGTATGAAATAAACAAATAATAAATATGAGACTTTAGCCGCTTAAATTATGATAAAGATAACCAACAACGCACGATGAACTGATGAACATTAGTTTAGTTTAATTTAGTCGATGGATCAACATCACGGCACACGGATGTAACCCATGATTGCTCCGTTCTCCTCCTAACTCAAACCTGAGTTTGGAGAAACTCAGCTCAGTGCACGAACTCCGTAGCACCGGCGAGGATCCTGAAATACTTTGGGCAAATTTTTAACTCGAAATTTTGTTCGGGCAGCGCCGTTAGGCTCCCCCGATGGTGTTTCCACCTTGTCGTGGTGGGGGAGCTTGAGTTTCTCAATGACCCTGAGAGCTATGCCGGCGGTAGCGTAGCTACCAGCAGGGCCTCCCAAGCCGGACAGGTCAAAGGGTAGAGAACAGACAAAGAGAAACACCCTGGTCCTCCAGGTTGGGGGTTGAAGCGTGGGGTTAACGCTTCAAAACAAAAACATTTTGTTACGAAACAGATACACGAGCCTCGAATTCGGGCAGATTTATTTGGACATCGACCTTGGAACGTTAAAGGACTTTTGAGATTTGGAACATGGAATGTACGGACACTATATCGAGCTGGAGCGGCCGAAGAACTAACCCGGGAGCTGGTTGAATATCAAATGGATATAACAGCAATTCAAGAAATAAGGTGGCCAGGAGAGGGTACTTTAGAGCAAAATGGAATGATTATAATATATGGAGGAAACACCCAAAATAAACATGAATTAGGAACAGGATTTGTCATCAAAAAAGAGTTATGGGGGAACGTTTTAAACTTTATAGCTTTTAATGACAGGATTAGTAAATTACGAATAAAAGGTAAATGGAAAAATATAACGATGATTAATGTACATGCACTGTCGCGTAACGTATACTACTAGGATGGAATTGGATCAAAGTAGATACTAAATAGACTTCTACGAATAGAGAATCTAACCACTGCTGAAGAAGCGATCAAATGGCTCGCAATTCTAGAAGAATGATTATCAAAGTCCCAGAATGGATCACTACTTCTAAACAGTGCCAGGCGGAAAGTTATGACGACTAACTGTACTAACACATGAAGACAGTATGTCAAGTTATTCCTGCTAACGTGCCTGAATAAATAATGATCCCCCACTGCCTAATGTATTCTCACACAACAGGAGATAAGACAGAATGATACGTATAGATGTAGTCCTTTCACTCGTCACACAATCTGATGATGCTAATTCTAATTCTATAATGACAGACGCAGTTGTTAAAAGTACAAATATAACATAACGTTTAATCCTAAAGAACACTACGTGAGCCCCACTGGGAACTCACTGACACATAAGAGATACGCAGATCCCTGAAATTTCTACAAGATAAGGTTCGGCTAGAGGATATAATCATAGACTCTTAGCCGATAGCAGACAAATTTTGTGATTGCTGTGCAGTGGCAAACGGGTGGGTAGCCACTCATCTGATAATCCTTAGCCTCCTGTGTGGTAAGCTGTCAGTGCTGACTGGATCGTGGTATGGACTCCACTCTCTGCTGCATCAAGTGAGTGGTTCGTAGCTCAATCACCGGTCGTGACTACGGCTACAGATGATCAGGGTGCAGGCTCTGTGAATGACAGTGAGAAGGAGTGAATAATCCTTCAAGACAGAATTGTAAATTCTTTTGGCCATGTCCTGCATGGCATGCTTGTCTCATAAATTTCACTAGCATGTATTACCTCAATTTACATATTTTGCTTCCTTAAACAGCACACTGATCTAATGGAAACAGCACACAAATGATATCCTATTCTCTCTGCTGATATTTAGATCAAACATGTACAATCACAATGCTCTACGTCAAAGACCACATTCCAAATATATATTCTAAGTCATGATTACTCATGGAAACATGAACCACAATTCACATACTGACTTAACAGTACATATAGGATGACTTCAATGGAATGAAACTCAGACGCCACAACTCCGACGTCACATATACATTAACAAACCATTAAATCGATGAAACACCACACATCATTTTCCAAGTATGGAAACACACAAACTACACTCCACACGATGAATTAACATCACATATTGATGAATTCCATAGAATGAAATCACACACAACAACTATAACGCCATAATGTACACGAGTGAACCATTAAATCCATGAAACACCCCACGTTCACTTAAAGAGTTATGAGTTGTACTACTAGCAAGTCCTCCTTATATTAATTACACCATAATTAATTATCTAGAAGATTTCTTAGCTAGGTTTAAGATTACTTTCACTATACACAAGAACAATATTAGGGTTGGAGAATTCCCCCAAGATTTGAACTTTGTTAAGTGGGCCATCTTGGACCACATGGTAGTAATCTGACTGGGCAAGATAAGAGATAAAGAATAATTGATTGTAACTATTCACTCTCTGAACTAATTCCTTCAACTAATAAGTATTTTATCTAGAGAAATACGCTAGTTCCGAAGTTAAGCACATAATTAATTTATCTTAACTCTAATCGTCTACTGACTAACTTAGGTGTCCTTCCGCAGGCGGATACCTAATTTCGAGAATCACGTAATGTAATTTATCCATGTTTTGAATGCCACATGTGACGAGCTTTGCGTGTTACCCTTGTCGGCAAGCCACATGGCACAAACATGGTCCTAATTCTAATATTAGTTAACTAACACTAGTTTTAGTTAATAGTATCTATTATCGATCGGCATGGCCTTTAGATTTTGCCGGCAGTTTGACACACAGAAAAATATTTAACAAAATTATTATTAACTCACCCTGCAACTAGATTTTGACTGGCCTATCGGGAGTGGAGACTATCATTGGCTTTTCTATGTTTTAGAGGGTATTTCGGCTTAACAAGAGCCAGCAATAAAATATGTTTAAACACAGACAGGTGTTCAATTTTAGCCAATTGACGCGATAGTAGCTCCTGCTCCCTCCAGGTTGCTGAAAAAAATGGCAGATCTTAGGGTGCTACCGGAAGTTAACTTCTCATCCAGGAGAGTTCCTTCCTGTGGCCAAATTATTATTCACAGCCAAACCTGAATATAAAATTCAGTCTAACTGGATTTCTTGGCTTGTAAACGAACTCTACCCTACATCTACTGCTAACTATAAGAAGAAATAGTATTTAACCCTCTCTATAGTTTTATGTATATAAATACACTAACCAAAGACGATTTTATCTAATATTTGAAAATATAGATAAAAATAAAACAGAATACAGGATACTTAGAGGGGTTTACTGAGGGCTATCTCCATCTAATAAAAAAAACGATCTGAGAGGTGGGCCACCCTGTTACAAATGCCCACCGTTCAAAAAAATTTGGAGAAACAACTTTTTCTCCAACCCGAACTCTCATATAGTTTTGCCAGCCCTTTCTCTGACGTTTATGGGTCATTTGGACAGGTCCCCCTCTTCCCCAGTAGAACTATGTCTATTCAAAATTCTCAGACTCTTCGTTTCTAAGACACCTTCTAAGAAACCTCCTCCCTTGATGTCGCTTCCATGGAAATCTTCTCTGGAAACTTTGCTTTCGTTGGTCGGGGTGTCCTTCGTCTGTCACTGATAAAGGTCCTACAATTCCAACATCTCTCCTTCGACCCAATTGGTCTTGATCCCTATACTTCATGCGCGTCGTCCTTACTTTCCCTTTAGACGTCTCTAAGTTGGGATCGTGTTCAGCCGCGTCATCTTCCTCACATCTGTCGGGGTTGTCTTCCCATCTGGATTGATCCCCTTTGGATCCATTATCAACCACAGCCAGAGTCATAATATGAACTGGTGGGTCGTGTTGTTCTCAAAATGTCTTTTGAGTAAATTCACGTGAAAGACTGTAGTTTTCCCGCGAATAGAAACAGAGTACTTGTTGCTGGACACCTTCTCTTTAATGATGAATGGTCCTTGCCAAGCAATTTCTAACTTATTATCCCCTTTGGTTAATAAGACTAGCACTTTATCTCCTACCTCTAGAGACTGGTTTCTAATAGGTTTATTATAGAAGGAAGCCTGTTTCTTTCTGGCACGATGGAGAGTGGAGTTAGCTAATTTCCATCCCGTGTGCAGTTTCTGTTTCAGTTCCTCTACATACTGTGAAGACTTGACGACACTCTCATCTATTCCTTCATCAGTCCAGGTTCTCAAAAGAGCCTCAAGCGGTCCTTTAATTGGTCGTCCGAACAATAGTGTAGCAGGTGGAAGACCGGTGGCGACATGTGGTACTTCTCGATAGGCAAACATTGCTGCTGATAAGTACGTGTCCCAACTATCTGGTTTCTCCTGGACTAACTTGTTCACGATCGATTTGAGAGTCCCTGTATATTTGACCACAAGTCGCTTATTCTCTGTGAGACTAAAACCTGTGTTGACATGGTGCATCCTGAAGATGTCAGAGATTTCTCCCCTTAACTTCTCGTTTAATGATGAACCACTATCACATACAATAAGAATAGGGAATCCTACTCTAGTGAATATTTCTAGGAGAGCCTCTGCTACCCTAGTTGCATTGATGGAGGGCAGTACAGTAGCTTCAGCCCACATTGTACATGTATCTACTACAGTTAAAATATAAGTATTTTTCTTCTTAGAAGTGGGCAGTGGACCAATAATGTCTATAGCTACTCGCTCAAAAGGAGTGTTCAAAACTAACCCTTCCCCTATGGAAACAGGAGTAGACCACTGCTTGGGGGAGCCATGTTGACACTCCGGACACGACTGGACGTATCTTCGTATGTCAGCAGTCATTCCCGGCCAAAAATAATGACAAGAAATACGCTGGGTAGTAACTCCTACAGTCATATGTCCACTGAAGGATATGGTATGTCCCATATGCAATATCTGATTACGATATTGTTTCGGCACGACAAGTTGCCCGTGTTCGGTACCCATAGTTCCTGCCCTATGGTACAACAACTTGTCCTTTAAATAGAAATTTCCAGCTGCTGGAGGATTTCTACCGTTTGGCAGTTTGCCAAAACAAGATGCTAAAGTCGGACATTCATTTTGTGCAGCCCTAATCTCCCGGGGTAGAGGGTTGATTGAGAGTATAGGTTCATGTGACTGTGCAACCTGACTCCGGGTCTCCACTGCTGCCATTATCATTGGTGATGATGGTTCTCCTAAATATACATACTTACGACCAAGCATGAAAGGATATACCGGATCATCGATCACTGCAGCTGAAATGAGTCCAGTGACATACTTAGATGTCACATGTACTTTGGCTATCTTAGCTATTATAGTTGGAGAGCTCCTGGTAGCCCCTTTGACTACAACTGTTTGTTTTGTTAACTGTGATGGTTTCACTAACTGCTTAGCTATTATTGCATCACACTGGAGTCCACTGTCATAGAGACATAGTACTGGACTACCGTTAACCAGAATAGTTTCAACTGTGGGTGGCCTAGTTCCATTACTAGAACATATGCTCTGTTGGGTACTTGCCCCCGTAATCATACACGCAGCATACTGGGTAGGGGGATTATTTCTGCACACGCTCGTGTGGTGATCATTACTTTTGCAGTTCTTGCAGTAAGGTTTACCCCATCCACTATTGTTCGCTGGTGGTTTTTGTTTTTGAAAACCAGGATTTTGGTGCGGACCCCCAGTGTGCCCTCTGGTGTCTTTACCGTAAGAGTTGTTCTGCTGAAAACCCTTATTCTGTGTTGCAGGAGTATTTTGAGCAGTAGAAGAATTACAAGATTTAGTGGTAGCTACTTCGCCATGGGCAGTTAAATATCGTTCGGCTAGTGAGATAACCTCCTCTAGCCGAGCACCACCATTCTCTGCAATAAAGGTTTGTAGCTGTTTTGGAAGAACATCTTTAAATTGCTCAACAAGTATTAGTTCCGCCAGCCCGTCATAAGTAGCATCCAAATCACTCAGTTCTACCCACTTGTTAAAATAAGTGTGTAACCGTGAGGCGAACTGAGGAAATGACTCTCCTTGTGACCGTTTGGCTGTACGGAACTTCAACCTGTAGGCACTAGAAGTTAACTGATATCGTTTCAAGAGAGCATTTTTGAGTGTGACAAAGTCCTTCTCAAGACCTGGAGGGAGTTTTGCAAACACGTCATACACTGGACCGCGAAGTGCTTGGGAGAGTTTAATATTAAATTTATCCTTAGGCAGATTGTAGGCTTCACACATTAACACAAATTTGTCAAGATATTCATCCATCTGATCCTCCTTCGGGTCGAAGTGGGCCAGTGGAAAACTCATTGCTCCTGGAGTAATATGTTGTCCTGAGGAAATGTCTTGACTGTCAGTTGGAGAGCTGGCACTGCTAAATCTGGAGGCATCAGGATTTTGTAGTTCTAATCTCCTCAGTTCTAACTCGTGCTGTCTTAACTGCTCAGCTAATTTCAAGTCCTTGTCCAGTTCTGCTTGCTTCAACTGGTTGTCCAATTCAGCTTGTTTCAACTGGTTGTCCAATTCAGCTTGTCGCATCTTCTCTCTGGATTCAATTTCCGCCATCTGGATTTGTAATTTAATTCTTTCCTCTCGTTCTTCCTTCTCTCTCTCCTTGATGATGTCCCTTTGTTCTCGGCGCCACTCTCTTCCTTCTTCTATTACATATTTGTTCAACTCTACACCCTCATAACCTAACAATGTTCCTTGTTCTCGCAGTTCCTCCTTAGTAGGTGGCTTTTCAGAAGACATGTTAGTTATGTAATAAGATATATGTTGATACACCTGGATAACTCACTCACTTAATCAAGAATGTGTTTGTCGCAAAGATTCACAAATATCTTCAATGACAAGCATAAAAATTTTTTACACATTGACACAACACTTACCCGTTTGCCAGCAATTCACCTTTGCCCTAACTTATGTTATCTTATATCTATTCTTATGTTAATCCTATGTTATAAGTATATATATATATATATATATATATATATATATATATATATATATATATATATATATTAACTAGTATGATTAGTAGCTATCTCTTTTGAGTGACTGAAAGTTAGAAATATCTATGAAGTTGGATACTCGACTGAACCCAACAATCTATAGGATTGTCATGCCCGGACCGAGCCACCAGTGTCGCGTAACATATACTACTAGGATGGAATTGGATCAAAGTAGATACTAAATAGACTTCTACGAATAGAGAATCTAACCACTGCTGAAGAAGCGATCAAATGGCTCGCAATTCTAGAAGAATGATTATCAAAGTCCCAGAATGGATCACTACTTCTAAACAGTGCCAGGCGGAAAGTTATGACGACTAACTGTACTAACACATGAAGACAGTATGTCAAGTTATTCCTGCTAACGTGCCTGAATGAATAATGAGCCCCCACTGCCTAATGTATTCTCACACAACAGGAGATAAGACAGAATGATACGTATAGATGTAGTCCTTTCACTCGTCACACAATCTGATGATGCTAATTCTAATTCTATAATGACAGACGCAGTTGTTAAAAGTACAAATATAACATAACGTTTAATCCTAAAGAACACTACGTGAGCCCCACTGGGAACTCACTGACACATAAGAGATACGCAGATCCCTGAAATTTCTACAAGATAAGGTTCGGCTAGAGGATATAATCATAGACTCTTAGCCGATAGCAGACAAATTTTGTGATTGCTGTGCAGTGGCAAACGGGTGGGTAGCCACTCATCTGATAATCCTTAGCCTCCTGTGTGGTAAGCTGTCAGTGCTGACTGGATCGTGGTATGGACTCCACTCTCTGCTGCATCAAGTGAGTGGTTCGTAGCTCAATCACCGGTCGTGACTACGGCTACAGATGATCAGGGTGCAGGCTCTGTGAATGACAGTGAGAAGGAGTGAATAATCCTTCAAGACAGAATTGTAAATTCTTTTGGCCATGTCCTGCATGGCATGCTTGTCTCATAAATTTCACTAGCATGTATTACCTCAATTTACATATTTTGCTTCCTTAAACAGCACACTGATCTAATGGAAACAGCACACAAATGATATCCTATTCTCTCTGCTGATATTTAGATCAAACATGTACAATCACAATGCTCTACGTCAAAGACCACATTCCAAATATATATTCTAAGTCATGATTACTCATGGAAACATGAACCACAATTCACATACTGACTTAACAGTACATATAGGATGACTTCAATGGAATGAAACTCAGACGCCACAACTCCGACGTCACATATACATTAACAAACCATTAAATCGATGAAACACCACACATCATTTTCCAAGTATGGAAACACACAAACTACACTCCACACGATGAATTAACATCACATATTGATGAATTCCATAGAATGAAATCACACACAACAACTATAACGCCACAATGTACACGAGTGAACCATTAAATCCATGAAACACCCCACGTTCACTTAAAGAGTTATGAGTTGTACTACTAGCAAGTCCTCCTTATATTAATTACACCATAATTAATTATCTAGAAGATTTCTTAGCTAGGTTTAAGATTACTTTCACTATACACAAGAACAATATTAGGGTTGGAGAATTCCCCCAAGGTTTGAACTTTGTTAAGTGGGCCATCTTGGACCACATGGTAGTAATCTGACTGGGCAAGATAAGAGATAAAGAATAATTGATTGTAACTATTCACTCTCTGAACTAATTCCTTCAACTAATAAGTATTTTATCTAGAGAAATACGCTAGTTCCGAAGTTAAGCACATAATTAATTTATCTTAACTCTAATCGTCTACTGACTAACTTAGGTGTCCTTCCGCAGGCGGATACCTAATTTCGAGAATCACGTAATGTAATTTATCCATGTTTTGAATGCCACATGTGACGAGCTTTGCGTGTTACCCTTGTCGGCAAGCCACATGGCACAAACATGGTCCTAATTCTAATATTAGTTAACTAACACTAGTTTTAGTTAATAGTATCTATTATCGATCGGCATGGCCTTTAGATTTTGCCGGCAGTTTGACACACAGAAAAATATTTAACAAAATTATTATTAACTCACCCTGCAACTAGATTTTGACTGGCCTATCGGGAGTGGAGACTATCATTGGCTTTTCTATGTTTTAGAGGGTATTTCGGCTTAACAAGAGCCAGCAATAAAATATGTTTAAACACAGACAGGTGTTCAATTTTAGCCAATTGACGCGATAGTAGCTCCTGCTCCCTCCAGGTTGCTGAAAAAAATGGCAGATCTTAGGGTGCTACCGGAAGTTAACTTCTCATCCAGGAGAGTTCCTTCCTGTGGCCAAATTATTATTCACAGCCAAACCTGAATATAAAATTCAGTCTAACTGGATTTCTTGGCTTGTAAACGAACTCTACCCTACATCTACTGCTAACTATAAGAAGAAATAGTATTTAACCCTCTCTATAGTTTTATGTATATAAATACACTAACCAAAGACGATTTTATCTAATATTTGAAAATATAGATAAAAATAAAACAGAATACAGGATACTTAGAGGGGTTTACTGAGGGCTATCTCCATCTAATAAAAAAAACGATCTGAGAGGTGGGCCACCCTGTTACAAATGCCCACCGTTCAAAAAAATTTGGAGAAACAACTTTTTCTCCAACCCGAACTCTCATATAGTTTTGCCAGCCCTTTCTCTGACGTTTATGGGTCATTTGGACAGGTCCCCCTCTTCCCCAGTAGAACTATGTCTATTCAAAATTCTCAGACTCTTCGTTTCTAAGACACCTTCTAAGAAACCTCCTCCCTTGATGTCGCTTCCATGGAAATCTTCTCTGGAAACTTTGCTTTCGTTGGTCGGGGTGTCCTTCGTCTGTCACTGATAAAGGTCCTACAATTCCAACATCTCTCCTTCGACCCAATTGGTCTTGATCCCTATACTTCATGCGCGTCGTCCTTACTTTCCCTTTAGACGTCTCTAAGTTGGGATCGTGTTCAGCCGCGTCATCTTCCTCACATCTGTCGGGGTTGTCTTCCCATCTGGATTGATCCCCTTTGGATCCATTATCAACCACAGCCAGAGTCATAATATGAACTGGTGGGTTCGTGTTGTTCTCAAAATGTCTTTTGAGTAAATTCACGTGAAAGACTGTAGTTTTCCCGCGAATAGAAACAGAGTACTTGTTGCTGGACACCTTCTCTTTAATGATGAATGGTCCTTGCCAAGCAATTTCTAACTTATTATCCCCTTTGGTTAATAAGACTAGCACTTTATCTCCTACCTCTAGAGACTGGTTTCTAATAGGTTTATTATAGAAGGAAGCCTGTTTCTTTCTGGCACGATGGAGAGTGGAGTTAGCTAATTTCCATCCCGTGTGCAGTTTCTGTTTCAGTTCCTCTACATACTGTGAAGACTTGACGACACTCTCATCTATTCCTTCATCAGTCCAGGTTCTCAAAAGAGCCTCAAGCGGTCCTTTAATTGGTCGTCCGAACAATAGTGTAGCAGGTGGAAGACCGGTGGCGACATGTGGTACTTCTCGATAGGCAAACATTGCTGCTGATAAGTACGTGTCCCAACTATCTGGTTTCTCCTGGACTAACTTGTTCACGATCGATTTGAGAGTCCCTGTATATTTGACCACAAGTCGCTTATTCTCTGTGAGACTAAAACCTGTGTTGACATGGTGCATCCTGAAGATGTCAGAGATTTCTCCCCTTAACTTCTCGTTTAATGATGAACCACTATCACATACAATAAGAATAGGGAATCCTACTCTAGTGAATATTTCTAGGAGAGCCTCTGCTACCCTAGTTGCATTGATGGAGGGCAGTACAGTAGCTTCAGCCCACATTGTACATGTATCTACTACAGTTAAAATATAAGTATTTTTCTTCTTAGAAGTGGGCAGTGGACCAATAATGTCTATAGCTACTCGCTCAAAAGGAGTGTTCAAAACTAACCCTTCCCCTATGGAAACAGGAGTAGACCACTGCTTGGGGGAGCCATGTTGACACTCCGGACACGACTGGACGTATCTTCGTATGTCAGCAGTCATTCCCGGCCAAAAATAATGACAAGAAATACGCTGGGTAGTAACTCCTACAGTCATATGTCCACTGAAGGATATGGTATGTCCCATATGCAATATCTGATTACGATATTGTTTCGGCACGACAAGTTGCCCGTGTTCGGTACCCATAGTTCCTGCCCTATGGTACAACAACTTGTCCTTTAAATAGAAATTTCCAGCTGCTGGAGGATTTCTACCGTTTGGCAGTTTGCCAAAACAAGATGCTAAAGTCGGACATTCATTTTGTGCAGCCCTAATCTCCCGGGGTAGAGGGTTGATTGAGAGTATAGGTTCATGTGACTGTGCAACCTGACTCCGGGTCTCCACTGCTGCCATTATCATTGGTGATGATGGTTCTCCTAAATATACATACTTACGACCAAGCATGAAAGGATATACCGGATCATCGATCACTGCAGCTGAAATGAGTCCAGTGACATACTTAGATGTCACATGTACTTTGGCTATCTTAGCTATTATAGTTGGAGAGCTCCTGGTAGCCCCTTTGACTACAACTGTTTGTTTTGTTAACTGTGATGGTTTCACTAACTGCTTAGCTATTATTGCATCACACTGGAGTCCACTGTCATAGAGACATAGTACTGGACTACCGTTAACCAGAATAGTTTCAACTGTGGGTGGCCTAGTTCCATTACTAGAACATATGCTCTGTTGGGTACTTGCCCCCGTAATCATACACGCAGCATACTGGGTAGGGGGATTATTTCTGCACACGCTCGTGTGGTGATCATTACTTTTGCAGTTCTTGCAGTAAGGTTTACCCCATCCACTATTGTTCGCTGGTGGTTTTTGTTTTTGAAAACCAGGATTTTGGTGCGGACCCCCAGTGTGCCCTCTGGTGTCTTTACCGTAAGAGTTGTTCTGCTGAAAACCCTTATTCTGTGTTGCAGGAGTATTTTGAGCAGTAGAAGAATTACAAGATTTAGTGGTAGCTACTTCGCCATGGGCAGTTAAATATCGTTCGGCTAGTGAGATAACCTCCTCTAGCCGAGCACCACCATTCTCTGCAATAAAGGTTTGTAGCTGTTTTGGAAGAACATCTTTAAATTGCTCAACAAGTATTAGTTCCGCCAGCCCGTCATAAGTAGCATCCAAATCACTCAGTTCTACCCACTTGTTAAAATAAGTGTGTAACCGTGAGGCGAACTGAGGAAATGACTCTCCTTGTGACCGTTTGGCTGTACGGAACTTCAACCTGTAGGCACTAGAAGTTAACTGATATCGTTTCAAGAGAGCATTTTTGAGTGTGACAAAGTCCTTCTCAAGACCTGGAGGGAGTTTTGCAAACACGTCATACACTGGACCGCGAAGTGCTTGGGAGAGTTTAATATTAAATTTATCCTTAGGCAGATTGTAGGCTTCACACATTAACACAAATTTGTCAAGATATTCATCCATCTGATCCTCCTTCGGGTCGAAGTGGGCCAGTGGAAAACTCATTGCTCCTGGAGTAATATGTTGTCCTGAGGAAATGTCTTGACTGTCAGTTGGAGAGCTGGCACTGCTAAATCTGGAGGCATCAGGATTTTGTAGTTCTAATCTCCTCAGTTCTAACTCGTGCTGTCTTAACTGCTCAGCTAATTTCAAGTCCTTGTCCAGTTCTGCTTGCTTCAACTGGTTGTCCAATTCAGCTTGTTTCAACTGGTTGTCCAATTCAGCTTGTCGCATCTTCTCTCTGGATTCAATTTCCGCCATCTGGATTTGTAATTTAATTCTTTCCTCTCGTTCTTCCTTCTCTCTCTCCTTGATGATGTCCCTTTGTTCTCGGCGCCACTCTCTTCCTTCTTCTATTACATATTTGTTCAACTCTACACCCTCATAACCTAACAATGTTCCTTGTTCTCGCAGTTCCTCCTTAGTAGGTGGCTTTTCAGAAGACATGTTAGTTATGTAATAAGATATATGTTGATACACCTGGATAACTCACTCACTTAATCAAGAATGTGTTTGTCGCAAAGATTCACAAATATCTTCAATGACAAGCATAAAAATTTTTTACACATTGACACAACACTTACCCGTTTGCCAGCAATTCACCTTTGCCCTAACTTATGTTATCTTATATCTATTCTTATGTTAATCCTATGTTATAAGTATATATATATATATATATATATATATATATATATATATATATATATATATTAACTAGTATGATTAGTAGCTATCTCTTTTGAGTGACTGAAAGTTAGAAATATCTATGAAGTTGGATACTCGACTGAACCCAACAATCTATAGGATTGTCATGCCCGGACCGAGCCACCAGTGTCGCGTAACATATACTACTAGGATGGAATTGGATCAAAGTAGATACTAAATAGACTTCTACGAATAGAGAATCTAACCACTGCTGAAGAAGCGATCAAATGGCTCGCAATTCTAGAAGAATGATTATCAAAGTCCCAGAATGGATCACTACTTCTAAACAGTGCCAGGCGGAAAGTTATGACGACTAACTGTACTAACACATGAAGACAGTATGTCAAGTTATTCCTGCTAACGTGCCTGAATGAATAATGAGCCCCCACTGCCTAATGTATTCTCACACAACAGGAGATAAGACAGAATGATACGTATAGATGTAGTCCTTTCACTCGTCACACAATCTGATGATGCTAATTCTAATTCTATAATGACAGACGCAGTTGTTAAAAGTACAAATATAACATAACGTTTAATCCTAAAGAACACTACGTGAGCCCCACTGGGAACTCACTGACACATAAGAGATACGCAGATCCCTGAAATTTCTACAAGATAAGGTTCGGCTAGAGGATATAATCATAGACTCTTAGCCGATAGCAGACAAATTTTGTGATTGCTGTGCAGTGGCAAACGGGTGGGTAGCCACTCATCTGATAATCCTTAGCCTCCTGTGTGGTAAGCTGTCAGTGCTGACTGGATCGTGGTATGGACTCCACTCTCTGCTGCATCAAGTGAGTGGTTCGTAGCTCAATCACCGGTCGTGACTACGGCTACAGATGATCAGGGTGCAGGCTCTGTGAATGACAGTGAGAAGGAGTGAATAATCCTTCAAGACAGAATTGTAAATTCTTTTGGCCATGTCCTGCATGGCATGCTTGTCTCATAAATTTCACTAGCATGTATTACCTCAATTTACATATTTTGCTTCCTTAAACAGCACACTGATCTAATGGAAACAGCACACAAATGATATCCTATTCTCTCTGCTGATATTTAGATCAAACATGTACAATCACAATGCTCTACGTCAAAGACCACATTCCAAATATATATTCTAAGTCATGATTACTCATGGAAACATGAACCACAATTCACATACTGACTTAACAGTACATATAGGATGACTTCAATGGAATGAAACTCAGACGCCACAACTCCGACGTCACATATACATTAACAAACCATTAAATCGATGAAACACCACACATCATTTTCCAAGTATGGAAACACACAAACTACACTCCACACGATGAATTAACATCACATATTGATGAATTCCATAGAATGAAATCACACACAACAACTATAACGCCACAATGTACACGAGTGAACCATTAAATCCATGAAACACCCCACGTTCACTTAAAGAGTTATGAGTTGTACTACTAGCAAGTCCTCCTTATATTAATTACACCATAATTAATTATCTAGAAGATTTCTTAGCTAGGTTTAAGATTACTTTCACTATACACAAGAACAATATTAGGGTTGGAGAATTCCCCCAAGGTTTGAACTTTGTTAAGTGGGCCATCTTGGACCACATGGTAGTAATCTGACTGGGCAAGATAAGAGATAAAGAATAATTGATTGTAACTATTCACTCTCTGAACTAATTCCTTCAACTAATAAGTATTTTATCTAGAGAAATACGCTAGTTCCGAAGTTAAGCACATAATTAATTTATCTTAACTCTAATCGTCTACTGACTAACTTAGGTGTCCTTCCGCAGGCGGATACCTAATTTCGAGAATCACGTAATGTAATTTATCCATGTTTTGAATGCCACATGTGACGAGCTTTGCGTTTTACCCTTGTCGGCAAGCCACATGGCACAAACATGGTCCTAATTCTAATATTAGTTAACTAACACTAGTTTTAGTTAATAGTATCTATTATCGATCGGCATGGCCTTTAGATTTTGCCGGCAGTTTGACACACAGAAAAATATTTAACAAAATTATTATTAACTCACCCTGCAACTAGATTTTGACTGGCCTATCGGGAGTGGAGACTATCATTGGCTTTTCTATGTTTTAGAGGGTATTTCGGCTTAACAAGAGCCAGCAATAAAATATGTTTAAACACAGACAGGTGTTCAATTTTAGCCAATTGACGCGATAGTAGCTCCTGCTCCCTCCAGGTTGCTGAAAAAAATGGCAGATCTTAGGGTGCTACCGGAAGTTAACTTCTCATCCAGGAGAGTTCCTTTCCTGTGGCCAAATTATTATTCACAGCCAAACCTGAATATAAAATTCAGTCTGACTGGATTTCTTGGCTTGTAAACGAACTCTACCCTACATCTACTGCTAACTATAAGAAGAAATAGTATTTAACCCTCTCTATAGTTTTATGTATATAAATACACTAACCAAAGACGATTTTATCTAATATTTGAAAATATAGATAAAAATAAAATAGAATACAGGATACTTAGAGGGGTTTACTGAGGGCTATCTCCATCTAATAAAAAAAAAAACGATCTGAGAGGTGGGCCACCCTGTTACATGCACCTACTGAAGAAGACTTTTATAATGATCTGGAAGATGTCATAGAAGAAACCCCCAAACAGGACATCCTGATTGTGCTGGGAGACTTCAATGCAAAAATAGGTAGCGAGCAAACTAATAAAAAAAAAAGTGGCCGGTATGGAAAGCCTACATATAACTTCAAATGATAATGGATGGAGAGTCGTCAACCTGGCAGAAGCCAAAGGACTGCAGATTAGCAGTACCAGACTACAAAGAAAGAATATACACAAACAAACTTGGAAATCATGTGACAAGAGAACCTATAATCAAATTTTTTTTCCCCCGCGTTTCCATCCTGTTTCAGAATATTGCGGTCAACACCATCATCTTTCAGCTGTATGTTGGTTCCTAGGCTAGATTACGCTCATCAGCACGCCACGACTTTATGAGCGACCGGCTCCATACTCTCATAAGTCACTTTTGCGATTCGAACCACTGCTAATTCTCGTCGCGTCACGTGACGAGAGTATTCGGGGTTAGCGGAGAAAGCTGCTAACGCCTCGGCCACGGAGCCGGCCATAATCAAATAGATCACATTTTAATTAACAACACAAATGCAAGTCAGAAGTTATAGAGGAGCTGTGTGCCACAGTGACCACTTCCTCGTTGGAGCAAAATTTAAAATAAAACTTAAGAGAGCTTTCTATACTAAATTACAAAGATTACACCCAACATATAACAGAGAAAAACTACAAGACATTACAGTCAAAGAGAAATTTACAGATGAAATAAAATGTAAACTTGAAACTCTGCAAAACCCTTCGGAGGAAAGCGTTGACAAAACTTGGTTGAACATCAAGAATACAATTCAATCTACCGCAGAAGAATATCTCGGTGTGTTAACCACGCATAGAAAGAACAGATGGTTCAATCAAAAATGTGAAGAATCAGTCATTAGGAAGAAGAATGCCAGACATGTATGGTTAAATGACATCAATAATATCCAAAAGGAAGAGCATTATAGAAATGAATGTAAAGAGGCTACAAAAATAGTCAGACAGCAGAAGCGAGAATATATGAGTAATATAATCAAAGATATGGAAACTAATCACCAGAAAAATGAATCCAGAAAATTTTTTAAAGAACTGAAGTCAATGAAACGAGGGCACCAACAAAACATATATGGTTTAAAAGACCAAAATGGGAATATGATAAATACCAATGAGGAAATGTGCAACACATGGAAAGAATATTTTATTGAATTACTAAATTGTGAAGCTCCAAGTAACATTTTCTCACAGGAAGAGGTTCTAACATGCGAACCACAAATTGAAGAACCTACATTTGAAGAAATCCTATATGTAATAACATGACTTAACAATAAGGCAACTGGGGCTGATGGAATTGCTGCTGAATTTATAAAGGCAGGTGGCCATGCATTACATCTAAAGCTATACGAACTAATAATAAAGATCTGGAGGACAGAAGAATTACCCCATGACTGGAAAGAGTCATTATTGATACCTATCTTTAAGAAAGGAGACAAGTTCCAATGTGGAAATTATAGAGGAATATCACTACTGTCCACAAGCTATAAGATACTATCCGCAGTATTACTAAATAGACTAAAACCATATTCAGAAGACATATTAGGTGACTACCAGGCGGGTTTTAGACAAAACAGATCAACAATAGATCTTACGACAAATAGCCGAGAAACATTGGGAATATAAAAGAGATCTCCATAACAGTTTTGTGGATTTTAAAAAGGCTTATGATAGTGTCCATAGGAATAGTCTATGGAATGCTATGCAGGAATTTGGAATACCAAGGAAGTTAATCAACATGACCAGACTATGCATGGAAGATACTTATAATATAGTAACATATAAAGGCAGGAAATCAGACCCCTTCCAAATAACATCTGGCTTGAAACAGGGTGATGCACTATCGCCGCTACTCTTCAATCTGGCTCTAGAGAAAGTTGTAAGGAAGATAAAGGAGGAATGTGATATTGGAGGAACATCCAAACTGCTTGGTTATGCAGATGATATATATATTATAGGGCAAAGTGAACAAAAGACATTGGAAATATTGACTCACTTAAAGGAAAAAGCCCAACAGATGGGGCTGGTTATCAACCAAGATAAGACAGAATATATGGTAATTTCAAGAGACGGAATGGCTAAAAACTCTGGCCACATACAAATAGATAATATGACCATTAAAAGAACGGAAACATACAAATACCTGGGTACAATCTTCAACTGCTCCAACATCATTGTCACAGGATAAATAAACTTGTTAGTTGCGACCGATGATAACCAAACCCGACATTATTTTGCTAACACAATTGACTCTTTGATGGTGAACAAACTGAGGAAAATACGTCGGTACAGATTCTCTGCACCTGGTCGACAGTGTGTATGAGATCAAAGGGAGTCACGTCGCGTTGTCTACACACAGTCGACAGTTTGATGACAGGATGTTGTTCGAGAGGTGTGTACTGGCAACATTTGTCTACAAAACGGGAGTTGGCCGTTGAAAGTAATGGACAGATGTCTGCTAGAGGTCAGAAGGATTCTGTAATGGGAGAAAGATCTCTGGCTTACAGACAACCAGTGTTGGATGAGACAAAGAACTCCCCAGATGAAAAGGAAACTTGACAGCTAATTGACTCTGGTTAGTCGGGAAACAGGAGGACAAAGCCAAATTCTGGACTGATTGGCGTCTGGACTTTCTGGTGACTCACTCCAGCACCCATATAAAACCCAGTGCGGTAAACAGGTGGACGGAGTCGAGGAAAACATTCTGAAGTGTTAGGATTGGGGATTATTCCGAGTTGTGTTATATGAGAGGGACTAGACTATCTAAGTAGTGATAGTTATCCGCGGACATAGATCCAATCGGATTGCCTAGTTTCTCGAGTAACAACAGGAATAGACATATGGTAGGCAATTAATTATATCTAACTTAAGAGTATGATTAGGAATAGAGTACAGTACTGTGCGGTGATATAATGTATTATAGGTGCCGTGATATAATGTATTATGATTAGTGATAGAATGTTCTATAAGTGCGGTGCTAGAAAGTATCATAGGAGCGTCGGCACTAGTATTCTATTGTGTGGCTTCAATTGGCTTGTGTTATATATCATTTTACTCAGGAAGTTGAGGACAATGTAGTGGAATAATAATTAGAGAGATTAAGGATGGTTGAGAGGGAGAAGAGGTATGTGTAATGGTAGGATCTTCCAGTAGGGCATCTGCTGGGTTTCTACCCGTTCCTTTATTCTTTCCTGGTGTTGCCATGTATAAGACCATTGTGATGCGCGATTTGGCCGTATGACAGAGATCGGATCTCTGTTATAGATCTGAGTGCTGTTATTGGCCTACAATCACCTAATTACGGTCAGGACTGAGTTGCCCTCACCATGATGTTATCTACTCTACAGGTTCCATTTACAGTTCCCCTTGAGTGTTCCACGTGAGTGTGAGATGATTTATTACGAAGAAGCAGTTCCAAGTTTTATACAATGATGGCTCATGGAAAGAAGACAGAGGTTGCTGAGAGGTTTTACACGGGGCTCAGAACCTAGTTGTTCCGCAGAAACCTGGCTTCTGCTGAGTAGAATTGTATGAACAGAAGTAATGTGTTTAATGAGTGATAAGCTTCATCACCGAAGATTAATAACTCGCATACTAAGGATATATATATATATATATATATATATATATATATATATATATATATATATATATATATATATATATATATATATATATATATATATATATATATACACATCTACCTAACAAACATTAATAGGTTGTGTTCTAAAAGAGGGGAAATGTTATAATCAGAGACTTATGAACATTAAAACTTTCCCCAAGTGACATTTCAGTTAATTGGAAGACTATCAGTTCAAACAAATATTAGGAAACAGAGTAACTTCACCGTGTGGTAGAGTGAAGACAAAGATCAACAGTGTCTATCGGATTACCAGCATCCTGTTTGGTCGAGTGATTGGAGAAAGTCGTCATCTTCTGGGTGAGGTTCACTGTCCGGAAAAAATGGTGCTGTTGTGTGCTAAGCATTATGATGTTACAGACTTTGCTTCTAAATCACTGGTCTACCATTAGAATACACGTCACACATTCTACACCTTATACACACACCCACTTCTCCTACATATACTCTTTGCTTTAATAAATTTCGTGTTTTTATTTGTTGAGGCTAGAGTTGTCAAGTATGTTATGTTGGGGAAGAATGAGAGGGGGCATGATCCAGGAGTGAGCAAGAGTGAGAGGAAGGTGTCTTCAGATTGAAGGAGTGTGTGGACGGAGTCTCCAGAATAGAGATATTGAATTAAAACAAATGTGGGTGTTGATTCTCCTCACTCCAGGGACGACACTAAAGTGGTAAAGAAGAACAAGTAACTAATACGACATTCATTCTTTACACACACGACAATCATAAGGGAAGAAATACAAACTAGAATCAACTCTGGAAATAAGATATACTATGCACTACAACATCTACTAAAATCAAAGGCGCTATCTCGTAACACCAAAATCATAATATACAAAACACTGATCAGACCAGTTGTGCTGTATGGCTCTGAAACCTGGAGTACAACGAAAGGAGACGAAGCCTTGTTACAAACCTTTGAGAACAAAATTTTAAGACGCATCTTTGGACCCATTAGGGATACACAAAGTGGAGAGTGGAAAATAAGAAGTAACAAAGACATTTATGATCTGTTTAAGTCCCCGCTAATCACTGGTATCATGAAGGCTAATAGACTACAATGGCTGGGGCATATAGAAAGAATGGAAGATAATAGGGAAACAAAACTCGCTTACACTCAGGAAATAAATGACCGCAGACCCCGAGGTAGACCAAGAAGGCGGTGGAGAGATAATACATGTACAGACCTACAAGCACTTGGAATCAACGACTGGCAAGAGAAGGTCCACCAGAGAGACGAATGGAGACGGCTTGTATCTGCAGCAAAGAACCTCAATGGCTCGGAAAGCTGAAGAAGAAGAAGAAGCGCCGTTAGGCCACTCTTTTTCGATTTTCAACTGCCAACAATGCACACGTGCATCCGATCTCACTACCCAGAGACCAGGAGAAATTTTGATGAACATTGGTAATGATAAATCTATTATCTAATGCTGGGTTCATTGTAGAAGTGTTCAATAACAAAAGGCACGGGAGATCAGGCTTCTCCACAACATCATTATGTACTACAACAATGGGAATGCAAAACTGGTCGATACTTGATAAATATAAATCGCTGAAGGATAACGATACGCCTACAGTTTGGTGGCGTAGTTAGTATACGTATAGATTGACATTTACTTTGTCGTTTCTGAAGTCACGTAAATTACGGAAGCCTAAATCTTCGTATTTTACGGAACTTCATTGGTTACGCGTCACTGTAAGTTGCATTTACTATTCTTTGGGTCAAGAAACGTAGAACAGTGTTATTATATCTCTCGCGCAGTTTTTTTTTAATTTGCGCTCGCTCGCTTTGAACTCAAGCGTAGTCCACATACACTATTTATAATAGCGATGGACTGAATTTGTGTGTGCTTTCCCTACTAACAGTGTCCCTAGACATCAGACGAACCCACTCCGACTTCAGAGATACTTGTAATTTACGTCCCCATGTCAAGGACGACAAGTCAACATGTTAGTCCAGCTGGCCGGTGTAGGAGCTGAACCGCTAACCTCGGCATCAGCACAACGGATGTTTAAGAACACGCGTTCTTATCAATTCGACCATGCTGACCTGCTCTCGCGCGGGTTGTTGCTTTACTAGTCTGTAGGATACAATAACGATCCGCGACAACTTTCTGGAGGTGTACTTGAGACTCAAACAGTGGTGACCATGTGGTGAGTTTCTAGGTGCACGGCGAGCTAAACTTCCGTAGCTAATGTGACCAGCTGAGACCACACCACTGCATTGTTCCACAATGGAGTCCTACAATGTAGTTCTAATTCTGCTCATTGCTGAAGTATATCAAATCAAGCAATCAACCCACACTAAAGAGTCATTTCTGTTTGTTGAAGTAATGTTTAAAGCTATCTAATGGTTACTTGCCGGTCTCCCTGGCGGAGGAGTTAGCAGCTTTCTCAGTAACCCTCAATACTCTCGTGGTTGACGTGAGCGCACGAGAATTGAAAGTGGCTCGAGTCGCACCAGTGACTTATGAGAGTATGGAGCCGGTCGCTCAGAAAGCAATGGCAAACTACTGAGCGTAATTTTGCCAAGAAATCAACAATCAGCTGAAAGATGCTGATGTTGACAGCGATGTCCTGTAAAGGATTTGCAAAACATTTTTAATGGTTACTTGCAAACATGACTGTGTGGTACTTAATGCCCTTTATTGGTGGGTTGTTTTGTAATAAATCGTCTTCACTGCACATTCTTGCCTCGAGGAAACACATCCGTGACCTTTCATAGATCATATAAAGAGAATTTCATCACAGCGGAAAAACTCCACAAGGACCCAAGCGTGTTTATTATAGGAGCAAACATGATATAAAATAGTATTGTTTGTGTCTTTGGAAAAAAAACGTCTTAAAAGCCGAGAGGCTCGACTTCATTGCACCGTATTTTATCCCATATGGCTCGGTCTCTTCCCGCAGGGCAGTCTGCCGAAAGGTCGCACAAAGCACGAACTCTGTAGCTCCAGCGACTCTCCCTGGAGTCTCCGAGAAAACCAAAAGACGTAGCCGGAATCGAACCCACAACCTTCGGAGCACGAGGCAGACGGCTAGACAACTTCGCCACGCCCACGAATACCGGCCCGACACATGATTAATGAATATACGCTACCCCCGAGTACTATCAGCACTCGTTGAATGAAATGGAAAATACCACGCCGGCTTCCTTTACTTCCCAGAACAGTTCTCGGTACCCATTTGTCAGGGTCGACAGTTAGCCCAGATAATTTTTTAGTTCGCCTCTGTGGGGATTCAAACACACGACCACCGGACTGGCAGGCACGCATGCTAGCCAATGCGCTTACGCGGCTCGGGTCAGGCCCTGATAAGACAGATTTTTAAAATCCCTGCTCTAAAAGTGTCATTTGAGTGTCGGAACAAAAATGCGTTTGAGATCTCTAATGTTCCTGACATTTTGAGTAAAGAATATATTATTCTGCTCAAGACTGAACTATTGTCTCCATGACGACAGGCGTTTGTATACGAGGGGAGAGTGTGGCACTTCTCACAGCTTGCGCAGTATAATCCTCATTCTCTTTAGAATAACATCTAGACATACCAAAATTAAATCCGACATAGTGCACAGAAGAAAATTGCTGGCACCTGGAATACATCGGAGATGTACGTATATCTTTTCTTTTAAAAACTTAAGAGATAATTTAATTTCAGGACATGTTTAGTCTAATCGTTTTTTATTTTCTCTTATATTGCTGTTTACAGCCATTTTGGTAATCTGGATGGGAGAAGGTAACTACTGGAGGCAGTAAATACCATTTTCTCTCATCCGTCCTGACACCTCGGGGTATTTTAGAAGCTGGGTTCCTATCGCTAAAACCATCAGGAAATAGGGAAGCAGACAATGCTCTGACACCACGATTTACCACTATTCCCGTGGTGGTATGCAGCAAGTTGTCCTGGCTGCAAAGATTGAAATCCGCAAGTTCACGACCTTGTATCTCGCAAACACCCTGATAGATCAGTCTGTCTGGCCGTGTAGATGAACTATTTCTAACATTTCCTACTGGTGATATTACATTGCAAGAATATTATCAGAACAGGTAATTCCACTTGACCGAAAAGAAAACGACGTAAAGTCTGAGATAAACAGTTTACAATTTATTTACATCAGATAAAATGAAGTCTGGGGCGCTGCAAACCCTGAACTAAAATATAAATTAAACAAAAATTCACATTTATAAATATTTTTTTAATGTGTCTGTATGTAGCAACTGAAAAGACAGGAAGAACATGCCCACTGCTTCTCATTGTTATAAATGATTATCTGAGTCGCGAAGAATGTGCACGGGGCAAAACATTTATTGTGGAAAACAAATTGTCGTATAACTTATCACTGCAGGAACACTTGAAATGCCTATCTGAAATTCAGTGCAGCAAAAGGTGGAAAACGCACAGTCTGCTTTCCGGGTTAAACTTAAGTGGAGATGCAAGATTCTAAAGCTGACCCATGTTTTCATTAAAAGTATAAATCCCACTGTCTGATAGTGAAGGAAGAAAAGAAGATCCGATATGTTAGGCATTACGGAAAAGACCACTAGTAATAATCGTACGGCTATCTTGGTTTAGCTTGCAAATAACGTATAGCTTATATATATATATATATATCATTGGCACCTTACCGTCTTGACAGACGATAGTTTTGTAAGGGATGGAGTTATTGCCTCTCTATAGCACAAAGCCTGGGCTAAAATATAGAGATCATATGTTGCCCATGCAGCACGATCCCTCTCTCGACCTGCCTAGTTCACTCCAAAATCAAACAAGACAAACTGCAGAAGCTGCCGGATCAGCAAAGCAATGCTCTAATTGTCCGCCTGTCAGAGCTTCGATCCTAGACCAGCCGCCAACCAAGGCTTAGGGCCTGGTCTGCCCTGCCATGACACTTTGTCTTTAGGTTGCATTTCCTCGCACCAGGGTAAGCTTATATATATATATATATATATATATATATATATATATATATATATATATATATATATATATATATATATATATATATATATATATATATATATATATATAGTAGACGGTACTACCTGCTTTCTGTTGTGCCGAATGTTGGGCGGCGCTCACCAGACCCGACACCCTACACTGTGTCAACGGCTTCGGGCGGAGGAGTGCAATTGGGAGGTACAAGCCTTACCATAGTGCGAGGAAATGCAACATAAAGATTAAGTGTCATGACAGGGCAGATCAGGCTCTAAGCCTGGGCGGGCAGTTAGAGTATTGCTTTGCTGATCCGGCATCTTCTGCAGCTTGTCTTGTTCCAGACATATTGGTCTTCCTTTTCCTCTGGAGTAAACTAGGCAGGCCGAGAAAGGGATTAGGCTGCATGGGTAACACATGGTCTCTAAATTCAGCCCAGGTTTTGTGTTATGGACAGGTATAACTCCATTTTACAAACTATCGTCTGTCAAAACGGCAAGGTGCCAGTCAGTGTGTGTGTGTGTGTGTGTGTGTGTATATATATATATATATATATATATATATATATATATATATATATATATATATATATATATATATATATATATATATATATATATATATATATATATATATATATAACCGTTATTCAAGAAATAAGGTGGCCAGGAGAGGGTACTTGAGAGCAAAATGGAATGATTGTAATATATGATTGTAAAATAAACATGAATTAGGAACAGGATTTGTCATCAAAAAAGAGTTATGGGGGAACGTTCTAAACTTTAAAGCTGTTAATGACAGGATTAGTAAATTGCGAATAAAAGGTACATGGAAAAATATAACGATGATTAATGTACATGCACCTACTGACGAGAAAGAAGATGATATTAAAGAAGACTGTTATAATGATCTGGAAGATGTCATAGAAGAAACCCCCAAACAGGATATCCTGATTGTGCTGGGATACTTCAATGCAAAAATAGGTAGAGAGCAAACTTATAAAAAAGTTGCCGGTATGGAAAGCCTACATACAACTTCAAATAACAATGGATGGAGAGTCATCAACCTAGCAGAAGCCAAAGGACTGCAGATCAGCAGTACCAGTCTGAAAAGAAAGGGTATACATAAACAAACTTGGAAATCATGGGACAAGAGAACCTATAATCAAATAGATCACATTTTAATTAACAACAAAAATGCATCAAACATACAACAAGTTAGATGTTATAGAGGAGCTGAGTGCCACAGCGACCACTTCCTCGTTGGAGCAAAATTTAAAATAAAACTTAAGAGAGCATTCTATGCTAAACTACAAAGGTTACACCCAACATATAACAGAGAAAAACTACAAGAAAGTACAGTCAAAGAAAAATTTGCAGATGAAATAAAATGTAAACTTGAAATGCTACAAAACCCGTTGGAGGAAAGCGTTGATCAAACTTGGTTGAACATCAAGAATACAATTCAAACTACCGCAGAAGAATGTCTCGGTGTGTTAACCACGTATAGAAAGAACAGATGGTTCAATAAAAAATGTGAAGAATCAGTCATTAGGAAAAAGAATGCCAGACAGTTGTGTTTAAATGACATCAACAACATCCAAAATGAAGAGCAAATAAATCTGAATGTAAAGAAGCTACAAAAATAGTTCGGCAGCAGAAGCGAGAATATATGAGCAATATAATCAAAGATATGGAAACTAATCACCAGAAAAATGAATCCAGAAAGTTTTTTTAAAGAACTGAAGTCAATGAAACGAGGGCACCAACACAACACATATGGTTTAAAAGATAAAAATGGAAATATGATAAATACTAATGAGGAAATGTGTAACACATGGAAAGAATACTTTGTTGAATTACTAAATTCTGAAGCTCCAAGTAACACTTTCCCACAGGAAGCGGTTCTAACGTGTGAACCACAAATTGAAGAACCTGCTTTTGAAGAAATCCTATATGTAATAACACGACTTAAAAACAATAAGGCAACTGGGGCTGATGGAATTGCTACTGAATTTATAAAGTCAGGCGGCCATGCATTACATCTAAAGCTATACGAACTAATAATAAAAATCTGGAGGACAGAAGAATTACCCCATGACTGGAAAGAGTCATTATTGATACCTATCTTTAAGAAAGGAGACAAGTTAAAATGTGAAAATTATAGAGGAATATCACTCCTGTCCATAAGCTATAAGATACTATCCGCGGTATTACTAAATAGACTAAAACCATATTCAGAAGACATATTAGATGACTACCAGGCGGGTTTCAGACAAAACAGATCAACAATAGATCAGATATTTATCTTACGACAAATAGCCGAGAAAAGTTGGGAATATAAAAGAGATCTCCATAACAGTTTTGTGGATTTTAAAAAGCATTATGATAGTGTCCGTAGGAATAGTCTATGGAATGCTATGCAGGAATTTGGAATACCAAGGAAGTTAATCAACATGACCAGACTATGCATGGAAGATACTTATAATATAGTAACATATAAAGGCAGGAAACAGACCCTTTCCAAATAACATCTGGCTTGAAACAGGGTGATGCACTATCGCCGCTACTCTTCAATCTGGCTCTAGAGAAAGTTGTAAGGAAGGTAAAGGAGGAATGTGCTATTGGAGGAACATGCAAACTGCTTGGTTATGCAGATGATATAGATATTATAGGGGAAAATGAACAAAAGACATTGGAAATATTGACTCACTTAAAGGAAAAAGCTCAACAAATGGGGCTGGTTATCAACCAAGATAAGACACAATATATGGTAATTTCAAGAGAAGGAACGGCTAAAAACTCTGGCCACACATGAATAGATAATATGACCATTAAAAGAAGGGAAACATACAAATCCCTGGGTACAACCTTCAACTGCTCCAACATAATAAGGGAAGAAATACAAGCTAGAATAAACTCTGGAAATAAGATATACTATGCACTACAACATCTGCTAAAATCAAATGCGCTATCTCGTAACACCAAGATCACAATATGCAAAACACTGATTAACTAGTTGTGCTGTATGGCTCTGAAACCTGGATGGAGTACAACTAAAGGAGACGAAGCCTTGTTACAAACCTTTGAGAACAAAGTCTTAAGACACATCTTTGGGCCCATTAGGAATACACAAAGTGGAGAGTGGAAAAGAAGAAGCAACAAAGATATTTATGATCTGTTTAAGTCCCCGCTAATCACTGGTATCATGAAGGCTAATAGACTGCAATGGCTGGGGCATATAGAAATAATGGAAGATAAAACTCGCTTACACTCAAGAAATAAATGACCGTAGACCCCGAGGTAGACCAAGAAGACGGTGGAGAGATAATATACATACAGACCTACAGGCACTTGGAATCAGCGGCTGGCAAGAGAAGGTCAACCAGAGAGACGAATGGAGATGGCTTGTATCTGCAGCAAAGAACCTCAATGCCTCGGAATGCTGAAGAAGAAGAAGAAGAAGAAGAAGATATATATATATATATAGGCACCTTGCAGTCTTGACAGACGATAGTTTGGTACATTGTGCTTCAAATAGGCATAATAACTACTACAACTCATGGCGGTGGCGAATGTGGCTGATATGGCCAATTCGAGCTGTAAATGTTCGTCCACAGTGGATGCATGTAAAACATGGTCATTTCCCCCATCATGCACCATCTTACGTCTCACACGCTCTATGTGTGCTTTTCTGCAATCATTGTCTCCCTTGTCTTTATTCCATTTCTGATAGTTGCCCTCCATGCAACACGTTCAGCTGCGACTTGCTCCCAATGTGCATTATCAATGCCTGTATCGATCATGTACCGCTTACACACATTTTTGTATCGTAGTAGAGGCCGACCCTGAGATCTCCTACCCATCTGTAATTCACCAAAAAAGATATCTTTTGGTATTCTACCATCATCCATCCTCCTAAGATGTCCTATCCATCTAAGTCTACGAAGACTGAGCATGGAATAAACCGTCACACAACCTGATCTTTCCAATACTTCAGTATTTGTGGTTTTGTCTTGCCACTTAATACCAAGTATTCTTTGCAGACACCGCATATGAAAGCTGTTTAAATGTTTCTCTTGGTGTGAGTAAGTTGACCAAGTTTCACCGCCATAAAGAAGAGTACCAAGGACACAGGCTTGATAGACAAGGACTTTTTTTGATTTGGCAGTAAGCTTCTTGTTCTCCCAGACTCTTTTTCTTAATCTGTTCATTGTTGTTGCTACCTTACCAATCCGGATGTTGATTTTCTGATCTAGAGATAATTTGCTATTTACCTCTGATCTTAGATATGTAAAATGGTCTACTATCTCTAGTTCGGCTTCGTCAGTAAAGATTGATGGTGCTCCATGTGAACTTTGTGACATAATCTGTGTCTTCTTTTTGCTAATTGTTAAACCAAATTCAGAACAAGCATTGGAAAATGCAGATAGAGTGGGTCATAATTGCAGCATCATTTGCAAAAAGCAACTCTCTGATCAGTACCCTCCTAATTTTCTTCTTGGCCTTCAATCTCTGAGCATTATAGAGGCCGCCATCTGGGCGTGAGTGAATGTATATACCGGTATCCTGATCACGAAAGGCATATTTCAGTAGAAGTGAAAAGTATATTCCAAAGAGGGTGGGGGATAGTACACAACCTTGCTTAACTCCACTCTTGATTTCAAACTCTTCTGAAGTTGCACTATCAAACTTGATTATACCCTTCATGCCTGTGTGGAACGATTCCACACTGAACAGAAGAGTTGGTGGTTGCCAATCTTCTTTAGTGCCTTGAACAGACCCTCACGACTGACCAAATCAAATGCCATTGTGAGGTCGATGAAGGCAATAAACAGTGATTGATTTTGTTCCCGACATTTTTCTTGCATTTGTCGCAATGAGAATATCATATCAATCTTAGACCAGGTTTGTCGGAAGCCGCACTGTGATTCGGGGTAGACTTGATCTCCCAGGACTTGAAGTCTGTGCAGAACAATTTTGGCAAATACTTTCCCAACAATACACATAAGTGAGATACCTCTATAATTGTTACAGTCGCTTCGATCGCCTTTTTTTCTTGTTTTTCTCGTAATATGATGCTTGAATCTCTGTCCTTCTCGCCAGCATAGCTCTATTAGCTGGTGGATCTGTAGAGTGAGTGTGTCTTGCCCACTCCTGATAACCTATATTGGAATCCCATCCTTACCCGCAGCCTTGCCAGATGCAAGTTCATTTATAGCACACTTAACTTCTGTTATGGTGGGAAGTGTGTCCAGGTGGTCAAGAGTTGGCAGGGCCTCTAAGGCGTTGAGGGCATCACCCGCTAGTTTTGGTCTCACTTGAGCAAAGCTCTAAATGGTGCTCTACCCATCTATCCATCTGCTGTTTCTTCTCAGTGATGATTTCTCCAGTCAAGGTTTTCAATGGTGCACTTCATTTGATCATTGGATCACAGGCTTTCTTTATCCTTTCATACATGCTCCTGGTGTTTCCCTTATCACTTGCGTTTTGAATGGACTCACATAACTTGATCCAATACTCATTTGCAAACTGCATGTGTGTGTGTGTGTGCGCGCGCGCGTGTGTGTGTGTGTGTGAGAGAGAGAGAGAAAGAGAGAGAGAGAGAGAGAGAGAGAGAGAGAGAGAGAGAGAGAGAGAGAGAGAGAGAGAGAGAGAGAGAGAGAGAGAGAGAGTAGAAACTGGATCCAGGTAGGGTAACTACAGCTTATGTTGTCTGATGTTTCCTTGAGTCTCTACTTCTTTCTTCTACGTCCCTGAGAGCCCAAAACTAGGAAGTATATGCGAATTTATTTATGAGCCGTTAAGTAAAGAGCATACTGAAATGTTATACAGAACCTGTTCCGTTGAATTGCAGTGAATCTGGAAATGCGAAAGAACAAATTAAGAATAGCTTGGACGCAACGGAGATGCAGTTCCTGGGACGAATGCTGCAAACATCTCGGATTGCCAGTATAACTAACAACGAGTACCCGGAAGAGGTTAATGAAAGTAGAACATTATATACGAGTATAACAAAGAGGCAAACGTTGCTCTTTGGTTACATAATGGGAGGTTTATTTAGAAAACGTAACAACTGGAAACATCAGTCGTACATGAAACGAAGGCAAACCGAGAAAAATTATACTGAATGGCCACAACTGGGGGTATGGATAGATACCATCACTAGAATTGATTCAGAACACCATGGACCGAGATCTGTTAAAATACATGAGCGCCCACAAAATTTGTCTGGGCACATGATGATGATGCTGTCCGTTAAGCGAAGCATCGATAATCGAAGTTTCACTTAGAGGGTTATGTCTATAACTCTGGGTGATGTTCCTTAGTGTGGACACAATGTTCTTTGCCGGTACTCACTTCAGAGCGGTTGCCACTGGAGAAAGGCATACGTGGCGGGAACATGAAAAAACTATTGATACTAATCTATTTATGCTGTGAGAATTGTAGAAATTCCAGCTACTGCTTATCAATGAAAATTCCTCGTTACGCTGTCAAATCAAATTTTCATTCTATATGTGTCATTCAGAGAAGAAAGCTTGAGAACTATTGCTCAAGTAAAAACAACGCCGACAGATGACAATGATGATAATAACACCTTGTAGATGAAAGAGATGGAGATCCCGATGAGAACGTGCAACTTGTTGAGGCCTGAGCACAAGTGTTGCTTCCTAGCCGAACTGAGATAACTGATTTGAAATGGCAATAAGCTTAGCTGAACAGGTCAGCGGTCGAGCCTCCGGTCTGCTAGTGTATAATGTGACATGTGTAATTTACGATGTCCTCCAGTTATTATAAACAATTCCGACTTCTGTTGTGGCTAGCGAGGTTGGGAGATATGTGGTTGAGGGGGTTGAGTAGGATTGTTAACCAAAATGAGAGTTGTTCAAAATGTTGAAACCATTTCATGACAAACCTACCTTTCCAAAACTTTGCGCTAAAGCTGTATTTGTATCTAACAAGTATCTACCAGCCAGTCGCAGTATTATCTAACAAGTATCTACCAGCCAGTCATGCCTTGTAAAACGTGAACAAACGCATCGATGTATCCCGTAACGTGATTCGCTCGGGAGCTAGCGAAAGTCCCATGGATGTTGCACTCTGTGTCTATAAAAGAATGCCTTTGGTACTGAATAGACTGTAATGCTACAATACATATACGACCCTTCTTGAGTTGAGCTGAGTTGAGACAAGACCCGACATCACAGAACTCGACGCATTCCCACACGCGTTGGGTCTCCATCTTTAACAACCAGCGAAGAGGCCACATACTGATTGTACCAGTTGCAGTCTGACCATGTGTCCGTTTGGCCTGTCCTCAGACAGACATTTACAAGACATTGCAGTCAATACCTGCATATTTTGCTGTTATGATTTCTTGGCAAGTTTACGTTCAGTAGTTTGCCACTGCTTTCTGAACAACCAGCACCCATACAAAATCATAAAAACCAACGCAACACGGACTCTTGATAAATCGTGCGCAGCTGTGTTTCGAAGGCGGGTATGCGAGATCACGAACCGCGTCTGTAACACCTTGGCCACGAAGCGGGCACTGATACAGTTACATAAAAACATACACAAGTTACTTAGCCGATGCAATCCGTCATCCGTAAAGCTGCGTCATCTGAACTTGACGTGCAGAAAAAACTATTCATAGAATTTAATTTCACATGGTGATTCTTTGGGTTTCCAAAGGATATGTCTGTTTAGGTCCAGAAATAATTAGATAGTAAATAGATGAGCTGTATTACAGCAGTATCTAGTTAAGTGATGGTTGTGACAATGATCACGTCCACTTTGTGGACACATTAACATACGTTTGAAGAAAGGAAAATAAAGTGGTTAAGAACATGAGACTTATTAAATATATTTTATAAGCATGTAAAGAACGTCACGAAGATAGAGAATGATTGTGAAAAGCAGATGCAATACATTAACTACAATACAAAATACAGATGAGCAATAAAAAAAATACTAAAGAACTTCATTCATCAAACTATGAGACATTACCGGAAAGGAAGCAACATACTAAAAAGAAATTGATGATTGAAGAAATTGTTAAGTTGGTGGACAAAAGAAAACAAAGTAAAACTAAAAGAGAAGAATGTTACAAAATGAAAACAAAGAAATTAGAGACCAATGAGTAAATCTATAAGAAAATTAGTTAAATGAGCACTGAATGGCTATTTAATTAAATTGTATTAAAGAAACAAAAGATGTACAGACAGACGGAAAGAAAAACAAAATAAGCACAGGATGTTGAAAATAAAAAGAAAAACACAGAACAGGTATTAATGGAAGCAGGTGATAAAATACTGAGACGGAATTTATACATAAGAGAAGGAGCAGAATTAACTGAAGAAAGATACTTAGAAGGTCTATCTATTTTACATGAAGCTATGAGGCTTTTAAATATACTAAGAAAGGAAACATATCAGGGCCAGATGGAATCACAATAGAGGAGTTTGACCTACATAAATAATTTGGAATATAAATTAGAAGTATTGACTAAATTGGTGAGTTAAACTTACAACAATATATATATATATATATATAAATATATATAATCTATATATATATAAATCTTTGTGTGTATGTATGTATGTATGTATGTATGTATGTATTTCCGTCCTTCATGCGTTCGCGAACGGTCCAACCGATTGAGATGAAATTTTCTACACGTTTTCCTTTCATTCCTGTGCAACCAACTGTGATAGTTTTATCTATCAGCTATCAGCTATTACCTTCCTAAAATTTAATTTTGTAATTACATGACTGAACATAAGAAAATATAAAAATATATGACAAAAAGGGATATAACTTTTAGTATAATTGTTATATCTTAAGTTACGTCCCCTGAGTTTAAATGAGTTGATTGACAATGAATTAAATGAGATGCTCCACATAGATAGATAGATAGATAGATAGATACATAGATAGATAGATAGATAGATACATAGATAGATACATAGATAGATAGATAGATCCCCGCCAGAGCCTGGGCGAAGCCCAGCTAATATTTGGGCAGCTATATTCAAGGGGACTTAACATAAGAAAAGTTATTTCAAGGGTCATAACTTTTAATAACATCACTATTATTTTATGTATAGATTGTTGCATTGTTTTCACAGATTTATAAACTCTTTTCTATAGTTATTTACAGGCATATGAGTTATAATATATAGCGATATAATCTTTAAGGCATTTTCATAATAATTATCATAAAAGTAATGCATCTATTTAAATAGTGAAAATTTTCTAACACATCTTTTAACACGCCTGTTAAAATACTGTTAAAATGCGGGTTTCCCCCGCCCCCCCAAAGATTTATAAACTCTTTGTCTATAGTTATTTACAGGCATATGAGTTATAATCATCATAGACATCAGTTTCGCCCGTACTCAATTAATCAATCATTTTTGGCATGTAAAAAAAAAAGAGAAGAAGAAAAAAAAAATATGAGTTATAATAAATAATGATATAATCTTTAAGGCATTTTCAAAGTTTTCATAAAAATAATGCATAACATTGTAACCCATCTTTTTCTGCTTAAAGAACTTATCAACTGTCATGTCGGTGATTTAAAACAGTTTTCATTAAAAATAATGAATGGTGTGTGGAAGGACATTCTTTTAAGTTACTGTGCGCCAGGAGCTGGGCGAAACCACGCCGGGTCAGATAGATAGACAGACAGACAGATAGTCGGGAACGGAAGCTTATTTGACTACTTATATGAATTAAATGAGATGCTCCCCACCAGGGACTGAGTGAAGCCGGGCCGGGACAGACAGACAGACAGACAGACAGACAAACAAACAGACAGACAGACTGATAGATAGATAGATAGATCCCATCCAGGGCCTGGGCGAAGCCGGGCCGGGTCAGCTAGTATAATATAATATATAGTATCGTATATTGCGTTCAGCAGTCTGGTGACTCGGTCTATTCCACATTCTTCTAAGGCAGGGGTGTCAAACTCAATCGCTCAGCGGGCCAAAACTCAAATCACACGTAAGGTTGCGGGCCGGACAGGATACATATTCAATAAGCCGAAAATTAAACCTTTTTTACACATTAATATAAATTAAAATATAAAATTTTAAAATAATAAAACCTCATTGATATACACATTTTCACTCTTATGTCAATTTGTCAGAGCACGATGTTGGGCGTCTTTTCTTGGCTACAAGTTCGTTTATGTTGGGGGTATTGTTTAGTGTCATTGAGATTCTCATGATGGACTGCAAGTGTTCATCATTGAGACGACACCTGTTCACAGAAAACAGCTGCCCACACAGATATCTGCTACCAAACATGATCAAAGTTCGAGCCGCATTTAGACGAAGCCGGGGCATCTCGTCAGGAATGAAATTAGTGAAATTGGCAGGCCCCACAGTGTCGTACTTTGCCTTTAGTGCCCCATTACACTGCAGCTCTATTAACCCCATCTGCAAATTTACAGGTGCAGTTTCCACATCTACGGCAAATGGATTACGAAACAGCTCAAAATTACTTTTCATATATTCAGCCTACCAGTGGCTTTGAAAGGCTCTGTTTTCAGAATCAACTTTTCTCTTGCCCATTTTAAAGGCTAGCTTTGATTTTAAAAGATTGTGCGATCTAATGACAGACGCTTGATTGATATCAGGTTAGCCGTATCGGGAAAAGGTGATGTAATATCCGGGCATTACACTACTTTCATATTTTATGCGCCAATCCAAAACGAGCATATGAACGTTGCAAGGTAACTAGAACGACGAACACTAACTCACTACACAACTTGTATTTTCGCTTATTCTGATCGAAGCGAGAACGCTCTTAGGTAGCTATAATTCGGAAGGCTGCTAATTAGGGAATTTGTTTTGCACTTCATATCGTGACCATAAAAAAAAAATTATTTGCCTAAAATATCTGGCTCTAGAGAAAGTTGTAAGGAAGGTAAAGGAGGAATGTGATATTGGAGGAACATCCAAGCTGCTTGGTTATGCAGATGATATAGATATTATAGGGCAAAGTGAACAAAAGACATTGGAAATATTGACTCACTTAAAGGAAAAAGCCCAACAGATGGGGCTGGTTATCAACCAAGATAAGACAGAATATATGGTAATTTCAAGAGATGGAATGGCTAGAAACTCTGGCCACATACAAATAGATAATATGACCATTAAAAGAACGGAAACATACAAATACCTGGGTACGATCTTCAACTGCTCCAACATCATAAGGGAAGAAATACAAACTAGAATCAACTCTGGAAATAAGATATACTATGCACTACAACATCTACTAAAATCAAAGGCGCTATCTCGTAACACCAAAATCACAATATACAAAACACTGATCAGACCAGTTGTGCTGTATGGCTCTGAAACCTGGAGTACAACGAAAGGAGACGAAGCCTTGTTACAAACCTTTGAGAACAAAATTTTAAGACGCATCTTTGGACCCATTAGGGATACACAAAGTGGAGAGTGGAAAAGAAGAAGTAACAAAGACATTTATGATCTGTTTAAGTCCCCGCTAATCACTGGTATCATGAAGGCTAATAGACTACAATGGCTGGGGCATATAGAAAGAATGGAAGATAATAGGGAAACAAAACTCGCTTACACTCAAGAAATAAATGACCGTAGACCCCGAGGTAGACCAAGAAGGCGGTGGAGAGATAATACATGTACAGACCTGCAAGCACTTGGAATCAACGACTGGCAAGAGAAGGTCCACCAGAGAGACGAATGGAGACGGATTGTATTTGCAGCAAAGAACCTCAATGGCTGGGAACGCTGAAGAAGAAGAAGAAAATTCTCTCTTGGGCAGAATATATTTGTACGTCGGTTGAGAGATCTCGGGCCTAATATGATTGTACGGCGGGCCGGATGTTGTCCCCGGGCCTTGAGTTTGACATATGTGTTCTATGGCATTGATCATTTCTACTGTGATGTTATCTGTACTCGGGGTCTTGCCAGTTTTCACGTGGTTAAGAGCATTCTGAACTTCCATCTTCAAAATTGATGGTCCTTCATTATTATTCCGATGATCATATTGTTCTTCTCTTGTATCATCATATAGGTCTTTCACACAATCTGACCACGTATGTAAAATCTGATCTTTTTCTATTATGATTATGTTATGGATAACTTAGATTACCAAAGTAAATAACAACTCTAAGGTAGCTAATACCCAAATGTTCCGTAATGGCCGACTTCGACGTTTTATGACCTGTCGACTGCACAAGGATTCCCGTAGATGCTTGTTTGTGATGGGTTAGACAATTTTATGTTCTGTAGTTTGCCATTGTTGTCTGAACGAGAAGTCAACATTTAAGTGCAAGAAACCATATAGGCAGCTGTTAGAAGAGAAGTTTCAGCGCATTAAACCTATCAGCTACGCCGATCCCTAATATTATATCCTTTGTAACAGGTTGCAACCACACCCAGCTCTTGTTGCTGTTTGTGACTTCCTTAGCAATCTGACGTTCCGTAGTTGGCTATTGCGGAGCGCCCTGGGGGTAGTGAACACTTTTCACAATTCCCCGACATACAGAGTCAAAGGTTTAAAATCAGCTGCAGACGATTTGGAAGCAGACTGCCTTGCGTCGGTCGTTTAGAAATCGATCAAACTACTGAAAGTAAATGTTGTCTAGTAAATCACAAACTGCAAACAAACAAAATGGCTAGGATTGATTGATTGATTGATTGAGAGAGAGAGAGAGAGAGAGAGAGAGAGAGAGAGAGAGAGAGAGAGAGAGAGAGAGAGAGAGAGAGAGAGAGAGAGAGAGAGAGAGTAAAGAGAAGCCAGAAATGCGAATTGGAGTTTATTATATAAAAAGTATACACTATGCAGATGTTACAGTATTGACAGGAGAAAATGCAAAATATCTAAAATTTTTGGACATTGTGGTAAAAGACAGTGCAAATAAAGGACTTTCCCTGAATATTAAGAAAACAGAAACAATTGTTAAATCACAGAAAAGATGACACCAAAATGGGAGATAACAATAGAAGGCAAAATCTTTAACAAAGTTGCGAAACATTACTACCCAGAAAAACACAGTGGCGATTGTAACATCCGATGAAAAGTACATGACACAGATTAAAAGCAAAGTAGGTGAAGCAAAAGCTTCATGTAAGAAAATGACAGGTATCTTATGCAATAAGTAACTATCATGTAATGTAAGAAAGAGAGAGCTGAAATGTTATAGAGAGCCATGTTTGCTGTATGGCAGCGAATCATGGAATGTGAATGAACAAATTAGCTAGAGCTTGTAAGCAACGGAGGTGTGGGGTGGGTGGTTCCTGATACGAATGTTAAGGATAAATTAGATTGCCAAAGTAAATAACAACGAGTGCCTAGAAGAGTTAAAAGTTAGCTGGATATCCTTTACAGGACGTAGCAGTCAACACCATCATTTTCTCCTATGGTGCTCTCTTGGCAAGTTTACTTCAGTAATTTGCCATTGCTTTCTGAACGACCGGCACCCATACCATTTCATAAAAAGTCAACGCAAGGCAGTCTGCTGGCAAATCGCCCACAGCTGTGTTTGTAACGCGGGTATGCGGGATTACGAACTGCGTCCGTAAAACCTTCGCCACGGAGCCGGTGTCTGGAAGAGGCCAATGAAAATATAACAACTTTCTTTGATCACGTGATGAGAGGAGAGGCATCGGAAAACATTGAGACGAGTGAAACAATAAGAGGTAGGGGTACGGATCTTATAAGGATCTTTTTTCTTTTACACCTTGGGGTATATTGGATATATTAACTTGATGAGTTATGTGTCAATATTCACATTCCAGAACATCGCCAAGTACCCAATTTAGGCTAGATCAATTAAAAATCTCCCGTGTTTGTATCCCATCTTATTGTCCAGAAGGATATACAGGAAACCAACATTATGCCACTTCGCTGACATGACTGGCCATGACAAGGTCAGTGTAAGCATAATAGGAAAACTACCAATCCAGACATCGGGGCGGTCCTACAGCTCTATCATGGAGACGTCTTACCACATCACATGTGTCTTCGTTAATTAACAATGCATTTCAAAGCCTGCTATTTTAAGCATTTCAGAGCCTGCTATTTTATTCCCGATGCTTCCTTTGTGTCCTGATTTCTGTTTAATTTTCCTCACCTTCTATAGGAGGCAATGAATATATTTCTCATATCGCTGGACTGCTGTCAAAAATAGTACAAGAGGATAGATATACAATCCGTATGTATTATCCTTCTTGGTGAGCATTTGGTATATGTTGCTAGTTACATATTTGTATACAGATAGGTGATGTGGTTTATATAATGTCGGCTGCCTTGATCTCCCATTACATTTCCAGGTACCAGTTTTAAAGGTGGGTTGATCTAAGAATTGACGTCATTAAAAACAAAATCGGTCTCATTGGGGATTCTTCAAGCAATTGACCACCAGACCGGCAGGTAGCCGTGCTAGCCCCTACACCATCGCTGTTCCCTCTAATAAAAAGATGTCATTTGGAACGTGAAAATGAATTTTGAAGTGCTACATAGAGCCTGTACTTTTGTATGGATGTGAAATGTGGACGATGAGCAGACAAGCTGTACAACATCTGATGGCAGTGGAAATGTGGTTTCTGAGGAAAATGCAAAAAATACAATGGACAGACCGAAAAAAAGCAACGTACAAGTCCTACAAGAAGCACATGAAAATCGCAAACTGATTAGAGAAATTAGACGTAGGCAGTCACTTTTCTTTTAGGCAAGGTACCTAAAAAAAAAACAAAAAAAAAACTAGAGAACTTTGTAACAGCTGGTACGACTGAGGGAAGCAGAACAAGAGGAAGGCGGAGAGGTGAATACCTGGATGGCTTAACCACATGGCATGGTCGAGACATGAAAACAGAGCTGATCCACGGCTCTGGTGATCTTATAATATGGCGAAACATGACCAGCCACGTTTACTTGAATGGCACAAGATGATTATGTATTAAAGTAGTTTTAAAAACACAAAGACACAAACACATATATACACTCACACTACCTATCTTGCACTAAAACAGAAGTAGAATGAACACAAAGACATATACACAAACACGCTACCTGTCTTGCACTAACACAGAAATAGAATGAACACAAAGACATATATATATATATATATATATATATATATATATATATATATATATATATATATATATATATATATATATATATATATATATATATATATATACAAACACGCTACCTGTCTTGCACTGACACAGATTAGAATGAACACAAAGACACATATATACAAACACGCTACCTGTCTTGCACTAACACAGAAATAGAATGAACACAAAACACATATATACAAACACGCTACCCGTCTTTCACTAACACAGAAATAGAATAAACACAAAGACACATATACACAAACACGCTACCTGTCTTGCACTAACACAGAAATAGAAATAACACAAAGACACATATACACACACACGCTACCTGTCTTGCACTAACACAGAAGTAGAATTAACACAGAGACACATATATACACACACGCTACCTGTCTTGCACTAACACAGAAGTAGAATTAACATAACGTCACAAACATATATACACACACGCTACCTGTCTTGCACTAACACAGAAGTAGAATTAACACAAAGACACATATATACAATCACGCTACCTGTCTTGCACTAACACAGAAGTAGAATTAACATAACGTCACAAACATATATACACACACGCGACCTGTCTTGCACTAACACAGAAATAGAATTAACATAACGTCACAAACATATACACACACGCTACCTGTCTTGCACTAACACAGAAATAGAATGAACACAAAGACACATATATACACACACGCTACCTGTCGTGCACTAACACAGAAGTAGAATGAACACAAAGACACATATATACACACACGCTACCTGTCGTGCACTAACACAGAAGTAGAATGAACACAAAGACACATATATACACACACGCTACCTGTCTTGCACTAACACAGAAGTAGAATTAACACAAAGACACATATATACACACACGCTACCTGTCTTACACTAATACAGAAGTAGAATTAACATAACGTCACAAACATATATACACACACGCGACCTGTCTTGCACTAACACAGAAATAGAATTAACATAACATCACAAACATATACACACACGCTACCTGTCTTGCACTAACACAGAAATAGAATGAACACAAAGACACATATATACACACACGCTACCTGTCGTGCACTAACACAGAAATAGAATTAACACAAAGACACATATATACACACACCCTACCTGTCGTGCACTAACACAGAAGTAGAATTAACACAAAGACACATATATACACACACGCTACCTGTCTTGCACTAACACAGAAGTAGAATTAACATAACGTCACAAACATATATACACACACGCTACCTGTCTTGCACTAACACAGAAGTAGAATTAACACAAAGACACATATATACACACACCCTACCTGTCGTGCACTAACACAGAAGTAGAATTAACACAAAGACACATATATACACACACGCTACCTGTCTTGCACTAACACAGAAGTAGAATTAACATAACGTCACAAACATATATACACACACGCGACCTGTCTTGCACTAACACAGAAATAGAATGAACACAAAGACACATATATACACACACGCTACCTGACGTGCACTAACACAGAAATAGAATTAACACAAAGACACATATATACACACACCCTACCTGTCGTGCACTAACACAGAAGTAGAATTAACACAAAGACACATATATACACACACGCTACCTGTCTTGCACTAACACAGAAGTAGAATTAACATAACGTCACAAACATATATACACACACGCGACCTGTCTTGCACTAACACAGAAATAGAATTAACATAACGTCACAAACATATACACACACGCTACCTGTCTTGCACTAACACAGAAATAGAATGAACACAAAGGCACATATATACACACACGCTACCTGTCGTGCACTAACACAGAAGTAGAATGAACACAAAGACACATATATACACACACGCTACCTGTCGTGCACTAACACAGAAGTAGAATGAACACAAAGACACATATATACACACACGCTACCTGTCGTGCACTAACACAGAAATAGAATTAATACAAAGACACATATATACACACACCCTACCTGTCGTGCACTAACACAGAAGTAGAATTAACATAACGTCACAAACATATATACACACATGCTACCTGTCTTGCACTAACACAGAAGTAGAATGAACATAACGTCACAAACATATATACACAAACACGCTACCTGTCGTACACTAACACAGAAGTAACATCTTCGCCTGGAGCTCACGCCGCTGAGACAACCACATTCAACAAAAACTAGCGGCGCAGCAGCAATCTGCCGTGGACACGTGACGTGTCAGGATCATCACATCTTGTAGGCCTGAGTGCATGGAAGAATAGATAGCCCATAGTTCCCTCCCATAGCGAACATAGTGAGCTGACATCGAACCCTCGCCCGACCGCGTCCATGCCAACATAACGTCCTAACCATTACACCAAGGCTCATGCGAGACATCTAGTTTAGGTTAGTCAACGGATGAACATCACGGCATACGGGTGTAACCCATAAGTGCTCCGTTCTACTTCTAACTCAAGCCTGAGTCCGGAGAATCTCAGCTCAGTGAGCGAACTCTGTAGCACCGGCGAAAATCCTGAAATACTTTGGGTAGATTTTTTAACTAGAAATTTTTTCCCGGGCAGCGCCGTTAGGCTACTCCTGTTTTCGAATTCCAACTGCCAAAGGGTCTTTTACGTGCGCAAAAATCCACACTGGCGTCAGACCTTACTACCCAGAGACCAGTGAAAATGTTTGTTACTAGACATCCACGTGAAAAATTCCGGTCCCTCACCAGGGCTTGAACCCGGAACCTCCAGCACTCGAGGCGGACACCAGACCTCGAAACCTCAAGACCTCGAGACCTCGAGACCACTCAGCCCCCCTGCTAGACATCTATGTACAGTAGCTACATTACCACAACCATCGGGTAGCAAAAAATAATAACGCTGTACATTCAGTTTTAAACCACATGCCGAGGATAATCACCCCTGCCAGATATCGGGGAGCGCCAGCCACACGTGTCTGTCTAATCCATTAAGAAAAGAAAAAGCTACATGACCGGGTCCCGGAAGACTTAGGTTAAAAATAAATATCCTCAAAATTGCCAACAACATCCCTCGATGACGCGGTAATGGACCCCGTTCTAGCTATATTTTCAACGCTGGGTTATCTTGTAAATATTTACGTAAAGGCAGGGGCGGAAGACGTCTCATTCACCCCTGTGCGCGTGCCAAAGAGGGTCAGGTGCACACGATGAAAATGCCAACAGATCCATCATATCACGTATGATCGTCATCAACAGCGTCTTCCAAGTTATTTTTATGTTCCAGAAGTACGGGGATCTGAAATCAACAAGGCAAGATTAATTGACATGTCGTTATAACGAGTACCAGAATGATATAAGATCTGTAAGTAAGCAAAGTCACGCCTGTTGCTTAGGGATTTGTGAACACAGTTTCCCAATTCTGCGACATACTGAGTCGAGGGTTCGAAGTCAGAGGCAGGAGATTTAGGAGCAGATCTTCTTGCTTTGATTTCAATAGTATGAGCGTCGGCGTCCAGAAAGCAATTGCAAATTACTGAACTTAAAATTACCTATTAATTTAAAATTAATGCTGTCTTGATTGCAACATCATGTACAAGGACATGCGGCTAGTTTGTTAGTTTAAGTATGCAAAATCAAGGCAATTTCCCTACGTCTAGGAGAGTTTGGGTATATTGTTCTAGCCTCATATTTGAATAGACCAATCGGCACTCGATGGATGATGTGGTCAATATCCTGGTCAATTTGTAAAATCCCTCTCTTCTAGGGGGATGTGAACACATGATTAATGACAGGCAGGCGAACGTGCTAGCTACTGTGCCACCGCGGCTCGCATACAATTTTTATATCACACATTACGTTTGTTGTCTTTTACTCAACATCTCTGACAATGAGTACGATCATAATAAGCCTGGAGTGGCAAGAGCAAGAAAATGCAGTAAATCAGACAGCTAAAAGGACAGATATACTCGTCACACCCAGCAGCAGATGTCAGACACAAGAGCTCTGGTACAGCGAGACCGCATACAGTGCATGATATCTCGCCACTTTATATTGAATTTGAGGATTATGAAACAAACCTTCAACACCACAGCTAGGGATCCACTTAGGAGATTGATACGGAACTGTGGGATCAAATCGAAAATCACCGACTTAATAAGGCCAACGCATAAAGATGTAAAGTGTAGAGTTCTTCATGAGGGAAAACTGACAGATACATTTGAAATGAAAACAGTAGTACGACCGGGATGCCTTTTGTAACCATTCTAGTTCTTACCGACTACAGACTGGATTATGAAGACAACAGTATCTATTAAAAGAAATGGAATCTAATGGACCCTAACAATTCGGTCTACCTGGCGAAGGGGTTAACGACTGTCTCCGTAATCCCGTAAATCCACGTGAGGAACACAGCTGAGCGAAATTCGGCAGCGGATCGCGTCGCGTTGATTACTTACGGGGTATGTGAGCCGGTCGCTCAGAAAGCAACGGCAAACAACTGAACGTAAAACTTGCCTAGTACATCATCAGCAGCTGAAAAATGCTGGTGTTGACTACAACGTCCTGTAAGGGATATGCAACTTAAAAAAAAAAAAATAACAATCAGCTTGATGGTGTAGACTTCGCCGACAACACTGGGCTCCTGTCGCACACTTGCAACCAGGTGTAGGATAAATTAATCACACATGATGAGAGGTCACAATAATTAGGTCTAACAATTCATAGAGGTAAGACAAAGATAATGAGATTAAACCAAGCAAATAGCAACTCGATCTTAATTTACGAAACTCCACATCAAAATGTGGAATCATAAACCTGTTTGGGAAGCAATGTAGACAAAATGGGTGAATAAATAGAGATATTCAGGCAAGAAACAAACAGCAATGGGAGCTTTCTTAGCACTAGACAATTTGTGGAAGTTAAAGGCAGTTAAATTTAGCACTAAACTTAAAATGTTTAACTCCAATATTAAGTTGGTACTATTGTATGGCAAAGATAACATGCAAAATAACTATAATAATTTCTAATAAACTATAAACATTAACTAACTGGTGCCTGCTCAGTGGTAATAACATAATTTGACAGAATCACCGATGTAAAGCTTATGGAGAGAATAGTGGTAATAACATGATATGACAGAATCACCGATGTAAAGCTCATGGAGAGAATAGTGGTAATAACATGATATGACAGAATCACCGATGTAAAGCTCATGGAGAGAATAGTGGTAATAACATGATATGACAGAATCACCGATGTAAAGCCCATGGAGAGAATAGTGGTAATAACATGATATGACAGAATCACCGATGTAAAGCTCATGGAGAGAATAGTGGTAATAACATGATATGACAGAATCACCGATGTAAAGCTCATGAAGAGAATAGTGGTAATAACATGATATGACAGAATCACCGATGTAAAGCTCATGGAGAGAATAGTGGTAATAACATGATATGACAGAATCACCGATGTAAAGCTCATGGAGAGAATAGTGGTAATAACATGATATGACAGAATCACCGATGTAAAGCTCATGGAGAAAATAGTGGTAATAACATGATATGACAGAATCACCGATGTAAAGCTCATGGAGAGAATAGTGGTAATAACATGATATGACAGAATCACCAATGTAAAACTCATAGAGAGAATAGTGGTAATAACATAATATGACAGAATCACCAATGTAAAACTCATGGAGAGAATAGTGGTAATAACATGATATGACAGAATCACCAATGTAAAACTCATGGAGAGAATAGTGGTAATAACATGATATGACAGAATCACCAATGTAAAACTCATGGAGAGAATAGTGGTAATAACATGATATGACAGAATCACCAATGTAAAACTCATGGAGAGAAGTAAACAAATTCCAGTGAGCCAAGGGGAGAGAAACAGACGCTGACACTGGATAGGACACACGCAGAGAAAACCCGAGGACATTATGACTAGACACTCTCTTGTCTGGAACTCACAGGGTAAATGAAATAGCGGGAGACGTAAAGACACAAGGGGAAGATATTTACAGACAGAGATGATTACTTTTGGGAGGACATGGAGGGAATTGCGAGAGACAGCAATAGATAGGACGGTTTGGCATGTTTTGGTTGAGGACCTATGTCCCTGTGTGGCATAACGGGTAGAAGAAGAAGAAGAAGAAGAAGAAGAAGAAGAAGAAGAAGAAGAAGAAGAAGAAGAAGAAGAAGAAGAAGAAGAAGAAGAAGAAGAAGAAGAAGAAGATGTTAAGGATATACTTATATACATATTGATAATTTTACTTTCGTAAATATGTCAATAAAATAGCATATATCAACCACTTCATCCAATAACAAAATGTACTAAAAATTAGATTTGCGGTTTCTCTTGATTTTCCTGCATCATCAGGCTTCATAAACAAATTATCCACGAAACAATGCGCCACATGTGCATTGGTCACTACACACATTTTGTTTTGAACGCTTTTTGTCTACGACAGTTTATATTTTAACTCTTTCTGTCTTAGACAGGTTTATTGTTTATATTCTTCTGCTTTCTGTCTCATACATTTAAACACCAAAAAATTAACTGCATGCTGGTGTGTTGGGAAAAGAGAAGGCAGACAGATTGGCAGGATGTGCACCACTTGGTGGGATATTGGTGCACGTTAAGGCAGATGTGGTCAGGTTCCTTTGGGATTCTGTGTGTCGTGTGAAAGAACAGATACACAATTGTTGCCTGGAGAGACTGGTGCAGCAGGGCGTGACCAGGGGATCTGACCGACACTCGGTACTCTGAGGAAAGACCAGACGGACACATAATCAGACCACAACTGGAACCAGTAGTATTGCTTGTTGAAGACGAGAAGAGAGCGCGTAAGAGAACCTCTTGAGTGTTGTAGTATCAGTTCTTGACTCAACTCATAACTCTTTCTGTTTCAAACAGATGGAAGCACTTTTGGAGCTATCCGTGTGCAATGAAAGTGATTCTTAACCAAAGCTAACCTAAATATTTGGTCAGTTCAAACAAACAAACAAAAAGAAATATGGCTTCCCCAGTGATCACCCCCGCTGTATATTTACCATCTTTGATATTGATACAGTCTTGCTTTCTGATAGTGGCTATTTCCCCGTTTTGGATCTGTTGCCAAACCTTCTGTGATCGATAGAGTTAAAATATAAACTGTCTGAGAGAAACAGCTAATAAATAAACCGTCTGAGAGAAATAGTTAATAAATAAACTGTCTGAGAAAAATAGCTAATAAATAAAATATTTGAGAGAAATAGTTAATAAGTTGTCTGAGAGATAAAGATTTAACATACAGTCTGAAAGGAAAATTGTTACCATATAAACTGCCTGAGAGAGAAAGGTTTCGCATATAAATTGTCTGAGAGAGAAGGATTCCACAGATAAACTGCATGAGAGAGAAAGTTTTCACATATAAACTCGCTGAGAGAGAAAACTTTAATATGTAAACTGACTGAGACAAACATGGTTAACTGTCTCAGAGAGAAATTGTTAACATGTACAATGTGTTTGTTTGTGTATGCATGCGAAAGAAAGAGAGGGAGAGAGGGAGAGAGAGAGAGAGAGAGAGAGAGAGAGAGAGAGAGAGAGAGAGAGAGAGAGAGAGAGAGAGAGACCGACAGAGAGCGTCAGAGAGCGACAGAGAGAGAGAGAGCGACAGAGAGAGGGGGAGAGATGGAGAGAGTTAACATAAACTGTCTGCAGAGAGAAAAAGGTCCATAGAGAGAAGGATTTAACATATAAGCAGTCTGAGAGAGAAAGAATTAACGCTGAAGCAGACAGGTGAAGCAGACAAGTGAAGAGACAAGTGAAGCAGACAAGTGAAGAAGACAATCGAAGAAGACAGATGAAGCAGACAATTGAAGAAGACAGATTTAGCAGAAAATCCAAGAAGACAGGTGAAGCAAACAAGTGAAGCAGACAAATTAAGCAGACAATTGAAGAAGACAGATGCAGTAGACAGTTGAAGAAGACAGGTGAAGGGAAGAGATAAAGCAAGCAAGCCCGTGTGCAATTATTCAATGTGTTGTGGCCGTTCTGTAGCGAAATTTATGGTAATCTGTGCGTTCACATGCGGTGGATTCTTCTCTCTTAAAGCCGATTTGAAACAAGTTACGAACGATATAGCGAACTATTGACAGCAGGAGAAAGTACCCGGAGCAATGACCCAAGTGGGCTCGCGCCTAAAGAGTGCGAGGAACATCTTTAGCTGAACACAATGTCAAGTGACAGAATCCTTACAGTTTGATTTTTGCGCCTCAGCTAAGCAACTTTTGCAATGTGATGATCTGTTTAAGTCCCCGCTAATCACTGGTAACATGAAGGCTAATAGACTGAAATGGCTGGGGCATATAGAAAGAATGGAAGATAATAGTGAAGTAAAACTCGCTTCTTTTTTTTTTTTTTGCATATCCTTTACATGACATCGCTGTCAACACCAGCATCTTTCAGCTGTATGTTGATTTCTTGGCAAGATTACGCTCAGTAGTTTGCCATTGCTTTCTGAGCGGCCGGCTCACATACCCCGTAAGTTACCGATGCGATCCGAACCACTGCTGATAATTAGTATATCGTCCACGTAACGATGGTAAAAGGCCAAGTTATTGATTTCTGAGGATCTCTTTTCTTCTAAGTGTGCCATGAAGATGTCCGCTAGAATAGGTCCAAGTGGGCTCCCCATGGCCACTCCGTCAATTTGGCGATATGACTTGTTTAGAAAGTTGAATTGTATGTTGGCAGTACATAATTTTAATAGCCTCTCTAGAATAGCTGATGGTATGCCTAGTTTTAGTTGTTTGTCTCTAATGCGTTCGCTTATTATATTCACGGTCTCATCTAATGGAACGTTGGTGAATAAAGAGGCAATATCCATGCATGCCATGTGTTTGTTGTTTATGTCCATAGTATCCAATAATTCCACCAGTTCGAATGTATCCCTGAGTGTTCTTGGATCGAAGGACTGTCGTACTGGCTTTAAAATTTCAGCTAGCCATCTCGCCATTCGGTGTACTATCAGCGCCCAACAATACATGTGCGTTTATCATATGATATATAACTCGGCAGAATGCACCTGACGAGATTCACCGAAACATGCCAGGCAATAAATCGTGCCAGCTATTGTGTGTGGTTTCCGCGTTTAAGATTTACTCATAGTATTTTTACAACTTTAATCAATTTAATTTCCAGCAGTATATTGAGGTTATTAGCAACAAAACGATAGCTCTGCTAATATAATAATGTAAAATTGGCAGTGTTATATATTTGCGCTATTAATGTCTAAAAACATGGTAAACGTGGATTAAATATATTAAGACGTGCAATTTCCTTTCTATTTTTTAAAATTTGGATTAGATTTTTTAAACCAGAGCAACCCCCACACGTGTGTCTGTTCTAGTCGTCACCACCTGTTTCCTGTTTGGCACCGACCGCCGAAAGGGAAGTAATCAAGCCAATTAGGGGCAGTAAGGGGGAGGTTGGTAAATTATAGACGCACATCTGACGAGATGCAGGTCCGCTTGGTACCTGGTGGCAGCTGTGAGTGACAAGGTCTAACATTTCAGTTATGATAACCTGTGCTGTGATGGCGAACACGTGGGTTCAATCCGGCATGATGAAATATAACTGGTTAATGGTGTCATATTTGTCCGTACACTCACGGCCATTTCTCTTCAACGGTAATCATAGTGAGCCGCGGTAGACTAGTGGCTAGCTCGGTAAACTGAGGACCCGGTTGTCCTGAATTCGAATACCCATTGAGATGAGGAGTTATTTTTGTTTATTGGCCTTGGCTCGACGCAGCCTAAAACTGGACCTAGGAAATTTTCTGGGAAGTAAAGATGGCTGGTGTGATTCAGACGACATCACTCATTGAGTGCCCATTGGCTTATAATAATATGGGTCTAGCACCTTGAAGCTACCTAGAAGCAAAATGTCATCTACAGGGGACTCAACACCAGAAATATCATCTAGAATCGCACTGGCATCTAGTGCCTTCAATAAACTGTCAAACATCTGGAAGTCAAAGACACTCAGCAAACACACAAAACTTAAAATCTTCAACTCTTGTGTGATTCCAGTGTTAACGTATGGATGTGAAAGTTGGAAATCAACGGTAGCTTTAGATAAAAAATTAGACAACTTTGAGAACAAATTAGAAGACTTCTAAACATCCACTGGACAGACTTCAGAACCAATTCGCAAATAAGACAAGAGACTAAGCAAGATACAGTATCAAATTTCATAAGAAGACGCCGTTAGAACTACATGGGCCATGTACTCAGAATGGACAAGTCAAGACTCCCCTACCAAGCCCTCATATGGTCACCGGTAGGGAAAAGAAAACGGGGAAGACCAAGAGAGACCCTGCGTAGAACCATCATTAGAGAAGGCTCATTCAATGGCCAAGTAAATATCCAAGATCTACAACAGGTAGCAGCGAACCGCCAGGCATGGAGAGACAGGACTTCTGCCCTATGCGCCGCCTTAGGCTCAAGAGGAAAGACTAACTAACTAACCTTGAAGCATATAAAATGGTCATTTACCTACTTCCTTTACTTACCATATACCCAGAACGAGAAGAAGAATGTTTAAGTACTACATAGAACCTGTATGTTTGAGTGGAGTCAAGCTGAAAAACATCTCATGGCAGAGGAGATGTGGCTTCTGAGGAAAATGCAAAAAATGCCATGGATAGATAGAAACACCAGCGAGCAAGTCTTGCAAGAAGCAAATCAAAACCGTAAATTGATTAGAAAAATTAGACTTAGTCGCAATATTTTAGACACGTTATAAGAAGAAATAAACTACAGAACTTTGTGACAACTGGCAAGATTAAGGGGAAAGGAACAAGGGAAAGACAGAGAAGTAAATACCTGGATGACTTGACTTGATCAAGACATGAACACGGAGTTAATCCACGACACTGTTGATGTATGAGTTGGCGAAACATGACCGCCCACACTAGTCGGCATGGCACATGATGATGATACCCAATACTGGCATATTTCAATATCCTAAGCATGTATAGCAGGTACGTTGCAGAACGTCACGACCCACCCAACAGTCCCCATGTGTAGTGACATCTCCCCTGTCTCACGACCCACCCAACAGTCCCCATGTGTAGTGACATCTCCCCTGTCTCATGACCCACCCAACAGTCACTATGTGTAGTGACATCTCCCCGGTCTCACGTACCTCACTAATGCCCTGTGTCCGTCTTCATAAAGGCCGATCTCTGCTTCTTCTTCTTCTTCTTCAAAGAACCATGGCTTCCATCCCGGTTCTGTCCAAGCCACTGTGCCAGTTAATAAGACCACAGTATTTCACGCTCCGAGGCGTGAGGCTGTTAATGGTCCGGTTTTCTTTAATGTTCAGATGACTTATTTACCAAAAATAAAAAAAAATAAAAAATGAAACATGTTTTTTGACGGATGCTAGGTAAGGCGTAACAAACCTATTTTTTTTTTTATCATTCTGAATGTTTTAGTTTTTATTTATTAAAAGATAGTTTAATTTGTCGAGACGCGTATGCTTGTCACGAATTGGCCGCCTTAACATCCCAGAATATTTTTCTCGGTCTCCAAATTTGAGAGACCAAACTGAGAAAGAATGAATTAATCACGCTACTCCACGGCTATCTAGTCGTGAGGTAAGATTATTCACAAAAAGCCTCTAGCCATGACGTAAGCTTGCAGATGGCAAGTAAAATGGGATACTTGAGACGGACACAACTAGATAATTTAAATTAGTCTACCCCTTAGAAAAATGCTGACCCAGACGGGCTATGACACCACACAGACGCATTGGCACCTTCTTGCCCAGGTAGACCCAGACTGAATCAACAATGAACTGGGCCAGTGAGTGAAATAAAACCACCCAGGCGTGAATAACATTGACACAGGGAGAGATAATGGCCCCAGGGCGGTACACAAGCCCCGTCCACTCGGACTGGCAGACTCTGCAAGGTGTGAAATCACTGATAAGACTGTGAAACTGATCTGGGGCTGGCAACGCAAAACCATCCAGGTGTGACACTATGGTGAGGGTTAGTGGTTAAAAGAATTTTTATGACTGGACAGACTTGGAGTTAATTGCAATCACTGTCAGGAGGAGATAAGAAGAATTTATGACGGCATTGCCAAAGAGATAATAGTGTCTCAGACACTGTCTGCTAGACTCAGCTTAAATAAGGGTCCCTAGCTTGTTTTATGTTAGATTAAGTTTGACTTCAGAACAGGTGAGAAGAGAGAGTAAATGTAGATTTCTTAGTAACTAAGTATTTTAGGTGTATGTACTGAATTCCAGTCTATATCGGATCTAGGTTATTGCAAGAACTATCATTGTCATAGATTACTTGAGTGTTCTTTCTAAGTTCTGCGTTCAATATCATATTGATTTAAAGTGTTATTCTTCTGAGAAATAGAGCCTTATGTGAGACAGATCTTGTCTGGGTAGACTTTTAGGTGTCTTGGTAGATGCTTGTCATTTCTTTGTACACTATCCTAGTTGCCTTTTGGTGGGTGCATTTGTTGTACAGAATATAGTCAACTGACTATTTATTTAATTCTTACAACAGCAGTAACTAAGTGTGATTAAACCGGGCAGCTCAGCAAATATAGCTGGTCTGTTTGGTCACTTAAATTAGACTTGTTGTATATCTCATTTTGTAGCTATACAATATTAGTACTCATTAATAATGCCTGATGCTATTATGTGAGTATCATTAGATGTCTATCTTGAAGTAATATAATGTTTACGGATATGTTGGATGTATGTATGTGTAATTTCATATGAATATACGATGCTAGGAATATGCTTCGTACATATTCTTTTTGTGTATATACATCTCATTTCGTATACCTACAAACTAACTAGTGCATTATGCTATTATGTTAAAGTATCATAATATGTCTAGTTTAATTAATGTTTTATGTGTATTTCATGTTTGGTATATTGATTTGTCATATGCAAGCCTATCATTATGACGTGTTATATTATGGTGTGCGCATTGGCACACTAACCATCGATTGCATTTGTAGCAGAGGTGTAATGGTACAGACATTACCCACAAGTGTTATGGGGTATATGGTGCTAAACTTTCTCAGTGTATTGTGAGCTTGCGTCCACGGTAATGCATGGAAACCTGGCACAGCTATTGGTCACGGCTTGTAAGCCCGGATGATCAGGCATTGTTATAATACACTTACCGACCCTGTGAGCTGCTAAACTAACATTGGACGGAGCGGCTGTACGACACAGAATTTCTGTATTAGCGACCTGGACATGGGGCGGCAGAAATGTAATCATTACAGGCGTGTGAGACAATTGAAAAGCCCGTCCCAGACTAAAGACAGTAGAGAGAAGGAGGATGGTGAACACAGTAGAGCTGGAAGATAAACTTGGCCAGACTGGTCATTGTATATGTTTGTGTTATGAGATGTTTTAATTAGGATTGCGCTGATGTAGAACTGATATAACACATTCTTGACTTTCTTTCAAGCTCTCACAAGGAGCCCTATGTTATAGATCTCAAGACTAGAGACTACTGACTAGGAGTGTCAGGACTGACAGGATCTCAGAATACCGGCAAGCTGTTCTTTTTCTTTTGTTGAGTCTACTGGAGAGTGGGGATCTGGACCACAGTTCCAGATAGATGAAGTAACAAGTAAAGTTACGTAATGTTTCTCATCACAATATGTTATATGATTTTATCATCCTCATATTGACAATCATCCGATGTCTATTGTTATGATTAGCAAATAAATGTTGTAGTATTGTAACTCATAGTTCTGTCGTTATATTTTAATTCCAATTGTGCATACGTGTTGTGTGTGTACATTGGTGGGGGTTCACTTACACACCAAGGAAGGGAGCAGTCAGGGAGAAAAACCTGTACTGGAATAGTTGTCTTTACACTTTAATTCAGACGTAAAAATCTATTCTAGCTAACCTTCTTCTTCCCATCCTTGGCGAATATTCAGCACAGTTCATTTCAATTTTGTAACGAGCCACTAGGAACTGTACGTTGGATATTCAAGGGCTTAATCTGTAGTTCAGCCATTTAGATTTTGTCCCTAGTCAGTTTCTGACTATCTGGGGTTGCTCGCCAGTGAATAATACATTCATCTAGCCGGTGGGGCACCCCGACTTCTGACAATGCTCATAATTTTCATCTTATATATCATCATCATCATCATCATCATCATCATCATCATCATCATCATCATCATCATCATCATCATCATCATCATCATCATGTATCCTGCGAAAGAGCGAAGGCTGTCCTGCATCTTCACAAATTTTGGTGTTTTGGGCCAATTATGTTGATGCTATTCCTCCACGTTATCGTCCCAATTCATCCATTGGCACCTTGCAGTCTTGACAGACCATAGTTTGTTACATTGTACTTCAAAAAGGCTTAATAACTACAACCCATGACGGCGGAGAATGTGACTGTTAAGGACAATTTGTGCTGTAAATATTCGTCCACAGTGAATGCATGTGAACGCATGGTCATTTCCACCATCATGCACCATCTTACGTCTCACACGCTCGGTGTGTGACTTATCTGCAATTATTTTCTCCTTTGTCTTTATTCCATTTCTGATATTTGCCATTCATGCAACACGTTCAGCGGCGACTTGCTCCCAATGTGCATTATCAATGCCTGTATCAATCATGTCACGCTTACACACATCTTTGAATCGTAGTAGAGGCCGACCCTGAGATCTCTTCCCCACCCGTAATTCACCAGAAAAAGACGTCCTTTGGTATTCTACCATCATCCATCCTCCTAACGTGTTCTATCCATCTAAGTCTACGAAGACTGAGCATGGAATATACCGTCACACAACCTGATCTTTCCAATACTACAGTATTTGTGATTTTGTCTTGCCACTTAATACCAAGTATTCTTCGCAGACACCGTATATGAAAGCTGTTTAAACATTTTTCTTGGTGTGAGTAAGTTGTCCACGCTTCACTGCTATAAAGGAGAGTACTAAGGACACAGGCTTGGTAGGTGAGGACTTTTGTTCTGGCAGTAAGCTTCCTGTTCTCCCAGACTCTTTTTTCTTAACCTTTTCATTGTTGTGCTGCCTTAGCAATCCTGATGTGATTTTCTGATCTAGGGATAATTTGCTATTTACCTCTGATCCTAGATATGTAAAATGGTTTACTGTCTCTAGTTCGGCGTCGTCAATAAAGATTGATGGTACCCCATGTGCACTTTTGTGACATAATCTGTGCCTTCGTTTTGCTAATTGTTAAACCAAATTCAGAACAAGCATTGGAGATTGCAGATAGTAGACATTGTAATTCTTCCTCAGAGTGTGTCGTAATTACAGCATCATCTGCAAAAAGCAACTCTCTTATCAGTATCCTCCTAATTTTGGTTTTGGCCTTTCAATCCCTGAGCATTGTAGAGACCGCCATCTGAGCGTGAGTGAATGTATATACCACCATTCTGATCACGAAAGGCATATTTCAGTATAAGTGAAAAGTATATTCCAAAGAGGGCCGGAGCTAGTACACAACCTTGCTTAACTCCACTCTTGATTTCAAACTCTTCTGAAGTTGCACCATCAAACTTGATTATACCCTTCATGCCTGTGTGGAACGATTCCACAATGTTCAGAAGAGTTGGTGGGCAACCAATCTTCTTTAGTGCCTTGAATAGACCCTCAGGGCTGACCAAAACAATTGACTGTGTGAGGTCGATGAAGGCAATAAACAGTGGCTGATTCTGTTCAAGCATTTTTCTTGCATTTGTCGCAATGGGAATATCATTCAATGGTCGACCGATTCTGTCGAAAGCCACACTGTGATTCGGGGTAGACTTGATCTCCTAGGACTTGAAGTCGGCACAAAACAATTCTGGCAAATAATTTACCAACAATACACAGAAGTGAAATACCCCTATAGTTGTTACAGTCGCTCCGATCGCCTTTGTTCTTGTACAGTGTTATGATGCTTGTGTCTTTGAAATCCCGTAGGACTTGTCCTTCTCGCCAGCATAGCTCTATTAGCTGGTGGATCTGTAGAGTGAGTGTGTCTTGCCCACTCCTGATAACCTCTATTTGAATCTCATCCTTACCTGGAGCCTTGCCAGATGCAAGTTCATTTATAGCACACTTAACTTCTATTATGGTATGACGCGTGTCCAGGTGTTCAAGAGTTGGCAGGGCCTCTATGGCGTTGAGGGCATCATCCGCTAATTTTGTCTCACTTGAGTAAAGCTCCATAGAATTCTCTACCCATCTATCCAACTGCTGTTAATAATCAGTGATGATTTCTTTAGTCAAGGTGTTCAGTGGTGCACTTCTTTTGATCATTGGACCACAGGTTTTCTTTATCCCTTCGTACATGCTTCTGATGTTTCCCTTATCACTTGCATTTCGAATGGACTCACATAACTTGATCCAATAGTCATTTGCACACTGCCTGGAAGCCTTTTGCACATCCTTCCTAGCCTGCTTCAGCTCACTGAGAGTGTTACGCGTTGTTCTTTCCTTGTTTCTTAAGCGAGCTATCTTCGTTTTATCAATCAAGGGCTGCAGAGTCAGGTTTGCCGCAAACCAGTCCTGCCTCTTATGATCCACAGTGCCGTAAACCTCTATCACTGTTTTATAAAGAGTGTCCTTAAGTTTATTCCACTTTTCACTTGCTGTACAAATTTATGATGTATCAGTGAAAGCGTCTTCAAGTTGCTGTTGGAATTCAAAGCACTTATCAGGATCGTGGGTGTTAATAACATTAACCCTGTGGCTGTATTTAGCTGTGCAGATTCTCTTTGGTCTCATTCTATCTCTTGCAACAACCAAAGAATGATCCGTATTACAGTCAGCACTGTGGTAACTTCGAGTTAATGATGTTTTGTTCAGATGTTGTCTCCGTGTGATGATGAAGTCCAGCTGATGTCAATGGCCTGATCTTGGGTGTTTCCATGTGACTTTATGCAGCCCTTGTGTTTTAAAGATGGAGTTTGTAATTCATAGGTCATTTCTGGTGCAATGCTCCAGTAGCCTTACCCCATTTTCATTCATGCGACCGATGTTGTATTTTCCAAGGCACACTGGCCATGAACTCGAGTCCTTGCCCACACGAGCATTGAAATCACCGAGCATATAAATGTAGTCGGATTTTGGAACTGCTTTGATCACAGATTCTAGCTCCTCATGGAACGAATCCTTCACATCATCAGAGGAAGCAAGTGTTGGTGCATATGCAGTGATAATGGTGGCAAAACCCCAATAGGTTGCCAAGCGCAGGGGTAATAGTCTTTCATTACCTCCAGCTGGAATTTCAATCATTCCCAGTAGCGAATTCTTCACTGCAAAGACCACACCATGTTGCATTTTCTTTTGCCTGCTCTCTACCTCCCCCCCCCCCCCCAAAAAAAAAAAGAAAAGATGTAGTTGTTTTCCCTGAGTGACCCTTCCTCAGCGAGGCGAGTCTCCTGCAGGTCAGCAATATCAATGTTAAGACGATTGAGTTCGGCATCAATCACAACCGCTTTTTCTCACATTGTCAGTATTCGTCAGGCCACTGAAAAATCCTGGACACATAGCTTCTTATGTTACAAGTTGCAAGCCGTAGCTTGAGGTTTTTATTTTTATTTTTTTTTATTAGTGCCTGGTGCATTGGTTTAACAGCCTGCGATTCAGATTTTGTCCTAGCCGCAAGCACACATTGAAGCTGGCAGGCTGTAGTGGATCAGCACCCAATTGGCCAGGGACTGCCCAGCTTGAGGCGGGCGGTAGCTGATCAGTGACACCTGTAGGTGTCTTCCACCATCAGAGGCAACCAGTGGCGCCCCATGTCTACGCCAGTTGACAAGGACTCATAACCCGTAGCTGCTACCTCTCGTCTTGATTCCGAGACCGGTTAAGACCAGGGATGGAGTTATACCTCTCCATAGCACAAAGCCTGGGCTAAAATATAGAGACCTTGTGTTGCCCATGCAGCATGATCCCTCTCTCGGCCTGCCTAGTTCACTCCAGAGGAATGGTAAAACCAATACATCTGGAACAAGACAAGCTGCAGAATCTGCCGGATCAGCAAAGCAATTCTAACTATCCGCCTGTCGGAGCTTCGATCCTAAACAAGCTGCCAACCAAGGCTTAGGGCCTGGTCTTCCCTGCCATGACATTTTGTCTTTAGATTGCATTTCTTCACACCAGGATAAGGCTTGTACCCTCCCAAGTGTGTTCTTCCGCCCGAGGCCGTCGGCACAATGTGGGGTGTCGGGTTTGGTAAGCACCGCCCAACATTCGACGCTGACAGAAAGCAGGTAGTACCGTCTACTGTCATACGGTCTAATCCATCCACCAGGGTAATTTTCCTTGATTTGTCTCTCTCATTTCATACTATCTCTGTCCGTCCGTCCGTCCGTCTGTCTGTCTGTCTGTCTGTCTGTCTGTCTGTCTGTCTGTCTGTCTGTCTGTCTGTCCGTCCGTCCGTCCGTCCGTCCGTCTGTCTGTCTGTCTGTCTGTCTGTCTGTCTGTCTGTCTGTTTGTCTGCCTGTCTGTCTGTCTCTTTTACTTGCTGTTGATGTCTCTTTCTCTACCTCTCCCCTGGTTTCTATCCCTTTCCATTTTTAAGACATCTGTGTCCAACCTGGCCCACGTTTTGCAACAGACAGTCCAATGCAACAATTTATCTTTGCTTGTTCAACTATATGACTAAAGCTGCCTTGGTCGAGTAGCTTAACGATTCTCAAGACGTGTTCCTAGCAACCACGGTGATACACAATTAATAGTATCTATGCGCTTATCGGAAGAGCAAAAATTAAAAAAGGCAATCTACAACAAAATTGTGTGTCTATGCAAATCCAGAGTTATTAACTCTTGTTGTACTTGATATATTTTACTTAAAAGTAGTTCATATCTGAATCTAAAGGAATTAAAATAATCTCTAAAATGAGGTGAGTTAATTTGGCAGCTGTTAGAATGGTTAAAATAACATTTATATAGGCAAGGAGCTTAAAGTGATATTTTCATGGCATAAAAGCGGTAAAGAATGAATTGCGACACTGTGGGCAAGAATAACATTTATCTGTGACAGCAAGGATCAAAGTAGCACACAATGTGGATAATAATAATAATAATAATAATAATAATAATAATAATAATAATAATAATAATAATAATAATATGTCTGAGACAGCTTATGTCAAAGAAACAATTGCCTGCAATAATGTGGGTCAGAGTAACACCTTTCTTGGACAGCGAGGTTTACATTAAGAACTGTCTGCATCAACATCGGTTTAAAAACCCAATTGTTTGTGTCTACAAAGGTCAAATTAACTACCTGCAACAGTATGGCTGAAAGCAACAACTGTCTGGGGCAGACGGCGTCAACATAATTGCCGTCCTGTTAATGTAGTAATTATTGAGACGGCCAACGGTTTAACAAGAATAAATAAAATAAAAACAAAAGAAGAAAGAAAGTATCTAGAGTAAAGATAATACTGTCTGACATAAAGAAATGGGTGAAGTGTAGCTCGCGTCCTAAAAACATAAAAGCAAACGAAGAAGACGTTATTGAAAGCACGTGATGGTGTTTTTGGCACATGAAGTATAAGGTGTGATAGGGGATGAAGGTTTGAATATCCGGCAATAAAGCCAGACTGATTGCAGCTGTACACTGGAAATATGTACGATGACAGAAGCAGGTCGGAGAGCATTTTGCATAGAGAATATCAGATCATGTTCCAGGCTGCTTTAAAAATATGGCAAGTATGTAGCAAGTTCACACTGAACATTTATCGGAACAGACTTGTTGCTGTTTTCGCAAAAAATGTCGGCTGTATATGATCACCAGGCAACTCTTGCCCCCCGCTACTATGGTAGAGTTTAACCTTTTCTTCCTAGACCACGTTTTGATCAATCAGTCAGGTGCCGTCACCACAATGAAGGTTGGCTGCAATGGATATCCAACACTGTCTCTCGCACTGACTGTACATTCTGTCATGTTGCTTTTCGTCTATCTCTTGATATCTTCCCACTTGTATCGTTGTGTATCTCTTGCTGGCTTGCCTTTAACCTTACTCTTCAGTATGGTTTTTATAAGAGTTTTGTGTCTTTTAACGTGACCGAAATATTTAACTTGCCTCTATGTTATTTCTTTCAACTCTATTTTCATTCCCAGTTTTTCTAGATCCTCACATTTTGTAATGCCACTCTCCCATTTCAGTTGTAGCTTGCCTCTTGAGCAATAATGAAATCCATTCTATTATAGTTGTCCATTTGCATTCAAAGATCACCCAGTATGAGTCAATCATGTGATTAGTAAAGACACCAAGGGAAAACGTACTGAACAAACGCAGTAACAACGCAAGCTAAGATTAACTGAACAGAATGACAAGGCATGCGACAGGTAGAACCAAGTCTGATTCTACTGCCCCAACCAAAAGCTAAGGACAACATCAATCTAGAGTCAATAGCAATAGCTTGTATCCGATATGCATCACTGTGCAGACATTTCTCATACCCTTATGAAATGATCAATTATCCCTTCAAATGTTCTGTACTTTCAAACGCCGTGGGGAATGCTACTACAGTAACCTCCAACAATTACCAGCTCATTGCATTGATGCCTGTAAAAACAACATATGACTTGCATCTTTAGAAGAATCGTACTGAGCTGCCAAAAGTAGATAGTAGCACTGAGGTTTAAAATAAAAGCGTTGGCACTCATAAATATAAGGCCGTTCATTTGAAACCCGTTCCAACGGCTTTTTACAAAAGCATGAAAGAAACATTAGCAGGTGTGGTAGAACTAAACAAAGCATTCATTTTGAATGAATTATGCACCATGAGTTAGAAGAAGTCGCCGTAGGCATTCAGGCAAGCATCCCATTGTTCAGATAGGCGGCGAATGCAAAAAAGGTTTGTGGTTGCTCACTGACCAAAGTGTTTACCGCGTTCATAGCGGCTGCATCTGTGTGAACTCGTTGCCCCTTGAGAGTTTTTTAAGAGGTCCGAACAAATGAAAATCACATAGTGACAAATCAGGACTATAGGCTGGATGTTGTAGAATTTCCCACTTCTTCCTTGCTAATGCTTCCTGCACAATCTTTGCGACACGCGGACGAGCATTATCGTGCAAACAAAGTCACACCGCGAGAAAGCATGTCGGGTCGTTTATTCTTGATGGCTTTTTTGCAGCTTGTCTAGTGCTTGCAAATAGTGGGTAGGGTTGATGTTGACACGAGGTTCTTTAAATTCGCCCAACAATAGCCCTTCATGGTAAAAAAATGCGCTCAGCATAACCTTACCAGCGGAAACCTGTAACTTGAATTTTTTTTGGCTTTTGGTGATCCAGCATGCTTCCATTGCATGCTCTCTCTTTTGCTGCTCGGCTCAAAGTGGTGACACCATGATTCATCGCCTGCCACTATGCGGAAGAAAAATGCGTCACCCTCCACTCTGTAACGCAGCAAGTGGTTCCAACACCATCCCATGCGTTCCTCTGTTTGGTGTTCGGTCAACGTCCGTTGTACCCATTGTGGTCACACCTTCCGATATTGCAGTTTCTTACAAACGACCTTTTGAATTGTCCAGATTGACACATCAAATTCTTTCGCTAGCGAACGTATGCTTCGACAGCGGTTGATCTGTACTGCTTCATCAATTTTGGCGATATGCGCTTGACCCGGCCGTCGAAGATATGTCGTGAACTGACGTCCTTTCCGAAACATTCGTGCCCAGTCTGTTACTGTTGTCTTCGACACATTTATTACCGTACGCTACCTGCATTCTTCGATGAATGTCCACTGGTCGACATCCTTCAAATGAAAGAAACGGAATCACCGCTCTTTGAGCCTCTTTGGACGGAATTTTGATCAACCCAGCCATTTTCTCAACGGTCAGAAACAGAACCTATGCATCATGGGACGATAAGCACATGCTCTTTTATTCATTGGTCAGTACTTATCACATGACTATGAAATGATCATGTTCAACGTACGCAATTACGCGCGGTGTGGCACGAACGGATTTCAAATGAACGCCCCATATACAAGCCTAAAGCACTATAAAATCAAATGACACATAAAGAAAAGGCAAAATTCGAAGGCTAAAGACACATCGTATTCTAACATACAATACTAATGTAGAGAGAAAAAATATGATCCAGCATAGTTTACTTCTTCCGTTCCCAGGCGGCGGCATAATTAGATAATGCTGATTTAGTTTTTCTGTGTCTCTCAGTTACTCTTGTGGCATCTATGAGTTGCTCTTGTGGCAACTATGAGTTGCTCTTGTGTCGTATATGTGCTGCTCTTTTGTAGTCTATGTGTTGCCCTAGGGTCGTCTGTAAGTTGCTCTTGTGGCATCTATAAGTTGATCTTGTGTCATCAATGTGGTGCCCTTGGGTCATATATAAGTTGCTCTTGTGGTATCTATAAGTTTTTCTTGTGGCAGCTATAAGCTGCTCTTGTGTTATATTTGAGTTGCTCTTATGTCGTCTGAAAGTTGCTATTGTGGCATCTATGAGTTGCTCTTATGTCGTATATGAGTTTCTCTTATGTCGTTTATGAGTTGCTCTTATGTCGTATGTAAGTTATAATTTTTCGTCTATGAGTTGTTCTTATGTCGTATATGATTTTCTCTTATGTTGTATATGAGTTTCTCCTGTGTCGTATATGAGTTTCTCTTATGTTGTATATGGGTTGCTCATATGTCGTATATGAGTTTCTCTTATGTCGTATATGAGTTACTCTTGTATCGTCCACAAGTTGCTGCTATGTCGTATATGAGTTTCTCTTATGTCGTCTATGAGTTGCTCTTATGTCGTCTATGAGTTGTTCTTATGTCGTATTTGAGTTGCTCTTATGTCCTATATGAGTTTCTTTTATGTTGTCTATGAGTTGCTCTTATGTCGTATATGAGTTTCTCTTATGTTGTATATGAGTTGCTCTTATGTCGTATATGAGTTTCTCTTATGTTGTCTATGAGTTACTCTTATATCGCATATCAGTTGCTCTTATGTCGTCTGAAAGTTGCTATTGTGGCATCTATGAGTTGCTCTTATGTCGTATATGAGTTTCTCTTATGTCGTTTATGAGTTGCTCTTATGTCGTATGTAAGTTATGTTTTTTCGTCTATGAGTTGTTCTTATGTCGTATATGATTTTCTCTTATGTCGTATATGAGTTTCTCCTGTGTCGTATATGAGTTTCTCTTATGTCGTATATGGGTTGCTCGTATGTCGTATATGAGTTTCTCTTATGTCGTATATGAGTTACGCTTGTATCGTCCACAAGTTGCTGCTATGTCGTATATGAGTTTCTCTTATGTCGTCAATGAGTTTCTCTTATGTCGTATATGAGTTTCTCTTATGTCGTATATGAGTTTCTCTTATGTTGTATATGAGTTGCTCTTATGTCGTATATGAGTTTCTCTTATGTCGTCTATGAGTTGCTCTTATGTCGTATATGAGTTTCTCTTATGTTGTATATGAGTTGCTCTTATGTCGTATATGTGTTTCTCTTATGTCGTATATGAGTTTCTCGTATGTCCTATATGTGTTTCTCTTATGTCGTATATGAGTTTCTCTTATGTCGTATATGTGTTTCTCTTATGTCGTATATGAGTTGCTCTTGTGGCAACTATGAGTTGCTTTAAGTCGTATATGAGTTGTTATTGTGTCATCTAGGAGTTTCTCTTACGTCGTTTAAGAGCTGCTCTTGCGGCAACAATGAGTTGCTCTTCGGCAACTATAAATTGCTCTTTCGGCATCTATGAGTTTCTCTTGAGTCGTCAATGTGTTGCCCTTGTGTCGTATATGAGTTGCTCTTGTGGCAACTATGTGTTGCTCTTTGATTGTCTATAAGTTGCTCTTGTAGCATCTATGAATTGCTCTTGTGTCGTATATGAGTTGCTCTTGTGTCGTGTATGAGTTGCTTTTGTGTCGTCTGTGAGTTGCTCTCGTGTCGTATATGAGTTGCTCTTGTATCTTTTACGAGTTGCTCTTGTGTCGTATATGTGGCATCTAGGAGTTGCTGTTGTGTCGTCTATGAACTTTTATAAACACTTATAAATGTGCGCCCAGTGAATGCCCAAGTAACTTATGGCGGAGGTATGTTATCATGTTTCAATCATTTCTGTTGAGTTGAATAATCAAGTCCGAAGCTCCAAACACCGCAAAGATACAACTTTGAAAGCAAATTCAAGCAACTAATTAAGCTAATGGCGGAAACTCTCAAATCTCTTCTACTATCACAGAGATGAAATATATTAATGTGATACTTGTCAATTCATTATATCTGTAACGAATCTAATCTGCATTCAATTTAATTCAATCTTAAACTCCGTATGAGGCTCTCCTCACCTTTCAATTACCAACAGGATCATATACCCTGCATATACATTCTTCACTTCATTGATAACGCAATGCGGTGATGTGTGTACGATTCTCACTACTTTTTTTTTTTTAATGTTGCATATCCCTTACAAGACGTTGCAGTCAACATCAGCATTTTCCAGCAAGATTACGCTCAGTAGTTTGCCATTGCTTTCTGAGCGATTTATTTCACTACATACCTTTTAAATAAACAATAAATTACCAATGGACCATTTTCGACCGTTAAGGTGTGTTGGATATATAGGTTCACTGTGCACATAGTGCTAGACACACACTTCTATATAGGTTCACTGTGCACATGGTGCTAGACACACACTTCTATATAGGTTCACTGTGAACATGGTGCTAGACACACATTTCTATATAGGTTCACTGTGCACATGGTGCTAGACAAACACTTCTATATAGGGTCACTGTGCACATGGTGCCAGACACACGCTTCTATATAGGTTCACTGTGCACATGGTGCCAGACACACGCTTCTATATAGGTTCACTGTGCACATGGTGCCAGACAGACACTTCTATATAGGTTCACTGTACACATGGTGCTAGACACACACTTCTATATAGGTTCACTGTACACATGGTGGTAGACACACACTTCTATATAGGTTCACCGTGCACATGGTGCTAGACACACACTTCTATATAGGTTCACTGTACACATGGTGGTAGACATACACTTCTATATAGGTTCACTGTACACATGGTGCTAGACACACACTTCTATATAGGTTCACTGTGCACATGGTGCTAGACATACACTTCTATTTGGTTCACTGTGCACATGGTGCTAGACACACGCTTCTATATAGGATCACTGTGCACATGGTGCTAGACATACACTTCTATATAGGTTTACTGTACACATGGTGCTAGACAGACACTTCTATATAGGTTCACTGTACACATGGTGCTAGACATACACTTCTATATAGGTTTACTGTACACATGGTGCTAGACATACACTTCTATATAGGTTCACTGTACACATGGTGCTAGACATACACTTCTATATAGGTTCACTGTACACATGGTGCTAGACATACACTTCTATATAGGTTCACTGTGCACATGGTGCTAGACACACACTTCTATATAGGTTCACTGTGCACATGGTGCTAGACACACACTTATATATAGGTTCACTGTGCACATGGTGCAAGACACACTCTTCTATATAGGTTCACTGTGCACATGGTGCTAGACACACACTTCTATATAGGTTCACTGTGCACATGGTGCTAGACACACGCTTCTATATAGGTTCACCGTGCACATGGTGCTAGACACACGCTTCTATATAGGTTCACCGTGCACATGGTGCTAGACACACGCTTCTATATAGGTTCACCGTGCACATGGTGCTAGACACACGCTTCTATATAGGTTCACCGTACACATGGTGCTAGACACACGCTTCTATATAGGTTCACCGTACACATGGTGCTAGACACACGCTTCTATATAGGTTCACTGTGCACATGGTGCTAGACACACGCTTCTATATAGGTTCACTGTGCACATGGTGCTAGACACACGCTTCTATATAGGTTCACCGTGCACATGGTGCTAGACACGCGCTTCTATATAGGTTCACCGTGCACATGGTGCTAGACACACGCTTCTATATAGGTTCACCGTGCACATGGTGCTAGACACACATTTCTATATAGGTTCACCGTGCACATGGTGCTAGACACACATTTCTATATAGGTTCACTGTGCACATGGTGCTAGACACACACTTCTATATAGGTTCACTGTGCACATGGTGCTAGACACACATTTCTATATAGGTTCACTGTGCACATGGTGCTAGACATACACTTCTATATAGGTTCACTGTGCACATGGTGCTAGACACACACTTCTATATAGGTTCACTGTGCACATTGTGCTAGACAAACACTTCTATATAGGTTCACCGTGCACATGGTGCTAGACATACATTTCTATATAGGTTCACTGTGCACATGGTGCTAGACATACACTTCTATATAGGTTCACTGTGCACATGGTGCTAGACATACACTTCTATATAGGTTCACTGTGCACATTGTGCTAGACAAACACTTCTATATAGGTTCACTGTACACATGGTGCTAGACACACACTTCTATATAGGTTCACCGTGCACATGGTGCTAGACACACACTTCTATATAGGTTCACTGTACACATGGTGCTAGACACACACATTTATATAGGTTCACTGTGCACATGGTGCTAGACACACACTTCTATATAGGTTCACTGTGCACATGGTGCTAGACATACACTTCTATATAGGTTCACTGTGCACATGGTGCTAGACATACACTTCTATATAGGTTCACTGTGAACATGGTGCTAGACATACACTTCTATATAGGTTCACTGTGAACATGGTGCCAGACACACACTTCTATATAGGTTCACTGTGCACATGGTGCCAGACACCCACTTCTATATAGGTTCACTGTGCACATGGTGCTAGACACACACTTCTATATAGGTTCACTGTGCACATGGTGCTAGACACACACTTCTATATAGGTTCACTGTGCACATGGTGCTAGACATACACTTCTATATAGGTTCACTGTGCACATGGTGCTAGACATACACTTCTATATAGGTTCACTGTGCACATGGTGCTAGACACCCACTTCTATATAGGTTCACTGTGCACATGGTGCTAGACACACACATTTATATAGGTTCACTGTGCACATGGTGCTAGACACACACTTCTATATAGGTTCACTGTGCACATGGTGCCAGACACCCACTTCTATAGACCAATCAGCTCTCGGTGGGTGATATAGTCAGTATCGTCCAGACCGCCTACACTTCCTAAGACATTTCGTGGTAGCCATCTTCCGCAGGACAGACCAGGGAGTCAGGACCAATTAAAAGAAAACCTCTATCAACACGGAAGTTCAAACACATGGGCAATGGACCAGCAGGTGAACATGATAGCCACTGAGCTACCTAGCCACCCGCTTTCTCTAATAAATCAAGAACGATGTTCATATAAAAACACAAGCAGTTGAATAACATCGAGCAAGAGGCAGGCAGATATACAAGTTGAAAGATAACACACATTAAGATTATATATAACTGTTATTAAACTGTTCCATCTTGTTTTGTTATATATGAATGTCGTTCTATTTTTGTTTCATTGTTTGTTAGAGTGGTCAAAATATTTGACTCTGTTATGTTTTTCGTCGCCGGTCTCTCTGGCTGAGGGGTTACAACACTTTCTCCGTAATCCCGTTTATCACGCAGAGTCTCGTAGCGGGAGAGAACTGGGAGCGGTTCGTCCCCCGCTGGTGACTTGAGGGATACTGAGCCGGCCGCTCAGAAAACAATGGCAAACTACTGAGCGTAATCTTGCCAAGAGATCAACAGACAGCTGAAAGATGCTGCTGTTGACAGCGATGTCCTGTAAAGGATATGCACCAAAAAAAAAAAATTCTTCGTCAGTTATCCTCTCATTTCCAGTTTCTTAGGGATCAACCGTTGCATTCTATATAAACGTATAATAATAATAATAATAATAATAATAATAATAATAATAATAATAATAATAATAATAATAATAATAATAATAATAATAATAATAATGCATTTAAAACAAAATAATAACACCTTAGAACTGAAAGTCTTATGGGACATCTGAATTCAGAATTCACGTTTGTGTAAGAGTATACGCGAAGCACATGCGGATATTTCGTAATCGCTGATGAATTACACAATGTTGGCAGAGTTGCAATCACGTCAAGAAACCCGTGTGTGCAATTTTAAGCGACTTCTAAAATATTTGTGGCCAGCAACACAAAGTGCAAATGTTGCTTTTTTGTCTCTTCGACAAGATACATTTCCCAGGTTATGTCCCTTCATTCATTAAATTGTATCGCTGTCACTGATTCTACGCTTCCTGGCCTAGAGGTTAGCAACTTTTCTCCGTAATCTCGTATACTCTCGTACGTAACGTGACGACGGTGAGAATCAGCAGTGGTTCGAATCGCGTCGGTAACTTACGGGGTATATGAGCCGGCCGCTCAGAAAGCAATGGCAAACTACTGAGCGTAATCTTGCCAAGAAATCAACAATCACCTGAAAGATGTTGATGTTGACAGCGATGTCCTGTAAAGGATATGCAAAACATTTTAACTGATTCTACATGGTGTACGCAACCACATGTATATGCAATTCAAGATTGGCGAATCAGTCATGAGCACATGTGAATTAACGTCGCAGACAGCAGAACACATACTCCAAGAATGCCTAAAATACAACATATTATAGGAAAACCTTCTGGCCCAGAAAAACAACAGTGGAAGATAAACCTCTGAGTAAACTAAACAAAGACATTGACTTTTATACAAGAGAACATTACATAAATGGACTAACATTTCAAGAGAAGGAAAGAAGAAGAAGAAGCTACTGATTCACTGATTCGTGCTGACTCTCACCGATAGGGAGCCGCTGTGATGTAGCGGCTAAACACTTGCCTGCCAGCCCGGTGGTCATAGCTTCCATTCGCATCGGGGCGGGTTCGGATGCTTATAATTGACTTGGGCTCTCAGGTCGACAATCTAAACACAAGTACCAAGAAATATCTTGGGAACTAAACACGGCTGTGCGATACTGACCACATCACCCTCCGAATGCCGATTGGTCTATACAAATTTGGGTCAAGCATCATATACCCAATGAGCTTTAAGCCACGTAAGAGGGTCAGTTACTTACTTTACTCTTGCAAGTTATAAACAAAAATATGTGATATGCAGTCTTTTCTAACTGTTCAACTACATCAAACACCAGAGTACGTATCTTACAGACAACAGACACAACTGAACATTTCTTACATGTAGCACTCACACAGCAGATATAGATTTATTTCTACACAAGCTGTTATATTACATGTAGCACCCACACAGCAGCGATAGATTTATTTCTACACAATCTACATTCTCTTACATGTAGCACCCACACAGCAGGGATAGATTTACTACTACACAATCTACATTTTCTTACATGCAGCACCCACACAGCAGGGATATATTTACTACTACACAATCTACATTCTCTTACATGTAGCACCCTCACAGCAGGGATATATTTATTTATACACAATCTTTTCTCTTACATGCAGAACCCACATAGCAGAGATAGATTTACTACTACACAATGTACATTCTCTTACATGTAGCACCCACGCAGCAGAGATAGTTTCATTCCTACACACTCTACATTATTTAACATGCAGCACCCACACAGCAGGGATAGATTTATTTATACACAATCTACATTCTCTTACATGTAGCACCCAAGCATTAGGGATATATTTGTTTCTACACAATCTGCATTTTCTTACATGCAGCACACCCACTCAGTAGGGATAGATTTACTACTACACAATCTACATTCTCTTCATATTCGTGAAGACATCCGCACTATTTGACCTTTCGGTGATACCGTATTTTCTTCCTTCTTTTAGGACGTGACTGCGTTGTGCCTGTTTACAGCAGAGCTGCGTTCTTGCGCCGTTAGGCCGACACATCCGACTTCTGCGGGCATTTGTTGACCGGGTTAACCTTCCCGGTATACCGTTTTTCAGCAACATTCATTGGCTGTTTGTGATCTACTAGGCAATATTAGTTCAGAAGTTTGCTATTGCTTTCTAAAATGCTGACGCATTATACCATCGGAATCAACGCAAAGTTTCAGCCTAAATATTCTGGCTGAAAACCCCTGCCTGTCTGCGAGTTAAGTGGTGATAGCTGTTAAACATTCATTTTCACCGCAAACAGCGGAAGTCAACCGTTATATTTCTTGAAAAAAATAATATTTTACTTGTGCCAGCTGTTTGACATTGACGTCTTTAGAACATTCGATGAGAACTCTGGCGGACTTTTTGATTTCTCTAGGAAATGATTTGCTTTCTCTATTGGTTAATCGCTGAATTGTGTATTTATTTATTTTACTGTAGCTTTTCAGACTGCCTTGTGTTGGTTTCGTTACAATGGTATGAGTGCAGGTCGTTCAGAAAGCAGTGGCAAGCTACTGAACGTTAACTTGCCCAGGAATCACAAACATCAAAAAAAAAAACAAACATGATGGAGTTGATTGCCTCGTCATGTACAGAATATGCAGCTAACTTTTAACTAACTCTTTTGTTTCTTCTTATAGCCCACACAGTAAGGCTTGCATGTCTGCAGACGCCTTTTTCACGCGTAACCAAATAGTTCTAATCTAAAACACCAAAGACTCGTGCCTCACGTTTAGCCAAGCATTTCTAAAACACCGTAGACTCCTGTCTCACGTTTAACCAATCACTTCTAACCCACCGCAGACTCCTGTCTCACGTTTAACCATTACATTAGCACCCTGCCGTCTTGACAGACGATAGTTTGTTTCATTGGGCTCCAAACAGGCATAATAACTACAACCCATGGCGGTGGCGAATGTGGCTGATAAGGCCAATTCGCGCTGCAAATGTTCGTCCACAGTGGATGCATTTGAAAACATGGTCATTTCCACCATCATGCACTATCTTACGTCTATCACGCTCTGCGTGTGCTTTATCTGCAATAATTTTCTCCTTTGTCTTTATTCCATTTCTGATAGTTGCCCTCCATGCAACACGTTCAGCTGCGACTTGCTCCCAATGTGCATTATCAATGCCTGTATCGATCATGTCCCGTTTACACACATCTTTGTATCGTAGTAGAGGCCGACCCTGAGATCTCCTACCCGTCTGTAATTCACCAAAAAGATGTCCTTTGGTATTCTACCATCATCCATCCTCCTAACGTGTCCTATCCATCTAAGTCTACGAAGACTGAGCATGGAACACACCCGTAACAGGTACCTCTCGCTTTGATTCCGAGACCGATTAAGACCAGGGATGGAGCTATTGCCTCTCCATAGCACAAAGCCTGGGCTTAAATATAGAGACCATGTGTTGCCCATGCAGCATGATCCCTCTCTCGGCCTCCCTAGTTCACTCCAGAGGAAAGGTAACACCTATACATCTGGAGAAAGACAAGCTGCTGAAGCTGCCGGAGCAGCAAAGCAATGCTCTAGCTGTCCGCCTGTCCGCCTCACGTTTAACCAAGCGGTTCTAAAACACCGCAGACTCCTGCCTCACGTTTAACCAAGCAGTTCTAATCTACAACACCACAGACTCCCGCCTCACGTTAAGCCGCGGTTCTAAAACACCGCAGACTTCTGCCTCACGTTTAGCCAAGCAGGTCAGAAACATCGCGTTCGATCTCAGCAAAGGACGGAGATGTTTTCCAGGAACCATTGTTATAATGATACAACACATCTCTCAGATATCTTGGGTAGTAAGACCGGACACCTAGCCTTAACGGATAAGGGCGACATACAGGAGGTCCCGTGTGCAAATCTAAACAGGGCTGCTTCAGT
>OY992877.1:177918858-177950331 GCA_963921405.1 Cepaea hortensis
TGTCTTCTCTTCAATCTTTCAAGTTGTCATTATGTTCTCCAATGCCTCTCGTCTAATCACATGACCAAAGATAGCTGTTAGTCTCTTTTTTTTTTAATTGTTGTATGTAATTTTCTAGTTTCATTAGCCTGTTTCAGGCAGTCGTTGTTAGTTACTTTGGCAGTCCAAGGAATAACTTACTGTAGCTTTAAGGGACCTTAATGATTGTAGTTTGTTTAATTTGCATATATTAGCATTGCCAGTGTGTTGCATTTGTATTTAATGTTTCCTAATTTAATCTGTTAAACATGTCCGGGTTGTTTTACAAGTAACTGTTGTCTGAACACGCCAGAGTTCCCGTTGATTTATTGTTTGTTTACTGCGAATTATGGGTGCTGGGAAAAGTAAGATCTTCCTCCGCTAACGTTAAGGACACCCTTAGACAAGGTGAAGTATCCGTTTATCCATCGCCGTCCCCCATTCGACCGGGGTAACGTAAATCCATATAAGTGGGTGGTGGATGATGCTTGAGAGAAGTTGACAGACAGTTGTTGGTTATTGTCTAAGATGTCCCGACCATAGACAGAAGATCTCTTTGACAGATAGAGACAATGACCAATATCATCGACCAGTATAGTTACTGCCAGGAAGGAAATCAATGGCAGGCTACCTTCTTTACAGATGCCTATAATGTCATTATTCGTCAGTTCACAGAAAGCTTAGTCACAACTGGCAAGACAAATGGGGAACAGAACAACGGGAAACAGAGAGATAAATATCTGGATGGTTTGGCTACCATGTAGAGAGTCAGAATGAATGACGTAATGAATAAGTCACAAAGAATCTGAGAAGTAATCTCGAACCAACAGATAGAAAAAGTCGCTACGTCCACCTGGACGACGAGTTTTGCTGATGTTTTGCTGATGTTTATTGTTATATCGAATACACCATTTGGCATTGTCCACATGGTATATAATCGCGGAAAAACACAGACCTAATCCAAGATTGGTGATTGTGTGAGATAGCGAACAATAACCGCCCACACACATATAAGTATGGCTCATGATGGTGATGTTTGTGGGAATTTTCTTTGAAAGGCTGTTACACTGCGGTCACGACTCTACATATCTTCCTCGGTAGACATGACTACAAACGTGATTCTACCGTTCGTATATTAAAGGTATACCCTCAGTAGAGGCTGGGTTCCAGTTGTTCAGACTGATGGGACCGAAAATGTCTGGCAGATAATTTGTACAATATTCTGTCGGGAAATTTTCTGGGAATGAAAGACATAATTGAAGGAAGTTGGGCATCTATCTCATCACGTTAGACCTTTATATATGCGGTTACGTTGTTGTTGCTGTTGTTGTTGCTTATGTTGTTGTAGCTGTAGTTGTTGTTGATGCTGCTGTTGCTTTTGTTGTTGCTACTGCTGCTGCTGTTGTTGTTGTTGTTGTTGCCACTGCTGCTACTGTTGCTGCTGATGCTGTTGTTACTGTTATTGTTGTATTAGTTGTTACTGCTGTTGCTGTTGTCGTTACTTCTGCTGTCACTGCTGCTGCTGTCGTTGTTATTCATGTCGATGCTGTTATTATTGTTGCTATTTCTGTTGTTGTTTTTGCTGATGATGCTTGCATTGTTGCTGCTGCTGCTTTTGGTGCTCTTGTACGAATCCCTTCTAGTCAAGTTGTTCATTCTTGTACATAATTACGAAATTGTAGACTGTTGATGTTGTTCTATTCTGGTAAACAATTAACACTACCATCCAGAATACATCCACGAGTACTCCACGTGAAGTGCGCAAGACTTAGGTCCACGTCTATCACATTAATTGCTGTGATTCTCGTGCAAAATATGTATTGCTCAACAAGTTAGTTAGTCAGTCAGTTATTTTGTTAATTCGTTTACTATTTAGTTAATTAGTCTATTAGTTATATAGTTAATCCGTTAGTTAGTTAGTTAGTTAGTTAGTTAGTTAGTTAGTTAGTTAGTTAGTTAGTTAGTTAGTTAGTTAGTTAGTCGTCAGATCATCCTCTCTACACGTGCTGATTTATTACAGCACTTTTTTACTTGGCCGGAAGACAGTCAGCTGCTTGACCCTGGCCATGTGCCCTCTGTCACCACCTCTGCACCTGTAGTTTGCTACACAAAGATGGAAACTCTTGCAGCCTTAGTACTTCTTTGCACCCAGTCCATTCCTGCACGCTCCCAAGTGACGACAGCTCTTAATCAAGGTTATTTCTATTTTGTTTATGGGCCGGGTCCTTCCTCCTCATGCCCTTTTTCTGCTGCAGAAAGAAACTTCCACAGAGGATTGTGCCCTACCATTAGTGACTGTCATTGCCATCAGGCTGCGGTTGTGGGACTTACACGGGGATGTCAATAAGTAAGCCACAAATGGTTGTAGAAAAGTAACTAAATATGATAACAACTTGAAACCAGCTTATTTTTATACATACATTGTCCCTTTATTTCTCGACATAATTTCAACCAACATTGACGCACATATCCTATCGTTTTATCAGTCCTCCCATACCGGCTGCACTGTTTTCTAAACCACGTTTTCACTTCACATTCAACTTCGGCGTCATTCGTGAAATGTCTCCCGCAAAGGTGGGTTTTCAGTGGATCAAAAAGGTGGAAATCTATAGGGGCCAAGTGGGTGGGGGGGGGGGGGCTGTAAATGGATGTTCCAGAACTTCCCACCTTAGTTGGTTAATTTTCTCCTGCGTTAATCGAGCCGTATGTGGTCTGGCATTGTCATGAAGAAGCAACACTCCTCTAGTCAGCAGTCCTGGAAATTTCAATCGATCATGCATTATGCTGTATGCTGAACTACGTGAGCACCCTATTGTAGATGCTACAGAGTCTATCGTTACTCGCCTGTCACCTCTAATCATCTCCTCCACCAGCTGCACGGATGCTTCTGTTGCAATCTCAACAGGGCGACCAGATCGGATTTCATCAACAATTTTAGAGCGTCCTTGAGAAAATGTTTCTACCCAGCTATGCACCCCTTTACGGGACAAACATTTGTCAGCATAAACAGGAAGCATGTACTTATGAATGTCCTTTGCAAGCAGTCCTGTTGCCTTCCCCCCCCCCCTCCCAAAAAAAAAAAACGCACAACAGCACGTTGCGCTTTGGTTGTACACTCCATAAGTACAGTCGCCATTTTGTTTATGCGCTGCGCATGCGCATGGGATACCTAGCGCCACCTGAGGAACGGGCATATAAAGTTCGATGTTGCTATCACCTAATGACACCTGTAGAAAACACCAACTACATTTACCTGCCATCCCACAGAACTGTGTGCCTTACTTATTGACTCGTCCTCGTACATCTCCAAGATCTCAATGTCTCTGGCTTGCATTTGTTTTGTTGCAGTGTGGATGGCACATGACTGAATGGTACACGAGGGGCCGTATAGTTAGTATCACACCAGCCACATCTTTTTTTTTTTTTTTCCGGGAAATTTCCGACTTTATTTTATCCCGGGACTTCCCCGACTCTATTTTTTCCAGGGAATTCCCCGACTCTTTTTTTTTCCTATTGACATCTCTGGCATCCATTTAACGAGACATTTGCTAGCCCAGAAAGGTGGAGAAAATGTAACTGTCTTTACAGAAAATCACCGGCGTCCGTGGCGAAGCGGTGGCGGAAGCAATTCGCAATTTCGCATACAGCGTTTGAAATCAGCTGCAGGCGGTTTGGAACCAGACCGCCTTGTGTTGATTTTTAACAATGGTATGAGCGTCGGTTGTTTAGAAAGCAACGTCAAACTATTGAACGTAAACGTGCCTAGTAAATAACAGTCAAACGAATGCCGGGGTTGATTGCGACGTCTTTTAAAGGACATGCAACTAACTTCACTGAGGATTGTAGCCAGGTCAAAGGTAGTATAATGTATTAATTACTAAGCTGTCTATACTCTTAAGATTTGTCCAATGTATAACTGGTCTTCCTAGCGTTAGCCATGTTTGTGAGATAACTCTTAAAATTGAGGTGTGCAATGAAAAGGGTGTTAAGATGGACTCCAAAATTCTTAAGCCCTCTTGAGACGGCGCGAGCAGAGTACACTGGTTGTCTGAAGCTTTTAAAACACTGAAATATGTTCCCAGGTTTACAGCCAGCAATGTTCACGTGAGTGTCTGTATAAACAAGGGTAAAAGTCATCCCACTGCTCGCGCTGCCTAACGGGTGTGAAGTATGAGGCTTCCACATATACTAGGTTCACAGAAACATGAGGTGACATAACCTGTGCCATTTCTCGCCGTCTTAACTTCACAGAATATTCAGAAAGCTATCAATTCTAAGAAACTGGGTCAACCCCAGCCTGTGCTGGTCGAGTACAAATCCAGTCAAGCCATTATTAGATAGCCGAGGTAAAGTAGTGGCTATACTCTTGCCCCGCCGGCCCAGTGGTCATGAATTCGAATCCGCATGGAGGCAGAATTCTAAAATTAACCTGGGCTCCTAGATCAACCCAGCCTAAATGTGTACCTAGAAATGTCTTGAGAAGTAAAAGGAGGTCAACGCGTGATACTGACCACTTCGTCACTTAGAGTATTGACAGGTCCATAAAATATCGGACGATCACCTTACGCTCAACGCGTCTTAATGAGTGTTAAAGGGTGCTTACCTCACCTTCATGTCACTACTAAGGATAGAACGCAATAATAACAAATTTGTTAGTTAATTATTTAGATAGTCAACAGATCTTCCTCATTGCAAATCGAACTGTTAGTTTATAAGCGCTCCGGCTCTCTCCTTAGTATCTCCATCAGAGGGTAGCCACTGACAACACTGACAGACTGTGAATTGGTAATAAGACGCACTAGTCGCAACTCTACACGACTCCTGTCATACACAACATTGCCTTTATTGTATATCTAAACAAAAGTAGGTTAAATCTACCCAGAACAAAATGGCCCCGCCTTCAATTTACCCTGTAACATCAAACTGTGTAAACATAGATTCTGATTTCGAATACTAAAAGAAACGGTCCCAAGCATTAACACACTCCGACCTACCACACGGAATACAACCTCCGCTGAAGTAATGAATAATGACGTCGGCCCGGGTCTAGTTTCCCCCACATGTGTTTCCAGTTACAGAAAACCTGACGTGTACAAGATCCCCAGAAAGCAGATATACTCCAGCCTTCGCCCGTGGGTTCCCTTGTAAAACACATCCTGCAGATCTTAGCTAGCCATGGCAATTAGCAACCGTGGCGTACGCCGAACGAAGATCATAATATCTTCTCCGTAATCCCATCTTTAAAACACTCCTACACTTAATTGATGGGCTTCCAGGGCAAATAACCCCGGAGAACAAAGATTCCCTCAACATTTCCAGAAATAGAGGTCAGCGTGTTCGAATGGATAAGAACGCTCTTAAACTCGCCAGTGTGCTGTTGCTGAGGTAGCGGGTTCAACCCCTATACCGATCAGTTGGATTACAATGTTGATTTCTCGTCTTGGACTTGGGGACATAACTTACAAGTGCCTCAGAAGTTAGTGTGGGTTCGCCTAGTGGCAAGGGACACTAATAATAGTGAATTCTAATCCACAGGCAAAAATCAGCCCAGTGTACTAGAAATAGTAGCACGTATTGGACTACGCTTGGGTTCAAAGTGAGTGAAAGGAACAAGAAATCCAGAAATAATTGACCATTATTGCGTTTTTATATTTGTTATTTGGTCTATGCTTGGTTATATATAACTTTAGGAGACGCAGGGGGAAAAGATAAGTGTAGACTACACACATCATGCAATTGATAGATATGGTACTCTGTCCAAAAGGATCGGTATAAGCAATGGTATAAATATGATTCTAATGTCACGAGATATACAAACAGCAATCTGTACCCACAAACAGAATACTTTGGTCATGTGATGAGAAGAGAAGAATTTGAGAATATCGTACCAACTGGAAATATCAAAGAGAAAAGAGGCAGAGGTGGCAAAGATAAATTAAGCTGGTTGGGCAAAGACGGATGCATGGAGGAATGTTATCAGCAGAGTTTATCCAGAGCATGAACTGCCGAGAACTGTGGAAAGAGATGGACGCCTATGCCAGCTGGGAAGGCGTATAATGATGATGCTGATGATGAATCTGTACCCCTTTGTTGTATTGAAATGTCGAAGCCAGATGAGCAATAAGTGGACAATGGTATAGCTGGGCATCTAAAAATCACAGAACTTCGATGTGTTAGTGTACCACCAGAGCGCAAAACAGAACATCCTAGCTATTAAATGTAGCCAACCTTTATTACGAAGACGACAGCTGATGGATAGATAAACTAGTCGCAGGCACTGCAGATGTTTCCATGTCATGAAGTGAGATTGCTGATCAGAATCCGAGCACATATTGAACGAATTCGAAAATAATGACAGAAGATGATATCATGTATTATTCTCAGCAGATATTTGCCTAAATCACAACAGGTGTCTTGAAAATCATAAATTGCACCCAGAGTTCACCCAGAACCCGAGAACTTCTCTCCAAATCCGCGGATAAGAATAGCGGACGAATATCTGAAGCCGAATTGCAAGATGGCGGATTATTTTAAACAGGCGCACCTTAAGGGCAAGTGCTAGCTGTTATATAGTACAGTCGGAATTCTAAACAAAGATCCCGGCAATGGGAGAAGCTGCGCTAGATCCTGTCGTTTGATAAACACGAAGGCAGGAGGAATTCCTTTCTTACCCGCTTTTCTATTTCAAATCATTTATTGCTGATGGCCATTTTATGTGACCATGTCTGGCGTTTTTCATCAACCTACGCATACTTTTTTGTTCTTCCTCTTCGTCTCCCTCACTCCACCCCCTTTATGTTGCTTAAATTGCATTTTTATTTACCGCGTCACGGTTAGTTTTAAAGGTGTCGTAGAATTATAAAGAAATGAGAAATATTTTATTAACTTTGAAAGTTAAGATGTCTATCTGGTGTCTCGTCTGCCTCGTGCCAGGTTTAATCGGATTCGTAGACTGTAGCTTTCTAACACAACTGGAGTCAAAATCAGTCTCACCGATACGAGAAACAAATACGCAATATTTATTATACTCATTGAAAGCAAGAGAAGTAAATTGAAAAAATGAAGAAAAAGATAAAATGAAGACTATTGGCATGCCATAAACTAAAGAAAGGACTAAAGAAATGTATGGCAACAGAATAAACAGGAGCGATGCATTAGCTGTATGTGAGAAAATGCTATGCGTACATTAAACAAGAAGCGGATATGTAGTTTAAAGAGGAAAACACAGAACTAGCATCAATTAAAATATGAATGTCTCAGAAATATTTGCTCTTCCCAGAACTGTTTAATGCCTTTCCTGAAATAATGATAAATACAATTGAAAATGCAAAATGGGAGTAAACGGGGAACGATTTAGGAACCTACCATTTAAAGGCGATGAGCATAATAGAACAAATAGAACAAACACAAAGCAACCACTCCAGAAAAGATGAAATTTAATCTAGTCATTAAGAACCCAATAGTAAAGAAGATTGGTTATTTACCTATTCAGTGGCAAACAAAGTAGTAGGTTTGCACCAAACGTAGTGCCCAATCAATTAAACAAGCATTATAATATAAATTTCCTTTCAATGAGCATTACAATTTCGGGCGATACCGCGAAACGAAAGAAATAACACGATGACCCTTACATGGCGATATATCGCCCACTAGTCCAAATGGGAGGTCACATTTTTCGATATATTATCCTTCGGCACTAAATCAGTTAAGACAAACAAAAATGAGGAATATAAAATATTGTAGACATGTAAAAAGACACGAGGTCTAGAAACGATCATTATGGATGGAAATGTACGGAGGCGAACAAGACTGCAGATCGATTCAAGGTGTGATAGATATTTACACAAGACAGCAAAAGGGGTAGGAAATCCGGTGCATGGTAGAAAGAAATCTTCAAAGACCTTTAGGGGAGGACAGTTCTTCACAGAACAGCCCATTGGGCGATAATGATATCGACAATGATAATCATGATTGTGATGATAATGGTGATGATGAAATAAATAAACCAACAAGAATGTACAATATGATAAGAAATGCTTACAAGACAAAAACAATTGCAACAGATGGGATGCCTCAAGTACTACAGCTCAGAATAGAAGAAAAAAACTTATAAAAAGTTATTATATTTACCTTACTGTCATAGACGAAGATGTGATGCACATATTAAAATTAGAATTCCGATAGTAAATACGGATATAAAGAAAACCAAACAATTCTAACATCAAAGGTTCATACCTCTATAAACGAAAAAAAAAAAAAAAATTCCCTCTATATACATCTGACCAGTCCTATTAAATGATTGTGAAATGCGGATAATGCATAAGCGTAATAAACACTTACAGAGATATGTGAGATGTGGTGTTACAAAAACATAGCCAGAGGCATCTGGAATAAAATAAAATAGATAAATACAAGTCTATATACAATATAACAGAACAAAGAACACATTTTGAGAGCCCATGGCCCCGTGGAATGGCTTGGCTACATGGCATGGTCGACACAGAACTGATCCACGATTCTGTTGATCGTGTGAGATGGCGAAACGTGACCGCGCATGCTTATTGGCATGGCACATGGTGATGATGGACTTGTGGGAGATAGCATTCAGAGAAAGAAAGAAGACTTCGAGTAATACAAGGCTTGCAGCTTGGTCACAGGCTCAAACAGGAAGAAGAAAGAAGGCTGCAAATACTACAGGGCTTGAGGCTTGGTCACAGCCTCAAACATGAAGAAGCAATGGAAGAGAGCATTTCTTCTATGGATGCGTAATTTGTGCCAGGAAAAGATATCTTTGATATCTTCAAGAATGTGGTGTTGCTTCTATTATTTGTTGCCTAGCTGGTTAAAGTTTGCTCATACATCTTTCCCCGCCAGACGCTGCCTCTCCTGTCTAGAATTGTCCCACGAAAGGCTAACTGAAGAAAGTACTAGAAGGCAAAACATTTAGAAATGGAAACAGGGGCAGATCGTGAAACGCATTTATAAGACGGATACACGTAGCATTACAGAGATTTGCATAAGAGAGACAACTTTGAAAGAGAGTGGTCAGGACGATTCTCAGTCAGCCCAAACTCTGGACCAACTGATGCGAAGCTGTAAAACAAAAGACAAAAGAAGAACAGAAAGGCAGAAACATGTGCATGTGAAAGGCTTAGAAGAGCAGGGCATTTAATAATAATAATAATAGTAATAATAATAATAATAATAATAATAATAATAATATTAAAGCTACATTAACTTCATTGACGTAGCAGATTACAGAGAGGATTAGAGAATCATATGATATCTGGTATGGAAGATATGAACGCATATTTTTTACACCTGCCACGAGCAAATGACAACACCGTCTCTCTATGGAGAATCACGTGCACTTTGATGCACTGCCAACCAAGCACCCCAGTCCTAGACATGTCGTACTTGTGCCTATAACGTACACTTTTTGTTTCCTCTTCTTATTTCTGCTTCCTTTGCCTTTCTGCTTTCAGCGCCAATCATTGCCTGCGTATATTATTATCACTTTGTATGAATGATCGCACGAGTGTCCTGGAGATTGATACTGCTCACTTTTGCCAAGTACTAAGTCCTGTTTTTTTAAAAGTTCTGAAGTTTTGCATAAATATTTCTCAGTGTATCCATATATTTCTCTCTTCATATCTCTCCTCTCTCCGTCTGTCTGCCCATCTGCATGTCAATATACTTATTATTTATCCTTTTATATGCCGGTCTCTGTGGCAAAGGACTTACGGACGCGATTCGTAAGACCGTTTACCCACGTTCGAAAAACAGCGGCCACCGATTTGGCAGCAGAATGCGTTGTACTGAGTTTTAACGTGTTGGTATCGGAGTCAGTCGTTCATAAAGCAATGGCAAACAACTGAACGTAAACTTGCCAATACATCAACCACAGCAGTAAAATGCTGGTGTTAACAGTGATATCCTGTAAGTAGGATATGCAAAAAAAAATATATATCCTTCTATATGGCCATCCTTCTATCTATCTATCCTATGCATCTAGCTGCCTGCCTGTCTACAGCCCCGCAAAGTTACCATGACAAGAAAACAGACGTATATGCATTCCTATTTGTTGTATTATTACCACCCAATAGTTGCATATTAACAAACTAAAAGTTTCCTCTTAGCAAATCATGAGCAAAACAATTGTTTACGTAAGTAACACCATTCGTCCATCTTACCATCTGTTATTTCTCTTGTAACAAAAAAAAAAAAAAAGATAGGTTAGGTTACCTTGCTCCAGCCCAAAACGGATTTGGAAGTGAAAAGTCACACTGTTAAAAATTATATTTGGATCATGTCGTTGTTATTAAAGTTTTTAGAGAGGTGTTAAGAGAGGAGGACTTTGACGCTAGTGAATCCACATCATTGTCCAAAATGAGAGACTGGGGAGTGTCGTGTCTTAATTTAAAGTGTCGTCCCTGGAGTGAGGGGAGTCAACACCCACATTATAATTTTTTTCCCCTATCAATATCCTGGAGAATCCACCAGCTTCCGTCCAACACACTCCATCAGCCCATGGACACTTTTTCCTATCACTCTCTCACTGTCGTACTATGCCCCCTCTAATTCTCCCCCAACGCAACATATTCAACAACTCTTGCTTCTAAAAATTAATAAAGATTAATTTATTAAAAGAAAAGTGTAACGTATATGAGACGTGTATGCGAAGAAAATGTGTGTCGTGTATTCTAATGTAAATGTATAGGTCAGACCACAGAGTTCATGATCAGAGTCCATTCATCATGGCAAGGATTACACGACATCACAAGAATCAGCACAATGGACCTCACCGAAGTCGTGTCCTTCTCTCCAGACATGTCCTCCTCCAGGAGCTCTGATGACCATGAGATCTGATTCCCATTCAAATATATAATCCGTGAACGATACTATTTTTGTTCCTAACACAACTGTTCCTAATAGTTTATAGAAACTCAGACTTCATAATTCCTGCGCAGTGAAAAAATCATGGAACACTGTCCTATGAACATGACGTTTATCCTTCCTGCGAAATGTTCTATAGTTTTCACTCTTAAACAGTCATTGTATCTAGACTAAAATAGATTTCTTTATTTTCTAGATATTGTCTGAAGGTTATGATTTCCTTGATACGTGGAACAACTACACTTAAATGTTATCTTTCCTCCAATGTGAACATCAGTCGCTACTGTTCTCGTCATACGTGGACTGAACATCCATCACTTCTGGTGTGTTAAAGACTGGTATGACCTACAACTCATTCGGTACTTATCCTGTAGGATACTTCTACCATTCAGCTCCACTGAGCAATGTTGATCAAATTATTCCATTATAGACCCATTGAGAAAGTTGCAGGCCAATCTTTCTGCATCATAATTTATCCGGGATCGGATTTTACAATTGTTTTGTGTTCTTCATCCCGACCAGAGGGAACCTGTAAAATAGATAATACAACTGGTGATAGCCTCTCCGTCACTGATCTCTATTAGATGATCGTGGCCATTGGCCCTTGCTCAGCAAAATACAATGAACCTAACTCTGTCAGAGACAGATGACTCAACACATTGGTTATCATCAGGCCAAGACAAGACAAAAAAATCAACAAACAGAATGCGGAACCCCGCCCACCAGGGACACCCACTGGAATATCCCAGTTATCCCTCATTACTCAATTCTCAACTAGTAAAGCTTATCAAAACTTCACTAATCTATTTTCAACCAACAGAGCCAATTATCACTTCCCTGCGTTAACCAGTTTCTACCATGCCACTGCCTAAATTAATTAGGACTAGTAACATCATCTAAAACTACCTTAAACAACACTGCAGTCCTTCCGAATCACATCTACAATTGCCATGCCAGGCACGTGTAAAACTAATTCATTTAATTCGCACACGGTAGACATTATTCCAAATCATAACTGCCGTGCCAAAGCACGTCTGCCTAGATCAACATTTCGAGTTACACTAGTTGTCCCCAAATCGGGTTTTTGGCAAACGCCTAAAATTGGTCACGTGACGTTATTCTCTATGTCCACACAGGTGTTATTATGGGCAGATCCTCCATTGTAAGGAATCTATCTCCCCTGGCTTAATCAATGTCAGATTCTTCCTCCCTTGTTTTGACATCCAAAACAAGCTAGCGAGTTACTGTATGGTCCCAACAACAGTTTTCAATAACAAGCCGCCAATCTTCTGTCGAGTGGTGACAATCACAGCCGCCATTTCGCTTGATGTCCGGAAACTCTAAATGACAGACGGGACTGTTTATCAACTGTCAAAGTGGTGTATTGATTCATCTCACTCACCACCGAATGTTCCTATTTTGCCGACCAGATGTGAACAGACTGTTTTTTCTGTATTTGTTGAAACAACCTGTGGCCTCGAACATGTCGTTAATCCGAACGCCTTTTATTGTCATCACTGGTTAATCACGGTGGTCTATTTTGTGACAGGGAGTAAGAATTGGTACGGCCAAACACGAGAGGAACATCGGGAGAACGGCAAACAACAAAGAACAGGGACTATTAACCGCCGGACGCTATTGCATTATGCTGAGGTGCGGATCTGAACACCCATGGACTTTTCCGGAGTCCAAGGATGATACCCCAACAGATAACAGAAAACAAATTATATTATAACGGGGTACACAACTGATTAATTAGAAAAGATATAAAACTATTGAAGGATGAAACAGCAGCTGGCCCAGATGATATCCAAACCAACAAAATACGTTAGCAGCATTACTGCACACATTATTTAACACAGTTTAGAAAACTGACGGAATACCAGCAGATTGCAGAGAAGGATATCTGGTGAAGTTGTCAACGAAAAGGCACCTGCAGGAGCGCGAAATTTATAGCGGAATAATGTTATTGTCAATTCATAGGAACATATTAAACAGCATCAATTCTTCTCATTTCTTCTGCGCCCTGAGTTCTTTCCCGATTGTTCCTTGCCATTCAAACTGTGCCCTTATTTCCTGACGTTGCGGGAGTCTCATATAGCGTGTCCATAACCTTTTCCATTAGCTATTGTTGTTGAAACTTCGGTGTTACAATCAAGACCGCCCGTCTTCAAGATGTCAAACTTTACTGCTCATGGTAACCGTAGTCCGTGTGACGTCATGTAGTAACCTATGTATTAATGCGCTCCTAGGTTACCTCTCCCTATTCGTCTGCACAATTTTCGTATCTGATTATAAATCATTCTAATCAATGACTTTTGCCTGCGACGCTACATGGCAATTCTTGGGAGATTAACAGATGCCGTTGATAAACAGCTAAGGGGTGAACACGCAGTCTTCCGACAAAACAGATCCAACATTACCAAAGCAGCAACATTGCCCATGATAGCAGACCGAGGCATTGAAATGAATTCGCCACTCTATAATGGATTTGTGAACTATAAAAAAGCCTTTGGCAGCATTGTAAGGGAATCCCTTTGGAAACTGACTAGAGATTATGGGATCCCACAGAAAAATCTATAATAATGGCGCAGAAATATAGAATACAGCAACGAGATAATATATGGTAGTATCATTGAAGACTGTAACAACGACTGTGATAATCACGAGGATAGTTAAAGCAACAATACATTTTGCATAATTATTTTCGCTATGGCTAAGTCAGCTTTATGTTCATCAGTCGACAATTACTCATCAAATGAGAATCAAACGGGAGAGATTTGTGGTCGATGAGGTTATGACATCGAGAATGGTTATTACAATGTATGCCTTAGAGATACTGTGCATGACCGTCAGATGAAATCAGTATAAAACACCCGCGTGAGTGCAGTAGTTCAGAACAATCTTGCGTGTGAACCCAGCAAGCACGCGCCGCGAGAGCACGCACTCCTAACGCATGTGTTTGTAAATTGTCGAAATTAAAAGGACGAACATGTTTTATTGTAAAGACCGTTATTTTGGGGCAGAGGGCGGTTTCAGAAACGAATCCAACAGTCTAGCCCCAGGACTCGGGCCGAGAAATCTCACATTCGACTCTCACGGAGATTGTTGAATGACATAATTTTCCATTAAAACATGTCCTATAGCTATTCAAGATTAGTTAGATTCCTTGTTAACTTAACAGAAATGTTCTGTTTGCTGTTTTTAGATATAAGACCTTCTTTCTTGTTTATTATTCATGTTTTTGTATTTCATTTTTGTGTCTAGTTTATCACCTACATCCAGTTAATTAGACATACATTTATTGTAAAAAATAGTCAAGAGAATACCTCAGACAATATTCCTATAAGTGTGTTATATGCAAATAGATTTACGTATTATGCGTGACTATATTCTTCAACAAGTGAATAGGTACAATTATCTCGGAACAGTAATAACATCTGATGGGAGACCACTTGAAGAGATTAGATCAAGAATCGCCATGACAAAAGTAGCCTTTAGCAAGATGAAAAACATACTGACCAGTAAAAAGATGTCAATTGAAACGAGAAAAAGAGTGTTGGGGTGCTACATAGAACCTGTACTTTTATATGGATGTGAAACTTGGACAAAGTGCAGTCAAGCTGAAAAACATCTGGTGGCTGTAGAAATGTGGTTTCTGAGGAAAATGCAAAGAATAAAATGGACGGCCAGAAAGACCAATGAACAAGTACTTCAAGAAACAAATGAAGATCGTAAACTGATTAGAGACATTAGACGTAGACAGTCAAAATTTTGTGGGCATGTTATGAGAAGAAATGAATTGAAGAACTTGGTGACAACTGGCAAGATCGAAGGGAACAGACCAAGGGGAAGACCTAGAAGCAAATACCTGGATGACTTGACCACGTGACATGGTCGAGACAAAAAGTCGCTTAACAGTCGACAGTGTCGACTTCATTGCACCGGGTTTTTATCCCATATGGCTCGGTCTCTTTCCGCAGCGCGGAAAGCGTCGCACAAAGCACGAACTCCGTAGCTTTTAGCGACGACCCACAGGAGTCTCCGAAACATTTAACTCGTAAACCGAAGAGCGCGGCCCGGAATCGAACCCACAACCTTCGGAGCACGAGTCAAACGGCTTGACCACTTCGCCACAGAGACTCCCAACACATGGTCGAGACAGAAACACGGAGCTGATCCACGACTCTGTTGATCGAGTGAGATGACAAAACATGACCGCCCACGCTTACCGGCATGGCACATGATGGATGGATATTATGAGTTGAGCTGAACAGTTATATATGGAACACAATTGTTCTTTCTGAACTCAGAGCAATGTTAGCATTTTCCCACTCGGTGTGCAGAAGCGTTACCGTGACCTGATTACTAACCAGCGAAACTAGCCCAGAACATCTATCCACATTCTACATGAATCTAACAGTCAAAGATGAACACTTGGGACAGCTGAAGCACTGTAAGAAATACATTTACGTGTATTTATTTGGCGCTCATAAAAGTGGAGGGGTCCTTAGTAGCATAGTGGTCAAACGCTTGCCTGTCCATCTAGTGATCATGGGTATGAATTCACATCGAGGCTGATTCTTAAAATTGGCATGGTCCTCCAGGGTGACCCAACCTAACGAGGTCATGTTATGGGACAGTGAAGACTGCCGGTGTGGTAGTGCCCATATCACTCATCCGTGGCCGATTGGTTTTTTGGTCTTTACAATATGAGTCATGTACCTTATACCTAATGCGCCTTAATTATAAGATGTGTATAAAAACATTCTGTAACCCCCCCCCCCCCCCCCCCACATGCACGCCCGCACACACGCTCGCACAGACCGACCGACTGACTGACTGACTGACTGACTGATTGACTCATTCACTCACTCACTCACTCACTCACTCACACACACACACACACACACACACACACACACACACACACACATAGCTGACAAAATGAGGTAAAGAATTAACGTTGGCCGCAGACATTCAAACATTAAAACATGTCATAAATAATCACACATGCACATAACGCACACACGCACGCACTGACTGACTGACTGACTGACTGACTGATTGACACACACACACACACACACACACACACACACAACTGACAAAATGAGGTAAAGAATTAACGCTGGCCGCATACATTCCACATTAAAACATGTCATAAATAAAGACACAAGTATTGTTCGACGCTCAGAGAAGTAGAAGAAAGAAGCTGGGATTAGAGGACGCACTAGACAACATAGTTTAGCTTTTACTTTACTTTAGTCGGCGGATCAACATCACAGCACACGGGTGTAACCCATAAGTGCTCCGTTCTACTCCTATATTAAGCCTGAGTCCGGAGAATCTCAGCTCAGTGCACGAACTCCGTAGCACAGGCTAGGATCCTGAAATACTTAGGGTAGATTTTTAACTCGAAATTTCGAGACAACATAACAATTGAAAGCTATAGTTACCAGCCGAGATTCGAACCTGTCACCTCCAAATGACGACAGCGCCTCGCTACAGGAACAAGTGTTTTTCGACACATGACCAACTAGACCAGTTATTCTCAGCCTTTTTAGGCCCGTGCCACCCTTCACCATATTTTTAGGACGTCATCCCCCCCCCCCTCACCATATGTTTAGAACGTCATCCCCCCCCCCCTCTTTGTATTTCCTTCCTAAACATTTCCCCCTGCCCCTACACAGTATACGTAATAATTGAAGCTAAATTTAATAGCACATACTAAAACAAGCCTAGACATCTACATAAAATGTGATTTGCGGATCTACTTACGTTATAAAATGAATTTCAGAAGGGTGATACGTACAGAACCGTAAAGTATGAAGGGAAAAACAATATCAAGTAATCGATTCTTGTATTAACGCAATCTAGAAATAATCTTAATCTCCCCCCCCCCCCCCATGGAAACCCTAAAATTCGGTGGGGGAGGGGGGGGGGTAAGGGGAGGAATTCCCCACCGGTTGAGAACCACTGAACTAGACACGCCTAGAAAAAGCTGTTTTTATTAGCTAGGTCTATGATTTGGTTGTGAAAGGTTGGAGCACCAAATAATACATACGTGTTTATTTATTAACTGTCTTAGTGTCCTCAAAGGGTTCCCCAATTGATATTCACACAATACAACACACACACACACACACACACACACACACACACACACACACACACCCACACACACACACACACACACACACACACACACAAGCGCACGCCCGCGCGACAGCAATTACGCCAATACTCTAAAGTTTTAAAAGTATTTTAATCACATTCCCAGGATCCCTGAGCCCCAAGTCAAGGCTGTTCCTTGTACTCCCACGTTTTCCTTTGTTAAAACGAAAGAACTTCATTTATTGCTGTTGATCATTAATGACATAGTGAACATGTGTTTCTAATTGTCTAACATGCAGCCAGTTGTCAATCCACACCTCTCTCTCTCTCTTTCTTGCATCTTCATTTTCCACCTGTTATCACTTCACTTAATGATTTGGAAAATAAAGACTTGAAAAACTGTTCAGTGAAGAAAAAAGTCGGCTGCCTGAAATCTACTGTACCTCTTCCAGAACAGCAACATTTGTCACAACAATAGGTTTCACTGTAACGTATTAAATCACGTATTTGGGTTTATGGAGAATCCAGCAATAACGATTGATGTTGCTTAACTTATTACCTTTTTATAATCTCATGATTGTGAGTACATTATGAGTCCTGGTGTGTAATAGTAATTTGAAGCCCATTGCTTTAAGTCGATGTACAGCAGCAATTTAAAGCATGTCAACAGGTATTTTGCCAAGGTGACTTGTATAAATACTGGAAAGGAAAGATCTAGAGGCCGTTAGGCTACCTAATCTGGGCTTGGAGTGGGGGTTCTCCGAGATGAAGCGGTCAATCTGCCTGCTGCGCTCCATGGGGGATTGTGGTGTTTATTTTCGGACTCAGTCGTTGAGATCACAAGCGTAGTTTATTCCCGGAGACCCATGGGAGTCATTGATGGAGGCATAAAGTTCATGCTTTGTGCTTTGCATTCAGCATGCGGTTGGCCGTTATGTAGAACACACGAACGAACGAACGAATACACTTTATTTTCAAAGGTTTCAGAAATTGGGCACTCAGACCCGTCTGATATTCTGCCCTTCTAATCTCTCTGCTCTCATACATTATTTCATTCATACATCACTAATTAAGCTATTCTTAGACAACGATAGAACACTATGCATTAAAACACACGGACAGTGTCCAGTAATCACTAATACATGACTCACTAAAACTAATTATTGACATAGCAATTATAATAACCTAAGGTAGGTGTAACGTACCACAGTTAATGGAATTTGTGTTATACTAGTTTTCATTTCAGATACTTATTATTACTTTTTTTTTTCTTTTTCGTTTTTAGGAGGCACATGTAGAGCACTTTCAGCAAAATGGCAACGACCTAACGATTATTCTTCAGGAGACGTTGTTTTTAGTGTTTTTCTGTGGATTATGTGTTGATATTTCGTATTCGTTTTGGGAAGTTATTCATAAGACGCCACGGAAGGCAGATGGTGGATGAAAGTTTGAAGGCAGCCGACAGATAATTGTTGGTTATGGTCTCAACTTTCGCGACGGTAGGCAGAAGATCTCTTTCACGAGACAATGGCTTGCGTCACTGGCCAGTATGGTCAGTGCAAGGAAGGAAAGCAACGGCAAACTACCTTCTTTAAAAGCGCCGGTTTATTTTGATTCACCTAATTACAGATCACTACAAGACAAGGACAGAGACATTAAAATTAGCAACATGGAATGTTAGGACATTAAGCGATGATGAAAAGTTGATAACATCAAACAAGAAATGGAAAGAGTATATAATAATATATTAGGGATGTGCGAAACGAGATTGAAAGAAGCAGGGATTAAGACAGATGAAGATTTTAAGATTGCATATTCTGGAGGAGAAGAACGACAAAGAGGGGTAGCAGTAATCTCGGATCGGCAAATATCAAAATCTGTTCAAGGATATTGGGCTGTGTCAGACTGAGTTCCATTAGTTAAATTAAGCGGCACACCTTTTAACATTAACATTATTCAAATATATGCCCCAACAGGAGAATCCAGTGAAGACAGTATAGAGGAATTTTATAATGACATAGAGTCTGCTTTAAAGAAATGTAAAAATTCAGAAATAAATATCATAATAGGCGACTTCAATGTAAAAGTAGGAAATCAAGATGACGGATACACAGTAGGAAACCATGTTTTGGGACATAGAAACGAAAGAGGATACAGACTTGTAGAATGAACAAAAGAGCAGGAAATGATTGTAGGAAACACTTGGTTTAAACAACACCCTAGAAGATTATGGACATAGAGGAGTCCTGGCAACAGGATTAAAACTAGATTGATTACATTCTGATTAGCAGAAGGTTTCGAAATGCGTTAAAAATTGCAAAAACACTTCCCGGTGCTGATTGTTATGGTGATCACAGATTACTTACAGGTACATTGAGGGTAAAGGTAAAGTATATAACAGGAAACACTAAATATGGCTGTGTAATGATACACATTTTCTACACACTATGAAACTACCTTGTGCGGAGATGAGCCTCCCTCACAGAATGCACTTATTTAGCAAACTATGAGTCATGGTGCCATCTCCCGTAAAGACAGAGGAAGAAAGAATACTTGGCAATGTTGTGTGGAAGACGATCAGCAGTCGAACTTATAATATCACATAGTACAGATAACACATAGTAGTGGAGAAACATGATCGATTGCGCCACCAGGCATAACACATGATGATAACGATGGTACGTTTTAATATTCGTTAAATATATACCTCGTGCCTTTATAGTCACTAATAGTTGATTGTCACATGAAGACAATAGAGACAGACCACTATGAAAATTGTATTCACATACGTATTTAATATTGTCACATCACATTCATCACACGACAAAGATGGTAATCAACATACAAAAGGGGTTAAATATTAAATGACAGTCGTGTTTTCACGCAGCGTAAACACATGTTCGCTGTTGTGTATCCGCTATTTCTTGTGCATGCCCACATGTTTCACCAGGAATCACAAATGTAGTCATGCACAAATGCAAGCCAGCGCACACACGTGCACAGTCCCACAGAGGGGCGTGCGCATCACGCATAATACTAATGATCCGTGCAACGCTGTCCTGTCATTATTTCTCCCCATTTATAATTAGCCTCTGAATAATAACAAAAAAGCCAGAAAACTGCCCTCAAGTGATCTTTCAGAGCTCAGCCTTTTCCACTTAACTCTAGCAATTGGAACATGAAAATAAGTTAGAACTGCCCATCAGAAGCAACAGTGATCTACAGTGAGCGGCCGCGATTATTGCTAGAAACATTACATGTCTCTGCGGCTGGCAGAGATTGAATCAGTCCGCGTGTTGGTTAATGCGGGCGATGTGTGTACGAGAGAAACCATCAATTTCTGTTGATCAAAGCTTTCAGGTTTTTACATACGGCTGGCTGTACTGTTTAAAGTAATACCCACTTGAAATCATCAAAGCGCGGGGGTTATTGGTTCCGGAGACACACTCGCAAAGATACGCGAAAGAGCTCTAGATTGCTTCGTTTATGAAAGTGTTCACTGGAGTTCACTTGGTAACTCGCGCAATCGAAAAGGCGGATTTATTATTCTATCAAAAGCTGAAGTATTTGAGCATATTTTTAGTCCAGAATTATATTTAAGGAAATTTGAATACCGCAAAGTATTCTTTATGATGTTGGCTTTTCTTATGAAAAGTAACGAGAGGAAAATAACACTCCCATTGGGTGTTAATTCCCAGCCCACCTTGGTAGTTGATTAGATGCTTAGTTTTTTGGATAAGGGCGAGGGAACGAACTTTGTTTTAAAAGGATTAAGAATTGGACACATAGGCCCGTATTCTAACCTTCTTACCTCTCTGTTCTCATACATTATTTCATTCATACATCATTTATAAAGTTTATCTTAGGCAATAACGACGACGACAACAACAACAACAGCAACAACAACAACAACAACAACAACAACAACAACAGAAACTATATATGCATTTTAAACGCATGGATAATGTGTAATAATCAATAATACATGACTCACTAAAAGCAATTTGTCACATAGCAATTATACTTATCTAACGTAGATGCATCGTACCACAGAAGAATGTTTAACATATTGTCCTTTGAAATTACTATTTTTAATGTTTTTATTAAAGGGGGCAATATAATAAGGGTTAAGATTTGTATTTCGCCTACCATGTATAACAATTGTGGCGGTTTGTGGACATCCCCTATCAAAGAATAATTAAGACAACGCTTTCCCTCCGATAGCCTAAGGCAGGCGTCGATAACCTACGGCGCGCGTGCCAAGCGTGGCACATGGAACCATTTTCAATGGCACAATGAGTGGATTGAAATACGATCGCATAAATACTTCCGTGTGTAATGACGCCGGGAAGTCAATAAGTAAGTCACGAATGGCTGTAGAAAAATAACTAAATATGATAACAGCTTGAAACCAGTTTATTTTTATACATACGCTGTCCCTTTATTTCTCAACATAATTTTCACCAACATTGATGCACGTATCCCATCGTTTTATCAGTCCTCCCAAACCGGCTGCATAGAACTGCGTGATATGTTTTCTAAACCACATTTCGCACGTTGATGCATATCATTCTTTTAACGGTATTCCTATTTTCACATCACTCCATAACTAAACTTGTTGGATATTCAAGGTAAGAATGCAGGCCGTCAGTGTAGCGTGTAGAGTAACAATGACTGACCTCGACAAAGTTATATTTTCGTCCTCTCTTTCCCCACTCTCCCGGCATCCTCAACATCAACTCTATCGTTCTGTCAGTTACTGCTTATTCATGCTAGTGTTATACCATGCGACCATAGCACAAATGTTGGTGTTGTTATCATGTAATCCACCCATAGTGTGCCATGCCGATAAGCGTGGGAGGGCATGTTTTGCCATCTCACTCGATCACCAGAGTCGTGGATCAGCTCCGTGTTTCTGTCTCGACCATGCCACGTGGCCAAGCCATCCAGGTATTTACTTCTCGGTCTTCCCCTTGGTCTCTCCCCTTTCAATCTTGCCAGATGTCATCAAGTTCTCCAATTCATTTCTTCTCATAACATGCCCAAAAATTTTTGAATGTCTACGTCTAATGTCTCTAATCAGTTTACGATCTTCATTTGTTTCTTAAAAGACTTGTTCATTGTTTTTTTTTTTCTTTTTTTTCTGTCTGTCCATGATATGCTTTGCATTTTCCTCACAAGCCACATTTCCACAGCAATTATATGTTTTCAGCTCACCTGCTCATTGTCCACGCTTCACATCCATACAAAAGTTCAGGTTCTATGTAGCACTTCAACACTCTTTTTCTCGTTTCAATTGCTACCTTGTTATTGGACAGATTGTTTTTCATCTTGAAAAAGGCTACCCTTCGCAATGGCAATTCTTGTTCTGATCTCTTCAAGGCATCTCCCATCATTTGTTATGGCTGTTCCGAGATAACTGTACCGATTCACGTGTTTAAGAATATGCCCATTTACTCGTACACTTGCTTAAGAATATGCCCATTGACTCGTATATCACATTGTGGTATTTCCTTCTTCCCAGTGACCACCATAATCTGTGTCTTTTTAAAATTCAATTCTAACCCTAGTTGTTCACTGTGTGCAACAATCGCATCTACTAAATGTTGCAGGTCTTGTTCATTATCATGTAATAAGGTGTCGTTAAAATATTTTCAAACTGTTCGATTTTCTATCTTATCAAAATATCCATATGGTAATTTTACATTAACATTTCAAAAATAATATGTTCAGAACTAACATTTTGCAAAATATAATATTTGTATTTGGTATTATATGTATCAGAAACATGTCAATACTTCTTCTTCTGCTGCGTTCATCAAGTATGAGTGATTTTTCAGACGTAGCTACGGTGTGTCTGGTTAGGCACCATTGGGCCAAAGCCCATAAGCCAGCACATCTGATTTTAGCGTGCATTTTTCTTTCAGGTTAGCATTCCTGGGGGATTCTCATTGTTGTGGTGCCTTTCGCATCCTAGCTGGTCAAGTTAGAACGGTCGACGATTTCACGGTCAGCCCTCAAGGGAAGGCAGGGGCAGTCCATGGGCATTTCCGCCATCCAAGGAGGCTTCCATAATTGCAGAGCCGATACGTAGCGCTCTGGTGCTGGGCTCGCCCAAGGAATTGCTACGTCCTGCACATGGCTGCTTTGATTCCACACCTCCATGTATTGGGCATTTCGCCAGAGGCCGCTCCTGCATAGACCAGGAATGGTCAGTCTGCAGACGACTTCCACTCAGCGAGCTTTCGGTTCGAACGAGTACGGACGCTGTGTCCGAAAAACTAGATAGTCAGAGCTGTTCCGGCCGGAAAACTAGATAGTCAGAGCTGTTCCGGGCACGAGGGACATTTCACTCGGACGTTTTTGCATTGTGCCACTTTATTTGCCACCTTTCGCCTGCACATCTGACTTCTGCGGGCGTTTTTACGGGTTTGCCTTCCCGGGGTTTTAGGTACATTAGACTCTTACTGTTGTGGTGTCGCCCACGTCTCAGCTGGACAAGGTAGAACGGTCAAAGACATCACTGTCAACCCTCAAGGGAAGGCAGGGGCATACAATGGGCATTCCCCGCTATCCATGGAGGTTTCCATAATTTCAGAGCCGGTACATAGCGCTCTGAGACTGGGCTCACCCAAGGAATCGCCACGTCCTGCTCATGGCTGCTTTAATTCCTCACTTATATATATTGGGCATTTCGTTCGCCCCTGTCAGCTCCCCGCACAGACCAGGAACGGTCAGTTGCGGGTGACATCCACTCAGCAAGCTTTCTCTTCGGACTTCCACGCAAGGGATCCGCTAGAAAAGCGTTCCATTTCGTGTTAATGAGACGTTTTTCTACCTTAGTCAGCAGACGACATCCATTCTGCAGCTTATCACTTCGGACTTCCACGTAATGGATTCGCTAGCCAAACTTTCCATTTCGTGTTTATGAGACTTTTCTCCACCTTTGAATATACTCACTCAATGAGTTTTTCTTTATACAGACTTGCATCGTAACCATTGCTTGCGATTGGGACACTTTTTCACCTTTAGTAACGCTCACAAGGTAGGCTAGATGTGCTGCCGGCTCAGGACCTTACCTTCATGCAGCAGAGAGCGAGTAACGGCCAGGCCCTCTCATCCGGGGATCCGTCATATCCCTCGGCTGAGAGCCTTCGAACAGGTGTCCGAACTAAGCATGTTGCGTGCTCAGCATCTCAACCTCCATTTTGCAGTGGGTGAGTATCGGCCCGGCTCTCACATCCGAGGGTTTATGGCTTAGAGACGTTCAGCCATATCCCTCAGCTGAGAGCCTTAGGGATGTGTAATGTCTCCAGATCTGTTTTCCCTGTACAGTGAAAATATTTTCAGAAATATTGAAAATATGGAAGGAATCAACATTGGGGGACGATGCATCAATAACATTAGATATGCAGATGATACAGTCTTGATTGCAGACAATGAACAGGACCTGCAAAATTTAGTAGATGCGGTTGTTACACACAGTGAACAACAAGGGTTAGAATTAAATTTTAAAAAGACACAGATTATGGTCGTCACTAAGAAGAACGAAATACCACAGTGTAATATACAAGTAAATGGGAATATTCTTCAACAAGTGAATAGGTACAATTACCTCGGAACAGTAATAACATCTGATGGGAGATGCCTTGAAGAGATTAGAACAAGAATCGCCATGGCAAAAGTAGCCTTTAGCAAGATGAAAAACATACTGGCCAATAAAAAGATGTCAATTGAAACGAGAAAAAGAGTGTTGAGATGCTACATAGAACCTGTACTTTTATATGGATGTGAAGCTTGGACAATGAGCAGCCAGGCTGAAAAACATCTGATGGCTGTAGAAATGTGGTTTCTGAGGAAAATGCAAAGAATACCATGGACAGCCAGAAAGACAAATGAACAAGTCCTTCAAGAAACAAATGAAGATCGTAAACTGATCAGAGACATTAGACGTAGACAGTCACAATTTTTTGGGCATGTTATGAGAAGAAATGATTTGGAGAACTTGGTGACAACTGGTAAGATCGAGGGGAACAGACCAAGGGGAAGACCTAGAAACAAGTATCTGGATGGCTTGGCCTTGTGGCATGGTCGAGACAAAAACACAGAACTGATCCACGACTCTGTTGATCGAGTGAGATGGCAGAACATGACCGCCCACGCTTACCGGCATGGCACATGATGGATGGATGGAGAGCCTTAGAGTGTTTATCCGGAATTAGTGGCATCGTGCGCCTGGCCTGATTCGGTCTTTGACTGCCTATCCTCAGTCTACCTCAGAGCAGCAGGTTGCGCCTCTCTTGGCCTGGTCCCTGTCCCAAGGCCTGTCTGACATGTAGTTGTGCTTCAGTCGGCAAAGCTCTTGGGGTCACTGGGACGCGCAAGCCCCTCTACACGACAAGGTGGAGACACTTCAGAGGGGATCAATACAAGATCAAGATTTAATTAATTTTTTCAATGGTTGCTGCGAAATAAAAATATGGTCGCCTTAGGTTGGCACGTTGAGTGACTTTGCAACGACTTAGGTTGGCACACAGAGTCACTTTGCAACGAGTGACTCTGCAACATCACTTCGGCACAGCATTACAAAAAAACTGCCGACTCCAGGCCTTGGTCAAGATGGGACACCCATTTATCTCCCCTTCCAACTATGGTAAGAGGAAACCTGTTGGGGGTGGGAAATTGGTAGGTTTAGCTTTAGAAAAATCCGAAGACAGTTATTGGTTAGGGTCTGAAGTAAGGAATAGTATTCAACGGATCACTTCATAGAGACAATGGTTGCGATCATTGACATGTACTCTCACTGCCAAGAAGGAAACCAGCGGCAAACTAGCTTATTTACTTGTGTCTTGCATATCATGATCCTGGTCCAAAAATCGGGTGATCGTGTAAGATGGCGAACTATGACCAGCAACACCTATCGGCATGCCACATGATTATACCGATAATATGATAAAAACTCGTAGAGTAGAATCCGGTTTCCGAATGCAGACACTAGTATCTCAGGCTCCCGACAAATCCTCTTCGGTATGTTTAATACTGCAGGCAAATTAACACCTCTATGAAACTACACCAAGTATGGTGTTTTATACTAAGCAAGCTTTATAGACTGGACAATAGTAAGAACATATCAATCCTCTGCTGACTTGGCTTAACTATTTATGGTTGTGAATAATTTTTGTAACACCCCCAACACCAAACGATGAGAAAGCCAGACGATAGGTAATAGCACTTGGCGCTGGGGGAATCTAAGTGTCTGTGTCTTCGTAAGTTCTAGCGCTAAACCTCGGATACACTTTTGTACAGTTTGTGTCTTTTAATTGCGTAGGCCAGGCTAGAGAAGCCAGGGGAAGTATATTTGCATGCTCTGTTGCTTGACTGGCGAGAAGAAACACGTGTGAACAGGCATCACCTGCTAGGGAAGCTGGCAGGACAAAGTGGGACTGAAATGTGCTAGTTGCTGGGCACGGGAGGATGGAAGTAGCAGACATTCAGTCGGCGGTGATGAAACTGCCTGAAATTAAACAAACATATTTTGCATGCTATTATATATATATATCGTGTGTGTGTGTGTGTGTGTGTGTATGTGCGTGTGTGTGTTTATGTGTATGTGTGTGCGCGCGTGCTTGTGTCTGTATAAGTACAAGTGAAGAACCACTTTTCACGAATTTAAGCGTATTGGGCATAAGGTACTAGGCTCATATTTTCATAGACCAATCGGAACTCGGTAAGTGATGTAGTCAGTTCTTCTTCTTTATCTACCGTTCGCTTGAACTTATTGTCTACACCTGCAATGTTGTCTCTTGTATAAACTATACTGTCGTTTTTAGTTCACTCAGTAGTCTATATGGTTTACCTTCCACTCGTTTTCTAGGGCCAGAAGGTTTGCTTAGATATGTCGTATTTTGGGTAGTCTTGGAGTATGTGATCTGGTGTATGCGGCGCCAATCCACATGCGTACATGGCTGAATTGTGTATACATGTGGTTGAGGAGTCAATTGTGTTCTGTTCTGGGGCGCAGAATAATGATTTTACTTTCCTAAGATATTTCCTGGTATCCATTTTTTTTTGGCTGGATCGACATGGGAGCCCAGGCCGCTTTACAAAATTCAAATCCGTCTGCACACATTATAAACCCCCCACCCATTAGGAATCCAAAATGGCTGACCGAACAGACTGACCTGTTACAGCTAAATTTCAAAATTAATAAAATAAACACCAATGAAAAAAATGTTTATAGGACGTGTTATGTTGGCGCATACACATATTTAGATCTTCCCTTACTACTAACTGCATGCACAGTGGTTAGATTGTTTTTTTTTAGGAGTAAAATGGGGCACTTATTGAGTTATTTGTGTACAATAACGGTTATCCAGTGCAACCCACATTCACATGGATGTACACGTTGAATGATAGCGTGCATTTTTTTTTCCTTACTACTAATTACGTGCACTGTGGTTAGATTCTCATTGTGTCACCTATAGGAGAAGACTGGTCACTTAAGGCAGTATCTGTGTGCAATGAGCGTAATCCTGTACAAATTACCATCTACTTGTTCCGTTCATCTCTCATCTCGTCTCATCTTGTCCCTCTCGTACCTTGCAGTGTCGAGGTGAAATATAAACAGTAGGAGAATGTCCGTTTATGGGCTTCACGTTTATGGGCTTCATGTTCCGTTGTATGTTTATATAAACATTTTTTTCGGTAAATCCTTCATATCCCTAGACAATAAAGTTACAATTGCCGTTCTTGTCAGTTTTTAAGTTTAAAAACAAGTGGTTACATGTCCTTTCCAGAACATTGCAGGCAACCCTTGCATTGCTGTTTGTTATTTCCTAGATAAATTTTCGTTCTCTATTTCGCCATTACTTTCTGAACGGCCTATGCTCGTAGCATTGTAAATCAGCGCAAAGCGACTGCTGCCAAATCGTCCACGGTTGACTTCGAACCCGGTATGTTGGGATAATGAAATTGCATTCACTACCCCTAAGACACAGACATCAATAATTTATAAGTAATTTTTAAAACATATATTTTTGGTGAACTGTATTTATTTGGATGAGTCAGGTTCGAAACCAGGTGTGGCCACTATCGCTTTCAACTCTTATTGTGGTTATTGTGCAATTTAATTTTTGCATCTTTCCTTCGTTTCTATGAATGCCGGTCAATACCAACGAATGCAGTTCTTGCGCTGGTTTACAAGAGGTCGTGCTCTGTAGAGCGATGAACCAGCAGCTGAGCAGCTGAAGCAGGAGAAGAACTAAAGAGGTTTAGGGAACCGGCAGGTGTGTTACTGGAAACCAATTGTGCCAGTGAACGAGTCTGAGCTGAGAGCACTTGACTATACTCGTGTGGTGTCACCAGGTCTGTGCGGTACATCACGTCTTCGGCTGGATGCTTGTATGCCACCCGAGTAACGTAAACAAACATTGGTAGAGACCATTCTAGAACAGGTTTACAACATTCTCTGGGTATGTGTGTGTTGTGTATGTGTGTCTGTGTGTCGTTCAGCAGGTGAAGAGGGATACTTGAAACCTTCCACACCAAGCAACTCATCATGTGTGAAACGGCAACTACGACATATCTGACATGTGTGCACTCTTCTATATCAGAATGGAAGTGTGGGCGGGGTTGAGGTAGTCATTGCAATAGGGCTCCAGCAGGCGGAGACTAACAAGACTGACGGTAGCCTGACTACAGCACCTGGAAGTGAGGCTTGGGCAAGCACGTCGATCCCGACATCGAGGTCAAGAGAAGAAGTCTTATAACCACCTTCTCGTGGGAACACTGAGAACAGAGACCGTTGTTTATACAGTCTTTGCGCCAACAACTACAATGGAAGAGGTTGAAACTCGGGGGTATGACAGTAATCTATCAGATATATGTATTAGAAAATGTGCAAAAGAGAGACATTGTAATAATCATGGTGAATTTCAAAGCGAAAGTTGGAACTGAAAGAATGGAATAAAACGAAGAAAGGGTACAGGGACTATTTTGAACAGAACATAGAAATGAGAGAGAGAGAGAGAGAGAGAGAGAGAGAGAGAGAGAGAGAGAGAGAGAGAGAGAGAGAGAGAAAGAGAGAGAGAGAGAGAGAGAGAGAGAGAGAGAGAGAGAGAGAGAGAGAGAGAGAGGGAGAGAGAGAAGAGAAACTAATTTAATTTTGTAATTTTGTCTAGAAAGTAATCTTTAATCAAACAATCCTACGTAGGAACCAGACTGATTACATCTATCTTACCCAGTAAGTTGATTGTGTAGGGAGAACCATCAGTCAGCTGCTTGTGATGGGAGAACTAAGTCAGCTGTTTGTGTCGGGAGAACTAAGTCAGCTGTTTGTTTATAGAGAACCATCAGTCAGCTGTTTGTTTATGGAGAACCATCAGTCAGCTGTTTGTTTATGGAGAACCATCAGTCAGCTGTTTGTTTATGGAGAACCATCAGTCAGCTGTTTGTTTATGGAGAACCATCAGTCAGCTGTTTGTTATGGAGAACATCAGTCAGCTGCTTGTGATGGGAGAACTAAGTCAGCTGTTTGTGTCGGGAGAACTAAGTCAGCTGTTTGTTTATAGAGAACCATCAGTCAGCTGTTTGTTTATAGAGAGCCACGAGTCAGCTGTTTTCTTATGGAGAATCATCAGTCAGCTGCTTATTTATGGAGAACCATCAGTCAGCTGTTTGTTTATGGGGAACCATCAGTCAGCTGTTTGTTTATGGGGAACCATCAGTCAGCTGTTTGTTTATGGGGAACCATCAGTCAGCTGTTTGTTTATGGGGAACCATCAGTCAGCTGTTTGTTTATGGGGAACCATCAGTCAGCTGTTTGTTTATGGGGAACCATCACTCAGCTGTTTGTTTATAGAAAACCATCACTCAGCTATTTGTTTATAGAGAACCATCAGTCAACTGTTTGTTTATAGAGAACCATCACTCAGCTGTTTGTTTATGGAGAACCATCAGTCAGTTGCTTGTTTATGGAGAAGTTCAGTCAGCTGTTTGTTTATGGGGAACCATCAGTCAGCTGTTTGTTTATCTGTTTGTTTATAGAGAACCATCACTCATCTGTTTGTTTATGGGGAACGATCAGTCAGCTGTTTGCTTATGTAGAACCACCGATCAGCTACTTGTGTTTGAAGAGCCATCAGCCAGCTGCGTGTGTTCAGAATAGTATTGTAATAATAAAACTACTTGAACGCTGCAATTAAAAACAAAGACTATTTACGGCTTGGACGAATCTGATATACAGACAAGCGGAGCCTCACCAGTGCATGGGATCTACACGCTGAGACTAGAGTAGGTGTGGGTTTGTCCGTGTGCAATGAAGGTCATTCTTGACAAACTAAAACCGTTTAGCAGCATTCGAACCTAGGATCATGTCACTAGGTTTGTCCCAAGTGAAACATAACCCTATATAACTATGTTTGTCATATCTTTAGGTTTGTCATATGAGTAGGTTTGTCACAACTTAAACCTAGCCCCATATCCCTAGGTTTGTCATATCACCACATGTGTCATGTCACTAGATTTGTCAGTACACAATGTTTGTTATATCACTACATTTGTAACATCACTAGATTTGTAATATCACTAGGTATGTCATATCATTAGATTTGTCATATCTCTAGGTTTGTCATATCACTATGTTTGTCATATCACTATGTTTGTCATATCACAATATGTGTAATATTCTTCTTCTGTGTTCATCCGGAGTGTTTTATTTTTCAGATGTAATTAGTTAGTTAGTTAGTCGACAGATCATCCTCATTGCACATTGAACCATTCAGTCCACAAGTGCTCGGATCCCCTCAACAAATCCCGCAGCGTGTAGTGGCTAACGACACCAGTTCTGGCTGGTTTATCAATCTTCTTTGGCTTCCTGCGTAGTGTTCTTGTTTGGTCACACCTCTTTTAATTTGCTGTTCTCGCAGTCTGATCATGGTTGTAGATTCGCAGTCATCACTTGGTTCTCGCAAAAGTCTTACTTCTCGTAGGGCATTCAGAATGTCAACCTGGTCCATGGCGCGTCCGCCCTCCACAGTAGCGTTACCTGCGAGCTTGACAGCCATCTCATTTCCTTGTATTCCCGCATGCCCTGGCACGAAGATGAAACTAATCTTTGCCAGTCGAGACCGCTCCAGAGACAGCAACCACTGGCTCTGTGCGTGTGTGTGTTATGTGTGTGTGTGTGTGTGTGTGTGTGTGTGTGTGTGTCACAGATGTTCATTTGAAACCCGTTCCGGGACGCAGAGGTGTTTCCAAGGCACAAGGGCCGGGTTATATACTGGCCAAGACCTATTGACGCGTCCTCGCCGAGCGTCCTGGGCAACAGGTCCCTTCGGGGTCCTGGCTGAAGTCAATAGGATCGCCGATTCCTCCGAAGTCGGAGAGTGTCTGCCTGTATAGCGAGGAACCACCAGTCTGCACACCAATAAGCCAGACATTGGA
>OY992877.1:177950531-178015531 GCA_963921405.1 Cepaea hortensis
GGGGAGGAAGGAAAGGGAGGTGGAAGAGGAGGAGGAGGGAGGAAGAGGAGGGAGGAGGAGGAGGGTGGAGGAAGGATGTAGAGGGAGGAGGAGGAGGTAGAGGGAGGAGGAGGAGGAAGGAAAGGGAGGAGGAAGAGGAGGACTGTAGATAACTTCCTTACACATAAAAAGATGAATTGTTATTGATATTGCCGTGGCATGGAGGCATATATATCATCAACAGAGTTGATCCAGAAAACCAAAGACTGAGATCTATGGAGAACCATGAACGCCTACGCCAGCCGGCACGGCACTTGATGATTATGATGATTGCCGTGTGACGATTCTGTGTAGTCACGTCATTTTCTTCGCTTGTCCTAGCGTTTTGGTTCGGGGATTCTTTCATCATTATCATCATATATTTACGTACGTATTTAGGGAGGGGGAGGAGGGAGGAGGAGGAGGAAGAAGAAACAAAAATATGACAGTTGGCAGCGCTGGAATGAGAGGAAGACGTGTAGAAAATTTCATCTCAATCGGATGGGCCGTTCGCGAACGCATACAGGACATACATACAGACATACACAGCCACACACATTGCCTTTTATATATAAGATACTAGCTGACCCTGCCCGGCTTCGCCCAGACCCTGGTGGGGAGCATCTCATTTAATTCATATAAGTAGTCATATAAGTTCTCGTTCCCGTTACCGACTGACTGTCTGTCTGTCTGTCTGTCTGTCTGTCTGTCTGTCTGTCTGTCTGTCTGTCTGTCTGTCTGTCTGTCTGTCTGTCTGTCTGTCTGTCTGTCTGTCTGTCTGCCTGACCCTGTCCGGCTTCGCCCAGTCCCTGGTGGGGAGCATCTCATTTAATTCATATAACAAAAAAAGTAACTTAAAAGAATGTCCTTCCACACACCATCCATTATTTTTAATGAAAACTCTTTCTAATCACCTGCATGACTACAGTAACTTCTTAAGCAAAAAAAGATGAGTTACAATGTTATGCATTGTGCATTATTTTTATGAAAACGTTGAAAATGCCTTACAGATTGTATCATTATTTATTATAACTCATATGCCGGTATATAACTATGGACAAAGAGTTTATAAATCTTTGAAAACGATGCCACAATATGACTATAAGTTATACAGAAAAGTTATGCCCCTTGAAATAACTTTTACAGAGTTAGGTCCCCTGAGATATATGAAATTATGATGAAAAATGAAAAATGAAATAATACTGAGTAAGCAGGCGATTTCACACTAACAAAATATCACAGTTGGCAGCTCTGGAATGAAAGGAAGGCGTGTAGAAAATTGCATATCAATCGGATGGGCCGTTCGCGAACGTATAAAGGACATACAGACATAAATACATACATACGGACGGAGATCCTAATTTATATATAAGATATATATATATATATATATATATTGTGTGTGTGTGTGTGTGTGTGTGTGTGTGTGTTTTTTTTTTTTTTCTCTGTCTCTCTCTGTATGTGCGTGGGTGTGGGAATGTATGTGTGTGTGTGTATTACAGAATGTACCTTAATGTCGCAGCGAGCAGGGGGCACCGTACTCTCTAAGTAAATCACTGGATGACACCAGGGCTCACAGGCTGAAGAGAGGCAGTTCTTGGATGGCTCGGATTGAAGATATTATTAGACATGTCTGTGAAACTGGTACCATAGTGGCTGGAGAAAGAATGGACCGCGGTGCCGCCTAAAATGGCAGCCTTACGTAGAGTGTTAGTCGAGTTGGACTGAGGGTGTTTGGATGGGATAGCAGGTGATGCAGATGCATTCGTGCAACAGCTGATAAGTGACAACTCATCCGTAAGTTATGTGATCAAATGCACAGGTGGGTCTGTGATGCCAGTAAAATAGTGGGTGTGGCTTTATTGCAAAGGTTAAAGGACGCTATGTAAAAAAGGACAGTAGGGCGTATGATATCACGACTACCAGCATGAGAATAAATGTGCAGGCTGTAACGACGACGCTCCGACAACTTGAAATGTTGTATGTGTGACAGACCCACAACGCATGCAAACGAAAAAAAGAAACTGTTATGTTTCCCGTCGAGTGGCTTGCATTGCTCGAAAAGACAAAGATTAGAGCATATACTGAATTTTCCGTCCAGGGTATGTGGATACGGGAGGAAATGAACAGGCTGAGAGATTGGCTGCTGCCCCTCCTTCAGAGAGACCTAGATTATGACAAAGCTTATGTGGTCAAGGATCTCTGGGATCAAGTGAAACGTTCGGCAAAATAAACAAAGAAAATACATCCGGAGTTGTTAATTCAAAATGGGCTAAGCAGAGGGTCCTTCACGACATTCAACGTGTAGATGAAAACACAGGTTTACGTTCAGTCAAGATGCCACTGGCCCTATCACTCTTCTTTGGCTACTGCAGAAGAAAACTGAGCACGTTTGGGAATGTCTCGAGTTCAAAGACGGTGATTTTTGATATCATATTTCATTTAATATTTCTACTTGCATTAGCCTCTTGCATGCCATTGTTGTTAGTTATTCCGGCCATCCAATATATTCGGGACATTCGTTTCAGAAATCACATCTCCGCTGCCTTCAGGCTGTACTTAATAAGTTCCTTCACTTTCTAACCTTCACTGCCGGACTTTATGTCGTCTGAAATGCAGCTTTTGCTTGGGCTTTTCTGTTTTAAGCTCCTATCACGCTCCTTTCATCGGATGTTATAATTTTCCCCAAATATGTGAATTTATCTGAAAAGTTTTCTTTCCATTTGACTGAGATAGAGAGGCGAATAACGGAGAGGAATAGAACTGCTGACATCACTGTATACAATCGTAGCCTATCCTCCGTTAAATATTTAGTAGAGGGAGTCTCCGTGGCGTAGTGGTCAATGCCTCGAAGCTGCCCTGGCCGGCAAACATCGAGGTATCCTCAACTCGTCAATAAAGGCAACAGCAACGAAGGACAACAAATCAAATCCGTGTCCTTACCTGAACAAGAACGTGATAATGTCAACTCGAGTCCGCAGAACGCTTTCAGAATTTTATTCTGCCGCAGACACAAGGACAAACCCTCGCAGATACATAGGCTGATCCCTATACACGAGGTCGGCGCCTATTTAATTGATCTCCCGATGAGCTCCCAGTCCACTGTGCTCACCTTGAAGCCAAATCAACCGATTCCTCCGTTCAGACTGTAAAAATCAAATCTAGGTTTTCATCCCCGGTTAAACCACTGTTGGATAGTCATCAGCAAATCCCTCTCCGGACTCCCAGCTGCCTCACGCCCAGATCATCGCGTCCAGATGTCACCTTCACACAGATCCTCCGAAAAACACGTCCTTTCGGAATCACAGAATCACAGCAACCCCCGTTGCCGTCCTATGACGTTTTCCACATTCTCCTTGGTTTCTTTTGTTGTCGTCCACTATTGTGTCCGTATGGGAAGATCCAGTTTTCCTCTTTATATTTTTAGTGGTGGTGCGTGCCGTCATGGCATAATTCCCCCGCCCACTGATTTATCATTTTTTTCCCTTTATTAATATATATGTATGTATCTATATTCTATACTCACATGTTAACTACAACTATTCTAACAACAACTGACTAGCTCTTTGTTTTCCCCCTTTACCCACCCTAAAAAAAAATAAAGTTATATGACGGGCACGCCCACCTGTAAAAAACCCCACGTTGGACGTCGTGTCGCTGATCATGGGAAATCAGACCAACTAATATACATATTAGTCCCTACCTTGTTCTAATAGACAAGTGTGTCCTAGCTCTAGGTACTACCATGAGTTTCGGACGAGGGTAATAATAAGGTTTCCAAGTAGATCATCCTGGTTGTCGTTTATCGTTGTTGTTGTTCTTGTACAATCCATATATTTTGTTCCATACAATTTTTTTTTCTGTGGGTAGGGTGACATATGTGCTCCACGAGAACCTTCAGAGATCCCTTCTATTGTGGTTATCTTTGGAACATCGACCGATTTTTCTATACCTTTATAGATCTTAATGTGCTAATGATTCGCAATATAATTCATTCTGATAGCACTTAATTCCAATGAAAACCTTTGCTTCTATAAACAATGGCTTAAAATCATAACATCAGCTAGTTTTCTTAACTAATTCTTAATTAACTATCTAACAATTCTATAATTCTTTCAATTAAATACTTAATTATTGCATTAAACTACACAATTGTAAAATTAAAATGGAATAGTTCAATATTGTTCAATGTTAATAAGTTAACTTCACAATCACAAATACTTGTATGCTCGAATCCAATCAATGTCTGAACAACCAATGTCTGAACCACGAATGTCTGACCAATCGATCAATCATCGAGTTTGTAGGTATTCGCTATGGTGTAGCGCGTCATTTCCTCCATACATTCTGTCAATATGGAAAAATCACCACCATATGTATCCATATCTAACTAAATCATGCCTTTGCAATTGTACTAAATTATCTATTTGATAATTACTGTGACATTGTTATTCAATAAGGTGCATTTTGAATTTATATTTATTAAATTTTCTAACAACTCATGAAAGAACAGAACATTAAAATATAATTAATAACTTATAACATAGAACTGTTCCTCTATTAAATTATAATCGACTGAGAATGTCTGCAAGATTATTATCCTTTCCTGGGAGTGACAGATATCAAATTCATAATCTTGTAAAAGTAAAGACCATCTATGAATTCTGGAGTTCTTAGGATGACCAGATTTAAATATCTGTATAGGTTTGTTATCTGAAAGAACAAGAAATTTTCTACCAAGTAGATATCTCGAGAATTTCTCAATACTTTCAATTAAAGCTAAAGCCTCAAGTTCAGTAACAGCATAGTTTCTTTGAGTCTCTGATAGCTTTTTACTGAAGTAAAGAATAGGATGTAGTTTTCCTTCATGTAATTGAAGTAATACAGCTGAGATAGCATGTAAACTAGCATCCGTTTGTAAAACAAAATCTTTTGAAATATCAGGCAATTTCAGAATAGGTACTGAACAGAGTTTTTATCTGTTGTAGAAGTTTCTCACAATCTTCTGTCCAACTATTTTTGTAGGTCTGCAATATAGATATAGACTTGTGAAGAATCATACATTTCAAAGATTCAAGACTTTTTTTTAAGAACCTAACTCAGAATTATAATCTAATATTCTGACTCATAATCTTTATAAACTATTAAGTTCCTCCAATAACAATATAGTTACGAACAATTATCTGAAGAATAGGGAACTGAAATAATTTCCAGACAATTAAGTGTAGAGATATGAGATAGTGTGAACACTTTGGACAAGTATGGACTCATATCAAAGAAATTTGGAATTCTAAGTAATAAGACCCTAATGTGTCTGTACTGTAATATGTGTTGATATAAACCTAACACTTTCATCCCATTTTACTTTTCTTTATTTATTTCTTTCAGTCTTCGTTTTATTCCCTTTCTTTCTCTCCTTCTTTCTTTCATACTTATGTTGTTTCTGTACTGTATGCATGCTAATATTTGTACTTTTCAAATTTGTTGAATTAAACACTGTCATAATTTTCACTCGAATATATTATGATAATAAAGTATATTTGATTAATTTGTAGCAGAAATAAGCTCAGTAAATAAAGTATGCATTAGTCAATGAATTTTGTTTATTGTAATTTTGTTTGTTATTATTGGCTTGTGTGTAACTTTTCTTGAGTGATTGAATGACTGTATTTTTATTCGTAATGTCATCAGTATATACCGTTGTTTGTGAGAATGTGTTCGTGACTGTGGATGTAATCTGAGATAAGGTTAATTTCATCCAAATCCAAATATTTGTAATAATTATGGTTACAATATCTGATTTCCGTATCTGTTGTTTGTAACCATTGTGTTTAACTTTTGTTCTCCTGTTAACATTTAGCGGAACCCGTAATGTATTTCCTTCTTCTTGTGACACGTGGACTTGTGTTCTCGTGAGTGCTTTGATAGGTTCGTGTTCACTGGTCTCTTCTAGACTGTACTCTTTTACATTCGGAATATTACCTATTATTAACCCGGTACATGGGTTTGGCAATACTGCAGCACAAATTATACCTTATAGTAAGGGCATTTTATCTCAACCCATGCAGTCTTGTACGTTTCTATAGTACCTCCAAATGTTCTGCACTCAATACTCTTACCTGTGTAATCACTTTCTTTTATCAGTTTGTGACTGACATCTGTAATATCAGACCCTGTGTCTCGAAAACAGGTTGTTGACGAACAATTCACCCATGCTTGGTGTATCATCAGAGTACCCTGGCGAGTGCATGCTGCATTAGCTTCATGTATATGCCTCTTGTGGGCTGATGTGAGGTCCTCATCAATATTATGACCTTCCTTACCTGTTCTGTTATTGTATGACTCTATAATGACTGCGTGTGTCTCCTCTAGATCATCTAAATCACTACTACTACTAGACAACACATATGCATTACTTGCCTCTTTCCACGTATTCTTCATGGGACATGACCTGCTAGTATGCCCGTACGCCCGACACGAGAAACATTTGATGCACCTCTTGTAGGAATCATACTTACTTCTTTTCTTCGTTGTGATGTCACGAAGATGATCTGTATACCCAGAATGTCGATCACACATTTCCAAATGTCCGTGTGATTTGCAATACTGACATCTAGTACGCTGTCACTTAGCTGGTCTGTCTCCATCTCTATTGGGATATTGGTAAGGACTGTTTCTACTTTTATTACTACTACTAAACTTTCTAAACTTACCATTGCCTCTCTGAAATTCGGCACTTGCTCCTATCACCAGTTCAGGTTGAGCACAGTTGGCAAATACGTCTCTATGTGCATTAAATTGAGACTCACCTTTAGCTTCCATCTCAGCAAGATTCTTACATTTATTCTCAATTAAGAATACAGCCATAGGTTCTGGTATAGCAGATAGAAGTCTATCTCTGATTATTAATTCTCTGACTTTTTCATAATCAGAACCAATATCAGCGGCTTTACACCATTTATCGAGGCTTGAAGAAGTTTCAGAAGCGAAATCAAGAAACGTTTGGTTCGATTTCGAAGTAAGTGTTTTAAATTTAGTACGTAACCCCGATTCGTCCCCAAAAAAATGTGAAAGCACACGATCGCGCATATATTTGTAGTTTGCACGCAAGTCCTCAGGAATTAATTCTATCACCTTTAACGGCTCTAGAGCGAGATGACGATGAAATAAAATCGGTACGTCCTTCTACGGTACCTTATAGAACTTTACGAGCACTTCGAAATTAGTTATCCAAGAACTCACAGAATCGCCCTGTTGGAAATTCCGAAATAAACCTTGGTACTTCTTCACTGGATCATTCTGTTTTGCCAGAGTTTTCTCTCTTTCAATCTCAGCCTCATGTTCCATCTCCAATGTCTTGACTTTTAAGTTGCCCTCGACCTCCTTGTCCTTCCAAAGTGTCTCTGTTTGAAGCCTCTCTTTATCAAAAACCAATTGTTTCTCCTTCATCTCCGTCTCTGCGGCTATCTGCTTCTCTTTCAATTGCATCTCCATAATTAATTTCTCTTTTTCTGCTGCTATCCTTTCGCGTTCTTAAGTTAGTTCCTTTTCTCTAGCTTCCATTCTTTTACGTTCCAAAGTTAGTTCATTTTGTTTGATAGCCATCTCTTTTTCCTTCAGTTCTCTCTCAAGAGCCATCTGAAGTTGTTTAGTTTCCTTCTCTGCTGCCAGTCGTTCCTGTCTTTCCTCATTCTCGCGTGCAGCTTGAAGTCGTTTCTCTTCTTTCTACTGTAATTGGTAGTCGCTGAACTCTTGTTTTGCCCAACTCCTAAGTTCGGCACCAGTTAAACCCGTCTTCTCACCCAAGTCCATGAACTCTTGAAGTGTAGACATGTTGTCCTACCTGTATGATAAGCTATCAAGCTGAAATATCACAGCGAAGTAGGCAAAAGAAGACAAGAATATCGACAAAATTGTAATAATGTTCCTCAAAGAAAAGAGTAATTATTGACTTAGATAGTAAGTCTTGTGGAATCAACGTCGACCAAATATCAATTTAATTCGAACCAGTAGTGTAAAGTTGATTACTATACACAAATTTGGAATATATACTTATAATGAATGAAATATACGTAAACCACCGAAATTAATATGGAGAAATGTGCTTAATATAAAGAATATATAACACTTGACAATTAACAACCACAGTAGACAATCAACGTGTGACGAGAATACATATTTATGTTTACCCAAGACAGTAAACATTTCACGTAAATAAAACCTAAATTCAACATCACATACTAATTAATATCATATAATGAATGTTGATAAGTAGCACCATATTAATATAATTAATGTCACAATAATAATCAACAGCACAATAGATACTGGCCTTCTAAAAAATACGATGCATTCCACGAACGTAGAGTGTCATTTGAATTGAAGCATCGTATAATTCAAACATAACTCGGCATGTTCGATAGGAAAATGACTTGAGTGGTGTCTTTCTCGATCAAGGATATCTTAGTACCAAAGAGTGGTTCAGCGATTGTTGATCCTCTATCCTGAATGATAGTGTAAAAAATTTACACTCACCTTAGACCAACGCGGTCTGTGACCGATCTCTGTATAAATCTTAATCGGTTTAGATGTGAACGACGACCCTTGAGATGCTACAGCTTTATAGCTGGAAGATTATGGTAGGTGTCAGAACGATCCTTGGAATGAGTGGATAAATGTCTGTCTGTATGCTCCGGTTTCCAGTCAACTGAGTGTATATGTGTTAGGCTTCCTGCGTGGTGACGTGTATCCCTGTATTCTGTCCGACATTCTGTTATCATTCGTAAGTGTATGTTGAAGTTTCACGTGTAGCGTAGCGTAAACAATGACGTGGTACTGTGACAAGTTTAATGTTCGTATATGATAGTAATGGTCTTCCAGTAAGGATCACTGTTGACAAATACTCGCATCTTGGTGTACTGTGTCTCTATCTTCTTAATATTCGTATTCAAAACGAATATGTACTGGTGACTTCATATAATCAATGCGTGAAATCAAATCAGTGTCGAGAGTGTGGGAGTAAATGTTCTTTAAACTACTATGAATTCGACACACTGTTCTATCACTGAACTTGGCTATGTTGGAGGGGAGAAGTCGTGTAGGATGCCAACGACTCCTTCTTCTGTGATATCGACACGTTATATATTGACTATGGAGTCAAATGTCCCGTAGATAGAATATAGGACTTGTAATTACTTCTCCATTACTGTATTGTGTTTCAATTCCTTAAAATTGGACAATATTCTGATCGTATTCAGTTATTTACTAATGTCCAGAAAATAACATCTCATTTCCTTATGTTAAACACATGTTACGTTCAATATCTGTTTCTGATTGTGCGCACCAGTTTAATTCATGTTGTATTTCACAATGGTCTTATAGTAGTAGTTATGACAAGTTATTCTCTTTCTTTCTTATTCAGGTAAATTCTCACATTGTAGCTCTTATGAAAGGACTAGTATAAGCAATACTAAAAGTCACTTTACCTTCAGCTGGTCGAGAATAGAAGTACGCTGTTGTAACTTACGATCTTCTGGCTACAGCCATCTTTGCGTGTCACAAGCGTTCTTGTCTCTGTGCTGCATCGTGCATCAAGAAATGATCCTGGTGTGTATTCTCTGTTGTTTACAAAGTGATTATGGCGGGAATCTTCGTTATTCTTTTGGTCAAACAATGAATCTCCGGATCTAAGACCCCACTTTGCCTTATGACATCTGTCCCAATGTGTCTTGATAAGTATGAAGTGATGTGTCCAAAAATTACGAGAAAGTATTTCCAAAGTTCAGCAATGAGCAATGAAATGCAATGGCGTCATGCTCAGTGTAAATTCTGCATATCGGAATGTTATGTATAAGTCCAATACGTTATACAGTACTCTTGCTGCCCCTGCTCTGTCTACAACATCTGATAGGACAATTCAAATGTTTCGGAGTTCAGTATACTAGTAATTCCTCGATAATGTGGAGTCTGTATTGATTTGTCCACAAATCGTGACAAATGTCAGATTCCTATCTCAACGATTCAGTTGCTCAACATACTTATTAATTTCCGAGCAGTTTTAAATGATCCGTGTAAGTAATGCATGTATTCGTGAAATGTTACTCGTTGTGTGTTATTCAATAGGCAAATATGCTGTAGAATCTTGACAGCGCAGTGTTCTTAACGATCTTACTGCCTACTCAACTCGCTAAACGTGTCTTCCCTGTTGACCATGGTGTCAAACGTTTCGTATGGCCTGTATCTACAATTTAGTTTCTTCTGTACGTAAATTTACAATTGTAACTGTCCTACATTCTTTCTAGAGGCACTGTTCTTACATAGGTTCTAATATTCACAATATAAGTTGTTATAAATATCTTATAGCGCTGTGGCTTGTTTTATATCGCGCAGTTTCGTGCGTATGGTGCAACTATTATACAGCTATTGTATTTCTTCTACGTAATGTTGTTCTTACGTTCCAGCATGTTAATTTTCATTCTACTGTTCTTTTTAATAAATGTAATTTCACTTACTGTTGTAAATTTCGCAACGTCTGAGATCTTTAACTTGTTTCAAACAATTTCAGATGTTCACCATATCTGTGACGTGGAGTTTTATGTGTGATTTTTCTTTTTGTGTTGGCCGGTGCAATTCATAATGTTGGCGTGCAATTTCTTATTACGTTCAGCTGACTGAAATCTGGCGAGAACTTTGTGTTGACAAATCGACAACAATGTCCGTTACCGACCCCCACGTGCCTCGAAGCTGCCCTGGCCGGCAAACATCGAGGTATCCTCAACACGTCAATAAAGGCAACAGCAACGAAGGACAACAAATCAAATCCGTGTCCTTACCTGAACAAGAACGTGATAATGGCAACTCAAGTCCGCAGAACGCTTTCAGAATTTTATTCTGCCGCAGACACAAGGACAAACCCTCGCAGATACATAGACTGATCCCTATACACGGGGTCGGCGCCTATTTAATTGATCTCCCGATGAGCTCCCAGTCCACTGCGTTCACCTTGAAGCCAAATCAACCGATTCCTCCGTTCAGACTGTAAAAATCAAATCTAGGTTTTCATCCCCGGTTAAACCACTGTTGGATAGTCATCAGCAAATCCCTCTCCGGACTCCCAGCTGCCTCACGCCCAGATCATCGCGTCCAGATGTCACCTTCACACAGATCCTCCGAAAAACACGTCCTTTCGGAATCACAGAATCACAGCAACCCCCGTTGCCGTCCTATGACGTTTTCCACATTCTCCTTGGTTTCTTTTGTTGTCGTCCACTATTGTGTCCGTATGGGAAGATCCAGTTTTCCTCTTTATATTTTTAGTGGGGGTGCGTGCCGTCATGGCAGTCAAGCTGTTTGACTCGAGCTCTGAAGGTTGTGGATTTGATTCCGGGCCGCGTTCTTCGGTTCACGGATGATTTTTTTTTTCTAGAGACTCTTGTAGGTCGTCGCTGGAGCTACGGAGTTCGTGCTTTGTGCGACGCTTTCCGCGCTGCGGAAAGAGCCTGAGCGCGGTGGGATAAAACACGGTGCAATGAAGTCGACCATGTCAACTTTTAAGCGACTTATTTTTTTTAAATCTTTAGTATAGGGTTTATTTTTAATGAATGTGCAGTGTTTGAAAATATTGTTGGTCCAAGTTTTGTATTCACCTCTGTAAAGTTCATGCAACATAATAGGTAAATACAAAACTTGGACCGGCAATATTTTCAAACACTACAATCAATAAAAATACATCCTGTATTTTCTTTACCTAGGCTTTTGATTTAATAAGGGTTTGAATGGCAAGATAATCGACTTCCTTGCACTGGGTGATATCACATATAGCACTGTCTCTTTCTGCAGGGCAGACTATTGAAAGCACGCGTCTCACAAAGAGACGAGCCCAGGAGTCTCTGAGGAACTGCACTCGTGAACCGAAAGACGTAACCCAGAATAGAGGCCACGACTTTCGGAGCGCGAGGCTGGCAGCATAACCACTTCGCCATGCTTGAGCCACAGATATGTTAGTTAGTTGCATATCCTTTACAGGACCGTCGCAGGCAATCCCAGCACTTTTTGGCTGTTAGTGATCTCTTGGCAAGTATACGTTCAGTAGTTTGCCATTGCTTTCTGTAAGACCGGCATCCATACCATATTATAAAATACCCAACGCAAGGCGGCCTGCTGCCAAATCGCCCGCAACTATGTTTCGAACGCGGCATGCGGGATATCGAACTGAGTCGGTAAAACCTTCGCCACGCACCCGGCCAACAGATATCGAGAATCAAAACAATGTTTTCGCGTAGTGAATTTGAATAACGAAGACACAAACCATTGGCACCTTGCCGTCTTGACAGACGACAGTTTGTGCTTTAAAAAGGCATAATAACTTTTAACTATAGCGGTAACCAGTGTGACTGATAAGGCCAATTTGCGCTGTAAATGTCCGTTCACAGTGGGTGCATGTGAACACGTGGTCATTTCCACCATCATGCACCATCTTACGTCTCAAACGCTTGGTGTGTGACTTTTCTGCAATAATTTTCTCCTTTGACTTTATTCCATTTCTGATATTTGCCCTCCATGCAACACGTTCAGCGGCGACTTGCTCCCAATGTGCATTATCAATGCCTGTATCAATCATGTCCCGCTTACACACATCTTTGTATCGTAGTAGAGGCCGACCCTGAGATCTCTTACCCATCTGTAATTCACCAAAAAAGATATCCTTTGGTATTCTACCATCATCCATCCTCCTAAGATGTCCTATCCATCTAAGTCTACGAAGACTGAGCATGGAATAAACTGTCACACAACCTGATCTTTCCAATACTTCAGTATTTGTGATTTTGTCTTGCCACTTAATACCAAGAATTCTTCGCAAACACCGCATATGAAAGCTGTTTAAATTGTTCTCTTGGTGTGAGTAAGTTGTCCAGGTTTCACTGCCATAGAGAAGAGTACTAAGGACACAGGCTTGATAGACAAGGACTTTTGTTTTGGCAGTAAGCTTCCTGTTCTCCCAGACTCTTTTTCTTAACCTGTTCATTGTTGTTGCTGCCTTACCAATCCGGATGTTGATTTCCTGATCTAGGGATAATTTGCTATTAACCACTGATCCTAGATATGTAAAAAGACACAAACCATAGAATTACGATTTATTGCCTGGCATATTTCGCTGCATCTCGTCAGGTTCATACTGCATATGTCACACAATCAATCAATCATGTGCCATGCCGGAAAGCGTGGGCGGTCATGACTCGCCATTTCACTCGATCACCAGAGTCGTGGATAAACTCAGTGTTCCTGTCCCGTCCATACCATGTGGCCAAGCCATCCAGGTATTTTCCTCTCGGTCTTCCTCTTGGTCTGTTCTCTTCGATCTTGCCAGTTGTCACTAAGTTCTCAAATCCATTTCTTCTCATAACATGTCCAAAAAATGTTGACTGTCTACGTCTAATTTCTCTAATCAATTTACGATTTTCATTTGTCTCATGTAGTACTTGGTCATTGGTTTTTCTGTCTGTCCATGGTATTCTTTGCATTTTTCTCAGAAACCATATTTCTACAGCCATCAGATGTTTTTCAGCTTGACTGCACATTGTCCAAGTTTCACATCCATACAAAAGAACAGGCTGTATGTACCCCCTCAACACTCTTTTCCTCGTTTCAACTGACATCTTTTCATTGGTCAAAATGTTTTTCATCTTGCTAAAGGCTACTTTCGCCATGGTGATTCTTGTTCTAATCTCTTTGAGGGGGCTGCGTGGTCTTGAGGTATGGTGTCCGCCTCGAGTGCTGGAGGTTCCGGGTTCAAGCCCCGGTGAGGACCGGGATTTTTTCACGTGGACTTCTAGTAATAAAATTTCCCCTGGTCTCTGGGTAGTGAGATCGGATGCCCGTGTGTATTGTTGTGCACGTACAAAATCCCTTGGCAGTTGGAAATCGAAAATGAGTAGCCTAACGGCGCTGCCCGGGAAAACTTTTGAGTTAAAAATCTACCCAAAGTATTTAAGGATACTTGCCGGTGCTACGGAGTTCGTGCACTGAGCTGAGTTTCTCCAGACTCAGGTTTGAGTTAGGAGGAGAACGGAGCACTTATGGGTTACACCCGTGTGCCGTGATGCTGATCCATCGACTAAACTAAACGAAACTAAACTTGTTCTAATCTCTTCAAGGCATCTCCCATCAGATGTTACGACTGCTCCGAGATAATTGTACCGATTCACTTGTTGAAGAATATTCCCATTTACTTGTATATTACATTGTGGTACTTCGTTCTTCCTAGTGACGACCATAACCTGTGTCTTCTTACAATTTAATTCCAATTCCAGCTGCTCACTGTTTACAACAACCGCGTCTACTAATTGTTGTAGATCTTGTGCATTGTCTGCAATCAATACTGTATCCTCTGCATATCTAATGTTATTGATTCCATTGATATCTTCTACATTTCTGAAAATATTTTCATGTATAGGGAAAAAAGATCTGGAGACATTACACATCCCTGCCTAACACCTCTCTTAATAGGTTGATATTGTCCCACTTTATTATCAATCCTTATGGCAGCTTGTTGCTTCCAATATATGTTTTTTATAAGTCTAATGTCTTTCCCATCAATTTGTAGATCTGCAAGCATATCTACCATGTTGACATATCTAACTCTATCAAAAGCCTTTGTGTAGTCAATAAAGCAAAGGTGTACATCCTTGTTTACTTCTATAGAACGTTCAATAACTGTTCGCAGCATATACATAGCATTTACTGTACCCTTTCCTACTACAGACCCACATTGTTTTTCCCTTATTTCAGGTGTAATTTCTTCCTCACACTTTGCATGATAATTCGTAGCAAAATCTTTGTGATGTGACTCATTATACTAATCGTTCTATGTTGATCACATTACAAGGCTCCTGATTTCTTTGGGATTGCAATAAATACCGAGTTACATAATTCAGAAGGTATATCTCAAGTATCATATAATGTGTTCAGCAGTCTGGTGACTTGCTCTAGTTCAAATTCTTCTAAAGCTTTAATCATTTATGTTGAGATGTTATCTGCACCGGGGGCCTTGCCAGCTTTCATATGTCACATAACGTAGAGTAAAATAACTAGATACATCGTTCAAGCTGAAATATACACAAGTTCGCACAGTAATATCAATTGTTTACCTTGGCAATTTTAAACTGACTACCATGTCTTTTTGCTTGGACAAAATTGGCCTATGTAGATGAATCATTAGGGCTTCTGCAAACTGTAACAAACGACTATTTTGTGTATGAAACAACACGCGAAAAGCGCTGTCTCTATCAATGACATGACCGGTTTCCAAGACATGACGTGCAATGGACGACGCCGGAAGTTTATATTTGTGGTGTGTCAGCCTTCCCATGATCCCATCGCCTGTGTGTAATATCTTGTCAACCCAGTTTGGTACGTGTTCAACAACCCTGCTGTGTAGCTGCCGCTCTATTCTACCGATGTAGGCAGACTCACATCTGCACGTGAATTGGTAAATGCAATTTGATGTGGCATACAGAGGGGTAGATTCTTTTACTGCTGGGGTGGGAATAGGTGTGGTTCTGTACCTAATAACTGGAGTTGCAGCACAGAATGTTCGGCCGACTGCTGTAATGAGCCGATCCTGTAGACGTTGCATTACGTCATCCCCTCCATAGGTTAGCTGGACAAAAACCTTGAGCTTAGGGACTGTAGTTACGTCTGATTTTGTTTCGGTTGTTGGCAGTGACGCTTTATAAATCCTGTGGAGTACCCATTCAGGTGTAAGACATTCTTCAGGGTTTCAATTTCCTCTGTCAGTGTGTCCTGGGTGCATATCTTCCTAGCACGGTCAAACAGGGTCCGTACTAAGCCCCATTTGTACTGGACAGGTGCGAAGCTATGAAAATTTAAGTATTGGCCAGTCCTTGTGTCTTTGCCGTACACCGATCTTTGAATTGTGCCATCTGCTCTACGTCTCATTAGGATATCCAGGAACGGCAACGCTTCGTTGAACGATGTATCTACAGTATGTACCTGACGAGATGCAGCGAAATATGCCAGGCAATAAATCGTACATTCTATGGTTTTTGTCTTCTTTATTCAGATATGAGAATACCTATATGCCTACGTAGTTAGTTAGTCAACAGATTATTCTCATTGCGTATGGAACTGTTAGTCCATAAGTACTCACATCCTCTCCTTACCTATATGGGTACACGTTAAGCATACTTTAGTCGATAGTCAGCACGCGACGATGATTCAGTTATGATTAATGCTGTGTTTACGCCACTTTCATTGTTAGGAAAGTATGTTACAAAGTACCACACAGAAGAAGTAGCATTTGTCTGACGCTGCCGGCCATTGAGGGTGATATGCATAATAAACGAAAAGTACTAGGCCCTTATTGGCAAATTATAGAATGATAAAATGTAAATGTCATAATTAATGTTGGCGCAATGACAAATTGACATTGATGTCGGTTGTTTAATTTTGCTCCAGCGGTGTGCTTCGTGTTGCCAGGTGTATGTGCTATTCATATCGGGACTGTGTCTCCTTGTGAAGTTTCGTTAACTTCGGTTAATTGTTGTCTCTTAGCGTTATTGTCGCCTGCGGCCAGGGGACAATACGGGTGGATGGATGGAAGTATACATGAATGTGTGTACGAATTATAGAATATTTGCAAGATAGTTTGAGTAAATGTGTATATGCTCTCTCTGTCTCTCTCTCTGTCTGTCTGTCTCTCTGCCTGTCTGTCTGCCTCTCCTCCTCCTCCCCCCCCCAGACGCATGTACACACACGAGGCATATATATATATATGCCACGTGTGTGTACATGCGTCTGGGGGGGGGGGGGGAGACAGACAATATATATATATATGACAGTCAGGTCTTAGTCAGATATGACTGAGCTACCGTATAACAGTAGACGGTACTACCTGGTTTCTGTTAGCGCCGAACGTTGGGCGGCGCTTACCAAACCCGACACCCCACATTGTGCCAACGGCTTCGGGCGGAAGAGCGCAATTGGGAGGGTACAAGCCTTACCCTGGTGCGAGGAAATGCAAGCTAAAGACAAAATTGTCATGGCAGGGCAGACCAGGCCCTAAGCCTTGGTTGGCGACTGGTCTAGGATCGAAGCTCCGACAGGCGGACAGTTAGAGCATTGCTTTGCTGATCCGGCAGCTTCTGCAGCTTGTCTTGTTCCAGATGTAGGGGTGTTACCTTTCCTCTGGAGTGAACTAGGCAGGCCGAGAGAGGGATCATGCTGCATGGGCAATACATGATCTCTATATTTTAGCCCAGGCTTTGTGCTATGGAGAGGCAATAACTCCATCCCTGGTCTTAACTGGTCTCGGAATCAAAGCGAGAGGCAACTGTTACTAGTTATAAGTCCTTGTCAGTTGGCGTAGACATGGGGCGCCACGCGTTGCCTCTGACGGTGGGAGACACCTATAGGTGTCACTGATCAGCTACCGCCCGCCTCAAGCTGGGCATCCCCCAGCCAACTGGGTGCTGATCCGCCACAGCCTGCCTGCTTCAATGGGTGCTTGGGGCTAGGACAAAATCTGAATCGCAGGCTGTAAAACCAATGCACCAGGTACAAACAAAAATAAAAATAGAAACCTCAAGCTACGGCTTGCAACCTGGAACGTGAGAACCATGTGTCCAGGATTTTCCACTGACTTGACCAATACTGACGATGTGAGAAAAACGGCTGTGATTGATGCCGAACTCAATCGTCTTAACATTGATATTGCTGGCCTGCAGGAGACTCGCCTCGCTGAGGAAGGGTCACTCAGGGAAAACAACTACACCTTTTTCTGGAAGGGTAGAGGGCAGGCAGAAAAGAGGCAACACGGTGTGGGCTTTGCAGTGAAGAATTCGCTACTGGGAATGATTGAAATTCCAGCAGGAGGAAATGAAAGACTATTATCCCTGCGCTTGGCAACCTCTTGTGGGTTTGCCACCATTATTACTGCATATGCACCGACACTCGATTCCTCTGATGATGTGAAGGATTTGTTCTATGAGGAGTTAGACTCCGTGATCAAGTCAGTTCCAAAATCTGACTACATTTATATGCTCGGTGATTTCAATGCTCGTGTGGGCAAGGACTCGAGTTCATGGCCAGTGTCCCTTGGAAAATACAACATCGGTCGCATGAATGAAAATGGGCAAAGGCTGCTGGAGCATTGCACCAGTAATGACCTATGTATTACAAACTCTTTTTTTTAAAACAAAAGAGATGCATAAGGTCACATGGAAACATCCAAGATCCGGCCATTGGCACCAGCTGGACTTCATCATCACACGGAGACAACATCTGAACCATATATCATTGACTCGTAGTTACCACAGTGCTGACTGTGATACAGATCATTCTTTGGTTGTTGCAAGAGTTAGACTGAGACCAAAGAGAATCTACACAGCTAAACACAAATATAGCCCCAGGATTAATATTATTAACACTCATGATCCTGAAAAGTGCTTTCAGTTTCAACAGCAACTTGAAGACGCTTTCACTGATACACCAGAAAATTGTACAGTAAATGAAAAGTGGGGTCAAATTAAGGAAACTCTTTATAAAACTGCCGTAGGGGTTTACGTCACTGTGGATCATAAGAGGCAGGACTGGTTTGCGGCCAACAGCGAGACTCTGCAGCCCTTGATTGATAAGAAGAAGAAAGCTCTCTTAGGAAACAAGGAAAGACCAACGCGTAACACTCTGAGTGAGCTAAGGCAAGCTAGGAAGGATGTGCAAAAGGCTGCTAGGCAGTGTGCAAATGATTATTGGATCACGTTATGTGAGTCCATTCAAATCGCAAGTGATAAGGGAGACATACGAAGCATGTATGAAGGAATAAAGAAAGCCTGTGGTCCAGTGATCAAAAGAAGTGCACCGCTGAAAACCTTGACTGGAGAAGTCATCACTGATAAGAAACAGCAGATGGACAGATGGGTAGAGCACTATTTGGAGCTTTACTCAAGTGAGACCAAACTAGCGGATGATGCCCTTAACGCCATAGAGGCTCTACCAACTCTTGACCACCTGGACACACTTCCCACCATAACAGAAGTTAAGTGTGCTATAAATGAACTTGCATCTGGCAAGGCTCCAGGTAAGGATGGGATTCCAATAGAGGTTATCAGGAGTGGGCAAGACACACTCACTCTACAGATCCACCAGCTAATAGAGCTATGCTGGCGTGAAGGACAAGTCCCAAAGGATTTCAAAGATTCAAACATCATAACGCTGTACAAGAACAAGGGTGATCGGAGCGACTGTAACAACTATAGGGGTATCTCACTTCTGTGTATTGTTGGAAAAGTATTTGCCAGAATTGTTCTGCGCAGACTTCAAGTCCTAGGAGATCAAGTCTACCCCGAATCACAGTGTGGCTTTCGACAGAACCGGTCTACCACTGATATGATATTCTCATTGCGACAAATGCAAGAAAAATGCCGTGAACAGAATCAACCACTGTTTATTGCCTTCATCGACCTCACAAAGGCATTTGATTTCGTCAGTCGTGAGGGTCTGTTCAAGGCACTAAAGAAGATTGGCTGCCCACCAACTCTTCTGTCCATTGTGGAATCGTTCCACACAGGCATGAAGGGTATAATCAAGTTTGATGGTGCAACTTCTGAAGAATTTGAAATCAAGAGTGGAGTTAAGCAAGGTTGTGTACTAGCTCCCACCCTCTTTGGAATATACTTTTCACTTCTACTGAAATATGCATTTCGTGATCAGGATGGTGGTATATACATTCACTCACGCTCAGATGGCGGCCTCTACAATGCTCAGAGATTGAAGGCTAAGACCAAAATTAGGAGGGTACTGATCAGAGAGTTGCTTTTTGCAGATGATGCTGCAGTTACGACCCACTCTGAGGAAGAATTGCAATGTCTACTATCTGCATTCTCCAATGCTTGTTCTGAATTTGGTTTAACAATTAGCAAAAAGAAGACACAGATTATGTCACAAGGTGCACATGGGGTACCATCAATCTTTATTGACGACGCCGAACTAGAGATAGTAGACCATTTTACATATCTAGGATCAGTGGTAAATAGCAAATTATCCCTAGATCAGGAAATCAACATCCGGATTGGTAAGGCAGCAACAACAATGAACAGGTTAAGAAAAAGAGTCTGGGAGAACAGGAAGCTCACTGCCAAAACAAAAGTCCTTGTCTATCAAGCCTGTGTCCTTAGTACTCTTCTCTATGGCAGTGAAACCTGGACAACTTACTCACACCAAGAGAACAATTTAAACAGCTTTCATATGCGGTGTCTGCGAAGAATTCTTGGTATTAAGTGGCAAGACAAAATCACAAATACTGAAGTATTGGAAATATCAGGTTGTGTGACAGTTTATTCCATGCTCAGTCTTCGTAGACTTAGATGGATAGGACATCTTAGGAGGATGGATGATGGTAGAATACCAAAGGATATCTTTTTTGGTGAATTACAGATGGGTAAGTGATCTCAGGGTCGGCCTCTACTACGATACAAAGATGTGTGTAAGCGGGACATGATTGATACAGGCATTGATAATGCACATTGGGAGCAAGTCGCCGCTGAACGTGTTGCATGGAGGGCAAATATCAGAAATGGAATAAAGTCAAAGGAGAAAATTATTGCAGAAAAGTCACACACCAAGCGTTTGAGACGTAAGATGGTGCATGATGGTGGAAATGACCACGTGTTCACATGCACCCACTGTGAACGGACATTTACAGCGCAAATTGGCCTTATCAGTCACACTCGCTACCGCCATAGTTAAAAGTTATTATGCCTTTTTAGAGCACAAACTATCGTCTGTCAAGACGGCAAGGTGCCAATGAATATATATATATATATATATATATATATATATATATATATATATATATATATATATATATATATATATATATATATATATATATATTAGGGCTGCGGAAGTTAACGATTAATTATTGGATTAATCGTTAATTTTTTTTAACGATTAATGTGTTTTTTTAACGATTAATCGAAAACGTTTCTCCCATAACTTATACAAATGAACCGGATGTCGAAAAATTGTCGGACATTTTAAAAATAGTGCTGAAAACACAACTGAGTTGCATAATTGTACTGAATCACCATTGTGTAAGCTGCAGCAAGATGTACCAACAAGATGAAACAGTATGTTTATTATGCTACAGAGTCTTCTACAGGTTAGCATTAACTGTCTTCATGTCAGATGAAAAGAAGCAATACAAAGGTCGAAAATTGTCATGTTCAGATTGGGAAAAGATTTCGAAATATGTCAAAGTTTTGGACTTATTCTGTCAGACCACGGGCCTGCTTGGCGGTCAAGATTTTGTTTCATGTAGCATATGATTGTACACGATGATCCGGGCTACATAGATAAATTTAAGGAAGCATGTATTAATGACTTCAGTGAACATGTAGCTAATATGACAAGTATTTAAATACTACAGACTGCAACAGCACTTGATCCACGCTACAAATACCTGAAGTGTTTGTGAAAAGACGCAAAAGAACGAACTTGGTCACGTATTGAACAACAAATAGCAGTTAATATTCATGATGAGCAGATGGAGACTGCTGCAACGAATGATACTGACATTGACAATGAAACTATATGTGAACCAAATGAAGAGAGTATTAAGCTAATTGAGTCTGAAATGGATAAGAAAGTTGCTGAATCGGTTGACCCTTTACAATGGTGGAAACGTAATGAACATTGATATCCAAAATTGACATTCCTTGCCAAGACCATTCTGTGTATACCGGCTACCTCAGTTCCATGTGACCGATTGTTCAGCTCTGCTGGTTATATTGTTAATAAGACGCGCTCGTCACTTGAAGCAAATACTGTCAACATACTCGTCAGTTTGCATAGCTGGTTATTAGATGACATATGAACAAGGCAATCCAGTGTTACTTCGATTTTTGACAAATACGACTATAATGTGAGTTATATGACTATAATTGTTTTGCTTTAATCGAAATTAACGATTATATATATATATATATATATATATATATATATATATATATATATATATATATATATATATATATATAAACATTGCCGGCTCTGTGGTGAAGGAGTTACGAATACAGCTTGTAATCTCACATACTCCTTTCGAAACACAGCTGCAGGAGATTTGGAAGCCGACTGTCTTGTTTTGATGTCCACAGAAAGGTATGAGTGCCGGTCACTCAGAAAGCAGTGGCAAACTACTGAACGTAAACATGCCAAGAAATCACAAACAGCCAAATAATGATGAGTTGACTGCGACGTCCTGTAAAAGATATGCAAGCAACTAGATAAACATTATCAAATGGCTTGTGAATTGGCGTAGCAGATTATCCATGCTAATAGCTTCTACCGTATACCAGTGTGTATGGGTTCGGGTATTGTTTCCATCCGATGACATGATGCAAGACTGGCAGAATCTTCTCTCACTGTCTTCCTCTACCTCTTGCCAGGCTGCCACAGTATTTTCCATTATTTTTCTCTTCGCACACTACACCAAACAATGGGACCTCTTTCTGATACGCATGGTAATGTTTTGTGACCTAATAAGCCTACTTCAGGACTTAGAATTATAAACTACTAATTGTAACCCTACATGTCATGTTTAATATTTCCTTGTATACCAACATGCGATATGACGGAAGATGCCTTGTGGAGCTTAGAACAAGAGTCTCCATGCAAAAGTAGCCTTTTGCAAGATGGAAAACATATCAATAACAAGCTATTAATTGAAGTGAGAGAGAGGGAGAGAGAGAGAGGGAGGGAGAGAGAGAGGGAGGGAGAGAGAGAGACAGAGAGAGACAGAGAGAGAGAGGAGAGGGGAGAGAGAGAGGCGGGGGAGGGAGAGAGAGAGGCGGGGGTGGGAGAGAGAGAGGGAGGGAGGGAGAGAGAGGGGGAGGGAGGGAGAGAGAGGGAGAGAGGGGGAGAGATAGATAGATAGAGAGAGAGAGAGAGAGAGAGAGAGAGAGAGAGAGAGAGAGAGAGAGAGAGAGAGAGAGAGATGTGCTAAATACAAACTGTACTGAACACTTTCCTGTGAAACGTGGACAAAGATGACAGACCGAGAAACATCTAATGGCAGTGGACATGTGTTTTCTGGAGAAAATGCAAAGAATGCTTTGGATGGGCAGAAACCGAATGGGACAATTCTATGAGAAACAAATTAAAACTATAAAATGATTAACGAAAATAGATATAGACCAGTGTTTCCCAACGTGGGGCCCACGCCCCACAGGGGGGCAATTTGACTGTTAAGGGGGGCAATTCGAAAATGGAAGAAATCGGCTGAATATAACAAAACGGGGAGACTTGAGACTGAAGTTAACTAAATTGGAACCTGACATAAGATCTCATTGCAGCAAGCATCAAGCGCAAGGATCTCACTAAATTTAAATAATAAATAATTACTAATAATTAAAATAATATAGAAAAATCTTTCATTAAAATTATTTTGTACTTGAATTTCAGTTCTCCATTATATGTTTTGAAAATTTACTTACTGTGTTTGCTCAATAATTACCTAGTGATTTCTTCCTAAAACCTATCAATTAAGTTTCTTTAGTGAACATTTCAATTTTTGAATATTAAAAATAATGTATATGTTGAGGGGGGGGGGGGCATGGGGCGGGGGAGGGGGGCAATATGAATTTTAGAAAAGCTTAAGTGGGGCATGGTACAAAAAAGGTTGGGAAACACTGATATAGACAGTCAAGATTCTGTGAGCACTTTATGAGGCAAACAGACTTGACTATTTAACGACAACCAGCAAACTTAATGGGAAAGGAGCAAAGGGAAGACAAGAAGACAAATACTTAGATGGCATGGCTGCACGTGGTTGTCGCGTCAAGAACACAAACCTCATCGAAGACTGACGATCGTGTAAGATGGCAAACCATAACAGCACACGCATATCGACATGACACATGATGATGACGATAATTGCTTAGAAATACAACCCAGGCTTATCTTCTTGCACAGCCGTTCCAATGCTGCTGCTTCTTTTCGTCTTCTTTTATCCTACTGTTTTTGCCATGAAGCGTCGCGGAGACGAGGTAGATGCAATGTTCTGTTTTTCGCTTGTTTTACTGTTTGTGCTAATATCATATTCAATTTCTTTAATGCCTCTTTTACACTATCTAGCCACCTCTTATTTTATCGTCCTGTCGCCTTGTATTCCCATGCTCTCATGTAGAACGCTCTAGCCACCAGGTATCTTGATCCATTCTAGCTAAATGTCTCAGCCATTTCATTCTTTGTTATTCTATAAAGTCATTACTCAGTGTTATACCTAATCTTGTTCTTTGTTTCGTATGTGTCTATCTCATCTTGTTTTTCCAGCTGCGATTTTTGCGCATCTCATCTCACATGATTGATTTTACTTCAGTGTGTTTCTATGACCCTCCGTGTCTGACATTGATAACAGAGCGTTGGGACGAATAGAGCATCTATCAGTTTTTTTTGTTTTTTGTATATACATATTGATATTTAAATGTTTTATGATACGTGTTATTTAATAAACTCCTGATTTCTTACTAAACATGTTTTTGTTTTACAGCGATGAAACATTTGCTTATAGATTTGATCGCAGTAAAACACAACTGAGATTTGATCGCAGTAAGACACAATGTTTACGCAAGATGCATGTTGATGCTGAAACGTTAATAACACGCTCCCAGACGTAATTTACATGCAACCAAGACAAAGGTGTGGCAATAGAATATACCCCAGCTACCCCAGCACTGTGAGAGCCTGTGTTAGTATACTCACAAGGCAGCAGATTTCCTGGCTATATGACTTGTATCAAATGTAAGCTGTGGTTTTATCAGCATGAACTCGGAGATAACGGAATATAAACATACATCAATGCGGAAGGCACGTCGATCCCTGATTGCAAAATGTCAAGATAAAGGTCGGAAACAAATGGGAGGAAAAGTTATTGGGAGGAACATCTCAGAAGTTGGAGGTTGTGTTACTGTCGGGAACAGGTCAAATGTAACTGTATATCGACATTGTTTGCTGGCTTGTGTTTTCTTCTTCACGGTTTTGTTCACAGGAGTGAAAGAGGCGACTGCCGATTTTCAGCAAAAGTGAAATCAAACTGTTGTCGTATTTGAGCAGGGGTGCAATGAATCACTGTGTAGGGAATGTTTCTTTATTTTACGCATCCCTACCTCCCGATTATTATCTTTACGTGTCAGATCTGACTACCTTGTAATGTAAAATAAGTTGCTACAATAACCATCTCTGATATGTTATGTTATCACAATCAACGCCTCTGCACTTGAGGCATTGCCATGCGTGCTCAGTTTTCCCATGTAGTAATTGCCCCAGATTATCTCTGCTCACTGTTAAGATAGGTGTTGGTTATTTTATTTTTTTAAATTTTATTGCGCTAGCTCGCTTTAAACTCAAGCGTAGTTCATGCACACCACTTCTAGTAGCACTGAACAGAATTTTGCGTGTGGATTCGCTTCCCTATTACCAGTGTCCCTCGCCAACAGGAGAAACCACTCTGACTTCAGAGGTACTTGCAATTTACGTCCCCACGTCAAGGACGAGAAATCAACAATTTAGTCCAACTGACCGGTGTAGGGGCTGAACCCCCTACCTTATCATCAGCACACCGGATATTTAAGAACAAGCGTTCTTATCCGTTGACATATAGACAGTGTGACATATAGACAGTGTGACATATAGACAGTGTGACATATAGACAGTGTGACATATAGACAGTGTGACATATAGACAGTGTAGTATATAGACTGAGAAAAGCAACCGAATTCTGGTAACTATAGTCTGTTTACTTTTGTCTGTCCCAATATAAAATTCCATATCTCAGTAACCAACTAAGGGAAAATGATGAGATTTAGCATATATAACCTTATAATTATGTCCACCAAACTCCCCCCCCCCCCCCCAAAAAAAAAAAAAATAAAAAAATTGTTTGTTCTGGAGATTGTACAGCAGATTTCAAAGTGTGTTTATATGCGGTATATAATTTACGGGACAGAGATGAAGTGCATGTTATTAAATGTATTACATCTTCACATGGAAACATTACCGCTGAATAGTTAATTTTTTCATGGGAGATGGGATTGGTCTTACGACAAGTGCCTCGCGTAGAGCCTTGTGTCGTCATCCGAACCATTACTGTAAAGCAAGTTTGTTAGCGAGAAATCACTAGTTTTTCACCAAAACATCAAAGAAATGTCGCCGTTTTCCGTGATTTAAGTTGATTTTGGACCTATCAAAGACATATTCCTTGGGTGCGGGTAAATACAAGACGGCAGGAAAGATTTCATAACTATGCAACAGACAGTTTTCAAAATAATTGATCGTGAATGAAGGCATTCATTTCTGGACAGACTATAGCGCTATAGCAATCAGTCCGGCCTTGAACCGTCGACATTGAGGAGATGAAAGTAGCTCATGTTAGCAGACGTATCTAGTATCTACTTAGTGAACCTCTGCGCGTTCCTTGGCTTCCTGGGATGAACGCTTGACTGCAGGACCGAAACATGATCATTCTCTGTCCTCCCAAAGCAAATCTACATGGCGAGGAGTCGACTTCAGGTCAACAGGAACAGCAACCATCTTTGTGACCTCTGGCCCTTAAATGAACCAAAAAAGATAGTCTGGCATATTCTATTTTATTTTTTTTCTTTCTGTTCGCTAGTTTTGAACTCAAGCGTAGACCAAACACGCGCTACTACTTCATATGCACTGGACTGACTTTTTGCGTGTGTCCCTCACCATCAGGCGAACTCACTCCGACTTCAGAGTTACTTGTAATTTACGTCCCCACGTCAACGACGAGAGATCAACATTTTAGTCCATCCCGCTACCTCGGCATCAGCACACCGGATGTTTAAGACCGAGCGCTAGTATCCATTTCGTCATGTTGACCTTCACATAATCTATTGAGAAAAATAATCGGTGGCGTAGTGGCTTGCACGTATGCCTGCCGGTCCAGGGACTCCAGACCCCACTTTTAGCCTCCATAGTAGTGTTTATGAAGGAAATATGGCTCCAGCCTGGAGGCTGAAGGAAATTTGGGCGGGTGAAATTTTTTTTCCGCGTGCCTCGTGGGAACGGGTTTTTTGTGGAGGCTGAAGGAAATTTGGGCGGGTGAAATTTTTTCGGCGTGTCTCTTGGGAACGGGTTTTTTTTTACGCTGCCTGGTGTAAAAAGTAATTAAATGTTTAGTTGGTTCTGGAAGAGGGGAAAGTTATTTTGGTTACATTAGTATGTGTAGTGATAAACAAGGGTGTGATGGGTCGTTCTACTCATGGGTATATGGTGACGTATATGAATGTGTAGTGATACACAAGGGTGTGATGGGTCGTTCTACTCATGGGTATATGGTGGTGGTGTAGACATAATGTGTATGCGTGGTGATAAACAAGGGTGTGATGGGTCGTGGTTATACTCGAAGTAAGAGGTGGTTACTATCATCTAAACAGTGTGATAGTAGTGAAGGTAAAGGGTGGTATATTCACTATCATCATTACAAAGGAAAGCGTATAAAGTTATAATGGGTATGGTGGTAAGGGGTATTAGTGATCAAATAGGAGTGATACAGGGGTGGTCATAAATATAATAAGAGGTGTTCGCAATTACACACTGGTCAACCAGTGGTCAAGTGGTCAAGTAAGGGTCAAGTAGTCAAGTAAGGAAACTTTAGGTAAAAGTGATTGTAATGAGATGGTGATGATTAAAGAGTGGTAAATTAGTGGTCAATCAGTGGTCAAGGAGTGGTCAAGTGGTCAAGTAAGGAAAATTTTAGGGAAAATTGGTCGTAGTGACATGGTAATGTTTAAATTAGTGGTAAATTAGTGGTCAAGTAGTGGTCAAGCAGTGGTCAAGCAGTGGTCAAGTGAGGAAAATTTTAGGGAAATTTTAGGGAAAAGTGATTGTAATGAGATGGTGATGATTAAAGAGTGGTAAATTAGTGGTCAAGTAGTGGTCAAGGAGTGGTCAAGTGGTCAAGTAAGGAAAATTTTAAGGAAAATTGGTCGTAGTGACATGGTGATGATTAAATTAGTGGTAAATTAATGATCAAGTAGTGGTCAAGTAGTGGTCAAGCAGTGGTCAAGCGGTGTGTAAGTGAGGAAAATTTTAGGGAAATTTTAGGGAAAAGTGATTGTAATGAGATGGTGATGCTTAAAGGGTGGTAAATTAGTGGTCAAGTAGTGGTCAAGCAGTGGTCAAGTAGTGGTCAAGTGGTCGAGTGACCACTTAAATTGTAGAGGACGATGTGCCTAAGATTATGGTAGTGATTAAAGTGATCGATGACGTGGTCAAGCAGTGGTCAAGTGGTCAAGTAAGGAAAATTTTAGGGGAAAGTACGTATAGTGCAATGGTGGTGGGTAAAGTGAGGAAGAATCAATAGTAGTGATAATACTACTACGAAAATTAGCGACAAGCACAAAGACAACCAAGTACATACTTGATACACACAAATACAAAGACAACGAAACACACACGTACACACATACAGATACAAAGGCAACCATACCATTACTACTCTCACAACAACAGCTATACACAAGTACACACCCATAATCAAAGACACAAAGAGGGTCACAAACACAAAGGCAACCATACACAGACAACCCATACCATTACTACTGTCATCACAACTATACACACTTGATATACTTGTACATACAGACCTACAAGCACACAAGAACACTCAAAGACAAATTCAAAGACACACCCATACCATTACTACTGTCACTATCAACAGATATACACACGTGCAGAGACAGCACAGACACACTCGTACCATTACTACTGTCATCACAACCAGTAGAGACACACTCACCCATAATCAATTACACAAATACACACCTACAAACAAAAACACACAAAGACACAGACACACTTGTACATACAGACACAGAAGTACAGACAACCCATACTATTACTACTGTCATCACAACTATACACAAGTACACACCCATAATCAATTATACAAATACACACCTACAAACAAAAACACACAAAGACACAGACACAGTTGTACATACAGACACAGAAGTACAGACAATCCATACTATTACTACTGTCATCACAACTAGACACAGACACACCCATACACACTTGATACACTTATACATACAGACCTACAAGCACAAAGTCAACCACACACAGCCATAAACAAATACACACAAAGACACAGACACACTTGTACATACAGACCTACAACATCACAACTATACACAAGTACAGACTCACCCATAATCAATTAGACAAATACACACCTACAACCACAAAGACACCCAAGTACACACATGTACACACTTGATACACACAAATACAAAGACAACCATACACAGACACACCCATACCATTACTACTGGCATCACAACTATACACATGTGCAGACACGCGTACAACAACAAAGACAGACACAAAACACATACAGACACCCATACACACTTGATACACTTGTACATACAGACCTACACAAGAACACCCATACCATTACTACTGGTACCACTACAGATACACTTGTACATACAGACCTACAAGAATATCACAAACCCCCTTATGGTAAAGAACGCGGATGTCCGAGACTACGTCATCAACGCCATATGCAAAAGTCATTAAGTATGAGTCATCGGTTTGTAGGGAAGCAGGCGTGAGAATAGCTTGTCTAACTGCCACGTCAGCTATGTCGTGTGCAGACCCAGTGTATAAAATAGAAGGCGTCTCTTGTGAGCTCAGTACTAGTTCACGGGCTGACTTGGGTATCTACAGAGTTATTTTTAAATCAGGCTGGTGTGAGCAGTGTTCGTGTAGTAAGCAGATATTTTTCACGTAGTGACTTGGGTACAGCAATGAAACTTGGTGTGAGCCTTATTCGTGTTGTTGGCCTCTGATAAAACAGTGAAACATTGTATACACCAGAACATTTTTTCGTGGTTGTAAGAAAGAAGAAAAACAGTTTATCAATATGGCCACCAGATCTACTTTCATGTGTTCAGTGTGCGACAAAGCCTATTGTGATAAGTATACCCTTAATCGTCACATTTGGACCATTCACGAGGGGAAAGACCAAGTATATCCCTGTCAGTTATGTGATAAGGTGTGTAATACGAACGATGGCCTACAAAAACACAAACGAATACGTCATCAGCCACGTATGAATACACCAAACACTGCAATACCAGAGACGACACCACCACCTGTCTATTTACACCATCATCGTAGTCTAACGCAAGTACCAGACTGCCACCACTGTATCTTCAATGATAACCTTACCCGTCATAATAGGAACATTCACAATGATTATCCCTGTCAGTTACGTGACAATCTATACAATTCGAACCTACAACGGTACTTACATCACCAGACATCACGAGAACGAACGACACCCTTAGACACCCTGGCAACAAGTCCACTCATAGTAGCAGAGGATATCCAACCAAATGATAGAGACAGTTTGGCAGCCCTTAAGGCGTACTGCAAGGACCTATCGCTTATGCTACCCAATCAAGTGGTAGTATTAGAAAAAAGTGTCGACCACCGCTATCGGGTGGTTTTGGTATGATAAAAAGAAGTATTCAGATATCTTGTATGATATCTCATACATGTCTTTATTCTGGATCCGAAACATATAAGGTATGTGTGATGACTTCGACAACAACAGTGTTTTTGATAGTCAACTATATACTCAAAAATGAAGATCACTAATCCAGAACTTTTTGGTGTTTCACTAAGCATCTATGTCATTGATTTTTTCTTATATCATTAAACTGTTTTTCACTAATCATCTATGTCATTGATTTTTTTTTCTTACGATATATCACTAAACTGTTTTTCACTAATCATGTATGTCATTGATTTTTTCTTATATCACTAAAGTGTTTTGATGAATAATACATTCTTTGATATATTGAAACCAAGTTTTTTTGTTGATTTTCTTTATTGGTTTTGTTTTCATGACGTTGTCTTGTCGGCTCAGAGCTTACATTACCAGACATGAACAATGTCTTAGAAGAAGTTAAGGCAAATAGAGAACAGTCAAATGTATAAAATCTAGGAAAAAATAACCAAAGGCGAAAAGACCTAAAGAGAGAAATGTCTCGACCAAGCTTATAAATATTACAACTAAAAGGTTGATCAAAATTCAAACATTATAAAAATAACCAAATATGAAAAACATCGTCCAAAGACAGAAATATTTCAACTAAACTTATAAATAAGTCACCAAAAGGGGAAAAGGTCAAGTACAGAAATAGCTATGGAAAAAGTAAGTCCACAAAACTAAGAAAGAAATGTAACTTCTGTAGTCAATTGTGTCTTATCTGAAAAGACGCTATCAATGTCACCCCTTTCCTTGTTTTACTTTACCAAAGACCTTCACCGTATCTGGTACAGAAACCCTTATACAGCACTCATCTCTCCACAGTCTTGGTTGCTTTCTAATACAAAGTGGTTACATCACCAAGAACTTCAAACCTCCAGTGTACACGTGCTCCATTGAAACACCCATGACAGTTAACAACATGTATGGCCATGTAATCTGTGAGTCCATCGGGGATAGTTCATCCGAGTATTCCAAAAGATCCATTTCCCATGGCTGACATCTTCAACTTGCTATAACACAACTTATTCTAATATACACTTTACATGAAATTTCCCAAATTTGGGCTCTATTAAAGATTACGTAATGAGATACACAAAGACACCAAGAACATATCATACAAAACAATTCACAAATTAAAACTTAAACCATATCAGATGAACCACCCAACAAGTACTACACAAACATATAATAAGGAAACACATGACACACAGAGCTTACAGACAAATCACTTGGACTCAAACAAATTTTGCTTCTTGTACTGTAGAATTCTACCAACACTTCTTTCCTATCACCAAAACTAAACATCTACCACACAACCACTGGTCATTTGTCCAACATAATACTCATACCCTCGCCAACGACATTAAGGAAATGCATACTAGTTTATTTCTGGTTATAACTGTTTTAATAGAGCAGAGAGATATACATGCTAATTAGACTACAGCTGCCTTCTTCACTGCTGTCCTTTGTTCGATGACTTTTCTTCTGTGGTTGTCCCTCAAGACTGGGTTCAAAATTTTTTCCAGCTCTAGTATACGGCTTTCAAAATTCTCACGTTCTCTGATTACATGATGCCAGTTACCATTGCGTTCTTCGGTGCCAACAGTATGGACTGTCAAGAAGTGAGGTTCTGGTGCAAAACTAACCTGTGGAGGTAAATAAAACACATTGAAACTTACAAGACGGCCATACCTACTACTTCAGTAAAGAAAAAACAGTAAAAATTTCACAAAGAGAAGTGGTAAAATCCACTAAAAAACAGACTGTCGACACTCTATTGGTCACGTCTTGAGAAAAGGTAAAGGTATAGTCACTGATGGTTTGTGGTATAGAGAGATGTACATAGAAAACATGTATAACACATAGGTTTTCGGTATTGGTCATGTTTACCAAAAGACACATGTGAACTATGATCATTACTACCCATACACACCTTATTCGTTGAAGAGGAACACCTTCGGACACCATCAGTAGGATATTTTTCGTTCCACGTCACATTAATTTTCTTGAGAGACTCTGGGGCATGCCTACTAGCCAAAAGGTCAATATCTTCATCTGAAGACGAATCATCACCCCAAGCAAAAGTTGTCTCTGATACATCTAAAGCTGGCTGGGTGCCACGAGTAGGTTTCTGGCAGAACAAAATGTCTAATGTTAAAGCTGGTGTGAAGAAGCCAGAATCATCCTCCTTCAAAACACTGTCATCTTCACAACAATCTTCATCTTCTGACCACGATGTCCGTCTATCAATTAAAGCTGTCATTGTACCTGGTGAATGGAAGGTGAAAAAAGTTTTACACAAGTAGGTTAAAACGTTAGGAATACAATGTGATTCTATAGAAGAATCTCTGATCACAGACCCATACTACAGATACGACAGTGTGAGTGTAGATTCTACGAGTCACAATTATGGACTGGTGTAATGGTTTTCACTAACAACTGACAAGAAGGTGTTTTTGTGAAACGGGAACTCGACACCGGTGATATGTTAGTAGTAGGGGCTTTAAATCTAATGTCTGACAATGTATAAGTATGCATTTCCTTAATGTCGTTGGCGAGGGTATGAGTATTATGTTGGACAAATGACCAGTGGTTGTGTGGTAGATGTTTAGTTTTGGTGATAGGAAAGAAGTGTTGGTAGAATTCTACAGTACAAGAAGCAAAATTTGTTTGAGTCCAAGTGATTTGTCTGTAAGCTCTGTGTGTCATGTGTTTCCTTATTATATGTTTGTGTAGTACTTGTTGGGTGGTTCATCTGATATGGTTTAAGTTTTAATTTGTGAATTGTTTTGTATGATATGTTCTTGGTGTCTTTGTGTATCTCATTACGTAATCTTTAATAGAGCCCAAATTTGGGAAATTTCATGTAAAGTGTATATTAGAATAAGTTGTGTTATAGCAAGTTGAAGATGTCAGCCATGGGAAATGGATCTTTTGGAATACTCGGATGAACTATCCCCGATGGACTCACAGATTACATGGCCATACATGTTGTTAACTGTCATGGGTGTTTCAATGGAGCACGTGTACACTGGAGGTTTGAAGTTCTTGGTGATGTAACCACTTTGTATTAGAAAGCAACCAAGACTGTGGAGAGATGAGTGCTGTATAAGGGTTTCTGTACCAGATACGGTGAAGGTCTTTGGTAAAGTAAAACAAGGAAAGGGGTGACATTGATAGCGTCTTTTCAGATAAGACACAATTGACTACAGAAGTTACATTTCTTTCTTAGTTTTGTGGACTTACTTTTTCCATAGCTATTTCTGTACTTGACCTTTTCCCCTTTTGGTGACTTATTTATAAGTTTAGTTGAAATATTTCTGTCTTTGGACGATGTTTTTCATATTTGGTTATTTTTATAATGTTTGAATTTTGATCAACCTTTTAGTTGTAATATTTATAAGCTTGGTCGAGACATTTCTCTCTTTAGGTCTTTTCGCCTTTGGTTATTTTTTCCTAGATTTTATACATTTGACTGTTCTCTATTTGCCTTAACTTCTTCTAAGACATTGTTCATGTCTGGTAATGTAAGGTCTGAGCCGACAAGACAACGTCATGAAAACAAAACCAATAAAGAAAATCAACAAAAAAACTTGGTTTCAATATATCAAAGAATGTATTATTCATCAAAACACTTTAGTGATATAAGAAAAAATCAATGACATACATGACTAGTGAAAAACAGTTTAGTGATATATCGTAAGAAAAAAAAATCAATGACATAGATGATTAGTGAAAAACAGTTTAATGATATAAGAAAAAATCAATGACATAGATGCTTAGTGAAAAACACTTTAGTGATATAAGAAAAAATCAATGACATAGATGCTTAGTGAAAAACACTTTAGTGATATAAGAAAAAAATCAATGACATACATGATTAGTGAAAAACAGTTTAGAGATATAAGAAAAAATCAATGACATAGATGATTAGTGAAACACCAAAAAGTTCTGGATTAGTGATCTTCATTTTTGAGTAAATAGTTGACTATCAAAAACACTGTTGTTGTCGAAGTCATCACACATACCTTATTTGTTTCGGATCCAGAATAAAGACATGTATGAGATATCATACAAGATATCTGAATACTTCTTTTTATCATACCAAAACCACCCGATAGCGGTGGTCGACACTTTTTTTCTAATACTACCACTTGATTGGGTAGCATAAGCGATAGGTCCTTGCAGTACGCCTTAAGGGCTGCCAAACTGTCTCTATCATTTGGTTGGATATCCTCTGCTACTATGAGTGGACTTGTTGCCAGGGTGTCTAAGGGTGTCGTTCGTTCTCGTGATGTCTGGTGATGTAAGTACCGTTGTAGGTTCGAATTGTATAGATTGTCACGTAACTGACAGGGATAATCATTGTGAATGTTCCTATTATGACGGGTAAGGTTATCATTGAAGATACAGTGGTGGCAGTCTGGTACTTGCGTTAGACTACGATGATGGTGTAAATAGACAGGTGGTGCTGTCGTCTCTGGTATTAGAGTGTTTGGTGTATTCATACGTGGCTGATGACGTATTCGTTTGTGTTTTTGTAGGCCATCGTTCGTATTATACACCTTATCACATAACTGACAGGGATATACTTGGTCTTTCCCCTCGTGAATGGTCCGAATGTGACGATTAAGGGTATACTTATCACAATAGGCTTTGTCGCACACTGAACACGTGAAAGTAGATCTGGTGGTCATATTGATAAACTGTTTTTTTTTCTTACAACACCAAAATGTTCTGGTGTATACAATGTTTCACTGTTTTATCAGAGGCCGACGACACGAATAAGGCTCACACCAAGTTTCACTGCTGTACCCAAGTCACTACGTGAAAAATAGGTGGTTACTACACGAACAATGCTCACACCAACCTGTTTCACCGATGTAGCCAAGTCAGTACGTGAACAATATCTGCTTACTACACTGCTCACACCAGCCTGAAGCACCTCTGTAGATAGACAAGTCAGCCCGTGAACTGGTACTGAGCTCACAAGAGACGCCTTCTATTTTATACACTGGTTCTGCACACGACGTAGCTGACGTGGCAGTTAGACAAGCTATTCTCACGCCTGCTTCCCACAAACCGATGACTCATACTTAATGACTTTTACACATGGCGGTGATGACGTAGGGGCTTTCTCGGACATCCGCGTTCTTTACCAAAAATTTGTGGGTTGTATAGTTTAGTCTTATGGGTGAGTGTATCTGTACTGGTACCAGTAGTAATGGTTTGGGTGTGTTTTTTGTGTACTTATGTGTCTGTATGTACAAGTGTCTCAAGTGTGTACTTGTGTATAGTTGTGATGACAGTAGTAATAGTATGGGTTGGCTGTACTTCTGTGTCTGTATGTACAAGTGTGTCTGTGTCTTTGTCTTTGAGTGTTCTTGTGTATGGGTGAGTGTGTGTATATTTGTGTCTTTGATTATGGGTGTGTACTTGTGTATAGCTGTTGTTGTGAGAGTAGTAATGGTATGGTTGCCTTTGTATCTGTATGTGTGTGTGTGTGTGTGTTTCGTTGTCTTTGTATTTGTGTGTATCAAGTATGTACTTGGTTGTCTTTGTGCTTGTCGCTAATATTCGTAGTAGTATTATCACTACTATTGATTCTTCCTCACTTTACCCACCACCATTGCACTATACATACTTTCCCCTACAATTTCCTTACTTGACTACTTGACCACTGCTTGACCACGTCATCGATCACTTTAATCACTACCATAATCTTAGGCACATCGTCCTCTACAATTTAAGTGGTCACTCGACCACTTGACCACCACTTGACCACTCCTTGACCACTACTTGACCACTAATTTACCACCCTTTAAGCATCACCATGTCGCTACAATCACTTTTCCCTAAAATTTATTCACTTGACCACTGCTTGACCACTGCTTGACCACTGCTTGACCACTAATTTACCACCCTTTAATCATCACCATCTCATTACAATCACTTTTCCCTAAAATTTCCCTAAAATTTTCCTCACTTACACACCGCTTGACCACTGCTTGACCACTACTTGACCACTACTTGATCATTAATTTACCACTAATTTAATCATCACCATGTCACTACGACCAATTTTCCCTAAAATTTTCCTTACTTGACCACTTGACCACTCCTTGACCACTAATTGACCAATAATTTACCACTCTTTAATCATCACCATCTCATTACAATCACTTTTCCCTAAAATTTCCCTAAAATTTTCCTCACTTGACCACTGCTTGACCACTGCTTGACCACTACTTGACCACTAATTTACCACTAATTTAAACATTACCATGTCACTACGACCATTTTCCCCTAAAATTTTCCTTACTTGACCACTAATTTACCACTCTTTAATCATCACCATCTCATTACAATCACTTTTCTCTAAAATTTCCTTACTTGACTACTTGACCCTTACTTGACCACACCACTGGTTGACCAGTGTGTAATTGCGAACACCTCTTATTATATTTATGACCACCCCTGTATCACTCCTACTTGATCACTAATACCCCTTACCACCATACCCATTATAACTTTATAAGATTTCCTTTGTAATCGGTGAATATACCACCCTTCACTACTATCACACTGTTCAGATGATAGTAACCACCTCTTACTTCGAGTACAACCACGACCCATCACACCCTTGTTTATACATCACACATACTAATGTAACCAAAATAACTTTCCCCTCTTCCAGAACCAACTAAACATTTAATTACTTTTTACACCAGGCAGCGTCAAAAAACCCGTTCCCACGAGACACGCCGAAAAAATTTCACCCGCCCAAAAATATTTCCTTCAGCCTCCACAAAAAACCCGTTCCCACGAGGCACGCCGAAAAAATTTCACCCGCCCAAATTTCCTTCAGCCTGCAGGCTGGAACCATATTTCCTTCATAAACACTACTATGGAGGCTAAAAGTGGGGTCTGGAGTCCCTTGCCTACTACTGTAGTGGCTTGCACGTATGCCTGCCGGTCCGGATAGCATGTAGTCGAATCCCCATCAAGGTTGGAACTCTTTTTTCCTCACTGACCTGAGCTAAACATTGGTACCAGGAACATTACTAGGAGTTAAAGGTGACCGTTGTTTTATTGATTAAATCACCTACTGAATATGGATCAGTTTGAAAATCTACCGTTCTCTTTCTCACCCCCCTCCCCCCTCGCGCTCTCTCTCTCTCTCTCTCTCTCTCTCTCTCTCTCTCTCTCTCTCGCGCGCGCGCGCGCGCGCGCGCGCGCGCGACTAAATATATTATATGTCTCTAAGCATAGGATAGACTTATACAAAACAAGCTAAGCGTACTCCACAGCTCATCTGTGGAACAATCTTCCACAACAAATCAAAGACCCTATCAATCCCTCCCTACTCATACAATCTTAACATATTTGAATACTATCTCAGTACAGACTATATACCTCCTTGTAACAAAAAAATAATAATCTCAAATAATAATAAGTATAATACACATTGTCCTAAGTCAGGTAGGATACATCTGCCTTAGCTAAATATAATTGCCATGTCAAACATTTGTTTTATAGTCTGTCCGGAAATTTATGCCGTCATTCAAGATCAACTATTTTGAAAACTATCTGTTGCATCGTTATGAAATTTTTCCAGCCGTCTTATATTTACCCCCACCCAAGGAATATGTCTTTGATAGGTCCCAAAACAACTTAAATCATTAAAAGCGGCATCATTCCTTTGATGTTTTGCTTAACAACTAGTGATTTCTTGTTAAAAATGTTATGTTTACGGTAATGAGGACCTGCAAATTCAGATGACAAACAAAGGCGTATCTGGATTCGTATGGGAGTGGGTGCAATCAAAGAAGTAGCTTACAGTCGACAGAATCGGCTGCATTGCACAGGGTTTTTATCCCATATGGCTCAGTTTCTTTCCGCAGCGCGGAAAGCGTCGCACAAAGCACGAACTCCGTAGCTCCAGCGACGACCCTCGGCAGTCTCCGAATAAAATGAATGATGCGGCCCGGACAGACAGACAGAAAGGTAGGTAGGTAGGCAGAAAGATAGGTGGGTGGATGGATGGCTGGCTGGCTGGCTGGCTGAGTGGGTGGATCGGTCGGTCGGTGGGTCGGTCGGTCGGTGGGTGGGTGGGTGGGTCGGCAGGCAGGCAGGCAGGCAGACAGACAGATAGATTAGATAGATAGATAGATAGATAGATAGATAGATAGATAGATAGATAGATAGATAGATAGATAGATAGATAGATAGATGGATAGATAGATAGATAGATAGATAGATAGATAGATAGATAGATAGATAGATAGATAGATAGATAGATAGATAGATAGATAGATAGATAGATAGATAGATAGATCGATATCGGTAGGTCGGTCGGTTAGTGGGTGGGTGGGCAGGCAGGCAGACAGACAGACAGATAGATTAGATAGATAGGACAGACAGATAGATTAGATAGATTGATATCGGTAGGTCGGTCGGTCTGTCGGTGGGTGGGTGGTCGGGCCGGCAGGCAGGCAGATAGATAGATAAATAGATAGATAGATAGATAGATAGATAGATAGATAGATAGATAGATAGATAGATAGATAGATAGATAGATAGATAGATAGATAGATAGATAGATATCGGTAGGTCGGTCGGTTAATGGGTGGGTGGGCCGGCAGGCAGGCAGACAGACAGACAGATAGATTAGATAGATAGGACAGACAGATAGATTAGATAGATAGGACAGACAGATAGATTAGATTAGATTAGATAGATAGATAGATAGATAGATAGATAGATAGATAGATAGATAGATAGATAGATAGATAGATAGATAGATAGATATCGGTAGGTCGGTCGGTCGGTCGGTTGGTGGGTGGGTGGGCCGGCAGGCAGGCAGTCAGGCAGACAGACAGACAGATAGATTAGATAGATAGATAAATAGATAGATAGATAGATAGATAGATAGATAGATAGATAGATAGATAGATAGATAGATAGATAGATAGATAGATAGATGGATAGATAGATAGATAGATATCTGTCGGTCGGTCGGTCGGTATGTGGGTGGGTGGGCCGGCAGGCAGGCAGAGAGACAGACAGACATACAGACAGACATACAGACAGACAGACAGACAGACAGATAGATATATAGATAGATTGATTGATAGATAGATAGATAGATAGATAGATAGATAGATAGATAGATAGATAGATATCGGTACGTCGGTCGGTTGGTCGGTGGGTGGGTGGGCCGGCAGGCAGGCAGACAGACAGACAGACAGACAGACAGACAGACAGACAGACAGATAGATAGATAGATATATTAGATAGATAGATAGATAGATAGATGGATAGATAGATAGATAGATAGATAGATAGATATCTGTCGGTCGGTGGGTCGGTCGGTATGTGGGTGGGTGCGCCGGCAGGCAGGCAGACAGACAGACATATAGATTAGATAGATTAGATAGATAGATAGATAGATAGATAGATAGATAGATAGATAGATAGATAGACAGATAGACAGATAGATAGATAGATAGATATCTGTCGGTCAGTCGGTCGGTATGTGGGTGGGTGGGCCGGCAGGCAGGCAGGCAGACAGACAGACAGATAGATTAGATAGATTAGATAGATTAGATAGATAGATAGATAGATAGATAGATAGATAGATAGATAGATAGATAGATAGATAGATAGATAGAGATAGATAGATAGATATCGGTACGTCGGTCGGTTGGTCGGTGGGTGGGTGTGCCGGCAGGCAGGCAGGCAGACAGGCAGACAGACAGACAGACAGATAGATAGATAGATAGATATATTAGATAGATAGATAGATAGATAGATAGATAGATAGATAGATAGATAGATAGATAGATAGATAGATAGATATCTGTCGGTCGGTCGGTCGGTCGGTATGTGGGTGGGTGCGCCGGCAGGCAGGCAGACAGACAGACATATAGATTAGATAGATTAGATAGATAGATAGATAGATAGATAGATAGATAGATAGATAGATAGATAGATAGATAGATAGATAGATAGATAGATAGATAGATAGATAGATATCGGTACGTCGGTCGATCGGTCGGTGGGTGGGTGGGTGGGCCGGCAGGCAGACAGGCAGACAGACAGACAGACAGATAGATAGATAGATAGATAGATAGATAGATAGATAGATAGATAGATAGATAGATAGATAGATAGATAGATAGATAGATATCGGTAGGTCGGTCGGTCTGTCGGTGGGTGGGTGGTCGGGCTGGCAGGCAGGCAGATAGATAGATAGATAGATAGATAGATAGATAGATAGATAGATAGAATAGATAGATAGATAGATAGATAGATAGATAGATAGATAGATAGATAGATAGATATCGGTAGGTCGGTGGGTCGGTGGGTAGGTGGATGGGTCAGCCGACCGGCAGACATTCAGACAGACAGACATTCAGACAGACATTCAGACAGACAGACAGACAGACAGACAGACAGACAGACAGACAGACAGACAGACAGACAGACAGACAGACAGACAGACAGACAGACAGATAGATAGATAGATTGATTGATTGATTGATTGATTTCCACCAGAAACCGGGCCTTGTCAGCTAGTTTATTTATATAATCACGTTTCATGAAAGAACCCACATTTGGAGACGCCTCTGAATCTTCGCGCTGTTTGTTTGAAAACGAAAGTCACGTGAAAATTTTGAATAATTTGGGTCGAATCTTGGGGAAGCTGTAAAACTGTTAAAATCATGGTCGTAATCTTTAAGTCATAATTAATATACCGTATATAAGCTAACTTTAAAATCTGCTGTAAAATCTCCAGAACAAAAATTGTTTTGTTGGGTGGACATAATGATAACGTTATATACTAAATCTCATCATTTTATCTCAGCCCGTTACTGAGATATTGAATTTTATATTGAGGCAACCAAAAAAAACACACACTATAGTGAGTCATGTATGGTTAATTATTGCACGTTTTTCATGCGTTTATAATGTGCATAGTGTTTCTGTTGTCATTGTTGTCTTAATATTAGCATCATAAGTGATGCATGAATTAAATAATATATTAGAGCAGAAAGGTAAGAAGAATGAAATGTCAGACGGGTTTGCGTGCGTAATTCTTGACCCTTTTCAAATAGTTCGTTTCTCTCTGTCTCTCTCCCTCTATTTCCCTCTCTGTCTCTCTGTCTCTGTCTCTCTCTCTTTCTCCCTCCCCTCTCTCTCACCCTCTCTCTCCTACCCCCTCTCTCTCTGTCTCTCTCACACACAGTATTCTAAGCATACTGATGAAATTATATTTTCTGGAACAGTTTGAACTGTCCAGCTGGCGTTCATATGCTAATGCATTTTATTATCGTATCCATATTAAGACTCATCTATTAAAACGCAATGTGTTGCTAAATTATGATACAAGAAGTTTGTTTGCACGTGTGTTAGCGTCATTATTTTTTAATTGGTAATTGAGGAAACTTCTGGCAGTTCTTTGCTGCTAGCGCTCCAGGCACCACTGCAGGGCGTCTGTCTCTTAGAATGTTAATGTCTTGTAGAGATTAATAGATGCTCCATAACACCAACGAGTTAGTAATAGCCTAAAGACTCGCTCGACTTAGTACAGTACTGGGAATCTTCAGCATGCCTTCCGGTTAAACGCGATCATCACGGTAATAAAAACATAGCCATTACCACTGACTGCAGCAGGCATGGCCTCACATTAAGTCAACAGTTATCACGTGACACCCATTACAAAGAAATGAAAATATTTGTCTAATGTATTCTATTTCTCATTCCGGAAGAGACGTGATAATTATTGTTATTAAATGAGAAATGAAAACAAAATTAAGTATTGAACTATGCGGTTTGATAACCAAAGGGGAGGAGGTACTATTTCACAAACGCGCAGTAATTGCCATAAGCTGCAATAACATAAATCGTTGTCCATGTAACGGGAAGCGAATATTAGGATTGAGTATGCAGTTTGTTGTCACACCGGCGCACGATGGAACCTGGTTGTCATTCTACTTAATGAAGTCAATTTGGCTGGAGTTGCAGCCTCTTATTGCAGAGGCATTAGTAAACACAGCTTTGTGAAACATGGACCACAACTGAGGAGGGCCTTGAGAACAGTGGCGTCTCGGAAGTACGTAGCCGTTCGTAAATGGCGTTGACTGTTTGAAATGTAAGCTGACAGAGTGTGAACTAATGAGGAAACTACATCTTCAAAAGTGTGTTATTTTGTGCGTGCGAGCGATTGATCCATTAACTGTCTGTAGTAACGAGTAAAGGACAGAGATAGACAGACGGACGGATAGAGAGACAGGCATACATATAGATGGATAGACAGAAAGGTAGGTAGTTAGGTAGGTAAGCAGGCAGGTACAGAGAGAGAGAGAGAGAGAAAGAGAGAGAGAGAGAGAGAGAGAGAGAGAGTGAAAGAAAGAGAGAGAATTGATAGACAGACAGACCGACCGGCCGGCCGGTTGTTTGGTCGGCAGGTCGATTGATCGGTAGGCCGGTAGGCAGGTAGGTAGGTAGGTAGCTAGGTAGGTATGTTGGTATCTAGTCAGATAGGTATCAAGGTAGGTAAGCAGGTAAGTATGGTGAAACAGTATATGTAAGTGAGCGAAAGAGAATAGAGAGAGAGAGAGAGAGAGAGAGAGAGAGAGAGAGAGAGAGAGAGAGAGAGAGAGAGAGAGAGAGAGGGCGAGAGAGAGATGGAGAAAGAGAAAGAAATAAAAAACAGAGATATCGGCTATCTCTCTACCAAAACAACCATAATAACAATTCTTCTTATATATTTGTGAGTGCGCTTGTGTATGTGTGTATATACTTATATGTGTATATGTATGTTTGAGATATGTGTGCATGTATGTGTATATTATTTCTGTGTGTATGTATGTATGTACGTGGACTGTTCAGTACGTATCGGCGGATATTTGGCCTTGAAAAATATCATTACACATCTGGAAGTCTTAATAAACCCTAACCTCCTTCAAATTATCCTCCTTGGGACTGTAAAGCTTGCTCCCTGAAGCCCCACCATTGTTGAAAGTATTTTATAGTGCATTCACATTTGTTTGCCTCCATATAAAAATCCATATCTCAGTAACCAACTGAGGGAAAACTATGAGATTTAGCATATAACCTTATCATCATATCCACCCAACAAAACATTTTTGTTCTGGAGATTGTACAGCAGATTTCAATGTTTGTTTATATCCATCCATCCATCATGTGCCATGCCGGTAAGCGTGGACGGTCATGTTCTGCCATCTCACTCGATCACCAGAATCCTGGATCAGCTCCGTGTTTCTGTCTCGATCATGCCACAAGACCAAGCCATCCAGGTACTTGTTTCTAGGTCTTCCCCTTGGTCTGTTGCCCTCGATCTTACCAGTTGTCACCAAGTTTGTTTATATGCGGTATATAATTTACGGGTCAGAGATTAAGTTCATAATTTTTAATGTATTACACCGTAGCCAGACAATCAGCGTTCAATGTTGAATATTTTACGTGTTTCACGGGATTGGCCTTATGCCAAGAACCCCGCGCTGTTTAAACTGGGAGTGTTCGGATGTGACCTCAAAATGTGGGTTATTTCATGAAACCTGATTATTATTATTTTTTTTTTTAAATCTTACCACTTATCGCTAACATTGAAATGTGTGAATATTTTTCAATGGGATTGAATGTGAAATTGTGTATACACTTCAAAGCATCGCTATGAAGTTGTACACATATTTTTGTATAGAAGCTGATCGCAGGAAACTGTTTTATACTATTACAAAATCCGAAAAAAGAACAGTGCATGCATTGGGTTTGAGTAAACGGTCATTTCGTCGATGGGTGCAAGAATCTGGAATTAAACCACCACGCAATAACCAAACGGTAGGTAGAAAGGTTATTGTAGACAGCTTTGACAAAGATGTCATAAGGCGAGCTATTATAAAAATGCTTTAAAAAGTCGATTAAAAGTCGACAGGGTCGACTTCATTGCACCGGGTTCTATTCCAATGGCTCGGTCTCTTTCCGCAGCGCGGAAAGCATCGCACAAAGTACGAACTCCGCAACTCTAGCGACGACCCACAGAAGTCTCCGAAATATTTAACTCGTGAACCGACGGATGCGGCCCGGAATCGAACCCACAACCTTTGGAGCCCGAGTCAAAAGGCTTGACACTTCGCCACAGAGACTCCTAAAATTATAAACAATTTGGATTTTATATCCAGGATTATCCAGCATTATAAAGATGCTGGATGCCAAAGAAACAGTGACTGTAAGAAAACTTAGGGTTTGGTTGAGAAAGAACAATAACATAGAGCTATCCAAAACAACTTTGTTGAAAATTATAAGGACATTATCTTCACTTTTAAAAAGTACAAGGGAGGTAGAAATATTCTTTGCGAGTAACCGCATTTAGGAGCCTCGAGATGCAGATACATACGTGAAATAAGGGAAATCTTCTTCTTCTTCTCTTCTTCTTCTTCTTCTTCTTCTTCTTCTTCTTCTTCTTCTTCTTCTTCTTCTTCTTCTTCTTCTTCTTCTTCTTCTTCTTCTTCTTCTTCTTCTTCTTCTTCTTCAGCGTTCCGAGCCATTGAGGTTCTTTGCTGCAGATACAATTCGTCTCTCTGATTGACCTTCTCTTGCCAGTCATTGATTCCAAGTGCTTGTAGGTCTGTATATATATTATCTCTCCACCGTCTTCTTGGTCTACCTCGGGGTCTGCGGTCATTTATTTCCTGAGTGTAAGCGAGTTTTGTTTCCCTATTATCTTCCATTCTTTCTATATGCTCCAGCCATTGTAGTCTATTAGCCTTCATGATACCAGTGAAATAAGGGAAATGCGGAAAGAAAAAAATTATGGCATAGTTTATTTGGATGGAATGTGGATCAATGCGCACCACACAAGTGATAAGGAATGGCAATCAGTGGATGGACAGATAAAGCGATAAGCCCAGTAGTATAGGACAGCTTTTGGTCATGGCCCATGCTGGTAATACGCATAATGGCTAACAACAGAATGCTAGGCTCGTGTTCGTATCAAAGCATACATACAATAGGGATTATCATAATAGTATGATGGTAATGTATTTAGAGATTGGCTCGAGAATACTGTGCTTCCATCCCTAGATAGACCGCCGTGTCCAATTATGGACAATACATGATATCAATGTTGTTGCCCAAGAAGACAAAATACCTAGAGCATCGAGCACAAAGGGAGCAATAAAGATATGGCTCCGAATGGTAAACATACCATTTCCAGAAACGTATTTCTAGCTAGAATTGTTGTCCCTTGTAAAACAGACGCCAAAAAGCAAGAAATATCAAATCGACAAGTTGGTAGAAGAGCATCATCATGGGTGCTTGAGACTTCCGCCGTACCATTCTCATTTTAACCCTATAGAACTTGTGTGGGCTAAAATTAAAGGACAGGTGGCAGCTGACAATACTATATTCACATTTTCTGACGTCAAAATACTAATCCAGTCCGCGCTATTACATATTGATAAAAGTTACTGGAAAAATGTGAGGACCATGTGTTGAAAGAGGAAGAGGACTATTGAAGAAAGGATGGATTGAATTTTATGCAACCGAGAGCAGTCATCAACCTACTGGAATCGTCCGACATAGATTAAGGTCTGATAAGATTGCAGACCTTAATCCACGTGCACGCTTACTGGGATATTTTTTCAGACGAATTGCAGACCCTAAATATTACAGCATCAGCACAATGTCAATGGCAACTGTTTGTATTCCACAGTGATGCATTTTCAATTCCGCAATTCGGCGGTGACAAACAACTGGTATTGAAAAAAAAACACACACACACACACACACACTAAACGCATTGAATACCAACAGAAGAGTAATATTGCGGAGGAAACTGACATATTCTGGCATAACAAGAAACGTGAGAGCAAACACGTTGTCAAATTAGGGGACAACACACGTGCATACGAATCAATCTATAAACTTCAATGAAAAGAGGACCAACATCATGGTAATTAAGAAGAAAGCCCACTACAGAGACACTGACAACTATTTTCATAGTGCAAAACAGGTAATCATGGTCCGTCTCTGAACAGTAAACAGCAGAGTAGACAATCTTTCACGAAGACCCATGTGTACGTGTGAACAAACTACACAGACAGCTGAACAGATCCTTAAAAATTGACACATGGTGACTAAATTGCGGTATCATTTCTGGTCACTCCATACGCACATTAACGCACAGCTATTTGGAAGCTTTCACGAACTCAATATAAAAAGCTAAATGCATCCTAGTAACATGAATACTTGTTTACAATTATTAACCAGCAGCTGAAGAAACAAGAAGGAAGTGAAATATAAGGTAAGAAATATATTCCTTCTACTTTCCTGTCCATTTACACACTATTTACCCCGTGCCTCTGTAAATTCTCTGTCTTTACTAATATTACACATTGCACCCCTCTCGGGAGTCTCCATGGTGAAGTGGTCAAGCCGTCTGACTCGGGCTTCGAAGGTTGTATGTTTGATTCCGGGCTGCGTCCTTCATTTCACGAGTGCATTTTTTCGGAGACTCCCGAGGGTCGTCGCTGGAGCTACGGAGTTCGTGCGTTGTGCTACGCTTTCCACGCTGCGGAAAGAGACTGAGCCATATGGGATAAAAACCCGGTGCAATGCAGTCGCCCTGTCGACTTTTAAGCTACTTCTTTTATTGCACCCACTCCCATACGAATCCGGATACGCCTTGTGTCGTCATCTGAATTGGCGGAGCATTCATTACTGTAAAACAAGTTTATTAGCGAGAAATCACTAGTTTTTCACCAAAACATCAAAGAAATGTCGCCGCTTTCGATGATTTAAGTTGTTTTTGGACCTATCAAAGACATATTTCTTTGGGTGGGGGTAAATATAAGACGGCATGAAAAATTTCATAACGATGCAACAGATAGTTTTCAAAATAATTGATTGTGAATGACGGAATTTATTTCCGGACAGACTATAGGAAAGTCTTCTTATGAACAGGGTACAGCGAGTCCGTCGAGTTCCGTAGCGTCTTCTTATGACTCAAATCTGGTCGTTTTCAGCGTCATTTTCATCTTAGAACAGCCAAACATCGCAAGGAGCCTTGTAAGAAGAGTAGTGAGCCTAATCATCCAGAGAAATATTGTGTTTCCAAAAAGAAGTCTAAATAAAATGCGAAGAATGGGAAAGTGTTTAATGTTAGAGCTTATAAGTTTTTGTTACTCACATGTCAGTGCCTTTGCATTGCTTTAAAATGTTACCAGAAATACTTGGGTTCTAAAAGATATCCTACATCACTCTGATCACTTGAGTAGTAAGAACGGATAATTAACTTTCAATATGGTGAGAATGACCAACATAATGTTTCTTGGCAAAGCTACACAGATTAAAAACTGCACATCAGTTATAAATTTCTATAGATCAACCAGCACTCGATTTGTGATACGGTCAACCCTGGTCGCCATCACTTCACAAGACATTTTCTGGTAGCTATTGTAGGCTTTGTCAACCCACGAGCATTTTTTGGGGACTGTGATTTCTTGGCAATTTTACGTTCAGTAATTTGCCATTGCTTTCTGCACAAGCGGCACTCATACTTTCATATGAGAAACCAACGCAAGGCGGTCTGTTTCCAAATCGCCCTCAGCGGGGATTCGCAACCCTTTTGCCACAGTGCCGGTAGAAAGACAGGAGTTTGCATCTCATCTCATCTCATCATGTTCCTCTTGTACAGTGCGATGTCGAGGTAAAGTATAAACATCGTGAGAGTGCCCGATTATGGGCTTCATGTATCGATATTCCCATGGACTCTGCTATTACCTCCGTCCAACGTTTCTCTGTTTCCATCCGGTCTGTACATCATTGCTTGTTGTGGTATGCTGTTGACTGGTAACCTACTTGCATGGCCGCTGCTTGCTGCTTTCTAATAAAATCTAGTGCTGCTATAACCCCCACTTTAGTCGATTTCTTCATTTCCAATCTTATCTCTTCTTGATACGTTGCGTATTCTTCTCAAGAATCTCATTTCTGTAGTTGTAATTTTTCTTTTCTCTTTTTCTGCCATTGTCCAGATTTGGCATTGGTAGCATAGAGTTGGTAGGAAGATTGTATTGTAAAGTGCTTTCTTAGTAGTTATTGATACATGTTTGTTATTTAGTATTGGTGCCATTTGTCCAATGAGTTGGTTTGCCTTATTGCATCTATTTTCAATCTCGTCTTCTGATCAGCCATTTGATGATATTATATTTCCTAGGTACTTGAAACTCTTTACTTGTTTTAAGGGATGTTCGTTTAGGTAAATTGTTGTTGTTTTTCTTCTTTAGTTATAGTCATTGCCGGTCTCTGTGGCTAAGGGCTTGCGAACTCGGTTTGTGAGCCCGTATACCCGGGTTCGAAACACGGCGATGCTGGTTTTTTGGAAGAAGGTATAGGGGCCGGTCGTTCAGAAATCAATGGCAAACTACTGAACGTAACACTTGCCTAGTACATCAACAGCAGCTGAAAATGCTGGTGTTGACTGCAACGTCCCGTAAGGGATACGCAACACAATTTTTTTTTTTTATAGCCATTACCTCTGTTTTGCTTGCACTAATTTTCATGTTATGTTCACTACACATTTCGTTTAGACTATTCATGTGGTCTTGTAATTCAGCTTCTGAACAGGAGCTTTGGTCAGTTAAAAATACTCCCTTCGTGGATGGGGATTCAAACACATGGTCGGAAGGCAAGCATGCTAGCCACTGCACTACCTCTACTCCCATAATAACGTATAACACACAACGAGGTAGGTCTTTTATACAGCCTTTTCCCTTCCCTTTAATGACTGGACACGCAAAGCTGACTCCAGCCACATCTGGCGCTGCGTGTGTCTGAAGAAAGAAACAAGAGCCACCTAGTTGATAGCTCCACGGACTGTGGTTTTATGGTTCAAGTCTGAGATTTATGAGAAGAACATATAATCACGAGTTAGTGTCCCTCATCCAGAGAAGCTACTTTTATGACAGCACCCGGCTTTAGTTGCCACATCTGTTCTTTCGAAGGTGTCACGAATTGGCCGCCTTAACATCCCAGAATATTTTTCTCGGTCTCCAAATTTGAGAGGCCAAATTGAGAAAGAATGAATTAATCACACTACTCCAAAATTATCTAGTCGTGAGGTAAGATTATTCACAAAAAAGCCTCTAGCCATGACGTAAGCTTGCAGATGGCAAGTAAAATGGCAACTAGATAATTAGTATACACCTGGGGAAACTGCTGACCCAGACATGCTGAATCAACAATGAAGGGGCCATGGACTGTGTAATTAAAACTGACCAGGCTGACACCTGATAAGCACAGGTAGGAAACCACCCAGGCGTGAACAACATTGACACAGGGAGAGATAATGGCCCCAGGGCGGTACACAAGCCCGGTCCACTCGGACTGGCAGACTCTGCAAGGTGTGAAATCACTGATAAGACTGTGAAACTGATCTGGGGCTGGCAACGCAAAACCATCCAGGTGTGACACTATGGTGAGGGTTAGTGGTTAAAAGAATTTTTATGACTGGACAGACTTGGAGTTAATTGCAATGATAAGGGCAATTACTGTCAGGAGGAGATAAGAAGAATTTATGACGGGAATGCCAAGGAGATAATATGGTCTGCTTGACTTAGCTTAAATAAGGGTCCCTAGCCTGTTTTAGGTTAGATTAAGTTTGCCTTCAGAACAGGTAGGAACTATCTCAATGTCTGTAGTCATATGCATGAATATTATGTTGGCTGCTAGGAATTATTTCTTAGTAACTAGTCCCTTAGTAAGTCTCTTAGTTTCTTAGATGGATGGACCGATTTTCAGTCTATATCTGATCTAGGTTATTGCAAGAACTATCATTGTCATAGATTACTTGAGTGTTCTTTCTAAGTTCTGCGTTCAATATCATATTGCTTTAAAGTGTTATTCTTCTGAGAAATAGAGCCTTATGTGAGACAGATCTTGTCTGGGTAGACTTTTAGGTGTCTTGGTAGATGCTTGTCATTTCTTTGTACACTATCCTAGTTGCCTTTTGGTGTGTGCATTTGTTGTACAGAATATAGTCAACTGACTATTTATTTAATTCTTACAACAGCAGTAACTAAGGGTGATTAAACCGGGCAGCTCAGCAAATATGGCTGGTCTGTTTGGTCACTTCAATTAGACTTGTTGTATATCTCATTTTGTAGCTATACAATATTAGTACTCATTAATAATGCCTGATGCTATTATGTGAGTATCATTAGATGTCTATCTTGAAGTAATATAATGTTTACGGATATGTTGGATGTATGTATGTGTAATTTCATATGAATATACGATGCTAGGAATATGCTTCGTACATATTCTTTTTGTGTATATACATCTCATTTCGTATACCTACAAACTAACTAGTGCATTATGCTATTATGTTAAAGTATCATAATATGTCTAGTTTAATTAATGTTTTATGTGTATTTCATGTTTGGTATATTGATTTGTCATATGCTAGCCTATCAATATGACGTGTTATATTATGGTGTGCGCATTGGCACACTAACCATCGATTGCATTTGTAGCAGAGGTGTAATGGTACAGACATTACCCACAAGTGTTATGGGGTATATGGTGCTAAACTTTCTCAGTGTATTGTGGGCGTGCGTCCACGGTAATGCATGGAAACCTGGCACAGCTATTGGTCACGGCTTGTAAGCCCGGATGATCAGGCATTATTATAATACCCTTACCGACCCTGTGAGCTGCTAAACTAACATTGGACGGAGCGGCTGTGCGACACCGAATTTCTGTATTAGCGACATGGACATGGGGCGGCAGAAATGTAATCATTACAGGCGTGTGAGACAATTGAAAAGCCCGTCCCAGACTAAAGACAGTAGGGAGAAGGAGGATGGTGAACACAGGAGAGCTGGAAGATAAACTTGGCCAGACTGGTCATTGTATATGTTTGTGTTATGATATGTTTTAATTAGGATTGCGCTGATGTAGAACTGATATAACACATTCTTGACTTTCTTTCAAGCTCTCACAAGGAGCCCTATGTTATAGATCTCAAGACTAGAGACTACTGACTAGGAGTGTCAGGACTGACAGGATCTCAGAATACCGGCAAGCTGTTCTTTTTCTTTTGTTGAGTCTACTGGAGAGTGGGGATCTGGACCACAGTTCCAGATAGATGAAGTAACAAGTAAAGTTACGTAATGTTTCTCATCACAATATGTTATATGATTTCATCATCCTCATCTTGAACCATCAGATGTCTATGATTATGATTAGTAAATAAATGTTGTAGTATTGTAACTCATAGTTCTGTCGTTATCTTTTAATTCCAATTGTGCATACGTGTTGTGTGTGTACATTGGTGGGGGTTCACTTACACACCAAGGAAGGGAGCAGTCAGGGAGAAAAACCTGTACTGAGAATAGTCGTCTATATTCATATATTTAGACTTAAACATCTATCTCAGCTAAACTTCTCTTTCCTGATCCTTGGCGAATATTCAGCACAGTTCATTTCAATTTTGTAACGAGCCACTAGGAACTGTACGTTGGATATTCAAGGGCTTAATCTGTAGTTCAGCCATATAGATTTTGTCCCTAGTCAGTTTCTGACTATCTGGGGTTGCTCGCCAGTGAATAAATACATTCATCTAGCCAGTGGGGCACCCCGACAAATGACAGATTTGGGGTCCAGTCCGCGATCCTGAACCAGGATTCTAGTAATCATAGTGATTCTACTAGACCCTAGACAAACGATTTTTCAAAGTTAACTCTTGTAATCTTCAGTCATCAAAATAGACTATCATCAAATGTAGCTACTTTTAGTTGAGGAAGTTTCAGAGTACATATATAACTTTTCAAAAGTATAACAGATAAGAACTTATGAGAAAACTACCATCATCTATCATTTAGTGTTATCATTAATCATTTATTGATAATTGGACACTTTAATCATATTTACATTGATGTGTTTGATGATTTAACTGCTTGACTGATTTGCATTTTATGCTAATATATGCCATGTTCATTTTGACATGTATGCAGTGCATTTTAATGTTTATTTAGATAAATATTACTGTTGATTACTGTGTAGTATATCTCTCACACTTACTTCACTGCTGTCGCCAGGTACTACTTGAATATTATTTTCAGTTGTCTTTCACTGCTGAGGCTAAACTATACACATTGGATAGCGTAGACTGTCAGTAGTTAACTCTTGTCGTTCTAGCTTAGATCTGAGTTTTGATATATACATAGGAGCTTACCTGAATATAGTCCTTTGCAATTATGGCCTTACGTTACCGGAATCCCGAAGAGGACATGAAGGCGCGCGCAGATTTCTCAGAGTCCGCGAAAGGGTGGGGCATAAGAAAAGGCTTAAAGGGGGAGCAACTAGAAATGTATATCATAGCTGAGTTAGAATGGTGGGACCAAGAAGAAGAAATTATGTTTAAAGAAAATGATGAGTTCTTTGGAGCACAAGAGCGTAGCAAAACTGAAGAAGCAGAGATTAATAAACAGCATATGGAAGTAGTCAATGCAGAGAAGCTAACCGTTCTAGCGGAACATAAGGTAGGAGATATGGATGCGCACCCAACCAGGAAGGAAGGGACATCTTTGCCACCCACCGCAGAATCAGAGGTAGTGGACCGGGAACTGCAGGTTCTCATTCGACCCAGTCCTAAACGGAAAAGAGGGAAGAAAAAACGTGCCAAGGGCATTTCAAACAGTCACAAACGTGATAACTGTTTGGACCACGGAAATTGTGGTCTCACTGGTTTGCCAGTACAGGACCTTCAGGAAAACCACTTGACTTCTATGAGAAATGAATCTCGAGAGAAAGAGGAACTGAAGACAACCTTTAATGAGGTCGCAGGCGGAGACCTAGCCGATTCTCACATTCCCTTCTGTTCACAGAATCATGAAGTGGAATTACATCTGACTGAAATAGGGAGGATGGAAGTAACGGAATCCCAGGTGAATTTCATTACTGCAACGCGGGAAGAATCACTAATTATCAGTTCAGATAATTTAACTGGTCCGCCAGTACAAGACTCCCAGGAATCTCATTTTACTTCAACGAGAGATGAAACTCAAGAGGAAGATGACCTGAGGACATCTTTTAAGGAGGTCGGAGATCGAAAGGTAAACGACTTTATTATTCCCTTCAGCTCAGACGAGGAAGAAGTGGGATTAATTTTGACTGACAGTGGGATGAAGGATGACCCGGAACCCCTTGTGATCTTTGAGGCTGCAGCTCAGGAAAAGACACTAGACATCAGTTCAAATGATTTACGTAGTGTGATGGATTGTGTAGACACCAGCCCATCACAGGAGTTACCTCAACTGGACTTAGCCCATGAAAGCATGACCAGAGAGGAACATCCAGACCAGGAAACATGTCCAGTTGTTATCTCACAGTATACCAGTTCGGAGACTCAGGAAACACAGGGAATTGCCAGGAGCCAGAATATGGACTCTGATATTGTGCAGAAAACATTGTCTGTAGTTGCCAAAGAAGAAAATTCTTTGCACAAGATGGAGGAAGAAACGCCTATCATCTCATTAGCTGAAGTTATCAGGGAATTCCAGCAACAGGAACCTGAAGTAACAGAAGTCAAGAGTGGTTTGGAATCAACACTCTTAGGACTCAATCTACCCTACAGTCAGGTCGATTTGATAGGAGTAGATCAGCTATTTGTGGATACTTTATTCAAAAGTAACACCACTTTATCGCCATGGAGTAACTATGTTATTTCTCAAGGCAGGACAACTTGGCACACTAAAATTCCACTTTCTAGCACGGTTTTCACACGAAACTCTAATGCAGAGAAACTCAGCCCATTAACTGATTATCAGGGGAAGAAACCGCGACACCGAGGAGGGACGATTGTTACTCCCGACTTTGAAGGAGGAAAGCGCCAGTTGAATTTATATCATGGGACCATGATGTGTAACATTATTCCTTTCAAAAGGAAGATATTGATGAATCTGTTAAGGATCTATAAAGGATGGAGGAATATCACGGAGACAAGCTTTGCTGTGGCCAGCTTATGCAAGACCTCACTACGGGTACATCCTCGGCTGAAAGGAGTAAATCACGTGAGTGAATGGTGTAAAACAATTGCTGCCCAGAGGCGTAGAAGAATCCCGTTGATTGTGATCTTTCCCAGAGGGGTAAAATTACAACCTCCTGACAATTACCGGATTTTACCAAGCTATTGCATGGAATCCCGGCCGAAAACCAGGTACAAGGACCTATCCAAAGTATCATGGGAGTATGGAAATGGAACGTCTTTATGCAGATGCAGGACAACCCATTGCCACAAGGAATATTGGAAACCTTTAGGCAGATACAGAACGGAGAGTGCTTAGGCATTATTCTGGGATGTACGGCGTGCTTTGACAAAAGATTTCTGGCAGAAACTTTTTTTTTAAGGGGAAAGCTCTGTCACGAATTGGCCGCCTTAACATCCCAGAATATTTTTCTCGGTCTCCAAATTTGAGAGGCCAAATTGAGAAAGAATGAATTAATCACACTACTCCAAAATTATCTAGTCGTGAGGTAAGATTATTCACAAAAAAGCCTCTAGCCATGACGTAAGCTTGCAGATGGCAAGTAAAATGGCAACTAGATAATTAGTATACACCTGGGGAAACTGCTGACCCAGACATGCTGAATCAACAATGAAGGGGCCATGGACTGTGTAATTAAAACTGACCAGGCTGACACCTGATAAGCACAGGTAGGAAACCACCCAGGCGTGAACAACATTGACACAGGGAGAGATAATGGCCCCAGGGCGGTACACAAGCCCGGTCCACTCGGACTGGCAGACTCTGCAAGGTGTGAAATCACTGATAAGACTGTGAAACTGATCTGGGGCTGGCAACGCAAAACCATCCAGGTGTGACACTATGGTGAGGGTTAGTGGTTAAAAGAATTTTTATGACTGGACAGACTTGGAGTTAATTGCAATGATAAGGGCAATTACTGTCAGGAGGAGATAAGAAGAATTTATGACGGGAATGCCAAGGAGATAATATGGTCTGCTTGACTTAGCTTAAATAAGGGTCCCTAGCCTGTTTTAGGTTAGATTAAGTTTGCCTTCAGAACAGGTAGGAACTATCTCAATGTCTGTAGTCATATGCATGAATATTATGTTGGCTGCTAGGAATTATTTCTTAGTAACTAGTCCCTTAGTAAGTCTCTTAGTTTCTTAGATGGATGGACCGATTTTCAGTCTATATCTGATCTAGGTTATTGCAAGAACTATCATTGTCATAGATTACTTGAGTGTTCTTTCTAAGTTCTGCGTTCAATATCATATTGCTTTAAAGTGTTATTCTTCTGAGAAATAGAGCCTTATGTGAGACAGATCTTGTCTGGGTAGACTTTTAGGTGTCTTGGTAGATGCTTGTCATTTCTTTGTACACTATCCTAGTTGCCTTTTGGTGTGTGCATTTGTTGTACAGAATATAGTCAACTGACTATTTATTTAATTCTTACAACAGCAGTAACTAAGGGTGATTAAACCGGGCAGCTCAGCAAATATGGCTGGTCTGTTTGGTCACTTCAATTAGACTTGTTGTATATCTCATTTTGTAGCTATACAATATTAGTACTCATTAATAATGCCTGATGCTATTATGTGAGTATCATTAGATGTCTATCTTGAAGTAATATAATGTTTACGGATATGTTGGATGTATGTATGTGTAATTTCATATGAATATACGATGCTAGGAATATGCTTCGTACATATTCTTTTTGTGTATATACATCTCATTTCGTATACCTACAAACTAACTAGTGCATTATGCTATTATGTTAAAGTATCATAATATGTCTAGTTTAATTAATGTTTTATGTGTATTTCATGTTTGGTATATTGATTTGTCATATGCTAGCCTATCAATATGACGTGTTATATTATGGTGTGCGCATTGGCACACTAACCATCGATTGCATTTGTAGCAGAGGTGTAATGGTACAGACATTACCCACAAGTGTTATGGGGTATATGGTGCTAAACTTTCTCAGTGTATTGTGGGCGTGCGTCCACGGTAATGCATGGAAACCTGGCACAGCTATTGGTCACGGCTTGTAAGCCCGGATGATCAGGCATTATTATAATACCCTTACCGACCCTGTGAGCTGCTAAACTAACATTGGACGGAGCGGCTGTGCGACACCGAATTTCTGTATTAGCGACATGGACATGGGGCGGCAGAAATGTAATCATTACAGGCGTGTGAGACAATTGAAAAGCCCGTCCCAGACTAAAGACAGTAGGGAGAAGGAGGATGGTGAACACAGGAGAGCTGGAAGATAAACTTGGCCAGACTGGTCATTGTATATGTTTGTGTTATGATATGTTTTAATTAGGATTGCGCTGATGTAGAACTGATATAACACATTCTTGACTTTCTTTCAAGCTCTCACAAGGAGCCCTATGTTATAGATCTCAAGACTAGAGACTACTGACTAGGAGTGTCAGGACTGACAGGATCTCAGAATACCGGCAAGCTGTTCTTTTTCTTTTGTTGAGTCTACTGGAGAGTGGGGATCTGGACCACAGTTCCAGATAGATGAAGTAACAAGTAAAGTTACGTAATGTTTCTCATCACAATATGTTATATGATTTCATCATCCTCATCTTGAACCATCAGATGTCTATGATTATGATTAGTAAATAAATGTTGTAGTATTGTAACTCATAGTTCTGTCGTTATCTTTTAATTCCAATTGTGCATACGTGTTGTGTGTGTACATTGGTGGGGGTTCACTTACACACCAAGGAAGGGAGCAGTCAGGGAGAAAAACCTGTACTGAGAATAGTCGTCTATATTCATATATTTAGACTTAAACATCTATCTCAGCTAAACTTCTCTTTCCTGATCCTTGGCGAATATTCAGCACAGTTCATTTCAATTTTGTAACGAGCCACTAGGAACTGTACGTTGGATATTCAAGGGCTTAATCTGTAGTTCAGCCATATAGATTTTGTCCCTAGTCAGTTTCTGACTATCTGGGGTTGCTCGCCAGTGAATAATACATTCATCTAGCCGGTGGGGCACCCCGACTTCTGACAGAAGGTAACTCAAGTCTGTGAGTCAACCTACGCGTATTTCCATGTTGGATACATTTCAATGTTGAATACATTTCCAGATTTGAACATTCGACTGGAATTTTATTTCGACTTCTTATTTATATAGAACATTGTTACAAGAAGTCGAGACATAGATCTTGATGTAAATGTAAAAGTAACGGGTCCTTTAATACGCATTAAGACGCATCATTAAAACGCATTGGGCATAAAGTATTCCTCCTCCTCTCCCAGAAAATTCCATAACACATTTGAGATCGCCTTATGATGACAATCCGCATCAGGAACACGTAATCGTTACTTCTGGCCAGGCTATGTGGTCAAGGGATCTGTAGACAATTGTGACAACCGAGAAACCGAGGGAAATAGAGACAGGTCGCCAGAGGGAGAAACTGCTTAATGAACTGCAAAGTGACGGGACAGAGGATCAGTAGTCGACATTAGAAAGGACACAGAGGAGAGAGTTTGCGAGGGAACGTGAATGCCTGCTCCGTACGTCGTTGCACACGATGATAATGATGTTATTGATGATGATAGTTTTCATATATAAGTATTTAGGCACTTAGTGTAACTAACAATTAAAAAGTCATCATCTTCTTCATCTGTCTCTTTTGCCGTCAAGCGTTGTGGGGAGGAATAATTGGCGCTCCAGCGCCCGATGGGTGGCATTGGGTAGTGTCATTCCGTGTGATTGTACAATGTCTTTGATGTTTTCAATCCATTTTCTTCCCGATAGTCCTCATCGCAGAATAAATACAACAATACAATTAAATGTTTATAGTCAAGCACTAGACAGTAGTACCAAATGGATAAGAGAGTATTTATATTAAAGACAAACATCGGAGCGTCAGACTGCACCAACTCAACATACGTGTATCGGTTATTCCATGCACAATATTCTCTTCATAAGCTCATCCGTCTGGCAGTTGCTACGTGAACCCAGTTTGCTACTTTAACTCATTTTATCTCATAATTAGAGGTCTGTAGGGCGGGGGGGGGGGGGTGTGCCTTAATCTGATTGCGCTTAAACTTCCCGTGCGCTGGTGGAGGAGTACGGGGCTCATTTCCGGCACCGGTCAGTTGGACTTCAAATGTTGACTACCCGTTCAGAAAGCACTAACAAACTACTAACGCAAATTTGCCCAGAAAAGCAACCTGGGTTTGGGGTTGATCACTACGTTCTGCAAAGGATATGGAACATTTGCGTTTTCATTAAAAATGATCTAGTTTTAAATCCCTCGCTCACAAACATTGATTGTGCTTCTGCTTGTCATGGAAGGGTTACAGTAACATCTGTTTGCATCAGTAGAGTTGAAGTAACAACCAACTGAGATTGCGATTGATGAAATAACAAACCCTAGGACACAAAGAACCATGCAGCAGTTGCGCTACTCTCTGAAGAATCATAACAGAAAATGGATTTCGAATTTGAAACCAGATCACTGAATGGTACTCGAATTGACAGCAATCATGATCTGTTTTCGGAGAAAATAGGGATTGCGAATATATACTATTGAATTCGAAAGTGAAGACGCTCCTCTTCCTCACCCCACAAAGCATCTTCTACTTTGCAGGGCATCATATCCCACGCTCATATCCGGCGTTCGCAGGTGTATCAACACTGAGGACTACCAGTCGCATCCAATCATGTCGTTGTATGCATTAGCTAACTGACATAATTAGGGCTGGAGGCCTACCGCATCCAATCATGTCGTTGTATGCATTAGCTAACTGACATAATTAGGGCTGGAGGCCTACTGGAGATTTCTATCTGTTGTCATTTCCACTCAAGCACTTCTTGGCTTATTTTTCTTTGCGGTTTTAGCTTAGCCTCTTTTTCTTTGTCCTGGTTGCTTCTTTTACGTTTCGTTTCAAGCCCGGAAGTAATTGGAGAGAGCGGATCTTTTAAATGGGAGTCTGGCCGAGTGGCTAGAATGATGGGTTCCCCTTCGGGAGACCATGGTTCAAATCCTCGGTAGGGTGTGGAGTTTTTTTTTTCTGTCGGGGGCAAAAAGAAAACTCAAACCTGCACTAGCCAGGCGGCCTTAACTCCCCAGGCTCAAGACCCCCCCCCCCCCCCCCCCCCGCCATACACCGCAAGGTACTATATATTGACAGTGAGTGGCAGTTTTTATGACAGTATGTGCCGATGCATGCGATGGAAATAAATAGTGTACAATCAATTATCCCTTTACACTCTTTAAGGTGGGTAGGGTATACGGTGCTAGACCTATGTTTGTTATGGCCTAATCTGCACTAGGTCGGTGACGTGTTCACTATAACACCGCCCGCGTTTACTTCTCAAGACATTTCCCGGTAGCCATTTGAGGCTGGGTTGACCTGGAAGACACGATAAAATTTAAAACATCCGCTACTGGAATCCACGACTACCAGGCTGGTAGATGAGCATCTAGCCACTACATTACCGCGGCTCCCGGTGTAAATCAGTCGAAATATAGATTTCCTTGCGCAAATTCGGGACTATTTAGCAACGCCAGAAAAAGGGTACAATCCGAGGCAGTAGTAAGCGAAGCTGTTGTTGTTATCATTTGTTGTTGTTGTCGATTCTTGCTGTTGTTGTTGTAGAAGGACTTTAATCTCAGTTGTACAGTCTTGTACGGTTGGAGGAATCCAGGAGTGGTGGTGACTTTCATCCATCCCATCCCGCAGGCAAGGAACACACACATTTCTAGCGGTGAGTGCATGACTCAGATGCCATCATGGTGAGAAATTGATGTGGCGCTCTTGCAATCTTGTAGCTTGCGCTGTTTGTAGTTCTCTTTTTATGTCTCGCCAGACTGCCTGCAACCGCTACTACCCGCTATCGTATGACAGTAGATGCTGCTACTTGTTACCGTACGACAGTAGAGATTGCTATTTGCTAACGCACGGCAATAGATGGTGCTGCCTTTTACTGCATGACAACAGACACTATTACTTGCTAACCAATGACAACAGACGGTGCTACCTGCTACCGTATAACAGTATACGCTGCTATTGTATGACAGTAGCCGCTGCTACCTGCTATTGCATGACAGTAGACGCCACATGGGGAGTGGGGGGGGGGGGCTGAGTGGTCTCGAGGTATGGTGTCCGCCTAGAGTGCTGGAGGTCCCGGGATTATTTCACGTGGACTTTTAGTAACAAATTTTACCCTGGTCTCTGGGTAGTGAGATTGGACGCCCGTGTGTATTGTTGCGCATGTAAAAAATCCCTTGACAGTTGGAAATCGAAAATGAGTAGCCTAACGACGCTGCCCGGGCAAAATTTCCAGTTAAAAATCTACCTAAAGTATTTCTAGATCCTCGCCGGTGCTGCGGAGTTCTTGTTCTGAGCTGAATTTCTCCGGACTCAGGATTGAGTTAGGAGTAGAATGGAGCACTTATTAGTTACACCCGTGTGCCGTGATGTTGATCCGACCACTAAACTAAACTAGTAGATGCAATTATCTGCGACCACATGGCACTAAACAACGTTGCTACCTGCTGCCGCATGACATTAGACGCTACTACTTGCTACTTTGAGGCATTAGTCGCTACAACCTGATGCCGCATGACATTAGACGCTACTACTTGCTATTGTGAGGCTTTAGTCGCTACAACCTGATGCTGCATGACATTAGACGCTACTACTTGCTACTGTGAGGCATTAGTCGCTACAACCTGCTGCCGCATGACATTAGACGCTACTACTTGCTACTGTGAGGCATTAGTCGCTACAACCTGATGCCGCATGATAGTAGACGCTGCAGCTTGTTACCACGCTACAGAAGTCGTTAATACCTGATATCGTATGGAAGTAGACACTGCTACTTGCTACCGTGCGACATCATATACTGCTACTTGCTACCGTGTGACATCATATACTGCTACTTGTTACCTTGTGACATCATATACTGCTACTTGCTACCGTGTGACATCATATACTGCTATTTGCTACCGTGTGACATCATATACTGCTACTTGCTACCGTGTGACATCATATACTGCTACTTGTTACCGTGTGACAATAAATGTAGCTACCTGCTACGGCATGGTAGTGGTCCCTGATACCCTTACTACCGTATGTATCTCACTGCACACGGATACTTCCATAAGTGGTCCAGTTTTCTTCTATATAATCACTTCAGAAAATTTCAGTACAGTGCACAAACCCCGTAGCTACATGGAACCGGTATGCCTATACCAGACTCAGACATTCTATAAATAATCACTTCGTATTAGGTTGTCTCATTTGAAATGTTATCTCAATATTCGTCACTTCTTTTCGACTTCCAATTGCCGAGATATTTCTGAAGTGCGTACGTGCACACACGTTCCCTTCGCGATGATCGTTCTTATCGGAGAAGACGATGCACTACTACTACTTAAACTCGGAATTCTAGTTTTATGAAAATCTACATCGCACCCACTGTGAGTCGTACGCCTGTATCACATTGGAGGCGAACGTCGCACGTCTATGCCGCCCCTATATAGTCATTACAATAAAGTTATTCAGTTGCATATCCTTTACAGGACGAAGCAGTCAACCCCAGAATTTGTTGGCAAGTTTACGTTTAGCAGTTTGCCACTGCTTTCTGAACGACCGGCACACATACCATTTCATTTTCTTTAAAAACCAGCGTAAGGTGGTCTGCTGCCAAATCGCCCGCAGCTGTATTTTGAACGCGCTATGCGGGATTATGGACTGCGTCCGTAACGCCTTCGCCACGGAGCCGGCAAGTAAAATAAAGACTATTTATTTATGTATGTATTCTTAAGAGGACTGACTTCATTGCGCCAGGTTTAATCTCACATGGCCCGTTCTCGTTTCGTAAGGCAGCCTGATGAAAACTTCGCACAGAGCAACAACTCCGTAGCTCCAGCAATTACCCCAGGAGTCTCCAAGAAAACTACACTCAGGAGCAGAATGGAGTCGGGAATCGAACCCACAACCTTCGGAGCTAGAGGCAGCCGGCTTAACCACATCGCTACAGACTGTGGAGTAATTATCACCCATTGTTTCCATTAACGAACATTGGGTGGTAGCAACGCAACAGCTCTTGCGTATGCTTTTTCTGTGTTCTTTTTGTGACATCTTGCGAATGCTTCAAGAAATAAGAATTGGAAATGACAAATGAGAAGAACAATAAACAATGGGAGACGCAGATGGCATTTATGGGGCTGTAAGTGCCAGAAAAAGTTGGTGTGTTTCGTATATGTACGGAGACTGCAGATGGGAAACACGCAGCATTGGCGAAGTTTTATAGCCTTTTTGATCTGAGCGTTTGTGGAAGTGTTTCTTGACTGCTAGAGACTGCCAGTAATGACAGTGGAATATACGCCTAACTCTTTATTATCCCATTGTACGCTGCATTGTCTATGTGAAGAAATAACAAAAAACATACGTAATTATTAAACATGTAGTTCTTTCACACCAGAAGATATACTCGCTCATGTCAGTTTGTTCAGTTCGGTGATGGTATGGAATCTCTGAATATGTACTCCTCCATCCCCGATTTGTAACCTGCTTATTCTAGGGAGTTTAAAGCGGTGTGTCCCCTTACATTCCTCTTTCGCGTGGATAGTTTGACAGCAATTTGCGACTGAGAGGATAAATGAGTCTCCGGTTCTGATTAGATACAACGAATTAATTCTCCCCTCCCCCACCCACACACACACCCACACGCACCCACCCACACACGAACAGGCAAAACAAGAAGTAGACGGTAAGCTTTACTAGAACACAAACGCAAGTAACAAACTAGACGTCGCGGCCAACGGTTTCGTCAGCACAGACACAACAAACTGAACAGATAGATGTCCACTTATTCATGCGGATTCTCGGTGCCATGAACCGCTCTTGCCCAGTCGTATGTGCTATGTTCCACTCCTACTACGATGTAGTACAGTTAGAGTTTGCCAACATGAAAGTGATACCATTCAGGCATTTCTTCTCTTTTAGAGATATATGACCCAATTTATTTCGTTTTCTATAACAGCAAACGTTGTATAAACAGCCAAAGAGGCAGCTTATTTCTGAGCATTTTGCCACCGCCCTCGGTCTGATATGCAATTCTGCCCAAGTCACGAAAACTCTGGAAAGTCAGCCTTCTTCATTCAGTGTTGCGCCTCTTCATTCAGTGTTGCGCCTCTTCATTCAGTGTTGTGCCTCTTCATTCAGTGATGCGCCTCTTCATTCAGTGTTGCGCCTCTTCATTCAGTGTTGCGCCTCTTCATTCAGTGTTGCGCCTCTTCATTCAGTGTTGCGCCTCTTCATTCAGTGTTGTGCCTCTTCATTCAGTGATGCGCCTCTTCATTCAGTGTTGCGCCTCTTCATTCAGTGTTGCGCCTCTTCATTCAGTGTTGCGCCTCTTCATTCAGTGTTGCGCCTCTTCATTCAGTGTTGCGCCTCTTCATTCAGTGATGCGCCTCTTCATTCAGTGTTGCGCCTCTTCATTCAGTGTTGCGCCTCTTCATTCAGTGTTGCGCCTCTTCATTCAGTGTTGCGCCTCTTCATTCAGTGTTGCGCCTCTTCAGTCAACCTGTGGCATGCGACTGTATGTTGTGGCTGGTGGGCAAAACTACATAATCGTCGACAGATATAACCGGGTATTGTGCCGTTGAGTTGGTTACCAGAGTATATGTTAGACAGACTTTCAGTACACATTTTCAATCTAATACAGATTACAACGTATTCTGGGAGCAGCGGTAGTATTGTGGCTAGACGTTCGTCTGGTGCTCATAGGTTCGAATCCGCATACAGGAGAATTTCTAAACTTGACCTGGCATCCCAGGTCTACCCAGCATAAAATGGGCACTCGGAAATGTCTTAGAAAGTAAAGTCAGCCGGCCACATCACCCAGCCAGTGCCGACTGGTCTATACAAATATGGATCAAGCACGACATGTCCGATGCGCCTTATGGCGTGTTCAAGTGTCCTTGACGTTTACATATAAAATATTCTGCTTAGAAAAAGCAATTTCTGCAGCGGATTTGGTCTGAAAGAAACACAGCTCCTAAAAGGACATGATCATTTTAAACAAATTGTCTAATGTTTAAGTGAGCCCACTTCATCAGGGGCCCATAATGACCACTTGCCATCGGGCTACCTGACACCCTAGCCAGTTCACCACAGAGCGTATTCTTAGTTACCTGTTGTTAGATGAACTCGCGCTATGAAGAATTTAGAATTGGGTAGAGAACCCAAGACACGTGCCTCAAAACAGGTAGGATAAATAGATCAGGAACAAATAAATCCTACAAACTGAAACGAATTGGCTGAACCCAT
>OY992877.1:178018031-178178031 GCA_963921405.1 Cepaea hortensis
GTATTCCTGGAACATTCGGCATCTGTACGTTGTGTTGGCACAGGAGAGACCGAGCATCTGTGTGTTTGACCGGAGTGCAGTGATGTCGAGTCTTGGCAAATGATAACTGGTATTAACGTAACTATAGCCAAGGACACACGGGGGTGAAGGAAAGCTGATCATGCATAGAAACAGGAAATTCTCCTGCAGCAGTTTCTTTCTATGCGTGTGTGATGTGATAGTGCCAGCACATTCTCTAGGACAGAGAAAGAATAGAGGAATAGGTGGTCACTCTTTCCCTCACTTTAGCAGACCACGAGCCCAGGCGTGGACCATGCTCATGACATTATCGGCGTAGTTCGCTATCAGCTGCGTTAATGGACCCACAATCATGCATAGAGCAGTGCATAAACGTATAGTGAGTTTATTGTTAAAGCATGGTACAATAAGCAATGCAACTCCTGCGACGATTGAAATCCGCACAGAAAGTCTTTCAACATTGGAGCTGACTACATTGCCTTATGCTGAATTAGAAAATAACGTTGCCAAACGAGGTTTTGAAACTTGTCAAAAAAGTTAGAAGATCGCTTGGCCATAATTACATAGCTGCACAATGTAGACGAGTCTTGTGTGTCACAGTATAGTTGCTGTTCCTACATCTGTAAATCTGCGCAGATTTGTTGTTTACAACATGCTCAAGACATTATAGAAAGGAGTGTCAGTTAAACAGAAAATACGAGAGGAAATAAGTATACATATTATAGTATGTCCAGAAATGAATGCCTTCATTAAAGATTAATTATTTTGAAAACTGTCTGTTGCATCGTTGTGAAATTTTTCCTGCCGTCTTATATTTACCCCCACCCAAGGAATATGTCTTTGATAGGTCCAAAAGCAACTTAAATCATGAAAAGTGGCAACATTTCTTTGATGTTTTGATGAATAACTAGTGATTTCTCGCTAACAAACTTGTTTTACAGTAATGCCAATTCCCCCACAAGTTTGGATGACAAACACAAGGCGTATCCAGATTCGTATGGGAGTGGGTGCATTGTCTGCTCTGCTGAGACGGGACATGATTACATGTTTTGCACGACTAATATAGCTGTGAATGTCTCTGTAGTGGGCTTCCTTCTTAACGGTCAAGATGTTGGTCCTCTTTTCATTGAAGTTTATAGAATGATTCGTATGTTCATTTGACAACGTGTTACTTCTCACGTTTCTTGTTCTGCGACAATATATCAGTTCCCACCGCAATATTACTCTTCGATTGGTATTCGATGCGTCTAGAGCTTTTTGTTTTTTCAATGTCAGTTGTTTGTCACCGTTGAGGGCTCACGGAATTGAAAATTCATCACTGTGGAATACAAACTGTTGTCATTAACAAGTTGTATTGTTTATGCCGATGCTGTAATGTTTAGGGCCTGCAATTCTTCTGAATATTTGTAGCAAAATAAGCCAGTTGGTGTGCACGTGGATTAAGGTCTGCGATCTGCTCAGACCTTAATCTGTGTCGGACGATTCCAGTAGGTTGATGACTGCTCTCGGTTGCATAAAATTCAATCCATCCTTTCTCCAATAGTCCTCTTCCTCTTTCAACACATGGTTCTCACATTTTTCCAGTAACTTTTATCAATATTTAATAGCGCGGACTGGATTAGTATCTTGACGTCAGGCAATTTGAATATAGTATTGTCAGCTGCCACATGTCCTTTAATTTTATCCCACACAAGTTCTATAGGGTTAAAAATAAGAATGGTACGGCGGAAGTCTCAAGCACCAATGACGATGCTCTTCAATCAACTTGTCGATTTAATATTTCTTGCTTTTTGGCGTCTGTTTTACAAGGTGCAATAATTCTAGCTAGAAATATGTTTCTGGAAATGGTATGTTTTCCATTCGAAGCCATATCTTTATTGCTCCCTTTGTGCTAGATTCTGTAGGTATTTTGTCTTCCTGGGCAACAACATTGATATCATGCATTGTCCATAATTGGAAACGACGGTCTATCTAGGGATGGAAGCAAAGTATTCTCGAGCCAATCTCTAAATACATTACCATTCATCTAATTATGATAATCTCTATTGTCTTTATGCTTTGATACGAACACGAGCCTAGCACATTCTGTTGTAAGCCATTATGCGTATTACCAGCATGGGCCATGACTAAAAGCTGTCCTATACTACTAGGCACATATCGCTTTATCTGTCCATCCACTGATTGCCATTCCTAATCACTTGTGTAGTGCGCATTGATCCACATTTAATCCAAACACACTATGCCATAATTATTTTATTTGCGCATTTCCCTTATTTCACGTAGGTATATGCTTCTCATGGCTCCTAAATGCAGTTGCTCGCAAAGAATATTTCTACCGCCCTTGTACTTTCAAAAAGTGAAGATAATGTCCTTATAATTTTCCACAAAGTTGTTTTGGATAGCTCTATGTTATTGTTCTTTCTCAACCAGACCCTAAGTTTTCTTACAGTCACTGTTTCTTTGGCATCCAGCATTTTTATAATGCTGGATAATCCTGGACATAAAATCCAAAATTTTTATAATTTTAGGAGTCTCTGTGGCGAAGTGGTCAAGCCTTTTGACTCGGGCTCGAAAGGTTGTGGGTTCGATTCCGGGCCGCATCCTTCGGTTCACGAGTTAAATTTTTCGGAGACTTCTGTGGGTCGTCGCTAGAGCTGCGGTGTTCGTGCTTTGAGCGATGCTTTCCGCGCTGCGGAAAGAGACCGAGCCATATGGGATAGAACCCGGTGCAATGAAGTCGGCCCTCTCGACTTTTAAGCGACTTTTTAAAGCATTTTTATAATAGCTCGCCTTATGACATCTTTGTCAAAGCTGTCTACAATAACCTTTCTACCTACCGTTTGGCTATTGCGTGGTGGTTTAATTCCAGATTCTTGCACCCATCGACGAAATGACCGTTTACCCAAACCCAATGCATGCACTGTTCTTTTTTCGGAATTTGTAATAGTATAAAACAGTTTCCTGCGATCAGCTTCTATACATAATTATGTGTACAACTTCATAGCGATGCTTTGAAGTGTATACAGTTTCGCATTAAATCCCATTGAAAAATATTCACACATTTCAATGTTAGCGATAAGTGGTAAGATTTTTTAAAAAAATAATAATAATCAGGGTTCATGAAATAACCCACATTTTGAGACTCCTCTGAACAGTCCCAGTTTAAACAACACGGGGTTCTTGGCATAAGGCCAATCCCGTGAAACACTTCGAATATTCAACATTGAACGCTGATTGTCTGGCTACGGTGTAATACATTTAAAATTATGGACTTCATCTCTGACACGTAAATTATATACCGCATATAAACAAATTTTGAAATCTGCTGTAAAATCTCCAGAAAAAAAAAATATTTTTGTTGGGTGGACATAATGATAAGGTTATATGCTAAATCTCATCATTTTCCTTCAGTTGGTTACTGAGATATGGAATGTTATACTGGGGCAGACAAGAGTAAACACACTATAGTAAATACAACCGTATTCTTTGAATAGAACAGAAGGCATGCAGAAAGTTGCATTCAATTTCACAAAAAATACAGCTGTCTAACTTGAATTCAAACATGTATTTTACAATCTTCAGATAAGTACATTTGGCTTTACCTTATCTGTTTAAATACAATATAGAACTTGTTAGTTTCATGTTGCTATATCGGAAATGTATCTGTACGTGGTTTATATATATATATTTCATATTTAATCGTATAATATAATTTAGTTTCGTGTGTATTTGATTATCCGTGGGGTTTTAATATCTTCTTGTGGTTATGCGTTATGCTACTCTCTCTCCTCCCCCTCCCCCATCTCTCTCCCCCCCCCACACACACACACACACATAAACACGTAATATATATCTCATCTCATCTCATCATGTTCCTTTTGTACCTTGCGGTGTCGAGGTGAAGTATAAAGAGCGGGAGAGTGCCCGCTTATGGGCTTCATATATCGATATTCCCATGAACTCTGCTATTCCCTGCGTCCGTCGTTTACGTGGTCGCCCTCTTTCTCTGCTGCCCTCTGGTCTGCACATCATTGCTTGTTGTGGTTTACTGTTAGTTGGTAACCTACTTGCATGGCCAAACCATTTGACTTGCTGCCTTCGAATAAAATCTAGTGCAGCTATAACACCCCCCCCCCCCCCCCCCACTTTAGTCCTGATTTCTTCATTTCTGATCTTATCTCTTCTTGATACATTGAGTATTCTTCTCAGGAATATCATTTCTGTTGTTGTGATTTTTCTTTTCTCTTTTTCTGTCATTGTCCAGGTTTGGCATAGGTATCATAGAGTTGATAGGAAGATTGTATTGTAAAGTGTGTACATATACACACACACACGCACACACACACACACACACACACACACACATATATATATATATATATATATATATATATATATATATATATATATATATATATATGTCACGAGCTCGCCATGAGTTAACCAGATAATAATACCGACGTTTGCTTGGCGTATATTTTCTAGGCCACAACAGTCGTACTAACAAAGTAAACACAGCTGCACGGGTTACATCGGGTCAGCCCATATACACATTTGGTGGTGAGTGAGAAGGAAGGGATACAACGCGTTGGCAGTTCATAACAGTTAAAATCACATATAATTGCCCGCTCAGGATATGGAATGGTTAAGTTTGTCATCTATAGTTCCGGACATCAGACGGAATGGAGGTTTTGACTGTCACTACATGACAGAAAGTTGAGGGCTTGTTATTGAAAACAGTGGAACACCTGCCGGACATGAACAACGTCACGTGCACAATGTAAGCTTGTTTGGAAAACCATGATTGGCAGCTTGGTATCGAAACTCTTTGTTAGAACTCGACAGTAACTCTCTAGATTGTTTTGGATGTCAGAACCAGTGATGACAAATCTAACATTGAGGGAGCCAGAGGGAGGATGGATCCCTGACAGGGGATGATCTGCCACTGTGCCACCTGTGTGGGGGCATAAAGGATAACGTCACGTGGCCAACTTTGGTAGTTTGCCATATAAACCCGAGTTGGGGCCAACTAGGGGGACTTGGGAATGTGGCTCTAGTCGGAGTGCAAAGGCACTGCAGTGCTTAGTGGAAATAATATCTACCGTGTGTTAATTAGTGACTTAATTTTACACGTGCCTATAATGGCAGATGTAGATATGATTGATAGGACTGCAGTAGTGCCATTTAAGGTATAACCTATTATAATATTAGTTCTAATTAATATAGACTGTGGCCTTGTTAAACTATAGTGTGATGATTAGCACTGTTAGTGGAAACTAGTTAGAGTAGAATAGTGATATTAACTCTGCTAGTTAAGAATAGATTAGTGAAGTGTTGATAAGCTTTACTAGTTGAGAATTGAGTAATGAGGGATAATTGGGATCTTCCCGTAGGTGTCCCTGGTGGGCGGGGTTCCGCATTCTGTTTGCTGATTTTTTCTTTGTCATAGCCTGATTCGGCTCTAGGTGGGTAGCTAATCTGCTCTATGACTAAGTCTGGTTAGCTAAAGATCATTAGGCAAGGTGATAGGCTTACACTCAGCCGAAAGGATCAGTGACTAGTACTATCACCAGATGTGTTGTTTCTATCCTAGGTTCCCTACCAGATCCAAGGAAACTCAACAAGTTTTTGGGAAAGAATCCAATCCCATTCGGAAGAACACCAGTTCAACAATCAATAAAGTTGCATACAGAACGTAACTAAAGCTAGAAGGAAGTTGATTCACCAAAGAGAGTGATGCGTACTGATGCACCACACAGCATCAGACAGTAGTAACGAACTGAAAACATTAAGTCTAATAATTACATAGTGTGATATAATCTCGTGTAATAGAACACAAGACTTGATACTTGAGGCTAGATAGACACGAGGGAGGATCCAGTACAGTAACAATTAACATTAATCTGTGTACACACTACAAAGGACTTGTGCATTTTTTATGAACGATAGGAATGGACATTGTGTAGGGTGCAACCGGTCCATGATTAACTGTTTATACCACCGGTGTCTATTTCTGATGTTCATGAAATGGGATTACCAGAGGTCTACAGAGGCAAATCAGTATCCAGCAGGATGGTTTCGGCGCTGGGTGAGAAGTACATGTTCTGACGTAACGTGCTGTGGTCTATCCTTGCTGGGATCAGCTGACTGGGTTGTTGTCTGAGAGTCCGATTCTACACACTTTATAGAACACGTCACACATTTTCTTCACATACACGTCTCATATACGTTACACTTTTCTTTTAATAAATTAATCTTTATTAATCTTTAGAAGCAAGAGTTGTTGAGTATGTTGCGTTGGGGAAGTATGAGAAGGGGGAATAGTACGACAGTGAGAGAGTGACAGGAAAAGGTGTCCATAGGCTGATGGAGTGTGTTGGACGGAAGCTGGTGGATTCTCCAGAATATTGAGAGGAACAAAATATTATAATGTGGGTGTCGACTCTCTTCACTCCAGGGACGACACTTTAAAGGAGGACACGACATTATTGGGGGCTCGTCCGGGATCTTTGGACAGCGGGATCTCTTGTAAACGGAATCTTTGGACAGCGGGATCTCCCGTAAACGGAATCCTTGGACAGCGAGATCTCCTGCAAGCAGGAACCTTTGACAGTGGGATCTTCTGACAACGGGGTCCTTTGACACGGGATCCTTAGTTACAAAACGGAGATATCATTTTGGAGAATCCAGCTAGAGTGAATGTGGATAGGGGTTAGGACTATTATCTTACCTGTTCACATTTCACACGTCTGCATAGGTCTGTGGTCCTGATTCTACTCTTGTCACTGAGTGAATGTGCTGTGTGTAGTAATATCTAGATTTATAGTACTTGTTCATATATCTGTATAGTAATTTGCAGTTATATTGTACTAGACCTGCTAGCTTACCTCTCTGTATAATGGCCACCCCTAAACTTAGCACAGCAGAATTAAAGGCAAAGGGGGAGGACATGGGATTGGCGGGTTCTGCTCTAACGGATTACATACAGGAAGTGGAGAGAGAGTATCGTCAAGCAGAAAGGGAAGATCGAAAGGCCGAGTTGGAATTGAGAAGGATGGAATTGGAAGCTGAGCAAGCAGCTAAGAAATTTGAAGCTGAGCAAACAGCTAGGAAACTGGAAGCTGAACAGGAAGCACAGAAAAGGGAGCACGAGTACCGGATGAGGGAACTCGAGTTGAAGAGTCAATCTAATGGAGAAACTGAGGGAGCAGTTGGAGGTTCCTCCATCCCAGGGTCAACACCAGTAGGTGGACATGGGTACCATGCCATGAAGTTTCCTTTGGCGGTCTACGAGGAGGACAAAGAGAAGATTGACCAGTACCTTCAACGCTTCGAGGCTATGTCAGTTGCTATGGGTCTGGAGCGTAACAAATGGAATCTTAAGCTATCCCAGGGTTTACGCGGGACCGGTTACGAGGTTTATTCTCGCCTGCCACCAGGACATGAGAACAATTATGATGAGTTAAAGACGGCTCTGCTGAAACGATTCGAGGTTACGTCACATACCTACCGGAAAAAATTTCGAGCAGCGAAACGAGAACCGGGGGAGTTGTTTGCCGCCTACAGTTTGCGTCTAAAATCTTATCTCCATAAGTGGATGGATTTGGCTGGGTTCGCACATGACTATGAGAGTCTGGAAGAGCTCATGGTGGTCGACCAGCTGAAGAAGCAAATGTCTAAACCTCTCAGGACGTTCCTGGGAGAACAAGGAGCGGAACGTTTTGACCTCGTGACTAAATTAGCAGAACGGTTCGTCGAGGTACATGGGGAGGCAGGGGAGAACCTTTCCACCAACTCCAAAAGTCAAGAGAAACATGACAAGAAGAAAACCAAAAACTCAGGAACAAAAAAGTGGGAACCTTATGTGCAAATATCAGAGGATAGTTCAGAGAAGAAGAAGGAGGGAAGCAAGAGCACTTCAAGCTCTACACCTAAACGACCGTGGTCGGAGAAGTGGTGTTCAATTTGTAAGTCACCCTCTCACAATACGAGGGACTGCAAATCGAAGGCTAAGAACCCTCACTTCGCAGCATGTCAAGTGACTGCCAAGGAGGTTGTCACGGAAAATGCCAAGGTCAACAAGGAAGCTCGCCACCAGGAGAGCTCACTCAAGTCCGACAATAGAAAATCTAGGACAGGGAAATGGTGCAACCAATGCAAGTCAAACACGCACAATGCTATTGACTGCAGGGGAAAGTCAGGAGACACTCAATTCGTCGTGTGCTCAGGGAAACCTAAGGTGGAGCCCACCGAACAGGTCGAGGCCGAGGAAGAGACTCCTGACCAGGAAAAACCATCTGTAGTGGAATTGGTAGAGGTTAACGGTCGTCAAGTGGAGTGTTTATACGACACAGGACTGGACGGGGAGGCCGTGATTTCTGCGGATCTGGTACATCCAGAACAATTCACAGGTGAAACCTTGGATATACAGCCTGCACAGAAGAGTGCTGTAGTCATGAAGGTTTCGGCGCTGGGTGAGAAGTACATGTTCTGACGTAACGTGCTGTGGTCTATCCTTGCTGGGATCAGCTGACTGGGTTGTTGTCTGAGAGTCCGATTCTACACACTTTATAGAACACGTCACACATTTTCTTCACATACACGTCTCATATACGTTACACTTTTCTTTTAATAAATTAATCTTTATTAATCTTTAGAAGCAAGAGTTGTTGAGTATGTTGCGTTGGGGAAGTATGAGAAGGGGGAATAGTACGACAGTGAGAGAGTGACAGGAAAAGGTGTCCATAGGCTGATGGAGTGTGTTGGACGGAAGCTGGTGGATTCTCCAGAATATTGAGAGGAACAAAATATTATAATGTGGGTGTCGACTCTCTTCACTCCAGGGACGAAACTTTAAAGGAGGACACGACATTATTGGGGGCTCGTCCGGGATCTTTGGACAGCGGGATCTCTTGTAAACGGAATCTTTGGACAGCGGGATCTCCCGTAAACGGAATCCTTGGACAGCGAGATCTCCTGCAAGCAGGAACCTTTGACAGTGGGATCTTCTGACAACGGGGTCCTTTGACACGGGATCCTTAGTTACAAAACGGAGATATCATTTTGGAGAATCCAGCTAGAGTGAATGTGGATAGGGGTTAGGACTATTATCTTACCTGTTCACATTTCACACGTCTGCATAGGTCTGTGGTCCTGATTCTACTCTTGTCACTGAGTGAATGTGCTGTGTGTAGTAATATCTAGATTTATAGTACTTGTTCATATATCTGTATAGTAATTTGCAGTTATATTGTACTAGACCTGCTAGCTTACCTCTCTGTATAATGGCCACCCCTAAACTTAGCACAGCAGAATTAAAGGCAAAGGGGGAGGACATGGGATTGGCGGGTTCTGCTCTAACGGATTACATACAGGAAGTGGAGAGAGAGTATCGTCAAGCAGAAAGGGAAGATCGAAAGGCCGAGTTGGAATTGAGAAGGATGGAATTGGAAGCTGAGCAAGCAGCTAAGAAATTTGAAGCTGAGCAAACAGCTAGGAAACTGGAAGCTGAACAGGAAGCACAGAAAAGGGAGCACGAGTACCGGATGAGGGAACTCGAGTTGAAGAGTCAATCTAATGGAGAAACTGAGGGAGCAGTTGGAGGTTCCTCCATCCCAGGGTCAACACCAGTAGGTGGACATGGGTACCATGCCATGAAGTTTCCTTTGGCGGTCTACGAGGAGGACAAAGAGAAGATTGACCAGTACCTTCAACGCTTCGAGGCTATGTCAGTTGCTATGGGTCTGGAGCGTAACAAATGGAATCTTAAGCTATCCCAGGGTTTACGCGGGACCGGTTACGAGGTTTATTCTCGCCTGCCACCAGGACATGAGAACAATTATGATGAGTTAAAGACGGCTCTGCTGAAACGATTCGAGGTTACGTCACATACCTACCGGAAAAAATTTCGAGCAGCGAAACGAGAACCGGGGGAGTTGTTTGCCGCCTACAGTTTGCGTCTAAAATCTTATCTCCATAAGTGGATGGATTTGGCTGGGTTCGCACATGACTATGAGAGTCTGGAAGAGCTCATGGTGGTCGACCAGCTGAAGAAGCAAATGTCTAAACCTCTCAGGACGTTCCTGGGAGAACAAGGAGCGGAACGTTTTGACCTCGTGACTAAATTAGCAGAACGGTTCGTCGAGGTACATGGGGAGGCAGGGGAGAACCTTTCCACCAACTCCAAAAGTCAAGAGAAACATGACAAGAAGAAAACCAAAAACTCAGGAACAAAAAAGTGGGAACCTTATGTGCAAATATCAGAGGATAGTTCAGAGAAGAAGAAGGAGGGAAGCAAGAGCACTTCAAGCTCTACACCTAAACGACCGTGGTCGGAGAAGTGGTGTTCAATTTGTAAGTCACCCTCTCACAATACGAGGGACTGCAAATCGAAGGCTAAGAACCCTCACTTCGCAGCATGTCAAGTGACTGCCAAGGAGGTTGTCACGGAAAATGCCAAGGTCAACAAGGAAGCTCGCCACCAGGAGAGCTCACTCAAGTCCGACAATAGAAAATCTAGGACAGGGAAATGGTGCAACCAATGCAAGTCAAACACGCACAATGCTATTGACTGCAGGGGAAAGTCAGGAGACACTCAATTCGTCGTGTGCTCAGGGAAACCTAAGGTGGAGCCCACCGAACAGGTCGAGGCCGAGGAAGAGACTCCTGACCAGGAAAAACCATCTGTAGTGGAATTGGTAGATGTTAACGGTCGTCAAGTGGAGTGTTTATACGACACAGGACTGGACGGGGAGGCCGTGATTTCTGCGGATCTGGTACATCCAGAACAATTCACAGGTGAAACCTTGGATATACAGCCTGCACAGAAGAGTGCTGTAGTCATGAAGTTGCCCATTGCTAATGTGAAGATTCGGTCAAGGTACGTCACCGGCACCATCAAGGCCGCTGTATTGACCGATCCCATTTTTCCAGTCATCCTAGGTTGCCGGTATGTCTTTCTGGGAATGCCCAGGGAGCCAATCCATATGGGAGCAATGCAGACTCGCTCTCAGACGAAAACGGAAGAGGCAGACGCAATTGTGACTAACCCAATGCCGGGGGAGCTACGAACTGCCCAGAGTGAGGATGATACTTTACGTCCTTGCTACAAAAAGCTGCAGAAAAGTGCTAATCCACCTAGACGGGGGCAGTACTACATGAAGAATAGGATACTCTACAGGAGAGCAGGAAGGGGAGACAACCTATACGGTCAGTTGGTCGTCCCAAAAGCTCACAGGTCCCAGATTCTTCATATGGGGCATACCATCTCCTTTAGTGGACATATGGGTATTGCCGCCACCATGCAGCGGATTTCCTGCCACTACTATTGGCCGGGAATGACAGATGATGTGCGTCGGTATGTGAAGTCATGCCCTGAGTGCCAGAGGGTGGCACCGAAACACTGGACAGCACCGGTGGTGTTGGGTGAGATGCCCATCATGAACTCTCCTTTCGAGAGGGTAGCCATCGATATCGTGGGTCCACTTCCCAGGACTAGGAAGAGGAACATGTATATACTCACAATGGTGGATTGCTGTACAATGTGGGGTGAAGCCATACCGTTGACCACGATTGACTCGAAAAGAGTGGCGGACGCACTGATGGAGGCCTTTACCAGATTAGGCTTTCCGGATCAAATTCTGACGGACAATGGATCTCAGTTTTGTGGAAAACTCATGGAGGAGGTATTTAGGGTGTTTCACTCTAACCACATACATACCAGCCCTTACCACCCTCAAGCCAATGGACAAGTAGAGCGTTTCAACGGCACGTTGATGACAATGCTCAGGAAACTAGCGCAGGAAAAACCTGATAGGTGGGATGAATATATCCCAGCAGCACTCTTTGCCTATCGGGAAGTTCCTCATGGCTCAACAGGACTACCACCCGCTACGTTGCTGTTTGGTCGTCCAATCAAAGGACCGTTGGAAGCCATGTTGAGGAGTTGGACTGAAGAGGGGACGTCAGAAGAAGTGATCTCATCCTATCAATACGTGGAGGAACTGAAAGAAAAACTCCACAAGGGATGGACTCTGGCAAATCAAAACTTGAAAAAGGCCAGGAAAAGACATGCGGCTTACTACAACCGTAGGTCTAAAGAAAGATCTCTAGAGGTGGGAGATAAAGTCTTGTTGCTACTCCCAACGGGAAACAACAAACTGGAGATAGGTTGGCAAGGACCATTTCCCGTGGAAAGGGTGATATCCAGAACCAACTATCAGATCCGGATCCGGGGAAAGTCGAAGATTTTCCATATCAATCTCTTGCGGAAATACGAAGAGAGACCCGGAGACACGGCAGCTCACCTCATGGCAATGGCAGTTGCAGTGGAGACAGAAGTGGGAACCAGCCAGGGCAGGGAATATCCCTTGGAACACCAGGAAACCTATAGGGATGTGCAAGTGAACCCTGATCTGACCTCCCAGGAGAGGGAAAGGATAACCCAGGTTCTCAAGTCTCATAAGGAGATACTGACTGATAAACCAGGACGAACGAGGTTGGTTGAGTTCGAGATGACTTTGACCACACAGGAGCCTGTTCGCCAAAAGGTTTACCCAGTGCCATTCTCTAAAGAAAAGGCCCTGGAGGAGGAAATACAAAAACTGTTGGAGAATGACGTGATTGCACCATCCACATCCCCATACAATGCGGGGGTAGTTTTGTTACGCAAACCAAGTGGAGAACACAGGTTGTGTATAGATTACCGACTTCTGAACAGTCATACACAATTTCAGGTGGAACCTTTGCCGAATCCAACTCAGTTATTCGCTAGGCTCCATAAGACTCGGTACTTTTCAAAGGTGGATCTGAGTCGGGGGTACTATCAGATACCAGTCAAACCGGAGATTCGACCACTGTTAGCCTTCAGTACACCCAGTGGAAACTACGAATTCAAGGTCATGCCCTTTGGACTCAGCAATGCACCCAGTGTGTTTACACGCATGATGAGGACTTTACTAGATCCGTTACAGGATCCGTCCATCATCTCATTCATGGATGATATTCTGATTTCCAGTGACAGCTTGGATGACCACTTACAATCCTTGGAGAGAGTGTTTAATAGACTCAAGGAAGCAGGGCTTACTGCTCGTCCAACCAAGTGCATGATTGGTTACCAGACTCTGGAATTTCTAGGTCACACCATCACTCCAGGACACATTGTTCCAGAAGAGAAGAACCTGGAGAAAATCAGAAATGCACAAAGACCTAAAACGAAGAAGGATGTGCGATCTTTTCTCTCGTTGTGTGGGTTCTACCACAAATTTATCCCACATTTCACGGAACTGGGAGCTCCGTTGACGGAAACCTTGAAAAAGGGATTCCCGGACCAAATCATTTGGACACCAGAATGTGAGAAGGCCTATAGTCAGTTAAAGGAGGCCTTGGTCAGCAAACCTGTATTACAGCTTCCTGACATTTCCAAACAATTTGTGTTGAGAACAGATGCGAGTGCGATTGGAATTGGAGCCGCTTTGTTACAGGAAGGAAAAGACGATGCTTCGGTTTTAAAACCTGTGGCATACGCAAGTAAGAAACTTCTACAGGCGGAGAGGAATTATTCAACTGTCGAGAGAGAGTGTTTGTCCCTCGTATGGGCAGTGAAAAAATTTCAGCCATATTTGTATGGAGTTAAGTTTCGAGTCCAGTCGGATCATCAACCCCTGATGTTCCTGGCTACTTCTCAGAAGCTCAACGCCCGTTTGATGCGGTGGTCGTTGTTACTTCAACCGTATAATTTCACAGTAGAGTACATTCCTGGGAAGGAAAATGTTGGAGCGGACTTCTTGTCAAGACACCCAGCTCCTGAAGAAGAGGAATGAATCATCTGGATTTAACTCATGGTGGAGAAGAGTGAGATGGACTACTCTCTTAAGAGGGGGCCTATGTCACGAGCTCGCCATGAGTTAACCAGATAATAATACCGACGTTTGCTTGGCGTATATTTTCTAGGCCACAACAGTCGTACTAACAGAGTAAACACAGCTGCACGGGTTACATCGGGTCAGCCCATATACACATTTGGTGGTGAGTGAGAAGGAAGGGATACAACGCGTTGGCAGTTCATAACAGTTAAAATCACATATAATTGCCCGCTCAGGATATGGAATGGTTAAGTTTGTCATCTATAGTTCCGGACATCAGACGGAATGGAGGTTTTGACTGTCACTACATGACAGAAAGTTGAGGGCTTGTTATTGAAAACAGTGGAACACCTGCCGGACATGAACAACGTCACGTGCACAATGTAAGCTTGTTTGGAAAACCATGATTGGCAGCTTGGTATCGAAACTCTTTGTTAGAACTCGACAGTAACTCTCTAGATTGTTTTGGATGTCAGAACCAGTGATGACAAATCTAACATTGAGGGAGCCAGAGGGAGGATGGATCCCTGACAGGGGATGATCTGCCACTGTGCCACCTGTGTGGGGGCATAAAGGATAACGTCACGTGGCCAACTTTGGTAGTTTGCCATATAAACCCGAGTTGGGGCCAACTAGGGGGACTTGGAAATGTGGCCCTAGTCGGAGTGCAAAGGCACTGCAGTGCTTAGTGGAAATAATATCTACCGTGTGTTAATTAGTGACTTAATTTTACACGTGCCTATAATGGCAGATGTAGATATGATTGATAGGACTGCAGTAGTGCCATTTAAGGTATAACCTATTATAATATTAGTTCTAATTAATATAGACTGTGGCCTTGTTAAACTATAGTGTGATGATTAGCACTGTTAGTGGAAACTAGTTAGAGTAGAATAGTGATATTAACTCTGCTAGTTAAGAATAGATTAGTGAAGTGTTGATAAGCTTTACTAGTTGAGAATTGAGTAATGAGGGATAATTGGGATCTTCCCGTAGGTGTCCCTGGTGGGCGGGGTTCCGCATTCTGTTTGCTGATTTTTTCTTTGTCATAGCCTGATTCGGCTCTAGGTGGGTAGCTAATCTGCTCTATGACTAAGTCTGGTTAGCTAAAGATCATTAGGCAAGGTGATAGGCTTACACTCAGCCGAAAGGATCAGTGACTAGTACTATCACCAGATGTGTTGTTTCTATCCTAGGTTCCCTACCAGATCCAAGGAAACTCAACAAGTTTTTGGGAAAGAATCCAATCCCATTCGGAAGAACACCAGTTCAACAATCAATAAAGTTGCATACAGAACGTAACTAAAGCTAGAAGGAAGTTGATTCACCAAAGAGAGTGATGCGTACTGATGCACCACACAGCATCAGACAGTAGTAACGAACTGAAAACATTAAGTCTAATAATTACATAGTGTGATATAATCTCGTGTAATAGAACACAAGACTTGATACTTGAGGCTAGATAGACACGAGGGAGGATCCAGTACAGTAACAATTAACATTAATCTGTGTACACACTACAAAGGACTTGTGCATTTTTTTATGAACGATAGGAATGGACATTGTGTAGGGTGCAACCGGTCCATGATTAACTGTTTATACCACCGGTGTCTATTTCTGATGTTCATGAAATGGGATTACCAGAGGTCTACAGAGGCAAATCAGTATCCAGCAGGATGGTTTCGGCGCTGGGTGAGAAGTACATGTTCTGACGTAACGTGCTGTGGTCTATCCTTGCTGGGATCAGCTGACTGGGTTGTTGTCTGAGAGTCCGATTCTACACACTTTATAGAACACGTCACACATTTTCTTCACATACACGTCTCATATACGTTACACTTTTCTTTTAATAAATTAATCTTTATTAATCTTTAGAAGCAAGAGTTGTTGAGTATGTTGCGTTGGGGAAGTATGAGAAGTGGGCATAGTACGACAGTGAGAGAGTGACAGGAAAAGGTGTCCATAGGCTGATGGAGTGTGTTGGACGGAAGCTGGTGGATTCTCCAGAATATTGAGAGGAACAAAATATTATAATGTGGGTGTCGACTCTCTTCACTCCAGGGACGACACTTTAAAGGAGGACACGACAATATATATATATATATATATATATATATATATATATATATATATATATATATATATATATATATATATATATATATATATATATATATATATATATATGACTTTATTATCCTTACATGACCCAAAAAAAAAGGCTGTCTATTTCATTCTTATGATTGTTAATAATGCTTCTGTTTCATTATGTGACACGATACTAAAAGACCTATGTCTGTAAGTTACAGACTATTCGATAGCTTGTGAGGAATTGTTTGCACTCAAGTTCTTTTCAACATTTTCCACAAATTCAACTTAGATGGAAAAGATCTCAAGATAACAAAGAACTTACATTTAGAGCTAGAATCTGCCATCAGATATGAATTAGAGCTTGGAGAATTCAGATCATTTTTAAGATGAGTTAGACAAGGGCGTGAATTATCGTCTGATCTTTCCGATGTTTCAATCAATCAGGTGCCGTCTCTAGAGTGAAGGTTGGCTGCAATGGATCTCCAGTACTGTCTGTCTCTTGCCTTAATTTTACAAACATAACAGTTAACTTATTCACTGCTAAACAACATGCAGGTTTGGACCAAACACGGAGCGCAGCTAAACACGTATTATAATGTAAATGGAGGTCAGCGTGGCCGGATGGATAAGAACGCTTAAACATCCGGTGCGCTGATGCCGAGGTAAGAGGTTCAACCCATACACCAGACAATTGGACTAAAATGTTTACTATTAGTCCATGACTTGGGGATGTAAATTACAAGTACTTCTGAAGTCGGAGGGGGTTCGCCTGATGGCGAGGGACAGTGATAATAGGGAAAGCTAATCCACACACAATGTTCAGTCCAGTGCTACTAGAAGTAGTGTGTATGAATTATGATTTCAAAGCGAGCGATGGTCAAAAAAAAAAAAGGTACATTCTGTTCACAGAACATTGCGGATACTGCGAAACGAAACCCACACAACACGATGACACTATTATGGCGATAAATCGGCCTTCCGTCCAAATGGGAAGTAACATTTGACTATATTCAATCCTTCGACAATAAATCAGTTAATGCGTAGGTGTGAATATGGTTTCTGCACATATCACTGAATGTAAGAGGAAGTCCATGTTTTCTCACAGCCAGGAAGTAACGTTTTCTTAGTATGTGAATACATGCACGCTATAATTGGTGTGTTCTTAACCTCAACCGAACACTCAAACCCAATGAGGGGGAATGGTGCACACCGATAAGCCAGAGTGTAAATCTTTCATTGCCCGATGTTATGCATGTGAACGGGTTATAGGGGTAAGGATGGTAACATGGGTTAAAGTTATACATTTTATGTGACAAAGAAGCTGAAGTAATATCTCGAAAAGCTTGTATTAATTCAACGACTGGCTGGGGAAAAAAGGAGTTAACCAGAAACCATATATGATAAGTTGCTTGCTACAGAATGAGTTAATAAGGTTTTATTAGCGTACACCATTTCGCCTTATTTGTCGTATGTACAGCAATTGTTCAGAAACCGACTTTCCCCAAGATGTTTACCTATAACAAAAAACCATGAAAAAAAAAATAGAAGGGCCCATTATTGTGCATTTATCTCCCCTGTTCTTTAAAAAAAATGAATCCTAAAATTACATTTTACTTTCTCTTGCAGTTTCATTTCTCAGTTCAAAGTGTTCAGAGCGTGTGCTTTTCTCTTCTTTTTTTTTCCACAACAGAAAGCCACAAGCGCACCTGTAGAGCTTGATCTCGAACGCAACAGCACGTAGCGGTATTTCCACCTGTCCCGCCCGCACCTCTGATTGGTCGGTAAAACTGGCCTGACTATTATATACACATGTCACAGGCCTGAGAGGCAGAACAGGGTAGATCTGAATTTAATTAACTTTTAACAACGACATAGTGTGAGTTTTTTTAGACGCCAAAGTCGGAGATCGTGCCTGTACACTACGACTTTTAGTAAACAGTGCGTGTATACATGAAACATGTGCAAACACTCACTAGTATGGAACTATGGCGGCCATGGTGAATAGAGGAGTACTGCATTACGATAGGCAGTGTGAGTTCTATCCCCATTTGAGGACGGAGCTATGGCCACATTATGAGGTTGATCTGGCCTGATTTAATGTTTAGCAGGGAAAAAAAATGGACTAGAAAAAAGGGAGGGCGGAGTGGGGGGGGGGGGAAATATAAGGGGAAAATGTAGCAAATTACCTTCATGAAACATATGGGAACACACACTAGTATGGGACTGTGGTGGCATAGTGAATAGAGTACTGACTAACGGTAGGCAATTCGAGTTCTATACCAATTTGAAGAGGGGAGCTATAACCGCATTATGAGGTTGGTACGGCCTGATTAAATGATTAGCAGACAAAACAATGGAGCAGACAAATTGAAGGGGTGGATTGAAGGTGTTCACAATGATGTTTTCCAACGCCTTTGGTTTCATGACATGACCAAAAGAACACTATCTCCTTCTTATACAGTATTTGTATATTATGCTCTACATTATATTGCCTTTTTCAGGCATGTGTTGTTAGCAACTCTGGCAGTCCAAGGTATTCGCAAAATACCTCCAGAAATCATATCTTTGGTGCCTCGAAGCTCTTCCAATTTTGTTCGTATACCTTCTCCATGAATTACGACCAACCAGCAAAACATATGCCATATACTGTTCAGCCCTCTCTTCATGACATTCAATGACACGGATTTACTGCATACGATACTCTTTATGTTCTGAAATACAGCTTTTGCTTAGCCTATTCTTCTTTTAATTTTTGTCACACATCTTCCATCTGACGACATAATTTACATTTATTAACTTCAAGAATTTTCCCTTCTATTGTTATTTGTCATTTGTGTGTATGTGTGTGTGTGTGTGTGTATGTGTGTGTGTGCGTGCGTGCGTGCGTGCGTGCGCGCGTGTGTGTGTGTGTGTAACTATGGTTTGTGAGGGGTTTGTTTTTTAACGCTCAAGAAAAATTCTTTTTTAAACTCTAAAATTATAATGCCCAACGGCTGTTGTGGATATTTTGCGTTTTCAGCTGTCAATAATGTATCATTTGTTTTTTCACCGCGGCATCAATTACCACCACAGGTATTTATACATTCGGTTGGAGATCGTACAATAAGGAGAAAGATGATCGACCTAGGCAGTAGGCGAAGTACTTCATGGTGATGACCAGGGATAAATACCTTGTAATTAAAACCTTAGACATGAAAGAGAAAGTTATACACAAGTCGCAGAATCAGCCATGAAAGGGACCAGAAGTATGTAAACATCCATGGGTGGCAGGCCAAGTTGAAGGCTTCAAGTACTATAACTCTTATTATAATTCGAAAGCGGTCAAAGAAGTATTTCAAACAGGTCGGTTTTGTCCCTTTTCTTGACATAAACCTCACCCAGCCCTACAGCTCAGCTATGTATTTCTAGAAGAATAAATGAATTGCTAGCGACATAAAGAAATAAAGCAATACAAAGTTAACAGATATGAGAATAACACACAACGCCACTATTGGATTCTGTTTTGAGAAGGTGACGACATATCTGCTACAGCTGTACGGTTATGCAAACGTTGGTTGCAATTGTTTGATCTCTAACGAAAATTATTTTTTTTTGTTCATCAAGAATGATGATGACCATTCATTTCATCCAGTGAGGTTGAGCCGTGAGTTCTAAGATGGCTGGCAATGCCTATTTTGGCTCGAAATTTGCTTTGACAATGTGGGCAAACGATGCTTGACGTTCCAGGAGGAGGATCTCCTGCAGTGGTTTTCTGTCCAGCCTTTTTTTTCCACAGCTCTTGCAGTCCTGGTTGCTTCACAAGTGACTGCACCCTTGCGTTATGATGTACGCCACGAATTTCGATCTTTGGCAGCAGTCTCCCAAGTGTCATGATGAATTCCAAAAGCTTTTAGTGCGATCTCCAGAGTGTCTTAAAGCGTTCCATCTGACCGCCTTGGGAGCGTTTACCACAACGCAGTTCGCCGTAAAAGATTCAAACGAAAATTATTAACACCAAAGATTCAAACATAGAAGCCACAAACAATGTATTGCACGTTTTATAGCCTGGCGTATTTCTCTGGATCTCGTCAGGTGCATACAGCAGAGTTATATAACATATAAAGTGAATAAATGAATGCTACTTTAGCTGAAACAATTACAACACATAGTCACAGGTATTGCTCCAGTGTGGAACATCTGTTATCCCCACAGTAAATTCCAATTTTCAATTCCAACTTTTTCTGTTTGCATAAGACCGGCTGGAACCTCTTCAGAGGTACTTGTAATTTACGTCCCCAAGTCAAGGACGAGAAGCCAACATTTTAGTCCTACTGACCGGTGTACAGGTTGAACCCGCTACCTCGGCATCAGTACACTGGAAGTTTAAGAACGAGCGCTCTATCCATTCGGTCATGCTGACCTCCTTGAAGTATGCTAGAAGTTAGAACACCATACAAGCAGATCAATGACATGATATGAAATTCTGAAGCGTACGATTAAGCCATAGCACCACTGACATGTGTATACGTGGCAATCAATGCCGATTTATACTAGTTTCAAGAGTTAAACCGCCTTGGTGTGAAACTAGCTGAACGTTCATTGTAGCTAAATACTTATAGCTACCAAGAGCTTTGCCTGGGAATTATTGCTAGCATTTAAAAAAATAAACAACAACAGCTACTGCTTTCCTTTCTTGATGCGAGAGACGGTAGAGATTGTATACAGACGATGAACTTAAAACTCAAAGATAATCCTGGATAAACAGGATGCTGCCGAGCCAACGGTCCAAAATGTTCTGTGCATTCTTACTATATTTATTTTATACTTGAAGTATAAACATCAATATAGCAAACAGTCATATAAAAATGTCAGGCCATACTTTATTTCAAGGTTGGTTTTTAGTAAGTCATAGCACGTAGTTGTGAGGGAGAAAAGGTAATACCACGTGAACATGATAGAATATTGCTTTGCTAAGTTTTTTGTTCCCCCCCCCCCCCACACCAACGAGAGTATCCGGGGTTACGGAGAAAGCTGCTAACCCCTCTGCCAGAAGTTAACTTAGTAGAAACATTATTATTAATTATATGCCTAGATTTTATATATGTGTACAGAATGTGCGAGCAGTTGTCCTGACATAGAAGATTTTTAATGCACTCGCCTGCCGGTCAGATGGATCTGGGTTTAAAGCCCACTTGAGGGGAGCGGGATGGGAGGGTACGAGGGAACCTGTGGTCGCGAATGACATAAAAGATATTTTGTTTTGTTTTTAAATTCAGCATGTATACATATGAGGGTACCTGTGTATGTATGTAGGGTTGTGGGTGTGTGCGTGTGTGTGTGTGTGTTTGTAATCAGCTATGACAAGATTGTACAAAGGGTAAATATTGGACGTTAATAATGATCTGAAATACCAGAGATTCGATATGCTGATGATACAGTATTACTATCCACATCACATAATGGTATAGAAAACTTCATAACCGCAACCCAAAGAAATAGTAAAAATCACAACTCATATCTTAACATAGCAACAACAACAAAAGTTAATGCATACAGATAAAACTACTCAATCAATCATGTGCCATGCCGGAAAGCGTGGGCGGTCATGATTCGCCATTTCACTCGATCACCAGAGTCGTGGATCAGCTCAGTGTTCCTGTCTCGTCCATGCCATGTGGCCAAGCCATCCAGGTATTTTCCTCTCGGTCTTCCTCTTGGTCTGTTCCCCTCGATCTTGCCAGCTGTCACCAAGTTCTCCAGTCCATTTCTTCTCATAACATGTCCAAAAAATTTTGACTGTCTACTATGGAGGAAGAAATATATGTTAATGCGGAAAGATTGAAGGTGGTGGAAAATTTCGAATATCTTGGGTCGTTGATTACCAACAATCGTGACACAATGACAGAAATTAAATGACGACTATCAATTGCTCTTCAAAGTCTAAAACAACTGAATAAATTATGGAGTGGGACAGATAGAACTACAAAAATTAGAATTTTAAGAGCATGCATGGTTCCCATTTGCAACATACGCCTGTGAGACCTGGACACTTACTACACAAACTGAAGAACGCATACATGTCCTTGAATATAAATGTTGCAGGCGGGTTCTAAGAATATTTTGGGTAAAGAAAAGAACAAATGCATCCATACTTCAAGAGCTGAATATTGAAGAGGGTTGGCTATTAAAGACGATAAAATAAAGAAAATTGAAATATTTTCGTCACTTGAAACGTCATGAAAGTTTGGAGAGAACAATAATGGAGAAGTATATGCCTGTGAAGTGAGGAAGAGGAAGGCCAAAGAGAAGATTGGTGCAGGATGTAGCGGATGATCTTCAGATGGGTGTATCAGACGCGGGACATCTTGCTTGCGATCAAGAAGTTTTCCGGAAGGTTGTTATGGGAGTGAGGTTCTGCAAAAGACATGCTACTGAATGAATTATTAATAATGATCTCATAAAATAAACACAATGGAAGAATATTAAGCACCTGTCTGAATTACGGAGCCTATAATGCAAGTTTCATCATCTTGAACTTAATCATCTCGACGTCTGGGGTTCAAGCCTTCTGATAATGTGCCTCAATCAGCAGTTGTTCTCAGTAATTGTCTACAGCTCAGCATGGGTCTGAATCACACCTTCGTGTGTGCTTGTGTGATGTACAGTAAAACATCTAATAATCGTCTTTCGTTTAACCGGCAGTGATACAACAAAGGACGCTATTTTCAATGTCGCCACTGCCTGGACTGACCTTACAGTGTCTAACCTAAAGAATGGGTGGAATAAACTCTTGCCTGAACCTATTGACGAGACTTAAGGAACTGAGACTGTTAGTGTTGACGAAACTGTGCAACTGTGCAACAATGTAGGTCTAAACATTACGCCAGAAGGATTAACAAATTGGTTGGAATGTGACAAAATGGATGGAGCATTTGACATTTAGAACGATGATGAAATTGTTTCTAGTGTGAATACCATAGAAGAAGAAGAAATTGAAGACGATGAAGGAGCAGTTATTAACCAAAAACCTACAACTAGCGAGTCAGAAGCAGAAACAGTGTTATCAAAGTGCATCGCCTCGTTTGAAATGCAAGAGGAGGAAAATCCAACACAGGTCCTACTTCTGGGTAAGATACGGAACATCACCGGGTAGAAAGCTCGAGCTCCAGAAGGAGATTACAGATTATTTTAAAGTAACGTGGGTTTATAGTATTACAATACATTTATGTACATTTTTTTCCGCATATCCTATTACAGTACATCGTTGTCAACACCAGCATTTTACCGCTGTTGTTGATTTCTTGGCAAGATTACGCTTAGTAGTTTGCCATTGCTTTCTGAGCGGCCGGTTCACATATCCCGTAAGTAAATGGCGCGACGAGAACCGCTACCGATTCTCGCGCAAGTGCGTTTGCTCACGTGGATAAATGGGATTACGGTGAAAGTCGCTAACACCTAGACCAGGGTGGCCGGCTTTCTGTACATTACTACTATTATAATGAAATGTATATTGATCATTTTGTAAAATTAAATACAATATGTATGCATTATTCACGTTCAAAGAATTTTATTTTCATGTTTGTCCCAAGCTCGCAGTGAAATCACGTTACTGTACATATGTATTAAGATATTTATGTTATTCGTCTATTCGGTTATCCGTAACATCCCTGGTCCAGACGGTGACGGTTAATCGAAGCTGTGCTGTGGTTGTTACTCATATGCTTGTACTATGTACAGTAGTTGTTTCTTATAAGCGTATGTGATGTAGTTTATTTTTCTTGTATGTTTGTGTGACGTAGTAGTTTCGCGTATGCTTGTGTGATATAGTTCTTTCCTGGACGTTCTTTGTTTTATTTTGCCCTTCAATATTTCTACTAATAATATTTAATATTATATGTTAGCATGACCAACTAAGAAAAACTTCCTTTTGTATGTTGTTCTTTAACTGTCTATTCGTGACCCCAGTTGTCTTCAAGAACTTTTTCTCGAGCTACTTGCGTTTAGTGTTACATGGAGAAGGAGAGAGAGAGAGACAGAGAGAGAGAGAGAGAGAGAGAGAGAGAGAGAGAGAGAGAGAGAGAGAGAGAGAGAGAGAGAGAGAGAGAGAGAGAGTAAATGCTCTCTTGTATTTCAATGAGGAAAATGTGGTGAGAATGTTAAGAAATCTCCAGGCCCATGTCTTAGTGTTCGCAATGTTTAAGGCGTCAAAATGGCTTACAGCTGCTGCAGTCAGGTTGTTGTAGGCACTGACCTCCCAACCCCGTACCGAAGGGGATTATGCTGCAGGTGCTCCTTCCCTCCCCAAACTAAATAATCAGAGGGCTGTTAAATGCTGGTATCGAACTTCTCAAAGGAATTGAGTGATCTCAAGGTATGGTGCCCGCCTCGAGTGCTGGAGGTCCCGGGTACAAGACCCGGTGAGGGCAGGAATTTTTTCACATGGACTTCTAGTAAGAAAATGCTCTCTGGACTCTGGGTAGTGAGATCGGACGCCTGTGTGTATTGTTGCGCACGTAGAAAATCCCTTGGCGGTTGGAAACCGAAAAAGAGTAGCCTAACGGCACTGCCTGGGCAATATTTCGAGTTAAAAATCTATCCAAAGTATTTCAGGATCCTCGCCGGTGCTACGGAGTTCGTACACTCAGCTGAGATTCTCCGGACTCAGGCTTGAGTTAGGAGTAGAACGGAGCACTTATGGGTTATACCCGTGTGCCGTAATGTTGATCCGTCGACTAAAACTAAACTAAACTTCTCATGCTGAACGGGCTACAGTCCGCAAGCTTTCTGTGCTTGCTTGCTTGTGTTCGTTGGCTTGAGCTCCAACGCAAAGTCCTGTATGTCGGATGAAGGCATCCTGTTGTCCAACATCAGTGTGATGTCATACAGGACCTGAGTTTTGCGTGAGTATCCGTTGTCCCATGTCTGGCTTATTGGTGTGCAGACTGGTGGTTCCTCGCCGTACAGGCAGACACTCTCCGACTTCGGAGGAAAGCTTTCTGTAAACGTACATAATGCAGTCAGCTTACTAATATGGCAGAAAAAAGATGGAAGAAAAACAGAAAGAAGAGCAATGTCTGGCTGAGAGGTTTAACACGCTTAAACCTTTACTTCTGCCAGCGGAGTAGCGGGTTATCTCTTCACGATTATCAGTTGGATTTAAATGTTGGGCTGTTGTTCAGAAAGAAATGGCAAACTACCGAACGTAAGATTGCCCACTAAATCACATACAGTCCGAAGAGGCTGGTGTTGATTACAGCGTCCCGCAAAGGACATGCAATTGTAATTAGATATCACAGTTTCGGTTCACTTTCAACGTTCTCTTCCCAATGAAACCTACGACTTCCTCTTGCTTACATTGCCTTTCAACTTTCCCGCTAGCATAATTATTTTAAATAATGTTAATAGATCTCCTTTATATTCCATACAATATGGTATTTGTCTAGCCCTGATGTCGCTCAGTAATTCTTTTTACATTCCTAGTTTGCTTCGAATAATTTTACTTGTAGTTTTGTCTAGCGATATCGCCCTGGCACGCTCAGATTTATGAATGAAGTGTGTACAAAGTTTCAATGGCGTCTTTCCTTTTTCTCGCTATTGCCGTTATTCTATCAAGCTGGGGTTCGCGGCCATTATTTACCGAATTCTGTCAATTTTATTACTGTATGTTTAGTTAGTTCTCCTTAATTCTGTTTCCGGCCTTTTCAACTGCTACAAAACGGGGCAATATTCTTTTTTAATTAAAAAAGAAAAAAATCTTTTAGGGCGTTTTTAAAATTAGAAAATTTAAAACATTTGAAGGCAGGGTGAACTTTTTCTTTTGTGCGTGAACAAACACAAATAGAAATATGCATGCCTTTTTTGTGTGTGTGTGTGAGTGTTTATCTCTGTGTCTTAGAAGTTCATAGGTGACATTTGTTCAGGGCGATCCTGTGCTCTCATGAATGTGTGTGTGTGAGTGTGTGTGTGTGTGTGTATTAGCGTGTGTGTATTAGCGTGTGTGTGTGTGTTTGTGTATGTACTCAGTGCATAAAAGATGGTGGACGCTTCTGCGTGGTCTACACAAGATGTGGCGGCCCGCGGGATTTGAGGAATGTCCGAAATCCTTCCTCTGCAGCCAAGCCTCGACAACAGTCTCTGGCAGCAGTATAAGACGCCACAGCAGAGGTAGGGCGAGTGTAGAGAGGCCCAAGCCTGCAACAAAATGGAAATATCACAGAGGAAGAGCTCGTTTCCCCTGGGCATGTCTGCAGACGGAATGCTAGATGGCCACATGGCGGCAAAGACGCTCATTGCGGTATTATGACTCGGAAGCGACGACAGACGCAATACTGTCTGGCTAAAACTGTCGTGAGACTTTGGAAGATCACGATGAATTGGATGCACGACGGTGGCCTTCCATAGGGCAGGGCGACTTGTGGGTAAGCAAATAACAGCGTATGAGTGAAACAAGTGCAAGAAGAAGTAACCACGCCGTAATTCATACAATCATTGGACGAATCCACGACAGGGGAAAGAAGTCCGGAAGCCGTGACCTGGTTGTGTCCGCCGTTTCCCTGCACCCGAGAATGTAAAGACGATCAAGAGACCGAAACATTCGTAGATGAAGTAACCCTTCTGAAGAATCAGAAGGCTCCTATTGTTCTAGCTCACGAGGGAGTCCTTACTACTAATTCCAACATCCAGACAGTGCTCATTCAGTAATAATTATACACAGTACAGGCTCGGAAATAACGTACCTTGATGAATGTCTTACGGTAGAACAAAGACTACAGGTAAACGATGTAACTTGTTCACCCGGGCTGTACCTGGTCCCCGTAAGGTGAATCACTAAACTATTTCAGTTTCAATTCCTTCGACTACCACTCCCTCTTTTTTTTTTTTTTCGAGTCACCCACCGTCATCATCTCCCTTTCCCTCCCAACAGACTATCTATTCAGTCAATATTACTCCTGCTCCCCAAACCTGCCCCTACCTCCCCTTTAGTATATTACAACTGCAACAGTGTCAGGAAGTCAGCGTGGAAGTGTAAAAGGAAGGGCTGTGTAAATCTGGCCTTGTAAAACAGACAGATCAAGGGCGAGACAGGTATCTCGTGGCACAGGTCAGGTTGTGTTCACCTGTGTGCACACGAATACCTTGGACATGTTAGCAGCTCCCACTGCTAGAAATACTAACACCTGTATTCTTATTTTTTCTTCTTTCCAGAGGGCCGGGTAGGAACAGGAATCTTTCGCAACAGATTGCTTCTTGGCCTATAGGCTAGAATCAAAGTGTAGTCATCTGCACTTGGTCTTGCCAGGGCCACCAGCATAGACGGTCATCCGAATGACACACAGGATCATGTGTCCACTCTGGCCCTAGAGGCACCACGAACCCTTAAAACACCAGATACAGTCCGGTCAAGCTATTACTCCCTTGGAACAACAACCACCTTCAAATTAATATCCTATTTGTGGTTGACTGTCACAAGAATACCAATCTAAGCCAGGGATAGATCCTAATATAACTTCTCTTATGAGTTTGAACGGTGTAGGGGTAATTGTATAATCGAATCCATACAGTCCTTTAAGTAAGCAAAGTCAAGGACCACTCTCCGCGCCTTGAGACCTTTTAGGCATATGAGCCTACCCTCATATTCTTAACAACAATAACACCGGTCAGTTGCACTTCACTTTGACGTATCGTCCAGAAAGCAATGATAAGTTACTGACAGTAGATTTACCTAGTATATCGACTTAGAGATGGGGTTGAACGCAACGTTCTGCAAAGGACATGTAACATTTTATTTCACTAATTAAGTGCCGTGGGATGATTAATCGTCTTAAGCGCCCAACCGTATGTACCATGGTCATACGGTAGTTCTCCCTATGCAATCCCCTATAATTTGATATATAATACAACATGACTGCTAACATAATAACAACGTTAAAGTCATAACTGTGACATAATTCCCATGATTAATTCCCATTTTTGGCCATCCATTTTTATTAAGTTCAAACCTAGTTTGTGTTTAGCGCTGAATCTGTTAATAAGAACAGTTATGGTTGGTGTGGTCAGTGTCACAAAGGCCGCCGTTACTTCTCAGAATATTTTTAGTACCTATTTTAGACTGTGTCGATTACAAAATTAAAAACGCTCACCGAGATGTGGATTCCAACTCATGACCATCGGACAGGCAGGTAAGCGTACTAGGCAATGTGCTACCGCATCTCCCGATTCGGTCTTAGGCGTGGATAAATTATTGCAAATACACTAATTAATGTTGTTATATGTTGATATTAGCAATTAACATTTCACTTGTCTCCATACTGTAAATTCACAATAGGAATGGGCGAATTGTCGACAAAGTAAAAGGAAACAGAAAAGCCCAAATTTTCTCCTGTCGCAAACAATTTTTACGTTAACCCCCTCAGGTTTAATTACAACAGTTATACTTTCTGTTTCTGTTAGCTGTTATCTTAACTTTCTCTGACAGATGTTGTCTTAACGCATTCTATCCCATTTGTTTCTTTAATTCATTGTATTTCAAACTTATTACCGCAGTTTCTACTGAGAGAGAAGACTGTTGCTTTAAAGTAACAACTGCCTGCTCCAGAAGATTTAAGTTAAAAATTACGTTTAAAATGGTCAAGTGTCTTCTCAGGCTTTACAACGAAAAGAGTATATGGTGCTAGTCCTAGGTGTTTATAGTCCGATCAACACTCGGTGGATGATAAAGAATGCTATTAAAAGAAAAATGTAGTCTTGTCGTATTTCATGGAAACAGAAACAATCAAATGCAGTGGTTCTAGAAACACTGGCAATGAAAAGAGAATTGAAGAAAGAAATAAAAAAAGAGGCGAGTGAAATATTTCGGCCACGTTAAAAGACATAACACTCTTATCAACACAATATTAGAGGGTAAGGTTGAGGTAAAGCGAGCAAGAGGTAAACATCGATACAAGTGGGACGATAACATCAAGAGATGGACGAACATCAGTCTGACAGAAAGTACAGTCAAGGCGAGAGACAGACAGTGTTGGAGATCCATTGCACTTAACCTTCATTGTGGAGACGGCATCTGATTGATTGATAGTCTTGGGGCGCAGTAAACAGGTGGTGATAAACAGATACTTTGTTTTATAAACCATTGTACGATGTGGTCAATATAATTTCGACCGCCTTTATTTCCCAATACATTTCTAGGTGCCCATTTTTGGCTGGGTCGACCTGGCAGTTCAGGTCAATTTTAAAAATTCGTCTTGATGCTAATTTGAACACGTGGCCACCAGGTCAGAAGGCAAGTGCCTAGTCACTACGCCACCGAGGCTTCCAAAAGAAATGTTGTGGCCGGGCCATTAGCGTACAGGTCCACTCAAGAGAGCCTAGGATGTGAAAGCTTGGGCAGTGAGGAAGCGATTCGTAATGTCTCCAGATCTTTTTTCCCTGTACAGTGAGAATATTTTCAGAAATATAGAAGATATGGAAGGAATCATCATTGGAGGACGATACATCAATAACATTAGATATGCAGATGATACAGTCTTGATTGCAGACAATGAACATGACCTGCAACATTTAGTAGATGCGGTTGTTGCACACAGTGAACAACTAGGGTTAGAACTGAATAGTAAGAAGACACATATTATGGTCGTCACTGGGAAGAAGGAAATACAACAATGTGATATAGAGTAAATGGGCATATTCTTAAGCAAGTGAATCGATACAGTTATCTCGGAACAGTCATAACATCTGATGGAAGATGCCTCGAAGAGATTAGAACAAGAATTGCCATTGCGAAGGCAGCCTTTTACAAGATGGAAAACATACTGACCAATAAAAAGATATCAACTGAAAAGAGAAAAGGAGTGTTGAAGTGCTACATAGAACCTATAATTTTGAATGCACGTGAAGCGTGGACAATGAGCAGCCAGGCTGATAACATCCGATGGCTGTGGAAATGTGGTTTCTGAGGAAAATGCAAAGTATACCATGGACAGACAGAAAAACCAATGAACAAGTCCTTCAAAAAACAAATGAAGATCGTAAACTGATTAGAGTCAGACGTAGACATGTAATGAGAAGACATGACTTGGAGAACTTGGTGACAACTGGCAAGATCGAAGGGAAGTGCCCAAGGGGAAGACCGATAAGTAAATACCTGGATGGCTTGGCCTCGTGGCATGGTCGAGACAGGAACACGGAGCTTATCCACGACTCTGGTGATCGAGTGAGATTGCAGAACATGACCGCACACGCTTACCGGCATGGCACATGATGGATGGATGGATGGACGACATCTTTGAGATTGAATGTTTACAAAAGAGGACAGCGTGGGATCTCCCCCTTCAGATAGTTTTTTTTTCCGTTTACCAGTATGCCAAAGTGAGAATGTTTGAATTTTATTATGATTTCATAGATATATTTATTGATGGGAAAGATTTTAAGTTATGCGAAATGGACACAGACAGTTTGTAATTAGCATTTAACACACCTACACTAGCACAAGCAGTTATACCACATCTAAGAGCAAAATTTGATAGTCTGTATTCCTTTTTTTCCTTTTCCGGCCGAGATATTTCCCCTCCATATAGTTAGCACATGTCAGGCCTGTGAGGGTGTTAGCCTATGAAAGGAGAAACTCGGGGTTATTTAAATTAGAATATGAGGGGACATGAATGGTGTCCTTGTGTAGCAAACATCTTTGTTTCGGAGACTACAATAAAACAAGCACAAAAGAGCTCACCAAACAACAAAATACCCATCTAGACAGACAAACATTTTTAGATGTGCTCGACACACAGACACAGAGTGGAGGGACAAATGTAGGTTTCAACACACAAGACTCTGCCATCTACACATATAAACAACACAAAAACTCATTATCTTATTTCTAAATTAAAAGACAAGTACACACATTTAACTCCACAACGCTAGCCTAGCCACACAATGGTCATGTACTTATAATTCATAATGTCATATGGATAATACATTTGTACATATACAGTGGTACCTTGAAATTGGTTCGTATCCCGAAACGTTTGTAACCCGACACACTGAAATCAATGAAATAAAGACAATCCGTTTCCAGATGAAAGAATCGTTTTTTTTTTTTTTTTTTATTAACATCCGGTCGTTACCTGACAAAACGCAAAGAATACGTGAACTTCACGTATTAAATAAAGAGAAAGAAAACAACAAATGAATTAAATAAAATATTTAAAATAAAAAAAAAAGATTTAGTCTATCTTTATTACCAAGTAACCGATCATGGGAAATATGTCACTTTCTTTGCTATTCTGAATCATTAGTTTCAGGAGTATCTTGTCGCTGTTTCTTGGCAGCCGACTGGGAATCTTTCTGCACCAAGAAACTATCAAGGGAAATTTTGTCGCTTCTTTTGCTGGAGAATCTTTTTACGGTGGCCCATCGCGTTATCATTCATCAGGTTTACTGCCCTGTTAGCAACGAGTTTGTTTGGATGATAGTTCGCAATGAAGTCTTCGACGTCTGCCCACTTGCTGCAAATTTCTTTAATCCTGACAGTTGAAACGGTCACTGACTCCTCATCATCAGACGACTGCCCCTCCTTTAATGTCTTTAGATGTTCATTCTGAAGATCCAAAACCCATCTGTAGTACTGTTTGCACTGTACGCGATCGTTTGTCTCCAACGTTACACATTTCTCTCTCTCTCTCTCTCTCTCTCTCTCTCTCTCTCTCTCTCTCTCTCTCTCTCTCTCTCTCTCTCTCTCTGTCTCTCTCTCTCTCTCTCTCTCTCTCTCTCTCTCTCTCTCTCTCTCTCTCTCTCGCTCGTCTTCGTTCGTAACCCGAAGCACTTTTCGTTACCCGAGACATAACATTTTCGAAGTTGTTCTTCGTAACCTGAATTGTTCATGACCTGAGGCGTTCGTAACCCGAGGTACCACTGTACTTAAAATTTTTATATGGATAATAAATGTGTGCTATTATAAGGATATTTCTACGTTTATATTTGAGTAGTTTTTATCGAATGTGTATCACAACTAGACAATGTGTATGCCTGGATTAACAAAGAGATTATAGCGTTTTTGTCACCAGGTGTGCCTTGACATTTGTTAATAAAATATTTGAACTTTTTTTTGGTGCCAGCATAGACATGTGTGCTTATGTCAAGACCGACTGAACTGTGTAATCAGCGTGCGTGTGGAAATAAAGCTTGAATTGTTTGTGTCAGCTGCTTTTACATGGAAAAGTGTGCGTGTCTTAATAAAAAATATTGAACTTTTTTGGGGGGTACCCAGTAAGCGTGTGGTAGTAAAGCTTGAATTGTTTTTTGTTTTGTTTTGCACACCGTGTACATGTATTAATAAAGAAATTTAATTCTGCCTGCCATCCATTTACATGTGTACCCTACTAGGGGTAATAAATAATTATTTATTATATTGATTACTTTTTAGATTGCTTAGTGTTGAGCTGCTGTCGTGGTTCATTGTTGTGTTCCTGGTTGTCGTATCTGTTATAAATTGTGTTCGTTGTTGTCTTGTATTCGTCTTTGATGTCTTCGTGCCTCTGTGGTATATGTTAGGTTTGTTGTTGTCTTGTATTCATCTTCGTTGGCCTGTTATCGTTTTTGTGCAGTCTGTTTACGTTCTTGTCTTCATCTTCCTTGTTGTCGTGAGTTGGTGTCTTCTGTTACATGTTGACTGTGGAACAATTGATACATGCAAGAACAAGGGAACAGAGAGACAGGTTCAGATACACAAGTACACATTGGAACAGAGAGACAAGTTCAGATACGCAACTACAATATCACACAAGTACAAAGACACAGAGATCTGCAAACGAGACACGTACAATATAACAAAAGAACAATGTCACAAGCACATGGTCGAAAGGACAAACATATATATATGGAACAACCCCCCCCCCCCAAAAAAAAAAAAAAAAAAAAAAAAAAAAAAAAAAACAATGTCAAAGGTTCTCGTTTTTCCTTTTTTATTTTCACAGATGGACATCTATACACGTTGTCTCTTTTTTCTTGAATCCACCAGTTGTCTGAGTGGTCACCGGCTGCAGGTCACCGGGCTGGTGGGCTCTAATCACACATCTGACTATAGGTTGGTTGACTATCCAACATCATTAAATAGTTGTCGTTTGCGGTGTAGTGGTCTTCTGCTTGGTGGGTTGACTCTGGTAGCCTGGTTGATTATTGTAGGTCTGATAAGTGTTGGCGACTTGGTAGTCTAGGTGGACTTGAACACCGTTAGAGACTTATTTGGCTTGATCTCTCTTAGTAACTGGCTTGAGTTGCACACACTTAGTGAGTTGCTTGCCTTGAACTCTGTTAGGAACTTGCACGATTGAGAGTCTATCAAGATCAGCTAGAATCCCACTTTGTATAGCTATTAATTGTTCGTATTCTTGTCGAGTAAGTGTCAGACCCATCTTGGTGGGATACTTTTTATCAAACTCACCAAAGAAGCGGCGTATATGCAATGTAGACGTAGCTCTGAAGGATGAGATAAATGCTACTTGACACCATCCTCCACGGGCCTCACAGTTTCACCATCACGAGTGATACTGACGCAGTTGGCAGTCACGGTCTTGAGGTCTGTAGTCATCTTCGATTCACAATGAGCGAGTGTTACCAACCACGGGTTTATATACCCGTAGTTGAGCCACGGATAAACCGGTTTCAACGAGAACTATTGAGAACCAGTTGACTTACATTAAGGAGTGTGGCAACAGTTGTGTAGCCTTTATGGACGAGATGACTAATCGACCTACAATCCTATCATTGACCCTTTGTTTATTTTAAAACACCTGCAGAATACGTGGCATACTCGCCCCACGACATTTTCGCTTGATGAAATAGATAGCGTACAGGCCACAAGTGTTACTTAGTACATGTTGTAATACTCATGTTTTGTACATTAGTGGTCTGAATACTTCACAAAAACATGATTATGTCGGCGTGTAAGGGTTTTAGACCAAACGAATCAAAGTATTTACATTTTCTTAACCCGTCATAATACACCGCGATCCAGTGGGGCCCAGGTTGATCACTGGGATCAGTGTTTACCACCCAAGTGGCTGGTTTAGTTATATCTAGGTGTTTAGGCAAATGATCGCGAGCACATACTCTGACCTGGACCCGCGGAACGTATCTAGCACTTGTTTGGTCTTGGAAGTTTACACTATCCCGTCGTGCTCGGCGTAGACGATAACTAGTAATAGTTCTGCGGTGGGAGTGTTGAACTTAAATTCCAGTGTTAGAAACCAGTCCTCGGTATCTCAAAGTGATCTCCGTCCAGTAAACTGAGACTCAAGTCAAAGCATGCAATGTATAGAAATACTTGAATTGATTATAGTCAATTGAGTTGCCGGCGTCTTTGCCCACCAGGCTTATAGCTAGAGTAGTACCAAAAAAGGCTTGTACATACTGGTTACGATCAATGTCCATGTTCAATGGTTTGCTGGTGGCAGATCTTCCATCGACAGTTACGTTCAGATACGTCAGACCAAAGGTGTGAACATTATGCGGACTATAGTTGTAGGACCCGTTAAAAGCTACTGATATAATAAGACGAATCACGATGCGAGTGGGTCCTTTGACTCACAAACAGATTATCTTGTGTGTGAGAACATTCCTTGTGGGATAGCTAGTGTTTTCAGCACCAAGCGATTGGTCGGTAGTTTCGCGTTGGCTCTCATTAAGGCTTTCTCATGTGCGAGAGCGATGGCCGGATTTAGTTTGGCCTTGCGAACCACCAGCGTGGCATGTGTTATAATGGATGAATAACCAAGCGCCCCGTCGGGGGCCAGGATGTTAAAGGTAGATTTCGATTGAGTCAGCTTAATTTTCACATCCACACCCATAATCATGTAACGGTCTTGCGCAAAGACATCGACGTGTAGTCGACCAATCATACCTATTTCTTGACTCTCACTGGCTAAATGGCGTCGTGTTTTTAATCCTTTGTTGTTAACGCCTTGTGTGTCATCGAGAAATTTGGCTATATCATAGTAATAGATAGAGGCTGAGAGATGACTTTTTGGCTTCCTCTCCATGACTTAACGTCGCTTCCAGGCAGGCTCTATATGGGTATGTATTTTCCCAGGGGATGGTTAGTGTGTCGTTGAGACGTCCACTTGAATATATACCTATATAATACATACTCTCATACACACAAACATATATACGTATATGCATACATGTATACACACATATATACATACATATATATTCACATACACACAGAAATATTATATATATATATATATATATATATATATATATATATATATATATATATATATATATGAATGCATACACACGCGCACACAGACACACATGTACACACACACACACATATATATATATACAATTATATATACATACACACATACATACAGACATATATACATACATACAATCATACATAATACACACAGACATATATAAACAGACACACATACATAGACACATACATGCTCACACACGAGTATATATTTCCCAACGAGACATTATACTCACCAACTGCAACTCTTGTTTTTGCTGGTTTCCCTCGAGGTTCAGCTGGCTGGCAGAATATGAATTGTACAATGACTATTCTACAGTATTTATAGGGTGTTTTTGCGATGTGGTATAGACCGCATCACACCTTGGATTAATCCGCGCGCAGTGTATTAATCCACGCACAGCTGTGTCTGCAATAATGGTTACGTCTATAAGCCTTTATTCGCAATTATTGGAAAACGATGCCCGTATTATTGATTTTTAGCGGATGTCTCAGCTTGTAATTACGGCATAGTTATTACTTTCCGAACTATTTGAAGCGGCGGAGATATAATACCCGAGATTAAGTGTTTAGTCCCCTGAACTCAATATTTCATTACCATTTTTCATTGTTGTGTTTGATGAGGATCAGGCGACCACTACACCCGATGTTATGTGATAAACACCATACGGCTGTTCAGGTTGAGTGCCAGCGAGCAAGCTGTCTACAACGATACAAGAGGGAAGATAATGAAGGCTTTACTGATGGTGACAGTTTGTGAAACTTCAGCTAGATATGCGCTTTAACTGGTCTCTCAATTGTTAAATATAGCGGCGATCTGATTAATAACACCAGCGGTTGCCAGCGCAGCTAATTTACGAAATCAATATTTCCACCACATATCCCTGACGGAAACTGATGACTTAGTGGTCGATTCAATGTTATATTAACAGACCCAGACACAGCAGGATTCAAACCTCCTGCGCCTAGGGTGGACATAGTTATCGACCAACAGCGTCATTCGATTATGAAACGTCGCCTAGGGCACCGTCTAGCACAGTTACACACTCGACCAACATCACACTACCCCACCACACAGTGAGATTAGAACCTGTTGCGTGGTAGGGAACCCACTAGACACCAAAGTTACATAAGGTGATATCTACACCCCCTATGACCAACAAGACACCCCCACACGCTGCCGACTGGTTACCTTACCAACGATAAAGCACTGAGATTCGAACCTGTCACCCCCACCTGAGGGGGGCCTATGGTACCAATTAGACACACGACTCAACAGATCTCTCCTTTGTTAATATATAGCCGATCTTATTAATAACACCAGCTATCGCCAGCGCAGCTAATTTACAAACAAACCACAGACACACACACACACACACACACACACACACACACACACACACACACACAAACACACACACATAATAACTATTTCTTCTACCAGGCGACCCCCCAATTGGGATCCGAACCCGACATTCATATATTCAATCGGGCAATATTGAATTTGTTTGTCACAGGTGTTGTATGTCCAACCTGCAAAGATACGAAGCACGCGACGTAGCAGTACACACAACAATCGATTATTCATAAACTTTTTCCCCGTTCATCTCGGAGGATACTGATTTCTCATAAAACAACTATATGTCACATAACCACTATCAATCAATCATCAATCATGTGCCATGCCGGAAAGAGTGGGCGGTCATGACTCGCCATTTCACTCGATCACCAGAGTCGTGGATCAGCTCAGTGTTCCTGTCTCATCCATGCCATGTGGCCAAGCCATCCAGATATTTTCCTCTCGGTCTTCCTCTTGGTCTGTTCCCTTCGATCTTGCCAGTTGTCACTAAGTTCTCCAGTCCATTTCTTCTCATAACATGTCCAAAATCTTTTGACTGTCTACGTCTAATTTCTCTAATCAATCTACGATTGTCATTTGTCTCCTGTAGTACTTGGTCATTGGTTTTTCTATCTGTCCATGGTATTCTTTGCATTTTCCTCAGAAACCACATTTCTGCAGCTATCAGATGTTTTTCAGCTTGACTGCAAATTGTCCAAGTTTCACATCCATACAAAAGAACAGGTTCTATGTATCCCCTCAACGCTCTTTTTCTCGTTTCAATTGACATCTTTTTATTGGTCAGAATGTTTATCATCTTGCTAAAGGCTACTTTCGCCATGGCGATTCTTGTTCTAATCTCCTCAAGGTATCTCCCATCAGATGTTATGACTGTTCCGAGATAATTGTACCGATTCACGTGTTGAAGAATATTCCCATTTACTTGTATAATACATTGTGGTACTTCGCTCTTCCTAGTGACGACCATAACCTGTGTCTTCTTACAATTTAATTCCAACCCCAACTGCTCACTGTGGACAACAACCGCGTCTACTAATTGTTGCAGATCCTGTGCATTGTCTGCAATCAATACAGTATCATCTGCATATCTAATGTTATTTATGTTTCGTCCTCCAATGCTGATTCCATTTATGTCTTCTACATTTCTGAAAATATTTTCACTGTATAGGGAAAAAAGATCTGGAGACATTACACATCCCTGCCTAACACCTCTCTTAATAATAACAACTATACGGGCGGATATATCCCCCTATTTGAGTGGATATGTCCCTATTTTACTCCGTTACGCAACCAAAATGTACTACTAGAGACCTGTCAGTATAGTTAGATGAGGGACAGAAAACCGGCTCCATTGGAGAGACTCCGAGGCTTGACAACCAGCAAATACCATGTGAAATTTCCGTCTTCTTTTGTTCGCAAATAACTGCTTCTATCCACCTCACCCGAGTGGTGAAGATCATATCGCACCCATGCTTAAATCTTTAACTCAACGTATCTTTCGCTCAAATCAAATCAACTGGAATGAAAGCGGAGACAGTTAGTTGCCTTTTGTGAGAGTGGGTGCAAGGCCACAGAAATACGTTACCCTTATCCAACAACACAAGCGCCAAGCACCCCAGCACCCAGTTCTCATTTGCGCTGGAAAACTAGTACTTTGTTCATTTGGTGCAATCTTAATTATGGATATGAAATTCAAGTATTATATGGATTTCCCTTACTGTTAAAGTAGAATGCACATTAAACCCATGTGTGTGTCAGTATATCATATCTGGTATATGGTGTTTGATTGCAAAAGCTATGTGACTGCACCATCATATATGAATAGGAAACTCCGTGGCTTATTTGGTCACACACAATGATATATTAGTGAAGATTGTAAACATTGCTATCCTTTTTCTTGGGCACAAAACCTCAAGGAAACGCAATCATCTCATCTCATCTCATCTCATCATGTTCCTCTTGTACCTTGCGGTGTCGAGGTGAAGTATAAACATCGTGAGAGTGCCCGATTATGGGCTTCATATATCGATATTCCCATGGACTCTGCTATTCCCTGCGTCTAACTCTTACGTGGTCGGCCTCTTCCTCTGTTTCAATGTGGTCTGTACATCATTGTTTGTTGTGGAATGCTGTTTACTGGTAACCTACTTGTATGGGCAAACCATTTGACTTGCTGTTTTCTAATAAAATCTAGTGCTGCTTTAACCCCCACTTTAGTCCTGATTTCTTCATTTCTGATTTTCTCTCTTCTTGATACGTTGAGTATTCTTCTCAGGAATCTCATTTCTGTTGTTGTGATTGTTCTTTTCTCTTTTTCTGTCATTGTCCAGATTTGGCATTAGTAGCATAGAGTTGGTAGGAAGATTGTGTTGTAAAGTGCTTTCTTAGTACGCAATATCAGTGCTAATATCTGAAATAGAAAAGATCTGGCCTGACTTCAGTTAGATAATACACGAGTAATTATATTGTTTCTTTCCGTTTTTGGGCTTGAAGAACTGGCATGGTCGGCCTAAACACGCTGAGAGAGATACTAAGGAGGGGATGTGAGCACTTATGCACTGAATGATTCGATGTGCAGTGAGGATAACCTGACAACTAACTAACTAACTATAGTGCATTCACATTTGTTTGCCTCAATATAAACATACATATCTCAGTAACCAACTGAGGGAAAATTATGAGATTTAGTATATAACCTTATCATTATGTCCACCCAACAAAAAAAATTTTGTTCTGGAGATTTTACAGCAGATTTCAAAGTTTGTTTATATGCGGAATATAATTTACGGGTCTGAGATGAAATTCATAATTTTAAATGTATTACAGCGTAGCCAGACAATCAGCGCCCAATGTTGAATATTGTACGTTTTTTCACGGGATTGGCCTTATGCCAACTCCCCGCGTTGTTTAAACTAGGACTGTTCAGAGGTGTCTAAAAATGTGGGTTATTTCATGAAACCTGATTAATATGTTTGTTTGTTTTTTAAATCTTACCACTTATCGCTAACATTGAAATGTGTGAATATTTTTCAATGCAATTGAATGCGAAATTACACACTTCAAAGAATCGCTATGAAGTTGTACACATATTTTTATATAGAAGCTGATCGCAGGAAACTGTTTTATACTATTACAAATTCCGAAAAAAGAACAGTCGATGGGTGCAAGAATCTGGAATTAAACCACCACGCAATAACCAAACGGTAGGTAGAAAGATTATTGTAGACAGCTTTGACAAAGATGTCATAAGGCGAGCTATTATAAAACTTCTTTAAAAAGTCGCTTAAAATTCGACGGGGTCGACTTCATTGCACCGGGTTCTATCCCATATGGCTCGGTCTCTTTCCGCAGCGCGGAAAGCATCGCACAAAGCACGAACTCCGCAGCTCTAGCGACGACCCACAGAAGTCTCCGAAAAATGTAACTCGTGAACCGAAGGATGCGGCCCGGAATCGAACCCACGACCTTTGGAGCCCGAGTCAAAAGGCTTGACCACTTCGCCACCGAGACTCCTAAAATTATAAAAAATTTGGATTTTATATCCAGGAATATCCAGCGTTATAAAAATCTTGGATGCCAAAGAAACAGTGACTGTAAGAAAACTTAGGGTTTGGTTGAGAAAGAACAATAACATAGAGCTATCCAAAACAACTTTGTGGAAAAATTATAAGGACCTTATCTTCACTTTTTCAAAGTACAAGGGCGGTAGAAATATTCTTTGCGAGCAACCGCATTTAGGAGCCATGAGTCGCAGATACCTACGTGAAATAAGGGAAATGCGCAAAGAAAATTATGGCATAGTGTGTTTGGATGAAATGTGGATCAATACGCACCACACAAGTGATAAGGAATGGCAATCAGTGGATGGACAGATACAGCGATATGTGCCCAGTAGTATAGGACAGATTTTGGTCAAGGCCCATGCTGGTAATACGCATAATGGCTTACAACAGAATGCTGGGCTCGTGTTCGTATCAAAGCATACAGACAATAGGGATTATCATAATAATATGAATGTTAATGTATTCAGAGATTGGCTCGAGAATACTGTGCTTCCATCCCTAGATAGACCGTCGTGTCCAATTATGGACAATGCATGATGTCAATGTTGTTGCCCAAGAAGACAAAATACCTACAGCATCGAGCACAAAAGGAGCATTAAAGATATGGCTCCGAATGGAAAACATACGATTTCCAGAAACGTATTTCTAACTAGAATTGTTGTCCCTTCTAAAACAGGAGCAAAAAAGCAAGAAATATCACATCGACAAGTTGATAGAGGAGCATGGCCATAGGTGCTTGAGACTTCCGCCGTATTATTCTAATTTTAACCCTATAGAACTTGTGTGGGCTAAAATTAAGCGACAAGTGGCAGCTGCCAATACTACATTCAAATTGTCTGACGTCAAGATACTAACCCAGTCCGCGCTATTAAATATTGATAAAAGTTACTGGAAAAAATGTGAGGACCATGTGTTAAAAGAGGAAGAGGACTATTGGAGAAAGGATGGATTGAATTTTATGCAACCGAGAGCAATCATCATCCTACTGGAATCGTCCGACACAGATTAAGGTCTGAGTAGATCGCAGACCTTAATCCACGTGCACACCAACTGGGATATTTTGCTCCAACTATTCAGACGAATTGCAGGCCCTAAACATTACAGCATCAGCATAATGTCAATGGCAACAGTTTGTATTCCACAGTAATGAATTTTTAATTCCGCAAGCTCTCAGCGATGACAAACAACTGTATTGAACACACACACACACACACACACACACACACACACACACACACACACACACACACACACTAAACGCATTGAATACCAACAGAAGAGTAATATTGCGGTGGAAACTGACATATTGTGGCATAACAAGAAACGTGAGTGCAAACACGTTGTCAAATTAGGGGACAACACACGTGCATAAGAATCAATCTATAAACTTCAATGAAAAGAGGACCAACATCTTGGTCGTTAAGAAGAAAGCCCACTACAGAGACACTGACAACTATTTTCATAGTGCAAAACAGGTAATCATGTTCCGTCTCTGAACGGTAAACAGCAGAGTAGACAATCTTTCACGAAGACTCAAAGCGGGTCTGTCAACCATGTGTACGTGTGAACAAACTACACAGACAGCTGAACAGATCCTTAAAAATGGAAACATGATGACTAAATTGCGGTATCATTTCTGGTCACTCCATACGCACATTAACGCACAGCTATTTGGAAGCTTTCACGAACTCAATATAAAAAGCTAACATGAATACTTGTGCGCACATTATTAACCAGCAGCTGAAGAAACAAGAAGGAAATGAAAAATAAGGTAAGAAATATATTCCTTCTACTTTCCTGTCAATTTACAAATTATTTACCCCATGCCTCTGTAAATTCTCTGTCTTTACTAATATTACACATTGTACCCCTCTCGGGATTCTCCGTGGTGAAGTGGTCAAGCCGTCTGACTTGGACTCCGAAGGTTGTATGTTCGATTCCGGGCCGCGTCCTTCATTTCACGAGTGTATTTTTTCGGATACTCCCGAGGGTCGTCGCTGGAGCTACGGAGTTCGTGCTTTGTGCGACGCTTTCCGCGCTGCGGAAAGAAACTGAGCCATATGGGATAAAAACCCGGTTGCAATGCAGCCGACCCTGTCGACTTTTAAGCTACTTCTTTTATTGCACACACTCCCATACGAATCCGGATACGCCTTGTGTCGTCATGTGAATTGGCGGGGCTTTCATTACTGTAAAAACAAGTTTGTAAGCGAGAAATCACTAGTTCTTCAGCAAAACATCAAAGAAATGTCGCCGCTTTCGATGATTTAAGTTGCTTTTGGACCTATCAAAGACATATTCCTTGGGTGGGGGTAAATATAAGACTGCGGGAAAAATTTCATAACGATGCAACAGACAGTTTTCAAAATAATTGATCGTGAATGACGGCATTCGTTTCTGGACATACTATAGTTACAACATCGTCTACCTGTATTCTTTGTTCTACAGTAAGACATTCATCGAGGTACATTATTTCCGAGCCTGTAATGTCCATAATTATGACTGAATGAGCACTGTCGATGTTGGAATTAGTAGTAAGGACTCCTCCGAGAGCTAGCACACTAGGATTCTGATTCTTCAAAAGGGTTACTTCATCTATGAATGTTTCGGCCTCTTGATCATCTTTACATTCTCGGGTGCAGGGAAAGGGAGGATACAACCAGGTCAAGGCTTCCGGGTGTCTTTCACCTGTCGTAAATTCGTACAATGATTGTCTGCATTACGGCGTGTTTATTTCTTCCTGCACTTGTTTCACTCATACGCTGTTATTTGCTTACCCATAAGCCGCCCTGCCCGTTGGAAGGCCACCGTCGTGCATTCAGTGCATCGTGATCTTCCGAAGTGTCACGACAGTTTTAATCAGACCGTATTGCCTCCGTCGCCGCTTCCGAGTCATTATACCGCAATGGGCGTCTTTGCCGCCATGTGGCAACTAACTAACTAACTAACTAACTAACTAACTAACTAACTAACTAACTAACTAACTAACTAACTAACTAACTAACTGATTACACTAACCAATTAACTAACTAACTTTCTAACTGATTGACTGAACTAACTAACTAACCAACTAACTAACTAACTAACTAACTAACTAACTAACTAACTAACTAACTAACTAACTAACTAACTAACTACCTGACTAATTAACTACCTGACTTATTAACTAGCTAACTAACTGACTACACTAACTAACTATAACTAACTAGCTAACTAAGTAACTAATTTACTAACTAACTAACTAACTATCTAACTGATTGACTGATCTAACTAACTAACTAACTAACTAACTAACTAACTAACTAACTAACTGACTGACTGACTGACTGACTGACTGACTGACTGACTGACTGACTGACTTACTGACTAACTAACTAACTAACTAACTAACTAACTATCTAACTAACTGATTACACTAACCAATTAACTAACTGACTATCTAACTGATTGACTGAACTAACTAACTAACTAATTAAATAACTAACTAACTAACTAACTAATTAACTAACTAACTAACTAACTAATTAACTAACTAACTAACTAACAGACTGACTGACTGACTGACTGACTGACTAACTAACTAACTAACTATCTAACTACCTAACTAACTGATTACACTAACCAATTAACTAACTAACTATCTAACTGATTGACTGAACTAACTAACTAATTAAATAACTAACTAACTAACTATAACTAACTAACCAACTAACTAACTAACTAACTTACTAACTATAACTAACTAGCTAACTAACTAAATAACTAACTAACTAGCTAAATAACTAGTTTTTGTACATGAGGGGGAAAAGAAATAGAAATGTCATCGACACCTAACTAACATTGGGTGCGTTTAATTTAATGTGAGTGACTAGGCCAGAACTGTCTCTACATGAATATTAATAATTTAGTTTTTTGCATATCTTTTACATGACGTCGCAGTCAACCCAACATTTTTTAGCTGTTCGTGATTTCTTCGCAAGTTTTACGTTCAATAGTTTGGCAATGCTTTCTGAACGATCCGCACTATTACCTTTTAATGAGAAACCCACGCAAGGCGACCTACTTCCAAATTCGCCACAGGGCCGGCATGAATATTATTAAGACGTAAAAATACCCAGCATCAATACACATGGGACATTCCCATACGCACTCCGTCCCATTCTTCGGTGCCTATGAAGATTTCCCATATTGATGGTACTAGTGGCCGCCTTACTGAATGTTTCCCTGCGTTTTTCTCTGAGTTGAGTGTCTTCCAAATCTTTTGTTCAATCTTCCACCCCTACCGAATGAGCCTTTACACATATGGGTCCTCTGTTTGTTTTGCTGCACTTTCTGTTCGACCCTATAAAGCCGTCGCCACACAAGGCTTGTCATAATATAGCTCGCAAAGGAACGACAGGTCTGTCAGTCTCATCATTTCCTCGCAAACCCGCAATACCCTGGGCAGACGACCCATATTCTTCTGACCTTCGCCTTTTCGGGCGATGCAGAACACTTCACACGGAACATACTAGATTCTGTTTCACGTTGCACGCTTTGCGAGCCTGTCACAAACACAACAAATACCTGCAAAATAACAGATACCTGTGGTAGCCCGTAGTAATAGTCCAAGGTTCGGAGCTCCAAGAGCCCATGCACAGAGCGACCTTCCGCTCGTATACACCGCTTCAATACAGTTGACGATCTAGTGACGGAACCCCATGTCTCTATTGTCCATAAGCGTATACATCAAAACGTCTTAGGTAACTCTGATGTATTTATCTTCTAGAACCAAGGCCACTATCAAGGCATCATGCTTGTTCTGAAAACCTCAAAGGACATCATAAACAATAGTCGCCGTATTTATCCAGGTGCCTTTTCCTGATCGATAATAACTCCCGAGTCTCCATAATTTTGAAGGAAAAAAAAAATGTATTTAGTAAAGTTTTGACTGTTTAGCTATTTAGTCTAATGTAACCTTTAATTGCCATAGGTTGTGGCATGTGTTGGCTACCCCTCCAGTTAACGTGTCCCGACGACGTTTCAGGGCTGGAGTTTGAACAATTCACCACTCTCTATTAATATACAAAAGATCAGACATTCATAAATGAAGATATGATATATTAACATATATAATAGAGCACATGGTATATACTTAATCAGATAATACTATATATACATGAAAATATGATATATAACATACATAACAGATCACGTGACATATAATTGATCATGTGATATGTAGTAGAACGACTGTAATGAAACATATAAAACACAACATATTATATATAATATAACAGATTATATACTTCACAACGTATGGAGGTCAGCATGGCCAAAAGAATCAATCAATCAATCATGTTCCATGCCGGAAAGCGTGGGCGGTCATGACTCGCCATTTCACTCGATCACCAGTGTTGTGGATCAGCTCAGTGTTTCTGTCTCGTCCATGCCATGTGGCCAAGCCATCCAGGTATTTTCCTCTCGGTCTTCCTCTTGGTCTGTTCCCTTCGATCTTGCCAGTTGTCACCAAGTTCTCCAATCCATTTTTTCTCATAACATGTCCAAAAAATGTTGACTGTCTACGTCTAATTTCTCTAATCAGTTTACGATGTTCATTTGTCTCCTGTAGTACTTGGTCATTGGTTTTTCTGTCTGTCCATGGTATTCTTTGCTTCCGGTACAATGGCGACAAAATGACGCGTTACTCTTCGGGGGGGGGGGGGGAGACGCTATTTAGTGTTTTCCTTTGGATTTCGTGTGATTTCCTATGGATTTCCTGTGAATAGTGTTTTTCTGAGGATTATGTGATGTTATTTTGTGTTCTTTTATTGGAAGTTTTCAAAAGAAGCCACGGAAGGCAGGGGATGGATGAAATTTTGAGGGCAGCCGACAGATATTTGTTGGTCATGGTCTCGAGTTTCACGATGGCAGGTAGAATCTTGAATCAATGGCTGCGGTCTCCGACCAGTATGGTCGCTGCCATAGAGGAAAGCAACGGCAAACTACCTCTTTAAAAGTGCCTAGTACATCATGATTCGCTTAAAGACTGATCATCGCCAAAAGAATAAGAGCCTAAATATCCGGTGCACTGATGCCGAGGTAGCGGGTTCAACTCCTACATGGATCAGTTGAACTAAAACGTTTACTTCTCGTCCTTGACTAGTGGACGTAAATTAGAAGTACCTCTGAAGTCGAAGTGAGTTCGCTTGATAGCGAGGGACACTGGTCATAGGGGAAATCTAATCCACATGCAAAAATCAGTCCAGTGGCACTAGAAGTAGTAGCACATGTATGGAGTACTCCTGAGATTGAGATCAAAGCGAGGGAATAAAACATAAAACACAACATAACAGTCACATGTTATATAACAGAGTATATAGTATATAATAGAACATAAGTAATTAAGCAGGTGATAGTTATTATTTTTTTTTTTATTATGTTGCATATCCCTTACAGGACAGTGCAGTCAACACCAGCATTTTTCAGCTGCTGTTGATTTACTTGGCAAGATTACGTTCAATAGTTTGCCATTGCTTTCTGAGCGACCGGCTCACATACCCCTGTAAGTAAACAACGTGGCGCGATCCGCTACCGAATCTCTCGCAGCTGCGTTACTCACGAGAATAAACGGATTACGGAGAAAGACGTTAACTCCCTTCGTCAGGGAGTCCAGCGATAGTTAATATAGAACATGATATATGATAAAGAGTAAAGCAAGTAAAGGACCCATCCACACGTCTGGGCTGTTGGGCGCATGGTGCTCGGCCCAACGGCAGTCCAGGGCTGATGTGGTCAGAATTACACCCGTCGCCATCAATATTTAGCTAAAGAGTTAAACTCAGATCGTTGTACCATGAAAGCCAAAACAAAATGTGTTTGTAAACAAGCTAGCAATGGGAACACTTGGTGAGAGAGCAATGAGCGACACTTTAAATGCGAAGCAAGAGTCGTGGTATATAGGACATGGAAAGTACTGCTAGTCGAAGAATTGCCATCTGGGGTACCCTGTCACTAATTTATACAGGGTTATTGCAACCGACTGACCTGACAGACAGACGGAAGGACAGACAGACAGATAGACAGACAGGCAGGCAGGCAGATAAAGAGACAGGCAGACAGACAAAGAGACAGATAGACAGACAGGCAGGCAGGCAGGCAAACAGACAGACAGACAGACGGGAGGACGGACGGACGGACTGACGGATGGATGGATGGATGGATAGATAGATAGATGTGTGTGTGTGTGTGTGTGTGTGTGTGTGTGTGTGTGTGTGTGTGTTTGTGTGTACATACGGAACATATTTGGTAAGTTTTTTTTTTTATAACCTAATGGCAGGGGAACGATGTTACGTTTATTTTTCAGTAAATAATTTTTCTTTGACAAACCCGGTAAACATTATTCAATGTTTATAATAATTTATAATACACAAACTCGACTTTTCCCCATATGAATAAGTATTATGCTGTTGATCCCTGATGAGTTTTGAATGGGATTGATAGTATCTATATTTATGTCAGATTACGGATGTTTTGTTTCTTTATTCGTGTCTTTCGGAGAGTTATATAATTATTAGTATTGTCCTTCTCGCCGTACCTGTAGCATTATATTTATCTGTTTCATAGTGTGTTTGTGTTTGTAACATACACCTGTGAGATCTGAACACTTACTAAACAAGCTTAACAGCACATAAATGCCTTTGAATGTAAATGTTTTACACAGGTTCTAAGAATATCTTGGATACAGAAAGGAACAAATGCAACCAACGACAACAAATGAATATTGAAGAAGGTTGGCTACTGTCAGAAATGCAGAGTCGCTGTCGCCAAGTTAAGTACTATCACAGGCGAGCAACCCCACTTTGTCATCAAGTGACACATTTTTGACACCTGACAGGCATCCAATTTGACAGACGACTAAATTTATTCCAGACTTGCAGTCCAATATGTGAGTAGTCACTGTTCCTCGCACTGGTGTTTCTTTTGAGTGAAAGATGAGATCCTTTACACCCCAGATGCCAAAGAGAAACTCGGGCACAATTTATATGGCTGAAATAAAGATTAAGCCTCTGGATGTTCAAGAGTACAGCTGAGAGTGGCTCGTTTAAAAGGTAAAAATTACCTATCTTGGTAACCTCAAGGGAGTGGAAGGAGAACGTTATATGCCTAGGAATAAGTCTACGAATGGACTACTATGCGGGGCAAATTCCCCCGCCCCCACCCCCTCCCCGACAATACACCCCTTCCTCGGTTGTAATTAAGATCCCAATCAGGCGCACACACATACACACACACACACACACACACACACACACACACACACATGCGGACATAGAAATTAACAATTAACTATGAGTTAAAACAAACTACAATTCTTTATTACTATCACTATGAACAAACTGGTTTTTTGCAGGCTGATGATGATAAGTACTGTGCTACGACAGTTACAACATTCAGTAAGTGAATTAATAACACCTGAACGTAACTTCGTGTATACTGCCTGGATCTGTGGTATGACGTCGGGAATGTAGGTCAGACGATGCCTCATTTTCAAATGGATTTCACTAAGGTCTAGTGAAAACACCAATGATCAAGTACGATCAGCCTTTTAGCTTTACAGCGTTCAATCTCCTATTTCTTTCTATATCTCTCATACTGTCGAGTTGGAGTGGACTTTTCCAGTAGTCGAATACGTCTGTAGTTACATCTTCAGCCTTCCCTTTTACCTGTCCCGTCATGAGAAATGAAATATCTTATATCCATGTCAATTAATCAGACACCCGGTTCATTGCAGCCGCTCCGTAAATAGTTGTTTTAGCAGCTCAAATGGTCAGTGGTGTTATTACATGAATGTCTGATCGCTGGGCTTAAGTGCCAGTGATCAATCTCTATGTTCGGCCTCAGTGAGTTACGATGAACGCTCGTTCACCACGCACCATACACCTTGAAAAATTACTTGTTTTCATAGACGTAACAATGATTGGATAGTAGAAATGAAGGTCGGCCAGAATCTTTCACTACTTAGACACTGGCGTGGTAAGAACCAAATCTAGTAAGACACTATGTGGCCACTAAATGAGAAAAAAAGTTCTCAGCCAAGTAATATGAGCCATTTATAGTTCTCAATGAAATAACCAGAGTCGGTAAATCTAAAGACTGGTGAATAGTTACTACGAAATAACATTCAGAGGAAATCCTAGACAACAAAAGAATCAGACTTATGAAATGTATACATATAAAAGTCGCTTTCTATTTACCTAATTCAAGGCTAGACACATCCGATTTGAGACTTTAAAAGCCCAGTCTACTTATACGGGCTCGTAATTACTCTTATATATTTGCCGCCTGTTCCTATCTCACTCTGAGCTTATTTCCATGAATCTTCTTTATCAGCCCCACACGTCACACATTAGATCGCTGGACACACATTATATCCATGTGAAGGCTCTAGTGAGGGGTGGCTAGTCGAGTGGCTATAATGTGGGTTTCTCGTTAAGGAGATCTGGTTTTGAATCCTTGCACTGTACTAGCCAGGAGCCTTAATTTATGCACCGCAGGGTACTATATTGGTAGTAAGTCACAGTTGACAGAAGGCTCCAATCAGTCTGACAATATGTTTATCCTGAGGAGTTTTATCAAGCAGGAATTTACGCCTTTACTCTTCTGGTGAACATATGGCCTTCTAAGTCGTGAAATTGGAACTTTCTCATGCGTAGCAAACAGACCGTGGTCACTATGATATTCGCTGGCATAATGTTGCGTCAGTTTCTTAAGTGTTGAGAATACCGTTTATTCTTGTGTTTATTACTCCTTTTTGTTTGTTGGATGAGAGGCACTCTGGAGGAATCGAGGCATTCTATGACAGCTACTAAAGACGCTAGAACAAAGAAAATTGAAATATTTTGGTCACTTGAAACGTCATGAAAGTGTGGCGAGAACAATTATGGAGGAGACATGCCCGGGAAGAAAGGAAGACGAAGGCCAAAAAGAATATGGGTGTAGGATGTTGCGGATGATCTCCAGATGGATGTATGGGACGCGGGAAATGTTGCTTATGACCGAGATGTTTTCCGGAGTGTTGTTATGGATGCGAAGTTCTGCAGAGGACATGATACTGAATGAATGAATCCCGGGAAGGTTAACCCGGTCAAGAAATGCCCATAGAAGTCGGATGTATCGGCCTAACGGCGCAAGAACGCATCTCTGCTATAAACAGGCACAGCGCAATCACGTCCGAAAATAACTCTCCGGATGAACACAGCAGAAGAAGAATGAAATGAATGAATGAATGAGTGTGTGTGTGTGTGTGTGTGTGTGTGTGTGTGTGTGTGTGTGTGTGTGTGTGTGTGTTATGGATTATTTAGCAATCACTAAAGAAGAACAGGAGAGAAGCCAACCGGCGTCTGGGTCTTAAGCGTTGTGAAAGCAGTTTGACAAACCCTCAAACCGGATTTCGAAATTTGCAGCAGACGATTTGAACGCAGACCGCCTTGTTGTGTTGATTTTCATACATGCTGATTGTTCAGAAAGCAATTACCAACTATTAAATATAGAACGTCATATAAATTTACAAACTGTTACACGTAAAACTCCATATAAAATTACAACAGGTTAAAAAATGCTGGGGTCGATTACGACGTCTTGTAAAGGACATGCAACTAACCAAAGAAGAAAATGGGAGAATTTAAACTTACATTTTACAGAAAAGTTCTTAGAATATCGTGGACCGAGAAGTAGACTACTATTAATATTCTACAGGCTCTGAACATTGGAGTACATTGGCTCATAAACAGCATGATGTGTTGGTAGATGGGATACTGTAGTCATGCTGAACATCACAATGGCTTGGAAAGCACAGTGATGGGACGCGTGGTTGCTGGAAGAAGAGACAGTGGTCGACCAGCGTGTAGATGGACACAGAACACTCAAGACATCTTGAGCATGAAAACGCATGCGATAGAGGAACTAGTAAATATCGAGAATGTGGCACAAAACACTCAAGGCATCTTGAGCATGAACATGCATGCGATAGAGGAACTGGTAAATATCGAGAATGTGGCACAGAACACTCAAGACATCTTGAGCATGAAAACGCATGCGATAGAGGAACTAGTAAATATCGAGAATGTGGCACAGAAGTAGTTATAAATGTGCAAATCGGTTCTTATTTGCCGGAGCCTCCGGCAATTGACCTTGACCTCGGCTGATTTTCACTCCCCCTCGGTCATGAAGTTGGGTACGGGGTGGTATCTAGGTCATATCTAAGGGCGATAATTCTAAGATTTTATGTTTCTAAGGGCAGATAACTATTGAGTGGGTGTATAAAATTTTTTAATTAATTATTATAAAATAAAATAAAATAAAAATAAATAACGACGAGGTGCGGGGTGGTGGCGAGGGGGTGGGCGCGTGGGTGAGACTAGACGGTTCTGGTTTAAACACTATCAGGTATATAATAATTTTTATTAAATCATGTATAAACAAGACAAGGCATATTAAATAAGTAGCGGCATAGTGGAAAATTCTGGAAGGTAGTACCGGGGAGTTATACGTCGGCAAGTGTGGGAAAATCTCCGGTGGGTGTGACGGTGGGCGGTTCATAACAGACGTGGAGGGAGTGCATACGGAAAAGTCATTAAGTAACGGGTTGTAAACAAGTGGGTGAGTGGTGTGTTAAAATATTTTGAACTGTTAGCGCATTGGTGGTGTACATTAGTACGAATAGAAGGAATAGGTGCGGTAGGGATAGTAGTGGGTATGGGTTACTGAAATTAGTTGATAAGGGTGGTTATTAGTGCTATGTAGATGTTCATAGTAGCTTATTCACTAACATAACACGTGTTACAAATGAAACCTTGAAAGCTAAAGATCGCTGATTGTAATGGATATAGTGTAGTATCATTCGGCGGTAAGGGGTGGGTACCAGGTATTAGTGGTCAAGCAGTGGTCAAGCAGTGGTCAAGCAGTGGTCATGTAAGGAAATATTAGGGAAAAGTGGTTATAATGATATGGTGATGATTAAAGAGTGGTAAATTAGTGGTCAAGTAGTGGTCAAGCAGTGGTCAAGTAGTGGTCAAGGGGTCGAGTGACCACTTAAATTGTAGAGGACGATGTGCCTAAGATTATGGTAGTGATTAAAGTGATCGATGACGTGGTCAAGCAGAGGTCAAGCAGTGGTCAAGTAGTTGAGTGACCACTTAAATTATAGGGGAAAGTATGTATATTGCAATGGTGGTGGGTAAAGTGAGGAAGAATCAATAGTAGTGAAAATACTACTACGAATATTAGCGACAAGCACAAAGACAACCAAGTACATACTTGATACACACAAATACAAAGACAACGAAACACACGTACACACATACAGATACAAAGGCAACCATACCATTACTACTATCACAACAACAGCTATACACAAGTACACACCCATAATCAAAGACACAAATACACACATACAAACACAAAGGCAACCATACACAGACAACCCATACCATTACTACTGTCATCACAACTATACACAAGTACACACACTTGATACACACAAATACAAAGACAACGAAACACACGTACACACATACAGATACAAAGGCAACCATACCATTACTACTATCACAACAACAGCTATACACAAGTACACACCCATAATCAAAGACACAAATACACACACACACACACATACAAACACAAAGGCAACCATACACAGACAACCCATACCATTACTACTGTCATCACAGCCATAAACAAATACACAAAGACGGTCACACTTGTACATACAGACCTACAACATCACAACTATACACAAGTACATACCCATAATCAATTACACAAGAACACTCAAAGACAAATACAAAGACACAAACACATGTACACACTTGATACACACAAATACAAAGACAACCATACACAGACAACCCATACCATTACTACTGTCATCACAACTATACACAAGTACACACACTTGATACACTTGTACATACAGACCTACAAGCACACAAGAACACTCAAAGACAAATACAAAGACACACCCATACCATTACTACTGTCACTATCAACAGATATACACACGTGCAGAGACAGCACAAAGACACACCCATACCATTACTACTGTCATCACAACCAGTACAGACACACTCACCCATACACAAGAACACTCAAACACAAAGACACAGACACACTTGTACATACAGACACAGAAGTACAGACAATCCATACTATTACTACTGTCATCACAACTATACACAGACACACCCATACACACTTGATACACTTATACATACAGACCTACAAGAACAAAGTCAACCACACACAGCCATAAACAAATACACAAAGACGGTCACACTTGTACATACAGACCTACAAGCACAAAGTCAACCACACACGCCATAAACAAATACACAAAGACGGTCACACTTGTACATACAGACCTATAACATCACAACTATACACAAGTACATACCCATAATCAATTACACAAGAACACTCAAAGACAAATACAAAGACACAAACACATGTACACACTTGATACACACAAATACAAAGACAGCCAAGTACACACACACACATTACTACTGTCATCACAACTATACTCAAGTACAGACACACCCATCGCCTAGCATTACTACTGTCATCACAACTATATACAACTACGTACAGACACGAGTACAACAACAAAGACAGACACAAAACACATACAGACACAGAAGTACAGACAATCCATACTATTACTACTGTCATCACAACCAGTACAGACACACCCATCGCCTAGCATTACTACTGTCATCACAACTATACACACTTGTTACACTTGTACATACAGACCTACAACATCACAACTATACACAAGTACATACCCATAATCAATTACACAAGAACACTCAAAGACAAATACAAACACACAAACACATGTACACACTTGATACACACAAATACAAAGACAGCCAAGTACACACACACACACATTACTACTGTCATCACAACCAGTACAGACACACCCATCGCCTAGGATTACTACTGTCATCACAACTATACACACTTGTTACACTTGTACATACAGACCTACAACATCACAACTATACACAAGTACATACCCATAATCAATTACACAAGAACACTCAAAGACAAATACAAACACACAAACACATGTACACACTTGATACACACAAATACAAAGACAGCCAAGTACACACACACACATTACTACTGTCATCACAACTATACTCAAGTACAGACACACCCATCGCCTAGCATTACTACTGTCATCACAACTATATACAACTACGTACAGACACGAGTACAACAACAAAGACAGACACAAAACACATACAGACACCCATACACATTTGATACACTTGTACATACAGACACATAAGTACACAAAAAACACACCCAAACCATTACTACTGGTACCAGTACAGATACACTTGTGCATACAGACCTACAAGAATATCACATACCCCCTTTGGTAAAGAAACGTTGATATCCGAGACTACGTCATCAACGCCATGTGCAAAAGTCATTAAGTATGAGTCATCGGTTTGTGGGAAGCAGGCGTGAGAATAGCTTACTGCCACGTCAGCTAGGTCGTGTGCAGAACCAGTGTATAAAATAGAAGGCGTCTCTTGTGAGCTCAGTACCAGTTCACGGGCTGACTTGTCTATCTACAGAGGTGCTTCAGGCTGGTGTGAGCAGTGTAGTAAGCAGATATTGTTCACGTACTGACTTGGCTACATCGGTGAAACAGGTTGGTGTGAGCATTGTGTAGTAACCAGCTATTTTTCACGTAGTGACTTGGGTACAGCAGTGAAACTTGGTGTGAGCCTTATTCGTGTCGTTGGCCTCTGATAAAACAGTGAAACATTGTATACACCAGAACATTTTTTCGTGGTTGTAAGAAAGAAGAAACAAACCAGTTTATCAATATGACCACCAGATCTACTGTCACGTGTTCAGTGTGCGACAAAGCCTATTGTGATAAGTATACCCTTAGTCGTCACATTCGGACCATTCACGAGGGGAAAGACCAAGTATATCCCTGTCAGTTATGTGATAAGGTGTGTAATACGAACGATGGCCTACAAAAACACAAACGAATACGTCATCAGCCACGTATGAATACACCAAACACTCCAATACCAGAGACGACAGCACCACCTGTCTATTTACACCATCATCGTAGTGTAAGTCAAGTACCAGACTGCCACCACTGTATCTTCAATGATAACCTTACCCGTCATAATAGGAACATTCACAATGATTATCCCTGTCAGTTACGTGACAATCTATACAATTCGAACCTACAACGGTACTTACACCACCAGACATCACGAGAAAGGATGACACCCTTAGACACCCTGGCAACACCTCCACTCATAGTAGCAGAGGATATCCAACCAAATGATAGAGACAGTTTGGCAGCCCTTAAGGCGTACTGCAAGGACCTATCGCTTATGCTACCCAATCAAGTGGTAGTATTAGAAAAAAGTGTCGACCACCGCTATCGGGTGGTTTTGGTATGATAAAAAGAAGTATTCAGATATCTTGTATGATATCTCATACATGTCTTTATTCTGGATCCGAAACATATAAGGTATGTGTGATGACTTCGACAACAACAGTGTTTTTTGATAGTCAACTATATACTCAAAAATGAAGATCACTAATCCAGAACTTTTTGGTGTTTCACTAATCATCTATGTCATTGATTGTTTCTTATATCACTAAACTGTTTTTCACTACTCATGTATGTCATTGATTTTTTCTTATATCTCTAAACTGTTTTTCACTAATCATCTATGTCATTGATTGTTTCTTATATCACTAAACTGTTTTTCACTACTCATGTATGTCATTGATTTTTTCTTATATCTCTAAACTGTTTTTCACTAATCATGTATGTCATTGATTTTTTCTTATATCACTAAAGTGTTTTGATGAATAATACATTCTTTGATATATTGAAACCAAGTTTTTTTTTGTTGATTTTCTTTAGTGGTTTTGTTTTCATGACGTTGTCTTGTCGGCTCAGAGCTTACATTACCAGACATGAACAATGTCTTAGAAGAAGTTATGGCAAATACAGAACAGTCAAATGTATAAAATCTAGGAAAAAATAACCAAAGGCGAAAAGACCTAAAGAGAGAAATGTCTCGACCAAGCTTATAAATATTACAACTAAAAGGTTGATCAAAATTCAAACATTATAAAAATAACCAAATATGAAAAGGCCAAAGACAGAAATATTTCAACTAAACTTATAAATAAGTCACCAAAAGGGGAAAAGGTCAAGTACAGAAATAGCTATGGAAAAAGTAAGTCCACAAAACTAAGAAATAAATGTAACTTCTGTAGTCAATTGTGTCTTATCTGAAAAGACGCTATCAATGTCACCCCTTTCCTTGTTTTACTTTACCAAAGACCTTCACCGTATCTGGTACAGAAACCCTTATACAGCACTCATCTCTCCACAGTCTTGGTTGCTTTCTAATACAAAGTGGTTACATCACCAAGAACTTCAAACCTCCAGTGTACACGTGCTCCATTGAAACACCCATGACAGTTAACAACATGTATGGCCATGTAATCTGTGAGTCCATCGGGGATAGTTCATCCGAGTATTCCAAAAGATCCATTTCCCATGGCTGACATCTTCAACTTGCTATAACACAACTTATTCTAATATACACTTTACAGGAAATTTCCCAAATTTGGGTTCTATTAAAGATTACGTAATGAGATACACAAAGACACCAAGAACATATCATACAAAACAATTCACAAATTAAAACTTAAACCATATCAGATGAACCACCCAACAAGTACTACACAAACATATAATAAGGAAACACATGACACACAGAGCTTACAGACAAATCACTTGGACTCAAACAAATTTTGCTTCTTGTACTGTAGAATTCTACCAACACTTCTTTCCTATCACCAAAACTAAACATCTACCACACAACCACTGGTCATTTATCCAACATAATACTCATACCCTCGCCAACGACATTAAGGAAATACATACTAGTTTATTTCTGGTTATAACTGTTTTAATAGAGCAGAGAGATATACATGCTAATTAGACTACAGCTGCCTTCTTCACTGCTGTCCTTTGTTCGATGACTTTTCTTCTGTGGAAAATTAATGTGACGTGGAACGAAAAATATCCTACTGATGGTGTCCGAAGGTGTTCCTCTTCAACGAATAAGGTGTGTATGGGTAGTAATGATCATAATTCACATGTGTATTTTTGTAAACATGACCAATACCGAAAACCTATGTGTTATACATCTTTTCTATGTACATCTCTCTATACCACAAACCATCAGTGACTATACCTTTAACTTTTCTCAAGACGTGACCAATAGAATGTCGACAGTCTGTTTTTATGTCTTTTACCACTTCTCCTTGTGAATTTTTTACTGTTTTTTCTTTACTGAAGTAGTAGGTAGTCTTGTAAGTTTCAATGTGTTTTATTTACCTCCACAGGTTAGTTTTGCACCAGAACCTCACTTCTTGACAGTCCATACTGTTGGCACCGAAGAACGCAATGGTAACTGGCATCATGTAATCAGAGAACGTGAGAATTTTGAAAGCCGTATACTAGAGCTGGAAAAAATTTTGAACCCAGTCTTGAGGGACAACCACAGAAGAAAAGTCATCGAACAAAGGACAGCAGTGAAGAAGGCAGCTGTAGTCTAATTAGCATGTATATCTCTCTGCTCTATTAAAACAGTTATAACCAGAAATAAACTAGTATGTATTTCCTTAATGTCGTTGGCGAGGGTATGAGTATTATGTTGGATAAATGACCAGTGGTTGTGTGGTAGATGTTTAGTTTTGGTGATAGGAAAGAAGTGTTGGTAGAATTCTACAGTACAAGAAGCAAAATTTGTTTGAGTCCAAGTGATTTGTCTGTAAGCTCTGTGTGTCATGTGTTTCCTTATTATATGTTTGTGTAGTACTTGTTGGGTGGTTCATCTGATATGGTTTAAGTTTTAATTTGTGAATTGTTTTGTATGATATGTTCTTGGTGTCTTTGTGTATCTCATTACGTAATCTTTAATAGAACCCAAATTTGGGAAATTTCCTGTAAAGTGTATATTAGAATAAGTTGTGTTATAGCAAGTTGAAGATGTCAGCCATGGGAAATGGATCTTTTGGAATACTCGGATGAACTATCCCCGATGGACTCACAGATTACATGGCCATACATGTTGTTAACTGTCATGGGTGTTTCAATGGAGCACGTGTACACTGGAGGTTTGAAGTTCTTGGTGATGTAACCACTTTGTATTAGAAAGCAACCAAGACTGTGGAGAGATGAGTGCTGTATAAGGGTTTCTGTACCAGATACGGTGAAGGTCTTTGGTAAAGTAAAACAAGGAAAGGGGTGACATTGATAGCGTCTTTTCAGATAAGACACAATTGACTACAGAAGTTACATTTATTTCTTAGTTTTGTGGACTTACTTTTTCCATAGCTATTTCTGTACTTGACCTTTTCCCCTTTTGGTGACTTATTTATAAGTTTAGTTGAAATATTTCTGTCTTTGGCCTTTTCATATTTGGTTATTTTTATAATGTTTGAATTTTGATCAACCTTTTAGTTGTAATATTTATAAGCTTGGTCGAGACATTTCTCTCTTTAGGTCTTTTCGCCTTTGGTTATTTTTTCCTAGATTTTATACATTTGACTGTTCTGTATTTGCCATAACTTCTTCTAAGACATTGTTCATGTCTGGTAATGTAAGCTCTGAGCCGACAAGACAACGTCATGAAAACAAAACCACTAAAGAAAATCAACAAAAAAAAACTTGGTTTCAATATATCAAAGAATGTATTATTCATCAAAACACTTTAGTGATATAAGAAAAAATCAATGACATACATGATTAGTGAAAAACAGTTTAGAGATATAAGAAAAAATCAATGACATACATGAGTAGTGAAAAACAGTTTAGTGATATAAGAAACAATCAATGACATAGATGATTAGTGAAAAACAGTTTAGAGATATAAGAAAAAATCAATGACATACATGAGTAGTGAAAAACAGTTTAGTGATATAAGAAACAATCAATGACATAGATGATTAGTGAAACACCAAAAAGTTCTGGATTAGTGATCTTCATTTTTGAGTATATAGTTGACTATCAAAAAACACTGTTGTTGTCGAAGTCATCACACATACCTTATATGTTTCGGATCCAGAATAAAGACATGTATGAGATATCATACAAGATATCTGAATACTTCTTTTTATCATACCAAAACCACCCGATAGCGGTGGTCGACACTTTTTTCTAATACTACCACTTGATTGGGTAGCATAAGCGATAGGTCCTTGCAGTACGCCTTAAGGGCTGCCAAACTGTCTCTATCATTTGGTTGGATATCCTCTGCTACTATGAGTGGAGGTGTTGCCAGGGTGTCTAAGGGTGTCATCCTTTCTCGTGATGTCTGGTGGTGTAAGTACCGTTGTAGGTTCGAATTGTATAGATTGTCACGTAACTGACAGGGATAATCATTGTGAATGTTCCTATTATGACGGGTAAGGTTATCATTGAAGATACAGTGGTGGCAGTCTGGTACTTGACTTACACTACGATGATGGTGTAAATAGACAGGTGGTGCTGTCGTCTCTGGTATTGGAGTGTTTGGTGTATTCATACGTGGCTGATGACGTATTCGTTTGTGTTTTTGTAGGCCATCGTTCGTATTACACACCTTATCACATAACTGACAGGGATATACTTGGTCTTTCCCCTCGTGAATGGTCCGAATGTGACGACTAAGGGTATACTTATCACAATAGGCTTTGTCGCACACTGAACACGTGACAGTAGATCTGGTGGTCATATTGATAAACTGGTTTGTTTCTTCTTTCTTACAACCACGAAAAAATGTTCTGGTGTATACAATGTTTCACTGTTTTATCAGAGGCCAACGACACGAATAAGGCTCACACCAAGTTTCACTGCTGTACCCAAGTCACTACGTGAAAAATAGCTGGTTACTACACAATGCTCACACCAACCTGTTTCACCGATGTAGCCAAGTCAGTACGTGAACAATATCTGCTTACTACACTGCTCACACCAGCCTGAAGCACCTCTGTAGATAGACAAGTCAGCCCGTGAACTGGTACTGAGCTCACAAGAGACGCCTTCTATTTTATACACTGGTTCTGCACACGACCTAGCTGACGTGGCAGTAAGCTATTCTCACGCCTGCTTCCCACAAACCGATGACTCATACTTAATGACTTTTGCACATGGCGTTGATGACGTAGTCTCGGATATCAACGTTTCTTTACCAAAGGGGGTATGTGATATTCTTGTAGGTCTGTATGCACAAGTGTATCTGTACTGGTACCAGTAGTAATGGTTTGGGTGTGTTTTTTGTGTACTTATGTGTCTGTATGTACAAGTGTATCAAATGTGTATGGGTGTCTGTATGTGTTTTGTGTCTGTCTTTGTTGTTGTACTCGTGTCTGTACGTAGTTGTATATAGTTGTGATGACAGTAGTAATGCTAGGCGATGGGTGTGTCTGTACTTGAGTATAGTTGTGATGACAGTAGTAATGTGTGTGTGTGTACTTGGCTGTCTTTGTATTTGTGTGTATCAAGTGTGTACATGTGTTTGTGTCTTTGTATTTGTCTTTGAGTGTTCTTGTGTAATTGATTATGGGTATGTACTTGTGTATAGTTGTGATGTTGTAGGTCTGTATGTACAAGTGTAACAAGTGTGTATAGTTGTGATGACAGTAGTAATCCTAGGCGATGGGTGTGTCTGTACTGGTTGTGATGACAGTAGTAATGTGTGTGTGTGTACTTGGCTGTCTTTGTATTTGTGTGTATCAAGTGTGTACATGTGTTTGTGTGTTTGTATTTGTCTTTGAGTGTTCTTGTGTAATTGATTATGGGTATGTACTTGTGTATAGTTGTGATGTTGTAGGTCTGTATGTACAAGTGTAACAAGTGTGTATAGTTGTGATGACAGTAGTAATGCTAGGCGATGGGTGTGTCTGTACTGGTTGTGATGACAGTAGTAATAGTATGGATTGTCTGTACTTCTGTGTCTGTATGTGTTTTGTGTCTGTCTTTGTTGTTGTACTCGTGTCTGTACGTAGTTGTATATAGTTGTGATGACAGTAGTAATGCTAGGCGATGGGTGTGTCTGTACTTGAGTATAGTTGTGATGACAGTAGTAATGTGTGTGTGTGTACTTGGCTGTCTTTGTATTTGTGTGTATCAAGTGTGTACATGTGTTTGTGTCTTTGTATTTGTCTTTGAGTGTTCTTGTGTAATTGATTATGGGTATGTACTTGTGTATAGTTGTGATGTTATAGGTCTGTATGTACAAGTGTGACCGTCTTTGTGTATTTGTTTATGGCTGTGTGTGGTTGACTTTGTGCTTGTAGGTCTGTATGTACAAGTGTGACCGTCTTTGTGTATTTGTTTATGGCTGTGTGTGGTTGACTTTGTTCTTGTAGGTCTGTATGTATAAGTGTATCAAGTGTGTATGGGTGTGTCTGTGTATAGTTGTGATGACAGTAGTAATAGTATGGATTGTCTGTACTTCTGTGTCTGTATGTACAAGTGTGTCTGTGTCTTTGTGTTTGAGTGTTCTTGTGTATGGGTGAGTGTGTCTGTACTGGTTGTGATGACAGTAGTAATGGTATGGGTGTGTCTTTGTGCTGTCTCTGCACGTGTGTATATCTGTTGATAGTGACAGTAGTAATGGTATGGGTGTGTCTTTGTATTTGTCTTTGAGTGTTCTTGTGTGCTTGTAGGTCTGTATGTACAAGTGTATCAAGTGTGTGTACTTGTGTATAGTTGTGATGACAGTAGTAATGGTATGGGTTGTCTGTGTATGGTTGTCTTTGTATTTGTGTGTATCAAGTGTGTACATGTGTTTGTGTCTTTGTATTTGTCTTTGAGTGTTCTTGTGTAATTGATTATGGGTATGTACTTGTGTATAGTTGTGATGTTGTAGGTCTGTATGTACAAGTGTGACCGTCTTTGTGTATTTGTTTATGGCTGTGATGACAGTAGTAATGGTATGGGTTGTCTGTGTATGGTTGCCTTTGTGTTTGTATGTGTGTGTGTGTGTGTATTTGTGTCTTTGATTATGGGTGTGTACTTGTGTATAGCTGTTGTTGTGATAGTAGTAATGGTATGGTTGCCTTTGTATCTGTATGTGTGTACGTGTGTTTCGTTGTCTTTGTATTTGTGTGTATCAAGTGTGTGTACTTGTGTATAGTTGTGATGACAGTAGTAATGGTATGGGTTGTCTGTGTATGGTTGCCTTTGTGTTTGTATGTGTGTATTTGTGTCTTTGATTATGGGTGTGTACTTGTGTATAGCTGTTGTTGTGATAGTAGTAATGGTATGGTTGCCTTTGTATCTGTATGTGTGTACGTGTGTTTCGTTGTCTTTGTATTTGTGTGTATCAAGTATGTACTTGGTTGTCTTTGTGCTTGTCGCTAATATTCGTAGTAGTATTTTCACTACTATTGATTCTTCCTCACTTTACCCACCACCATTGCAATATACATACTTTCCCCTATAATTTAAGTGGTCACTCAACTACTTGACCACTGCTTGACCTCTGCTTGACCACGTCATCGATCACTTTAATCACTACCATAATCTTAGGCACATCGTCCTCTACAATTTAAGTGGTCACTCGACCCCTTGACCACTACTTGACCACTGCTTGACCACTACTTGACCACTAATTTACCACTCTTTAATCATCACCATATCATTATAACCACTTTTCCCTAATATTTCCTTACATGACCACTGCTTGACCACTGCTTGACCACTGCTTGACCACTAATACCTGGTACCCACCCCTTACCGCCGAATGATACTACACTATATCCATTACAATCAGCGATCTTTAGCTTTCAAGGTTTCATTTGTAACACGTGTTATGTTAGTGAATAAGCTACTATGAACATCTACATAGCACTAATAACCACCCTTATCAACTAATTTCAGTAACCCATACCCACTACTATCCCTACCGCACCTATTCCTTCTATTCGTACTAATGTACACCACCAATGCGCTAACAGTTCAAAATATTTTAACACACCACTCACCCACTTGTTTACAACCCGTTACTTAATGACTTTTCCGTATGCACTCCCTCCACGTCTGTTATGAACCGCCCACCGTCACACCCACCGGAGATTTTCCCACACTTGCCGACGTATAACTCCCCGGTACTACCTTCCAGAATTTTCCACTATGCCGCTACTTATTTAATATGCCTTGTCTTGTTTATACATGATTTAATAAAAATTATTATATACCTGATAGTGTTTAAACCAGAACCGTCTAGTCTCACCCACGCGCCCACCCCCTCGCCACCACCCCGCACCTCGTCGTTATTTATTTTTATTTTATTTTATTTTATAATAATTAATTAAAAAATTTTATACACCCACTCAATAGTTATCTGCCCTTAGAAACATAAAATCTTAGAATTATCGCCCTTAGATATGACCTAGATACCACCCCGTACCCAACTTCATGACCGAGGGGGAGTGAAAATCAGCCGAGGTCAAGGTCAATTGCCGGAGGCTCCGGCAAATAAGAACCGATTTGCACATTTATAACTACTCACAGAACACTCAAGACATCTTGAGCATGAAAATGCCTGCAATAGAGGAACTGGTAAATATCGAGAATGTGGGACAGAGCACTCAAGACATCTTGAGCATGAAAATGCCTGCGATAGGGGAACTAATAAATATCGAGAATATGGCACAGAACACTCAAGACATCTTGAGCATGAAAATGCCTGCGATAGAGGAACTGGTAAATATCGAGAATGTGGCACAGAGCACTCAAGACATCGTAAGCATGAAAATGCCTGCGATAGAGGAACTGGTAAATATCGAGAATGTGGCACAGAGCACTCAAGGCATCTTGAGCATGAAAATGCCTGCGATAGAGGAACTGGTAAATATCGAGAATGTGGCACAGAACACTCAAGACATCTTGAGCATGAAAATGCCTGCGATAGAGGAACTTGTAAATATCGAGAATGAGGCACAGAACACTCAAGACATTTTGATAATGAAAATGCCTGCGATAGAGGAACTGGTAAATATTGAGAATGTGAACCGCGATGAGGGCGAAGTTCTGCGTAGCATGATACATGAAGATTCAGAAAATGACGATGTTGCATTTTTTTCGATCTTTCATGCATCTCGAACGGCTATTTAGAATTGTTTTGGTAACGTAGTTTCTCTGATGATCATCATATTTTATTTGCATTAATAGTAGTGGGCCTCTTTCAATCCTGTGGGACTATAGATTTGTGCCGATGGGAAGACACCTGACAGCGCAGCTGGTGACTGTATAGTCCAATGCGACAATTTCCGGATCAATATAACGAGGCATGACCCGCTGCAAGTGACTGCATTTCATGCTTGTGCCTCTTATTTACATTATTATCTTTGAATTAAGTGGAGGGTACGAAGATGTGGTTGTATAGAAGAAGGGTGGAAACACCGTTAACGGGTTGAAAGAGCAATGAAAATATCACGAAACAAGTTACCTCACAATGAGAACTGGTGACTCGCATCAGAAGAGGACAGTCCACATTCTTTGGGCATGTCATGAGAAGAGGACAGCAGGAGAATATATTCACAACGGCAAGGTTGAAGGGGAAGAGAGTCAGGAGGAATTGCTGGGTAGTTTGACTTCATGACATGGATGAACATGGGAATCAGCAATGACTGGCTGTACACGAGACAGAAAGCTGTGGACAGACAAGATCATAAACTCCACACAGCATGGATGATCTTTTTGTTATTATTAACATTCTATAGGGTGTATTTTTAATGACTATGGGGTTTTTGAAAATATTACCGTTCCAAGTTTTGTATTCACCCTCTGTGGAGTTCATGCAATATAGACGGTACATACAAAACTTGGAACGGCAATAATTTCAAAAAATCCCAAAATCATTAAAAATACATCCTATATGACAACAAATGAACAAATAGTATCGATACCATCTTATGATCATGCTTATAACAGGTAATCGAGTTTAATGCATATTGCTACCGAGTACAAACGCACGTTAGCAGCTGCCAACATTTACATAACATAATTGCAGGTCACAGAATCACCAAAAGTTTGTGGATTTCCGGCCCACTTTGATGACCCAAGAAGCACATTGTGACATAGAAGAATAGATTCTGGCCGAGGGGTAGGGACGTAGTGGGACATATTTGTATCTGAATTATTCGTGATTATGCACCGGTATGTGCGGAAATGTGGCAGTGGTAGTTGACATTGTGGAATACTATGTTTAGATTTATTTAACTACGGGACTTTTCCGAGCTTACACTTGTTAATGACTATTGTCGAGAGATACTAAATATAGAGATTGTCTACAGCTGCAGTATGGAGGGCGAAAACTAGAATACGTGTCTAGAGGAAAATGATATCAACAAAGATGATTGCTCGGTTAAGGCAGTTTTTCTGTTTCGAAATCATTATTGAATTTGATAATATGTGATGTAATCAAGGTCTGTTTGTTTAATTATAAACAACGTAAATTACCTTACTTTAGTCATGAAAGAAATACATTATCAAAACAATTTATTATCCGTCTGTGTATGTAAGTCTGTCTTTCTTCATGTCTTTATACATGTGTGCGTGCGTGCGTGCGTGCGTGCGTGTGAGTATATCAGTCTGTCTGTGTATGTATTAAGTAGGTAATTATGCATGCATACAGTGATACAAAAATGAGACAGTCGGTTGTGGAGAAACAAAACTTCTCAACAATCAAAAAGAGAAACAACAAGATTTCAATATGTGACAAACACCCTACCTGCACAACTCGGGCGCCATGGCATGTCTGTCTCAAGTCCCAACATAAAAACCCAAATGTTGACCTCCGAGAAGGTCAGTGTGCTTCTACTAAACATCTTCAACCACAATTATTTATCCATGACCTGAGATGTAACTTTGGGCGTTTGTGTTTTACGATCTCTTCAGTCTAGAGAAGAAAAATAAAACTCTACAGAGTGCATGTATAACAATAAACAACAATCACATAAAAAAGACAAACCAAAATAATAATACAATGACAACGAGGGCAGTATTTAAGGCTTGCGAGGCCAAGACTTCAAGTGCACAAATGCTTAATTATTGTTGTTCCGGTTGTCACTCTGACAAGGTTGTCCCCACCTACATTGAACGGATGCTTTGTTTGCCCTTTCTCAGCTGTTGTTATGTTCGCCAGAGCGCGTCTGTGGCAACGGCTTCAGTGTTCAGGGCATGTCATGAACATTGTCTCCGTTCATTCTTAGTTTTGTTTTTAACTATTAGGTTGTTGCTGAATGCTAATAAGTTATGGCTACTTTAGCCATGACGTTCTATGCTGCATTCAATGATTCTCTCTCGTGTTAATAATTATCTATCCACTCCATCCTTGGTATTAATTTTACACGTTTTGCTTTTCATTGTATGTCATTTCTTTCTTTCTTTCTTTCTTTCTTTCTTTCTTTCTTTCTTTCTTTCTTTCTTTCTTTCTTTCTTTTTCTATCTTCTTCCCTCGTTGTTGTAGTTGTTGTTGTTGTTGTTGTTGTTGTTGTTGTTGTTGTTCTTCTTCTTCTTCTTCTTCTTCTTCTTCTTCTTCTTCTTCTTCTTCTTCTTCTTCTTCTTCTTCTTCTTCTTCTTCTTGCCTGTATCCCCCATTTGAGAATAGGCCCTCAAGAAACTCACACCAAGATGTCCTATCTTTTTGTATCTTGCGTCTCCGTCCCTAGTAAAGAATGAACCCTTTAACGTCGAAAGTTTTCCGATCTGCCTGGCCCTCTGGATTTTGAACGTAAAAGCTACAGAGCAAATAAAAAAAACTTCATATAATTTATTAGATCCAGAAAAAGAAAATACTGGTATTCTACAAGATCTGAACATTGAAGAAAACTAGCTCATGAGCAGCGTCAAGTCTCGAAAATTGAAATACTTTGGGCACATGAAGCGTCAGAATTGTTTAGAGAGAACGATAATGGAAGGCTTGGCGCCCGAAATAAGAGTCCCATGTTGACCAACACGAAGTTAGTTAAAGGCACTCTGGCCAGGAGAATGTATGAGGCTGGGGAACTGGCCAATCATCGTGAGTCTTTCCTGCGTGCCGTGATGAGAGCGCTATTTTGCCAAGGGCATGCTGCACGATGCCGGCTCCCTGGCTGAGGGGTTAGCAGCTTTCTCCGTTAATCCCGAATACTCTCGTGGTTGACGTGAGCACACGAGAATTAGAAGTGGTTCGAGTCGCGCCAGTGACTTATGAGAGTATGGAGCCGGTCGCTCAGAAAGTCGGGTTGTGCTGATGAGCGTAATCTAGCCTAGGAATCAACATACAGCTGAAAGATGCTGGTGTTAACCGCAATATCCTGAAACAGGATGGAAACGCGGGGGAAAAAAATGCTGCACGATGATCATGATGAACTTCTATCTTCATTGTCACGTTCAGCATCCAGACTAAACTTTGTTACTCGAGAAGAAAAGTTAACTAAATAGATTTGGCTTATTTGCTCGAAATAACTAGTTCACCTCAGGAAGTTCGGTAAATTTAAGTTTACCTGTGTGTGTGTGTGTGTGTGTGTGTGTGTGTGTGTGTGTGTGTGTGTGTGTGTGTGTGTGGGTGGGCGTGATATGTGTGTGGGTGGGTGGGTATGTGTGTAAGTGTGTGTGTGTGTGTGTGTGTGTGTGTGTGTGTGTGTGAGTGTTTAACTTCATTACGGAACCTCATTGTGTTAATGAGAGCATGTAGCGGCTGAGTCAAGTGATACTGAGAGAAGTTCAATACAAGAGGGCTGACTATCCTCATATAGAGAAAATGACGTTGCGGAGTCTTGTATGACTTGATAAGTTGTTCACTCTTGTATGAAGTGATGAGTTGTTCACTCTAGTACGATGTGATGAGTTGTTCTCTCTTGTATGATGTGATAAGTTGTTCTCTTTTGTATGACTTGATAAGTTGTTCACTCTTGTATGATGTGATAAGTTGTTCTCTCTTGTATGATGTGATAAGTTGTTCACTCTTGTATGAAGTGATGAGTTGTTCACTCTAGTACGATGCGATGAGTTGTTCTCTCTTGTATGATGTGATAAGTTGTTCTCTTTTGTATGACTTGATAAGTTGTTCACTCTTGTATGATGTGATGAGTTGTTTCCTCTAGTATGATGTGATGAGTTGTTTCCTCTTGTATGATGTGATGAGTTGTTCTCTCTTGTATGATGTGATAAGTTGTTCTCTTTTGTATGACTTGATAAGTTGTTCACTCTTGTATGATGTGATAAGTTGTTCCCTCTTGTATGATGTGATAAGTTGTTCACTCTAGTATGATGTGATAACTTGTTCACTCTAGTATGATGTGATAAGTTGTTCACTCTTGTATGATGTGATGAGTTGTTCACTCTAGTATGATGTGATAAGTGTTCACTCTAGTATGATGTGATAAGTTGTTCACTCATGTATGATGTGATGAGTTGTTCAATCTAGTATGATGTGATAAGTTGTTCACTCTAGTATGATGTGATGAGTGTGTTCACTCTAGTACGATGTGATGAGTTGTTCTCTCTTGTATGAAGTGATGAGTTGTTCACTCTTATATGACTTGATGAGTTGTTCCCTCTTGTGTGAAGTGATGAGTTCGAGACTGGTGGTGATCGTAGTTCCATCTCATAGGAAGAACACAACATTAATTCCGAGCATGCTGGCGAGTTCTCCAAGCTGTGAGTGCAAGACTTGATTGATGTAGCATTCATACTATCAAAATGCAATGCACGCAGGTCGGGTTGGGCTGACAGTATGAATGTGACAAGCTCACACAGACGCATACACCACATAGCAACGTGACGAGCTACTGTTCTAAGTAATAAAGGCGAGAAATGATATAGAACAGATATCGATGTAATGCAGAGGCGTCACTGCATGGTACGAAGGTGGTGAACTGTACCATGTGGCACCACCAGAGCAGTGTAAGATATCGTACAATCTATCTTCGGAATTAATATGTCACAGTATGCACTAGGCGTTGGCAACCCACGGCACGCGTTCCAGGTGTGACACGCGGAACGATTTTTGATGGCGCGCATCGTGAAATGAAATAGACTAAATGGTCTCATTTAAGAAACAAATTCAAATTTTAATGAAATTCAGACACATAATTCATTTAAAGCCATTTATGTTGTCACATTCCTTCAAAACGAACATTGTTAGACACTTGTGTTAAGAATATGTTATCTGATGCAAACTAGATGAGTGAGTGTGGAGTAGCAATGATTGACCTTGGCGAAGTTCTAACGCCGTCCCATCCGTCTGCTCTCTCCCGACCACCCCCACCACTTTATAGTTTCTCAACTATTGCATATTCATGCCAGAATGTTGGTGTTATTAAGTAATACAGAGTCGATAAAACTGTTTTGTTCTTCAAAGTATTCAACTGTCTGTCTTTCCATAATATACATATAGCATTTGTTAAATCAACTTGCAAATGTGTTCAGAACTTAAAAGTTGCAAAACATAATATTCATATTTGCTTCTATTTACATTAAAAAATTGTTTGCATATCCTTTACAGGACATTGCTGTCAACATCAGCATCTTTCAGCTGATTGTTGATTTCTTGGCAAGATTACGCTCAGTAGTTTGCAATTGCTTTCTGAGCAGCCGGCTCACATACCCGTAAGTTACCGACGCGATTCGAACCACTGCTGATTCTCACCGTCGTCACGTTACTTACGAGAGTATACGAGATTGCAGAGAAAAGTCGCTAACCTCTAGGCCAGGAAGCCGGCTCTATTTACATTAAAATAGTTAATAATTTTCAAGGAATATAATATTTATTTAATGTTTCGGAAACAGGTCAATGCAAGATCAAGATCAAATTAATTTATACAATGGTTGCTGCGCATAAAAATAAGGTGTATTTAGATTGGCCCGCTAGATGATTTTGCGAGGATTAAAGCTGATATGCGGAGTGACTTTGCTACATACTACTTCGGCACAAGACTACAAAATGGTTGCCGATCTCTGGTGTATGCATACACTACTGAGTACCGTTGTCCCCTAACATATAGCAGTAGTCCGTTGATGTAGGTCTTCCTGTATGTTCTTCCGGATATTTGTGACATTGCTATCTTCGTGTGTGCCTTTCTGTCAGTTCACCCAGCCGGTTTCTTTGAATGCGTCCGCTAGTGTATTCTTCCAACCACATTTCTGTCTGCTTTTGCGTCTTAACAGTCATTCTTACTGTAATTATTCGCTAGATTATTCGTACTTCAATGTATCCACTTCACTCCACTTAACTGCCCCCCTGCTCATATGTTTGTCTTTAGATTAATTTAGTCGCTTTTCTGCTGACAATTCCCTTTTCTTTGTGCTTGTCCTTGTTTCATTCTATTAGCCAGTCCATCCAGCTAATGAGGTAACAGCTGCCTGTGGACTTATCTCTTGGCCTGTTGATCCAGCCAGTTGTCCGGCCGCAGGCTACTTGTTGTCTGTCCATCCTTTTACTACTGCCCTTCTGTCTGTCTGTCAGTTTATATGTCTGTCTGTCGCTTTGTCTTTTTATCTGTTGCTACGGCTGTCTGTCGCTTTATCTGTCTGTCTATCTGTCTGTCTGTCTGTCTGTCTGTCTGTCTGTCTGTCTGTCCGCCTGTCTGTCTGTCGTTTTGTCTGTCTGTCTGTCTGCCTGTCGCTTTGTCTGTCTGTCTGTAGCTTTGTCTGTCTGTCTGTCTGTCCGCCTGTCTGTCTGTCGCTTTGTCTGTCTGTCTATCTGTTTGTCTGTCTGTCTGTCTGTCCGCCTGTCTGTCTGTCGCTTTGTCTGTCTGTCTGTCTGTCTGCCTGTCGCTTTGTCTGTCTGTCTGTAGCTTTGTCTGTCTGTCTTGTTTCTTTACCTGTGCATTCCCCAGCCATCGTTTCGTTGTCTACATTGAGTTACCCTTGTGCTCTTAATATCATTGAAGCTATATCAAGCGATCAACAAGAACAGAGCACGCAATACTCTAGCGCAGTGGTTCTCAACCGGTGGGGAATTCCCACCCCCCCCCCCCCAGGGGGGAATTTTAGGGTTTCCAGGGGGGGGGGGATGAAGACCATTTCAAGATCGCATTAATATAAGAACCGATTACTTGATATTGTTTTTCCCTTCATACTTTACAGTTAAGTACCTCTCATCCTTCTAAAATTCATTTTATAAAGTAAGCAGACCCACAAATCATGTTTTATGTGCATGTCTAGACTTGTTTTAGTATATGCTATTACATTTACCTTACATTTTTAGGTATACTGTATAGGGGTGTGGGGATTTTTATATAGGAAATATGAAAGGGGGGAATGGCGTTCTGAAAATACGGTGAAAGGGGGGGGGGGAACGGGCCAAATTTTTGATAGGAAGGGGGGGGGGGAATGACGTTCTAAAAATATGGTGAAGGGGGGAACGGGCCAAAAAAGGTTGAGAACCACTGCTCTAGCGCCATCCAAGAAGCACAATATATTCGAAACGGGTTTCTCCGGGTCTAAGCCGATACCTCCAATTACAAGACAGAAACTGGGGGTTTCCGTTGTTCAAATATAGAAACATCGCCAACCTGTTTTTAATATTTGACGACAAAATAAATAGCGAACAAAAGACCACAGCCGACGCCCTGTTCGCTGCTAACATATTTCGCCCTCTCAATTCTTCGCTTGCCACCTTCTATTACATGAATTCCCGCCACTTTTTTCGTTCACGCAAGGGTAACATATCAGATTGTCTATAAGTGTCAACAGTTTTGTAGGTCACGACAAACTAATGAATGTGTAGTTTCTTCTGCCGTGTTTTTACGAGACAAGGACATCATTAGTATGATTTGCCAAGCCGATAAACATGGGCGCTCAAGATTCGCCATCTTACACGACCACCTGAGTCTTGGATCAGCTCCGTGTTTTTGTTCTGTTTGTGCCATGTGGCCAAGCCAGCCAGGTATATATATATCTGTCTGCTTTCCCCTTGCTCTTTTTACATCAATCTTGTCAGTTGTCACTGGGTTGTTCAGTTTATTTCTCCCCACAATATGCCCAAAAATGCTCGACTGTCTGCGTCTAATTTCGACAATCAGCTTACTGTTTTCATGCGTTTCTTGGAAGACTTGGGTATTCTTTGCATTTTCGGTACTTCATTTTTAATTCACCGCGTAGTTATTTTTAGCACTGACCTAGATCTGGTGGGATCGTCGATTTTTAGAATAGGGATATCGTGATTCACTTCGTCGTCTGTCGAGAAGTGTGTTTATGAGTAGCAAAAGATATGGATATATACTCCGACGACATTGAGGGCCCTCCGGGCCCAGAAACATTTATTGCATCTATCGATCGATGTAGCAGTCCACCACACACTCAACCAGTAGTGACACCCCTAGACCCATTATGGAATCACCCTGATGTCAAGCGATTTCCCGGGAACTCTAGGGATTCCTTTGTTTGCGGTGAATTAAAAATGAAGTACCACATTTTCCACTAGATTTAGATGCTTCAAGGCCAAGAGCATCAAAGTAACACTGTATACAGTAACAATGTATATAGTAACATTTTATATAGTACCTATCAACACTGTATACAGTAACATTATATACAGTAATATTGTAAATAGTAACATTGTATACTGTTAGTTAGTTAGTTAGTTAGTTAGTCGACAGATCATCCTCGTTGCACATCGAACCATTCAGTCCATAAGTGCTCGGATCCCCTCCTCAGCAAATCCCGCAGCGTGTAGCGGCTAACGACGCCAGTTCTGTGTTGGTTTATCAATCTTCTTTGGCTTCCTGCGTAGTGTTCTTGTTTGGCCACCCCTCTTTTAATTTGCTGCTCTAGCAGTCTGGCCATTGTTGTAGATTCACAGTCATCACTTGGTTCTCGCAAAAGTCTCACATCACGTAGAGCATTCAGAATGTCAGCCTGGTCCATGGCACGTCCGCCCTCCACAGTAGCCTCACCTGCGAGCTTGTCAGCCCGCTCATTTCCTTGTACTCCCGCATGCCCCGGCACGAAGATGAAACTAATCTTTGCCAGCCGAGACCGCTTCAGAGGCAGCAACCATTCTCTTCGGATCGACCCCTCCTCTATCCTCTTGATCATGTTCATTGAGTCGCCAAGGAAACAAGCCCTGGTGAATGTCTGTGTCTCGAGCCATGTTATTGCTTTACTTACTGCCATGACTTCCATGGTCAGGCTACTTGTGGTTTCGGTGAAAGCACCAGAGTCCTCCTTCACAATTCTCCCTCCGGCCCGAGCTGTAAAGGCCCATGAGCTTCTCACATGTCGGACGACCGACCCATCATTTTTTGTATACTGTTGTATACTGTAACAAAGTATATAGTAACCAATATAGTAACATGTTATATAGTAACTTATATAGTAGTATTGTATTCACATGCCAGATCACAGGCTCCCTAAACGGATTTTTTTTTACGGCGAGTTGCGTTGTGGTAAACGCTCCCAAGGCGGCCAGAGGAAACGCTTTAAAGACACTGAAAATCTCACTGAATGCTTTTGGAATTCATCATGACACCTGGGAGACTGCAGCCAGAGACCGAAATTCGTGGCGTGCATCATTACGCAAGGGTGGAGTCACGTGTGAGGCAACCAGGACTGCAAGAGCAGTGAAGAAAAGGCAGGACAGAAAAACCACTGCAGGAATTCCTCCTCCAGAAACGTCAAGCATTCTTTGTCCACATTGTCAAAGAACATTTCGACCCAAAATAGGCCTTATAAGCCATCTTAGAACCCACGGCTCCATACTTTCAACCCCACTGGATGAAATGAATGGTCATCATTCTTGATGGACAAACAACAGAATACAATAACGTTGTGTAACTACCACACAATCTCTGCCCAGTTCCCAACAGATGGTACAACAGTTCCCATGCACTCGGTGGAGATCGCATCATCCTGTGGTTTGTCCTGTGCAGGACTTCGCGCTCAACAGACTGCCGATATTTCTCCCTATTATAAACCAGATGTCCGGTCGCTACTGATGCCATGTATAAATTATCTGTCATCACATCTTGAATCACTCTAGCTAGTTGTCTTTCTCTCCTTCCCTCCCACTCCCACTATATCTCCTAATCCCCCGCCCCGTTCTTTATCTTTTTTCAGACATGCATATTTCTTTGTCAGTTCCGTGACGAAGTGGTTACTGACGCAGTTCCTATTCCCGCAACCGCATTCTAAACACAGCTGCGGGCGATTTGGCAGCAGGCCGCTTTCCGTTGGTTTTTACGAACTGGTATGGGTGCCGGTCGTTCAGAAAGCAATGGCAAACTACAGAACGTATACTTGCAACGAGATCACAAACAGAAAAATGTGCTGCGGTTGACTGCGACGTCCTGTAAAGGTTGTGCAACTAACTTGTTTTTAAACAAATCGCTTTATCCAATGAGCTAGTACTTTTACGTAAGTGTTAGTGTTTCTACTTCGCTGATTATTATCTTTTGTTTCTCTTCATTCACAGCTCTCACATTCCATGGTCCTATTTTTAGATTGACTTTAATCTTGACACCAGGTACGCAGTCAAGGTAGCCTGGCGCCTACACGCTTGCACACCGGCCTGCTGGCCATGGGTTCCAATCCCCACGCGGATTGTAAACATTGGGCTGGGCTTCCCGATCGACCCAGCCTAAACTTGGTACCAGGAAATGTTTTGGGAAGTGAATGCGACCGGCTGTGATATTGACTACGTCGCTCCTGGAGCACCGATCGGTCTATAGAAATATGGGTCTGGCACTATGTGTCCAGTACGCCTATGGCGTGTAAAGTGGTCCTTTACGTTGTACTCTACTGTGACACGAGGTTCTTTACTTTGTACTCTACTGTGACACGGGGTTCTTTACTTTGTACTCTACTGTGACACGGGGTTCTTTACTTTGTACTCTACTGTGACACGAGGTTCTTTATTTTGTACTCTACTGTGACAGGAGGTTCTTTACTTTGTACTCTACTGTGACACGGGGTTCTTTACTTTGTACTCTACTGTGACACAGGGTTCTTTACTTTGTACTCTACTGTGACATAGTGTTCTTTACTTTGTACTCTACTGTGACACAGGGTTCTTTACTTTGTACTCTACTGTGACACAGGGTTCTTTACTTTGTACTCTACTGTGACACAGTGTTCTTTACTTTGTACTCTACTGTGACACAGGGTTCTTTACTTTGTACTCTACTGTGACACAGGGTTCTTTACTTTGTACTCTACTGTGACACAGGGTTCTTTACTTTGTACTCTACTGTGACCCAGGGTTATTCCTGGGCAGGACGGTCAGAAAGAACTCTGTCATGTCATTTACTATACCATTTCCTGTAGTATTTGTCTCAAGGCTGTATATAAGGTCCTCTTGGCCTGTGAGTCTCACGAAATGAATCTTCCTTATTTCATCTATGTCCATGTTTCTCCATAATCTCTTTGACTGCGATTGTTTCTAGATAAAGATGATGATAGTCAGCCATTGTTTTCCTTCTGGGCCGTGGCCATGCTGGTTAGGGGCCGCATCTATTGTCTCCACAAGAAATCAAACACACCACCAATTGCAACATATTTGAATACTACATCAGTACAAACTTACAAGCAAGAAAAATTGGCATAAGGGGAAACAAATAAACATTACAAATAATATTAATAATTATCGCAAAGGACAACTAGTATAATAAACATCCCCCTGTTACATCTACCTTACCTAAGGTTGCCAGACGTCCGGCAAAAAGAGGACATGTCCTCCTTTTTAGCCTAATATTCTCCGTCCGGCAGGCAAAGTTAAAAACCTTTAAAATGTCCGGCTTTTCTTATATTTTATGTTATAATTTGTTACGTATTGTTGTTACAATTTACAATGTATCTACACTTTACCGTATGTTTACATTGTTAAAATGTTCAAAGTCTATGCATTTCTGCGAACTAGTCGATTATAGTAATTCCACCTGTTATCTCACTGTATCTGGCTCATTACTCTTTTTGATATTTACTTTTACTTCTTCATTAAAACCCATTGCTTAATAATATTTATTTAATTTTTCTATTTATACCAAATGTGAAACACCAATTATTTGTTTAATTAGAATCTAACTGTAGAATCTATTCAGCAACACCAACAATCTATCTCAATGCTGCAGTCTCTATGGTCAAAATGTTAATGTTATTTCCGATAGCGAAGACGCAAATTAAAATTGATGTTTTAATTTGTAATTTTTGAGAACGATTTTTCAGAAATGTACCTTTGGTTTCTGCATTCTTTGATGCCTGTCTTCCAAGTCAATATTTCGGCCTTTGAAAAAGAAGAAACATCAGTGTTAGAGGTTATGAGCCTTCTTTACACAACCTTGGAAGTTTTGACAGGCAGATCGAAAGAGACATTTATTTCACTGAAATTCAGGGATATGTTGAGAAGGCTTAAGGAAAGTGGTCGAGAAGAAGAGTGTAATAATTTTATGGCAGACGTTAGGTTGGTGTATGAAGAATGAATTTGTTATTTAGATAAGGGGTTGATGATTTTCAGTTCAATTCAGATGGATGTACTTACATAAAATCAGAGACTGTACATTTGATGACCTTTCGACATGCATAATGTACTTGAAAGAGAAAGGTATTATTGTAGATGATGTGCATTTGTTTGACCAATACTGCAATCTTAAATCATTTCGCAAGACAAAAATGAACAGGTTTTTGAAAGACTCTTGCATGAACAGTGGAGTTTATTTTTCCAAAGTTGGCCAAATGCATGCTGCTTTTCAGAGTTACTTAAAATTTATGAAGTATTCTTCTGTATCCCTGGACACAATGGCAATGTGGAAAGAGTGTTCTCCTTGATTAATGCTAGAAGGACAAAGGAAAGGAACAGACTCTTACTCCACTCTGTAAAGAGCATCATTCTCATAAAGTACAATTTGAAGAATCTTACCTGTGAACAGTTTTATGCATATGTGATTGCTAACGAGGATCTTCTACGAAAAGTTGGCTCCACCAAGAAATATGTTGAGTAATTAATAAAGATTATAAAGTAATAATTCTACAATCAGCTGTTTAAATAATGTTTCTTAGCATTTTGAATAAGGCCTCCGTTGAATTTATATTTATATTTAACATGATTGTTTCTTGGTCGATTCACTATCAGTAAGATACACTTATTGGCAGCTATTGTAATAAATTGTACTGATTGTGGGTTTAATCTGGAACGATTCAAATGAAACATTAAATATGTCCTCCTTTGTCCTCTTTTTTGTCTTATTATGTCCTTATTTTTGGGTCCCCACGTTCTGGCAATCAACCTTACCTACCTATAACTACCATGTCAACATTAGTTTAGTGAGTCTTGTATTATTTATTATTGCACATTTTTCATGCGTTTAAATAATATTATTTCTGTTGTCATTGTTGCTTAAGATTAGCTTCATAAGTGATGTATGAATGAAATAATATATGAGAGCAGCGAGATAAGAAGGGCAAATTGTCAGACAGGCCTGCGTGCCCAATTTCTCAACCCTTTGAAAGTTTGTTCGTTTGTTCGTTAGTTCGTCCGTTCTCTATAGAGAAATCCTCTGCAAACCATGGCTAGCTTGAGAAAATAACGAACTGTTTGTCAGCTGCTCCCAAAGCTCTCAGTTCACAACATGCTCAATTGTTTTCACGTATATATAAAAGTGTGTGTATGTGTGTGTGGGTTATTTGGTGTGTGGGTTATTGGATGTGTGGGTTATTGGATGTGTGGGTTATTGGATGTGTGGGTTAATGGGTTTTTGGGTGTGTGTGTGTGTGTGTGTGTGTGTGTGTGTGTGTGTGTGTGTGTGTGTGTGTGTGTGTGTGTTTATGCATGTGTTTGCGTGTGTGAGCCTTTATTCTAGAAGATGGAGAGAGTAGAGTTTAGATTGAGATGCTCAAGAGGGATAACCAGATACCGTTGGTAAAAATGAAACATAGATATCAAATACATATACGTGCACAGAAAACCCGAGAGAGAGAGAGGGAGAGAGAGAGAGAGAGAGAGAGAGAGAGAGAGAGAGCGAGAGTGAGATAGAGAGAAAGAGAGAGAGAGAGAGAGAGAGAGAGGGGGGGGGGGTGCAATAGCAGGCAACGGCTCAAATTGCCGTGGTATTACATAAATGTTCCCGGCTCTTTAATCTTCATAAAACTTAGGGTGGAGTGGTATCTAAGGGATTTCTGTCATGATTCCTGATTGCAATATTCCCACAGAAACTTGTGAACGCCCATGTCATATTTGGTTTACAGTGGTGTGGTATTTCACCTATAATATACATTTGCTGAAGACTATGTTGCGCTATCAGAGGTTGTCATGGCGGGGCAGGGGAATTCGTGCAGGATGGCATGTAGCAGGTCTTTGATATACAGGCTGTTGAGTTGGGGACGACATTTGCTAACGAAGAGCATTGGTCACCACACACCGTATTAGTGGAACCTTGACATATGACGCGTCTACTTGTTGTTATCCTGCTGCAATACTTTACAAGTTCCAACTTTACTGCAGAATGTGAACTAATATACGTATACTCTTGTTGTTGTTGTTGTTGTTGTTGTTGTTGTTGTTGTTGTTGTTGTTGTTGTTGTTGTTGTTGTTGTTGTTGTTGTTGTTCTTCTTCTTCTTCTTCTTCTTCTTCTTCTTCTTCTTCTTCTTCTTCTTCTTCTTCTTCTTCTTCTTCTTCTCCTCCTTTTTCTTCTTTTTCTCCTCCTCCTCCTCCTCCTCCTCCTCCTCCTCCTCCTCCTCCTTCTTCTTCTTCTTCTTCTTCTTCTTCTTCTTCTTCTTCTTCTTCTTCTTCTTCTTCTTCTTCTTCTTCTTCTTCTTCTTCTTCTTCTTCTTCTTCTTCTTCTTCTTCTTCTTCTTCCACCTACTCCTCCTCCTCATCCTCAAAATCCCATAGTCCTGTAATTGGGAATTCTTTACCCTTAGTAGACCACACCCTACAGCAACATTTCCTCTGGGAGTGCACACACCTCCCACAGCGGTAACAGGGTGACACGGCTGGCCCTGAACACTTATGAGCGATTCTACATGATTTTTATTTGTTTAATTCTGACAAAATATATCCATTACTCAAGCGCCAGCAATCGTTCGGCCATAAATACCGAAACACACACACTCAAATACATACACGCATGCGTTAATCATTTATACATCCGGTGAACTCTTGTCCCGCTAGTTTTAAGTTCAACTGCACTGTGAAATCATGTTGTTTGAATAGAGGTTTTTTTTCTGCATTGAAAACTGTTCTGTTTTAATTCAACATGGCTGACGATGGTATTAGTTCTCAAGCTGTTTCTCTACAATGCTGGCGAGCATTGTTAGTTTTCAGATTATAACTAAACAAGACTGGCGATCATTATTAATTCTCAGATTGTAACTCGACAAGGCTGGCGATCATTATTAATTCTCTTACTATAACTCGACAAGGCTGGCGGTCATTATTAGTTCTATTACTATAACTCGACAAGGCTGGCGATCATTATTAGGACTCTTACTATAACTCGACAAGGCTGGCGATCATTATTAGTTCTATTACTATAACTCGACAAGGCTGGCGATCATTATTAGTTCTCTTACTATAACTCGACAAGGCTGGCGGTCATTATTAGTTCTATTACTATAACTCGACAAGGCTGGCGATCATTATTAGGACTCTTACTATAACTCGACAAGGCTGGCGATCATTATTAGTTCTATTACTATAACTCGACAAGGCTGGCGATCATGATTAATTCTCTTACTATAACTCGACAAGGCTGGCGATCATTATTAGTTCTACTACGATAACTCGACATGGCTGGCGATCATTATTAGTTTTCTTACTGTAGATCACCAAGGCTGACGATCGTTATTAATTCTCTTACTATAACTCGACAAGGCTGGCGATCATTATTAGTTCTAGTACTATAACTCGACAAGGCTGGCGGTCATTATTAGTTCTATTACTATACCTCGACAAGGCTGGCGATCATTATTAGTTCTCATACTGTAGATCACCAAGGCTGACGATCGTTATTAATTCTCAGACTAACTTAACAAGGCTGGCAATAATTATTAGTTTTCAGACTGTAGCGCAACAAAGCTTGCGATCATTGTTAGTTCTCTTACTATAACTTGACAAGGCTGACAATCATTATTAGTTCTGAGCATGTAACTCAACATGGCTGGCGATCATTATTAGTTATCATTCAATAACTCGACAAGGCTGGCGATCATTATTAGTTCTCTTACTATAACTCGACAAGGCTGGCGATCATTATTAGTTCACTTAGTATAACTCGACAAGGCTGGCGTTCATTATTAGTTCTCAGACTGTAACTCAACTAGGCTCACAATCATTGTGGTATACAAAAACGTCTCTACTAACATCCGTCTATTGAGTCCCTTAAAAATAACAATCCCTTACAACTACTGTTTAACTATCTTACTTAATGTAGGAGAAAAACTAACTCGTAGGGTAGCTTAATTTATTTGGCTTTATTTTGGTTCACGTACCTGGCTAAGACCGGCTAGATTTAAAAACAAAGGTACTAAAGCGGCCATTTCTAGTCCAGAGAGCACAAAAGAAAGTAGACCTTTCCCTTCGGGGAGAGGGCATTTTTGCCCTAAAAATATATCATTCTCTGCAAAACATGGTATGTTAAAACCTACATTATTAGAATGTATTCATGTATTTTTATAAAGTACATATACCATTGTGTTTAATTAAGAATTAGTTAGAATGGTAAATCAACAATTCTTGTAAACTAGAGTCTGATTTGATTTTTAGTACTGAAGCACATGTGTGGGCCACGCTGTAATTTTTCCTACGCTTTACAATTTCAAATTCCTATGTTAAAACCTTTTATAGGCATTATGAAGTTATATCTAACTAATAGTGCTTATAACCTATAAATATTATGTGTACTGTAGAGTATCTACTCTCATGTCAGAAACACATTCAGAAACTCGTTTCTGCCAATTTCATAGTCCTATGAAAAATAACTTCTATGCATTGTGAACTATATCTCACTATCTAGGCTTAGAAATCTGCAAATAATCTATGTACTATAGAGATTGAACTCTAAAGAACATTTTTAAAGGATTTTTATCCATGCGGGGACATACAAATGTTTACGCATATTCCTGACTCTTAGTCAGGGGATAAAATGCTTTGCCACATTCTAATCTGTAACTTGGAACTATAGTGCTAAATTTTAGTACAATCCTTTTGTTAACAGATTAGTAACCACTCAGCATGAGTGATGAACATTTAATCATTTCATAAAATAGTGCTAGGGAATTGCCATGTTTGAGAATATAAATTCAAGAACAAAGAAAACAAACGCTTGATATAACTGAATGTTCGGATAGGATGTGCCTTCAATCCGCATCACTTCACTGTAGTAGGAACAGAAGCGAAGATTGATGTGAATAAATTGCGTGCAATATTCAGAAGACTGGACCATGCGGCATAAGTTATTCTAATAAATACACTCCGAATAATAGCAGTAATTGGCAAAATATATCACAGCGGTCACTAACCTCATACTGCGGTAAACAGTGGGGGGGGGGGGGAATAGTTTGTTTTAGTTTATGGATTAGCCCCTGAGGAAATCCAAAAACATAGGCTCCTTGCATCATCATTATGATTAATTATTATGTATGATTATCATGTACTTAATATCAGAGAAATGTACATGTATGTTTTCTCTGATTATGAGAATTTTTCTCTGCTGTGATTGTTACTCCTTACTGTGGGAATATGCATTTTAATGTTACCCTTGGGGACATGAGGATGTTGATGGAAGAATCCTTGTGCATGTCAGTAAATAAGAGGAAACAAAATAGCCTATGGATGGGTTATTCTCTTCAAGTAGAGAGAGAGAGAGGGGCAATATCGACATGTTCGGATGGACAGACTGGCTTCGCTCATCAAATAGTTCCTAGTGACAATCTCAACAAAACATAGAGTGAAAAGATACCTCACTCACTATTAAGAGTCAGAATGGCTCTACACCAAACAACGAGGGACAGTGGAACGTGGACACCCACTCTTTTCCCCTTCTCGTCTTGTTGGTTGTACTTTTGTTTGTAATGATGTCATAACCATGTTAACATAAAACAGTAGGTTAATGCTCGTGTTGTATTCTTGTCATCCCTTTTCTATAGAAGAGAAGCAAGTGACGGTTGAATTTGATGGGACTATATCACTAAAACTGGATCCTGGATCAACAGCCAGAAAGTGAATGTCCTAACCATAGTCTGGATCTAGAAATACATCAATGTTGACTGCGGCAATCCTTAGCTGCCATTGCCAGCAAAAGACACATTCGAATCGAAGATGATAGGCACTCATCGCTTGATATTCTGACTCCTGTCAGATTACCCAGGATGGACTTCATTATCAGAATGTCAAAATGATATACCTAGTACGAAGATACAAAAAGGATAACCTGTTTTACTTCTGGGAGGTACCGCCTGATGAACCATTAATCGTCGAGGTCAACTAAACTATGGGAGTTATACTACGTGTAATAAAACTAACAGCAGTAAGAACCCCCCATCTGTCTGTTGGACTCCCAAGTTCAAAGGATACACCCAAGTATCCTCCTTCGAAAAAAAAGTCACACAGCTGCAACAGGCAAACATAAAGGTTCAGTCACTCAACACCAAGTTCTAGCTATGAACACCAACTCAAACAAATGGGAGAAGACACTGAAACAATATAAGCCAGTACAACCAAGGTACCAACTAAAACCCATAACTACACCAGATTACCTCAAGGATCCAAAACCTGAACACCATTAATAAGACCATATGAAAGCAGCTAGCGGAGTAAATGCCTTTACGCCTGCAACCAAAGAAAGCATCTGATTGCTTGCAACCCTGGGTATATGTGTTGAAAGTAATATTCTTCAGTTCCATGCCTGCAGCAGAATCCTGGAAATATCTCCAGATGAAACCAAATGAATGACTCACCATTGTATGTTCTACACGGAAATGGAATGAATCAGAACGCTATGCTGGTTCCATGTCGGCCTAACTGCCCCATCACCAAGTGTGGGATGACCTATCAACATGAACCGGGTGTGTGACAAAGCCTTTTGAAATAAATTGGGAAACGGTTAACATAAACCGAGCTGTTGGACAGTCGTCATCTTTTCATCGATAAGATGATATAGGGAAGAACCTTCTGCACGAGCTTAAGTTGCATCTCCTGAAAATATGACAGACCTAGGCATCTATTTCTAGTGGAACACAGAGCCCAATGGCAACCGAGTATTCTTGAATTCAGTCCCATGGAGGGATATATGCTTGTGTATAATTCTATTCTTGTATTATGGAGTATAAATATTCACCAGCCAACTTCAGTGGACATACTGTAAGTAGAAAATGACTGTGAGTACATTTATTTCTGCCCGGATAAATATGGACATTATCTGCTAAGCACTGGAGAAGAATAACCGACAGCAACACCTAAGGAAAAAGACTGTAATTAAATAATTAGTTTAATTATTAGTACTAGAAAAGTTTCATATGTGTTTTTCTATGCCATGGATTTATAAGGTAACTATTGTTTTAATTGGTAATGAAGTATAACCAATGATGGTTATGGTAAATAGAGTATTTTGACACCAACTCATTATTTTTTAAACATGAGACTTGTAAAGGGTGTCAGAAACAACTGTTTTATATGTTGGGTTTTCTGCACTTAGACCAATGTTGTGCTTTTATCTAGGTAAAATAAGTCAAGTTAGCAGAACCAAGTTGTGGTTATTGTGTTGTTTGTAATAACATTGTTTTTTTTCGGTAGGGGACAATGGGGTTAATATGTTTTGATTATGCAAATCATTCCCATGCCTGTTCTGAAAATGCAGTGTGGTAATTACAAAAATATATGTTACTTCAGATCTTGATTTAATACCTGAACTGTTTGTCCAAAATTGTTGTGTACATCAAGTAAATGTGATGTCTGTTCAACAGTGGTTGTTTATATGTTGTGAACAATCAAAATCCTTCTAGCACTATAGTAAATTTAAAGGGTGATGAAGTGGGAAGGGAAACCTACACACAGATGCCATTGTTTCAAGGATTGAATTGTTTTCTCCTGGGGTTTGTGGTAAATATCCCTGATCACCCTGCATTCTAACAGTGACCAGAGAATCAATAAAATCCCTTAGGCAGCTTAACATAATATTCTCATAAATAAAAATCCACATCCCACAATCATTATTAGTTCTCTTATTATAACTCAACAAGGCTGGCGATCATTTTTAGTTCTCTTACTATAACTCAACATGTCTGGTGATCATTACTAGTTCTCTTACTAGAACTCAACAAGGCTGGCAATCATTATTAGTTCTCATTATTAGTTGGCGATTGTTGTTAATTCTCAGACTGTTACCCATCAAAACCAATGTTGGCGATCATTGGTAGTTCAACAAGTTAAAGTTAATTCTACGCCCTTTACATAACGTCGCAATCAACCTCAGGATTGTTTTGCTGCATGTGATTTTCTAGGTACATATACGTGCAGTAGTTTGGCATTACTTTCCGAACGGCCGACGCTCATACAGCTATGAAAATCAACTCAAAGCGGTCTACTTCCAAATCGCTTGCGGCTAACTTCGAATCCGGTATGTAGGGATTGTGAACTGCGTCCACAGACGAAACATTCAACAAGCCTGTCGATAAGTGTCAGCTGTCAAATAGCTATTTATCATTCTGCCCATGAGCTGTTTTATAGCAAACCCATAACTCCATAAATTATCTTACTCTCTTAATGCCCGATAAGAAGATAATCCAGGGCAGACCCATGTCCATTAAGAAGATAATCCAGGGCAGACAAATGCTTGGTCAGAAGATAATTAAGGACAGGCCCATGTCCAGTAAGAAGATCATCCAAGACAGACTAATGCCCGGTAAGAAGATCATCCAAGACAGACTAATGCCTGGTAAGAAGATCATCCAAGACAGACTAATGCCAGGTAAGGAGAAAATATGAGACAGACAGATGTCGGGTAAGAAGAAAATATGAGACAGACAGATGTCGGGTAAGAAGAAAATATGAGACAGACAGATGTCGGGTAAGAAGAAAATATGAGACAGACAGATGTCGGGTAAGAAGAAAATATGAGACAGACAGATGTCGGGTAAGAAGAAAATATGAGACAGACAGATGTCGGGTAAGAAGAAAATATGAGACAGACAGATGTCGGGTAAGAAGATAAAACAAGACAGACAGATACCCGGTAAGAAGATAAAACAAGACAGACAGATGCCCGATAAGAAGATCATCCAAGACAGACTAATGCCCGGTAAGAAGAAAATATGAGACAGACAGATGTCGGGTAAGAAGAAAATATGAGACAGACAGATGTCGGGTAAGAAGATAAAACAAGACAGACAGATACCCGGTAAGAAGATAAAACAAGACAGACAGATGCCCGGTAAGAAGATCATCCAGGACAGACTAATGCCCGGTAAGAAGATCATCCAAGACAGACTAATGCCCGGTAAGAAGTAAATATGAGACAGACAGATGTCGGGTAAGAAGATAAAACAAGACAGACAGATGCCCGGTAAGAAGATCATCCAGGACAGACTAATGCCCGGTAAGAAGTAAATATGAGACAGACAGATGTCGGGTAAGAAGATAAAACAAGACAGACAGATACCCGGTAAGAAGATAAAACAAGACAGACAGATGCCCGATAAGAAGATCATCCAAGACAGACTAATGCCCGGTAAGAAGAAAATATGAGACAGACAGATGCCCGGTAAGAAAATCATCCAGGACAGACTAAGGCCCGGTAAGAAGATCATCCAAGACAGACTAATGCCCGGTAAGAAAATCATCCAGGACAGACTAAGGCCCGGTAAGAAGATCATCCAGGACAGACTAATGCCCGGTAAGAAGAAAATATGTGACAGACAGATGCTCGGTAAGAAGATTATCCAGGACAGACTAATGCCCGGTAAGAAGATTATCCAAGACAGACTAATGCCCGGTAAGAAGATCATCCAGGACAGACTAATGCCCGGTAAGAAGATCATCCAGGACAGACTAATGCCCGGTAAGAAGATCATCCAGGACAGACTAATGCTCGGTAAGAAGATCATCCAGGACAGACTAATGCCCGGTAAGAAGATCATCCAAGACAGACTAATGCCCGGTAAGAAGTAAATATGAGACAGACAGATGTCGGGTAAGAAGATAAAACAAGACAGACAGATGCCCGGTAAGAAGATCATCCAGGACAGACTAATGCCCGGTAAGAAGATCATCCAAGACAGACTAATGCCCGGTAAGAAGTAAATATGAGACAGACAGATGTCGGGTAAGAAGATAAAACAAGACAGACAGATGCCCGGTAAGAAGATCATCCAGGACAGACTAATGCCCGGTAAGAAGATCATCCAAGACAGACTAATGCCCGGTAAGAAGAAAATATGAGACAGACAGATGTCGGGTAAGAAGATAAAACAAGACAGACAGATGCCCGGTAAGAAGATAAAATGAGACAAACAGATGTCCGGTAAGAAGATAAAACAAGACAGACAGATGCCCGGTAAGAAGATAAAACAAGACAGACAGATGCCCGGTAAGAAGATCGTCCAGGACAGACCAATGCCCTGTAAGATGATCAAGCAAGACAGACAAATGCCCGGTCAGAAGATAATCCTGGGCCCGGTAAGAGAATGTCCAAGGACAGTCACGTGCCAAGATAAATGCCTAAAATTTCTTGCATACAACGTCTTAAAGGAGGGGTGTTCAACTTAATTGCACCTTGTTGTATCCCACATGGCTCGGTCTTTTCCCGCAGGGTGGCCTGCCGAAAGTGTGCCACAGAGCATCAACTCCTTATATCCAGCGACGACCCCCCCCCCCCCCACTCCCAGTCTAAGAGAAACTGCACTTTTGAACCGAATAAGGCAGTCCGGAGTGCGAGGCAAGGAGAATAACCACTTCGACACAGCGACATATACCCTCCTTCCCAGCGTCCCCCCTGTAACGGAACACCAGTGGCCCATGTCCTCATGCCTTCTTTGATTTTGGGTAAACAGTGGGAAACAGCTTTCGGGAACCATCAGTTCTCTTATTCGCTCAATCCCCATGGAAGATAATTCTCTTGGTTACTTTAACAACACGATCTTCTTAATAGAACGATTAGAAGTCGGACTTTTCTTCAGGAAAACCCGATAGGGCGCCTTGCACCAAATACGCACCAGTGCAACTTCTTGGGCAATTCATGTCCGTTTCAACACCTACCGTTGGGTATCTGCATCATGTCAATTTAACAATTTAAAGATTGGGACAGAAGTGCAGCATTCTACTGGTGAATGGAAAAGTAATAATTGGGTTTTAATTAGTCCTGCCAGACCTTGGCTTGTGAATCTCTCTTGTCTCGACTGGTGAGACGAATTGGCGAAAAGCCGGTCATGCCCTATTGTGAGTGGGTTGTCAGTTGGCCAATCTAGCTAAGAGTCGTGTTCTTGGCATGGCATGGGAACGAATCTGAGGAGTATATTTCCCCAAATGATGTTGCTTGTTCTTGGCAGCAGATGGACGGGGGCTATCTTTCTTCCTACGGCCTGAACCCTGCTTAGTGTTGTCTTTAATTTGAATATAAACATAACATATCCACGGAATGCCGGAAGGAGGGGAGGGCTCCGTGGGGACGAGTTCCAACCATTTATGTTCTGTCTTCTTAAAACGGAAGAGGGTATCCACTGGGCTATCTCTTTCATCTTTTAGCAGATAGGGTGGCTAGGTGGATTGAATAATTACTGGTCATTAAGATGATCAATCAATCAATCAATCATGTGCCATGCCGGAAAGTGTGGGGCGGTCATGACTCGCCATTTCACTCGATCACCAGTGTCGTGGATCAGCTCAGTGTTCCTGTCTCGTCCATGCCATATGGCCAAGCCATCCAGGTATTTTCCTCTCGGTCGTTCTCTTGGTCTGTTCCCCTCGATCTTGCCAGTTGTCACTAAGTTCTCCAATCCATTTATTTTCATAACATGTCCAAAAAATTTTGACTGTCTACGTCTAATTTCTCTAATCAGTTTACGATGTTCATTTGTCTCCTGTAGTACTTGGTCATTGGTTTTTCTGTCTGTCCATGGTATTCTTTGCATTTTCCTCAGAAACCACATTTCTGCAGCCATCAGATGAATTTCAGCTTGACAGCTCATTGTCCAAGTTTCACATCCATACAAAAGAACAGGCTCTATGTATCCCCTCAACACTCTTTGATTAAGATGATGCCAGAGAATAAATAGAGCCCTTTATATCGCTGGAGAGAACCGGAACTCATCTAGATCTACGTGTTATGTGAGGCACTGCCGGTACATTGCGGCGACAGCTCAGACAAGAGCAGCGGCCGGAAGGGGTAGTATCTTCTTTCCTATTCTTGCTGGGAATAGGGAACTACACTTCTTTCCATACATACCCACTACTATAATATTAGTTAAGGGGGGAAACACACATAATTACGCACACAACACCACAAATGCTGTGTCGTGAGAAAGAGAGGGTTTGCAAGTGAGAGGGAAGCCGAGAAACGAATGTGCCCAGTAATAATAAAGGCAGGGTATGAGAGTGGAGAGTGAATCTTGCATGCAAGAAGTCCCTAGGATAGCCCACCGGACGTCTACAAGCTGAAGGTCTAATTAAACAGTAACGTTGCCAATCCAGGGGCTACCTGACATGTCAGGCCCATTCATTTGGGCCTCTTATCTACTTTATTGGGTAAGGAACATGTATGACAAATTTAGTAACTGAGGCCCTATTGGTCCTCAGGATTGTGGTACTTGAGTCAGCCTAGTCGCTCACTAATCTCTGTCATCTCCAGGTTCCTCCTGGAATTGAAAGGAGCAAAAGGGATCTGCAAGGCAACGAGAGGATCGCCTTAAGACATTCTCAGGTGAACCATGGACTTTCAGGACGGCCACAGGCTAATGAATCCAATCAAGGAATCAATGTCCGATTAGTCCTGATCTAGTGGCATCCTTCAGTACCCGCTCAATACAAATCCCATCGTCAACTAAGAAGTGGTTGACCCTATGTTCCTGGCTGGACCTACACCTCATTCTCGGTCCTACCCATCCGTGTCAGTGACATTGAAAGACCCATACTCATTCCCCATTCAAGAACTCTTCCCATTATTTGAAATCATTCCCAACCTTGTGCCAAATGAACTTTGAACTGACTATGTAGAGAAGTCCTCGCAAACCAGTGGGCTTGGTTCTACAGCAGCCTGTTGTTCGTACAACCGATCGGGAAGGAGGAAACTAACTAAGGACATAATCGGTGAGGCAGATGTCGACTGACAGGACTTTGTAGTACTCTTCGGTCTATGATGGAAAGCCATGAGGCTCTGTACCGGAACTGAACTCTGTGTCCCTGTTTTGTCTGTAGTGAACTATCTGTTTTAACTGCCTTGATGTTATCCTGTGCTGTCCTTTAGTAAGTTATTAAAATTACTTTATAGTTTACTCTGACGATCGCCATGTTATCTATGGGTCAGCCAGAAGGACACGGCAGGGAATAGGCCCCGAGGTCGAAAGAGAGAGTGACAGTGAGTCCAGGGAACGGAGGAGGGTTGGCAAGCAAAGACCTATCCCAGCCAGAGCTATATAATATTATTGAAGCATTTTGACAGGGGTAATTGGGACCCTCCACATAACCTGTGACACCCCCCCCCCCTTTCCAGAAAAAAAAACCGCATAGAATATATGTGTATACACTTGTTCTCTACTCCTCGTGTGGAAATGTGCAGTGTCTGATATAGTGCTGTACATACTATTATTTCCGATCATGAGAGTCTGGGATTTAATCATCATTCATTGGCACCTTTCCGTCTTGACAGACGATAGTTTGGTACATTGTGCTTCAAAAAGGCTTAATAACTACGATCCATGGCGGTGGCGAGTTTGGCTGGTAAGGCCAATTCTTGCTGCAAATGTTTGCCCACAGTAGGTGCATTTGAAAACATGGTCACTTCCACCATTTTGCACCATCTTACGTCTCTCACGCTCCGTGTGTGCTTTATCTGCAATTATTGCCTCTCCATAGCACAAAGCCTGGGCTAAAATAAAGAAACCATGTGTTGCCCATGCAGCATGATCCCTCTCTCGGCCTGCCTAGTTCACTCCAGAGGAAAGTTGACACCTATAATCTGGAACAAGACAAGCTGCAGAAGCTGCCGGATCAGCAAAGCAATGCTCTAACTGTCCGCCTGTCGGAGCTTCGATCCTAGACCAGCTGCCAACCAAGGCTTAGGGCCTTGTCTGCCCTGCCATGCATTATTTTGTCTTTGGGTTGCATTTCCTCGCACCAGGATAAGGCTAGTACCCTCCCAATTGCGCTCTTCCGCCCGAAGCCGTTGGCACAATGTGGGGTGTCGGGTTTGGTAAGCGCCGCCCAACATTCGGCGCTGACATAAAGCAGGTAGTACCGTCTACTGTCATACGGTAGCTCAGTCATATCTGACTCCAGGGAGTCAGGGATTTAATGCTGGTTGTATAAAAGATGTCTGTCTAGGTCGGTTATTTTTTACACTAAAGTGACTTTTTTCTACACCTTGAGGGATACGTTGTGTTAGTCCCAGATGTTTATAAACCACTGGATACTCGATGGATAATGTGCTCTATCTGGGCGCCGAGGTAAAATGTTCAAAAATCCCATCTTCAATGAGGATTCGAACACGTCACCACAGTGGCGACAGGCAGGCGTACTAGCCAGTGTGCTACCGAGGGTCCCATTATATTGAAGGCAAATGGCAAAGACCTTATTGAGATACTGTTATGGTGTGTGGGATGATGGTGACAATCACATATTTTATTGACCAAAATATAAATGGTTTAGTGGTGAAACACCATGTTGTGTGGGGAAATAAAGGTGTTGTGTGTTGTTTGTCCATCAAGAATGATGATGAGCATTCATTTCATCCAGTGGGGTTGAAGGTATGGAGCCGTGAGTTCTAAGATGGCTGATAAGGCCTATCTTGGCTCGAAACGTTCTTTAAGAATGTGGACAAAGAATGCTTGACATTCCAGGAGGAGGATCTCCTGCAGTGGTTTTTCTTACCAGTCTTATCTTCACAGCTCTTGCAGTCCTGGTTGCTTCACAAGTGACTGCGCCCTTGCGTAATGATGCACGCAACGAATTTCGGTCTCTGGCTGCAGCCTCCCAGGTGTCATGATGAATTCCAAAAGCATTCAGTGAGATTTTCAGAGTCTTTAAAGCATTTCCTCTGGCCGCCTTGGGAGCGTTTACCACAACGCAACTCGCCGTAAAAAATTCGTTTAGGGAAATAAAGGTACGGCATAGGTATACACACACGCACACACATACACACACGCGTGCACCCACGCTCGAACACACAAAACCACACACTATCTACATTTCAGGATTTTGGTCTTCTCGTGAGAGTAGGCATGGGGTGTGGTGGCTAACGCCATTGTGTAGCGTGTGTTGCTGGTCTACCATAGAGATCCCTTGTGAGATAACTCAGTGTTCAAAGACCAGAACTGACATGAGGGCAAAGTGTTGTATTTGTAGACTGCGTCTCATATTACCAAAGATCTAGCGTCTGGTTACAAGGGCCGCCTTCTCAGTAGAAAGCAACATCCTTGAAACAAAAAGTTACACAGACATTTGCACACACGCGCTTGTATACACACACACACACACACACACACACACACACACACATCAGAGTAGAAACCGAACGGTGTATTGCAGAAATAGAAAAGCAAGCAACGTTCAAAAGTCAGAACCACGCGAGAAAGCAACACCCTTGAAACAAAAAGCTACACACACATACGCACGCGCGTATGTTTATACAATCATTCACACATTAAAGTAGAAACCGAAGGATGTAATGCAGAAATGGAAAATGCTTTTCGTTAAATAATGAAATGACAAATCTGTTATGTGAGACAGAACCTATGAACCGCCTGGACAACACCAACTACTCACCTTACCTCTAATGAGATTTCCTAAAAGCGTGCTTATAAGCGCGGTCTTTAAAACAAAATACAAGGCAAAAGGAACGGGTGCCTGCTGCATCTCTGAACCATCATGGTAATCCCCGTGAGACTTCTAATCCTAAGAAGACATGCCTTAGATCTTTGACCTGGGTAAGTGAATAATATGGAGGATCAAATTGTAATCTATATGCTTATGAGATTCCATTTCGTGTCAGTAGAATAGCCAATTTTCTTAGTCGATTGATGGTGTCTTTTTAAACTGTTATTTGTTTTTTTTAGAACAAGCTATTAATTAATATTGTTTTTGTTTTCAAATTAGAAGCCAGCAAGAAGGGTTGTATTACTTCTTCTCTTGGGCTATAGGTGGATATTTCATCGAAAGGGCATCGTTTACTTTAGTTTTTCCTTGTTGATACTAAACTGATCACTAATAATAAGTGAAAGGCGATCTGTGTTTTACGATTTTTTTTTCTGCCAGATAATTTATCTAAGATGTACCTGTAGTTTGTGTCATGTTCTTTTGCTTCTGTCTGGAATGTCGTCAACAAAGCACATGCGCTTCAATATTTCATGCCAGCCTCTCTCTCTCTCTCTCTCTCTCTCTCTCTCTCTCTCTCTCTCTCTCTCTCTCTCTCTCTCTCTCTCTCTCTCTCTCTCTCTCTCTCTCATATATATGAGGGTTCATAAAATCAATAGCGAGTCATCCAGATGTATAGAAATTAATCATAGACAATCAGCAGATTAGGGAGGAATTATGTACAAGTTGCAGAGAAGTGGGTTTTATAGAACACTGATGAGAACAGCACGGACAAGCAGAAAGCATAATGAAGATATCTTGAAAGAAAATTCACAAACAGAACTGGTTAATCACGTCAGAAGGGAACAACCCACGTTCTTTGGGCCCGGCATGAGAAGGGGAAAGCGGAGTACACCATAACAAAGTTACAGTTGGATGGGAGATAAGGGCAGGGGACGACCAAGAGCGAAGATGCCAGATACTTTGACATAATGGCATATAGTAACATTTATGTCAGAAATAATTGCTCCAGCTGTGGAAAGACACGATGACATCATAGCGTGGAGTAACATCTATGTCAGAAATAATTGCTCCAGCTGTGGAAAGACACGATGACATCATGGCGTGGAGTAACATCTATGTCAGAAATAATTGCTCCAGCTGTGGAAAGACACGATGACATCATGGCGTGGAGTAACATCTATGTCAGAAATAATTGCTCCAGCTGTGGAAAGACACGATGACATCATCGCATGGAGTAACATCTTTTTTTTTCGCGTTTCCATCCTGTTTCAGGATATTGAGGTCAACATCAGCATCTTTCAGCTGTATGTTGATTCCTAGGCTAGATTACGCTCATCAGCACGCCACGACTTTCTGAACGACCGGCTCCATACTCTCATAAGTCAATGGTGCGACTCGAACCGCTTCCAATTCTCGTGCACTCACGTCAACCACGAGAGTATTCGGGGTTACGGAGAAAGTTGCTAACCCCTCGGTCAGGGAGCCGGCGGAGTAACATCTATGCCAGAAATAATTGCTCGAGCTTTGGAAAGACACAAAGACCAACACAAGGCAGCATCAACTATAAGAAGAAGAATATCCATTTTTAACCGTCATTGTCAGTACTGACTTACAGTATCTTGTGGTTTACGACAGCGGTGACCTTAGCCTTATAAATTAAGACTGTGTGGCCAGTGCAGTCGCCATGAACTGTGCATGTTAGGAGGTTTTCTTTTTGCCACCGACAGACAAAAATCCATCACCTTACCGAGGATTTGGACCCGGGTCTCCCGAATAGGAGCCTTGCTTTGTATCGTCTCGGCCAGCAGCTATCCGTGTTAGAATCTCCATATATTTACTATAGATTCCAAAGACAGGACTGTCTATTTATTCTTTTAACCAGCGTCTTGAATGTGAATCCTGTCCAATGTCATCGTCTCTTTACCACCTCTTGTTTTGGTGGAATTGGCGTTAGGCTACATCTATCTTATAATAATGTCATACCATTTAAGTTCATCTACTCGGTGGAACAAGCAGCAAGGTCATTTTTGTGGTGTAAAACCTGCTATTTTGGGTCTGTTCTTACATTTTGTTTGAGTATTTTAATACTTTTGTCCACTCCTCCAACTTTGTCCACTGTGCTGCTAGAATACACGCATGATACTACATCATAAATCGTGAAGTAGAGTTTTGCCAAGTGCAACTTCCACATTCGTTATATTCGTGCGTGAGCTAGGATGGCAAGATCGTTTGCAAAGTCTAGATTTAATACGAATCATTTGTGGAGCACCAAAGAAGACTACAGAGAAATTGTCCAACAGGACTGCCCAGATTTTGCCAGACAGAGAGAAGACAAGTGGCCTAAAGATGCGATCATCAACAGACATCAACAGCAGCTGAAAAATGCTGGTGTTTACTGCAATGTCCTGTAAACAGGATATGCCAAAAAAAAAAAAAAAAAAAAAAAGACACGTCTGTAGATGTTCACCAATCGTAAGTCTTCTTACAGTCTAGATTTAAAAGGAATCATTTGTGGAGCTCTGAAGCAGACTACAGAGAAATGTGAAACAGGACTGCCCAGATTTTGCCAGACAGAGAGAGGACAAGTGGCCTAAAGGTGCGATCCTTCAAGAAAAAAAAAATATCCTTGATCGGGTACCAAACCTAGCAAACGTTGGTCGCTGAAGAAGAGGAAAAAGTAAAATCAAACTACTCAGAATCGATTAATTTCTGTTTCTTACAGTGAGGTAAATGATTCAGAAATGTATATCGTTATTTATTTTACTATTAAGTTCGATGCCAGCTCACGTCGGTCGCTAAGGGGGGACATGATAAGCCATTTATACGTCTGTGCAGTCGGGCCTACAAAAATGTCATGGTTGTAGCATATCATGTGCTCAAAGCAGCTTACTGCTACCTGACTTCGGTTTTGGTTTGACTACTAAACGTTGCGTAGCAACGTCTGTGCCGCGCTCCCTGGCGAAGGTGTTAAGGACGCTATTCGTAATCCCGTATACTCACGTACGAAACACAGCTGCACAAGATTCGGCAGCGGATCGCGTCGCGTTGGTTTCTTACTGAAGGTATTGAGCCGGTCGTTAAGAATCCAATGGCAAGCTACTGAACGTAAAAACTTGCTAAGTCATCAACAGCAGCTGAAAAATGCTGGTGTTTACTGCAATGTCCTGTAAAAAGGATATGCGAAAAGTAACGTCTGTAGATGTTCACCAATCGTAAGCTTTCTTACAGAGGAGTTGTTCTTCTTTCCCGATACAGTTTATTTAATGAAACATTCCTCGTAGGGGACAATTTGTCGACTTCAAGTACGGAGATAGCGTGTGTCAGATTCCTTAGGGTAGTTTGATCTGTCTTCAGGCTAACTAAGGGAGATCACGGTAGTTCTGATACATGTAGTGGTGAAAGTGGCAGATAATCTATTTTAAAGTGACCTCTTTATTTCACTTTGTGTCTACGTAGTCGCGGGTGCTGAATGCACTTGCACATAAACTGCCGGTGCGCTGATCGCGGGGTTAGGGGTTCAGCAGTTCGACATCAACGGTGATTTCTCATTATGAAAGCTTTGGCAAACTGCTGACCATAAAATTGACTATAAATCAACCAAAGGTTGGAGTTGAAGGCAAATTCCTGAAAAGGACATGAAACATTCTTGTGTGGATTGGGTAGACTGTTAAACTAATAATTCATTTCGTGCCATTTAATACTATTTAAAAACGTGTGTGGATTATTTGCATTGAAGGCTTTGAAGCACGCAGTATGCGTTAGTCATTTATATTTGCCAGCAGGGGTTTCCTTCAACTATTCCCAAATTGTTACTAATATAAATTCTTCCTCCATTCCCGCAATCTCAACAAGCTGTTGGTGAACAACTTATAAGACTGTTGCAATAACAGAAGACATAAATTCAAGGGCATTGTTTGGCACTCAGATGAAAATACGAGGCAGCAATCGCAGGGCGTTGGGCACAAACTAATGTTAGGTTCTGGACACGGGGTCTAACCGGTCGTGCGTTGAAGTGTGGGTGAATTGTTTTAGTGTAGCGTGCTATCCTTAATTGGGAATAGTATACCTTAACCTCCGTTGGTTAAAAGCATCCACGTCTACCAGAATGGCCCTGACAGTATGCCAAGTCGTGACTGAAGTTCATGAAGCGAAAAACAGAAGGAGCAGAACTCTCGGTCAGAAAACGTAGAGATAACTAAGAAACTAGCGGATCACGTCAGTTTCGTTTATCAATAGTTACGGCAGTCGGATCATGGATTCCAACAGGGAAACGGCACATTGAAATTGTCCAGACCTTGAAAAGAATATTGAAGAGCAGGACGACATCATTATGGCCAATATAGATGGCAAAGGACAACGTCCAAAGTAGGAAGGATATAGGAGCCTGAAAAGAATAGAACGAAGGCAACAGATCCAAACGAGACAAGATATATCACGGCAAGGTCAATTAGAAGGGCTAGTGTTTCGCCGATTGATTACTCGTATGTCATCATCATGTTTACGTTTGAAAATTACACGAGAAATAATTTATTTGCCGATCTTCAGTCCTTTTGATTGCCGTTAAGTTTTCCTGCTTCAAGTTTGTTGAAAGAGTGTCACACCCTGGACACCTTATCTGTTAAATAGTTTTGATTGAAGTTCATTAAGACACTCTTCAGCACAGTAGAGCCACATCAGCTCCTGTAGGTGTGATGATTCTGTGTGTGTCAACCAATAGTGCCAGAAATATGGGTATGGAACGCGGGTATGCGGGATTACGAACTGCGTCCGTAACCTCTTCGCCACGGAGAGAAATTGTGAGAATTTGCAATGCTAATAATAACATTAATTAGACCACGACATATGAAGATTGTGAAAGGCCAGCGTCCTCAAAAGTACTGGCAAGTGTTATAAGTGCCATCATGACCTCACCTACATAGAGGAAAACCCTCACAAAAACTGCTTATGATAAAGGACGAGCAACGCTTTCAAGTGTTGCAAATGCAGTTCAGAGGACTGCGTGTTCCCCAAAATAAGTGGCCACCTGAGCAGAGTACTTACTCATTTATTCTGATAGCTAAAAGTTACTAGCTGGCTCCGTGGCGAAGGCATTTCGGACTCAGTTCGTGATCCCGCATACCCGCGTTCGAAACACAGCTGCTCGGGATTTGGCAGCATACCTTTTTACGATATGGTATGGGTGCTGGTCGTTCGGAAAGCAATAGCAAACTACTGAACGTAAACTTGCCAAGAGCAAAACATGCTGGTGTTGACTGCAACGTCGTGTAAAGGATATGCAACTAACTTTTAACAAACGTTACTAGCAAAGGCGAAGATTACAAACCATCCATGCGAATGTGGAAAGTAAAGGAAAGCAAACACATTATCTTATCATAAATAAATTTATGGAATTGTTATACACCTGGATTGGGGCAGTGAAATATTTAAAACCTTCTCAGCAGTGTTCGGACTGAACAAGTAGCTGAGAAAAATTGTCTTATTAGTACATTCTGTTGTATTGATATTGTCAATTAATCTTACTTAACTGTTGTCATTACACTGGGACCTAAAAATAATCAAAAATACACGACAGAAGTTGCAGCCTTAGATCGCTGTTCCCTGTGCCCCTACGCTAGTGTCACAGTAAAAACCAGCGAGATTCCAAGAAAAGAATCACTGGACAAATTAACGCTTCATCAGTACTGTTAATTCTGCAATGATGTAGTGCGAGTAATCGGTAAACATGACAACAATGTGTTTAATTACAATTCTGTGTTAGAGTCGTGTAATTACCTAGCCTTTTTGTCACCGTAAACTTACGTTGCTTTTCAAGTTGATTGAGACTTCTTTCTTAAAGCCACATGCAATGTAAACTGGTTATTTGTAACGTAGTCTACACTTGTTGAGTTTAATTGAAACCAGAATAGGACAGAATTTACAGAATGCCTGGATATAGTAAATTAGAAACAAACAAGGCACTATTAATCGAGACACATATCGTAGATGAAAGCTTACTGTTGGGGCGTGTTACCCGTGAAGATAAGAGAAATATGTTGAGACTGTTGTTGATTAGTTAAACTGCCTTTCGATAAGAAGTTAAATTAATTTCTATGCCAAATTTGACACACAATTTGAAAATTTTATATCCATTATTTCCCTCATTGTTACAAAATAAAACAAATCATTTATTTTTTAACTATGTCAGGAGCTGAGTTGAACTGCATTGATGTGAGTTGAGTCAAGAACCGACATCACAGCACTCAGGGCATTCCCATACGTGCTCCAGGCTTATCTTCAAGCATGTCAGAAAACATTCTCTACTCACTGACACGCGTCCAGACACAAGACAGATCAAACCAAAGCAAGCTTTAAGGGAAAACCTCAATGTGTTCATGTTAACTCCAGAATTATTTGACTTGGTCTTGCAATTTCCTACAAACATGACAGTATAAATAGCGATGATAATTTTTAGTAAGTATGTAAACGTTAGTACAAGTATCATAAACGGCGACTATACACCACACCACGGCCCCTTTGTGTTAATGGTGATGGGTTTCACAGCGGTAAAGTCGCCATTTATGTGAAAAACTCGAGGGACCCACTTGTAGCATCACGATCTAGTCATTTAGTAGCTGCTAACTATAGCCCTTCTTCCTATTACTCCTGTCCTCTGGGCATTGGGTTGGAATCTGTTCACAACCAAACACCTCAAACTTATGAATGAAGCAATTCAAAACTAGGTCAAATCCCAAACAGTCCCATAGATGATGTGCTGAATCATGACCTATAGTATGTCCCGCAAAGAATGCCTTCATTCACGATCAATTATTTTGAAAACTGTCTGTTGCATCGTTATGAAAATTTTCCAGCCGTCTTAGAGTTACCCCCACCCAAGGAATATGTCTTTGATAGGTCCAAAAACAACTTAAATCATCGAAAGCGGTGACATTTCTTTGATGTTTTGCTGAAAAACTAGTGATTTCTCGCTAACAAATTTATGTTTACAGTAATGAAAGCCCCGCCAATTCAGATGACACACAAGGCGTATCCGGATTCGAATGGGAGTTGGTGCAATGAAAGAAGTAGCTTAAAATCGACAGGGTCTGCTGCATTGCACCGGGTTTTTATCCCATATGGCTCAGTTTCTTTCCGCAGCGCGGAAAGCGTCGCACAAAGAGCGAACTCCGTACCTCCAGCGACGACCCTCGGGAGTCTCCGAAAAAAATGCACTCGTGAAATGAAGGACGCGGCCCGGAATCGAACATACAACCTTCGTAGCCCGAGTCAGACGGCTTGACCACTTCACCACGGAGAATCCCGAGAGGGGCGCAATGTGTAATATTAGTAAAGACAGAGAATTTACAGAGGCATGGAGTAAATAATTTGTAAATTGACAGGAAAGTAGAAGGAATATATTTCTTATCTTATTTTTCATTTCCTTCTTGTTTCTTCAGCTGCTGGTTAATAATGTGTACACAAGTATTCGTGTTAGCTTTTTATATTGAGTTCGTGAAAGCTTCCAAATAGCTGTGCGTTAATGTGCGTATGGAGTGACCAGAAATGATATCGCAATTTAGTCATCATGTTTCCATTTTTAAGAATCTGTTCAGCTGTCTGTGTAGTTTATTCACACGTACACATGGGTGACAGACCCGCTTTTGTGTCTTCGTGAAAGATGGTCTACTCTTCTGTTTACCGTTCAGAGATGGAACATGATTACATGTTGTGCACTATTAAAATAGTTGTCAGTGTCTCTGTAGTGGGCTTTCTTCTTAACAACCAAGATGTTGGTCCTCTTTTCATTGAAGTTTATAGATTGATTCGTATGCACGTGTGTTGTCCCCTAATTTGACAACGTTTTTGCTCTCACGTTTCTTGTTATGCCACAATATGTCAGTTTCCACCGCAATATTACTCTTCTGTTGATATTCAATGCGTTTAGTGTGTGTGTGTGTGTGTGTGTGTGTGTGTGTGTGTGTGTGTGTGTGTGTGTGTGTGTGTGTGTGTGTGTGTTTCAATACAATTGTTTGTAACCGCTGAGGGCTTGCGGAATTGAAAATTCATCACTGTGGAATACAAACTGTTGCCATTGACATTATGCTGATGCTGTAATGTTTAGGGCCTGCAATTCTTCTGAATATTTGTAGCAAAATATCCCAGTTGGTGTACACGTGGATTAAGGTCTGCGATCTGCTGAGACCTTAATCTGTGTTGGACGATTCCAGTAGGTTGATGACTGCTCTCGGTTGCATAAAATTCAATCCATCCTTTCTCCAATAATCCTCTTCCTCTTTCAACACATGGTCCTCACATTTTTCCAGTAACTTTTATCAATATTTAATAGCGCGGACTGGATTAGTATCTTGACGTAAGACAATTTGAATATAGTATTGTCAGCTGCCACCTGTCCTTTTTTAGCCCACACAAGTTCTATAGGGGTGTACAATGAGAATGGTACGGCGGAAGTCTCAAGCACCCATGACGATGCTCTTCTATCAACTTGTCGATTTGATATTTCTTGCTTTTTGGCGTCTGTTTTACAAGGGACAACAATTATAGCTAGAAATACGTTTCTGGAAAAGATATGTTTTCCATTCGGAGTCATATCTTTATTGATCCCTTTGTGCTCGATGCTGTAGGTATTTTGTCTTCTTGGGCAACAACAATGATATCATGCATTGTCCATAATTGGACACGACGGTCTATCTAGGGATGGAAGCACAGTATTCTCGAGCCAATCTCTAAATACATTACCATTCATCTTATTATGATAATCCCTATTGTCTGTATGCTTTGATACGAACACAAGAACAGCATTCTGTTGTAAGCCATTATGCGTATTACCAGCATGGGCCATGGCCAAAAGCTGTCCTATACTACTGGGCACATATCGCTTTATCTATCCATCCACTAATTGCCATTCCTTATCACTTGTGTGGTGCGCATTGATCCACATTTCATCCAAACACACTATGCCATAATTTTCTTTGCGCATCTCCCTTATTTCACGTTGGTATCTGCTTCTCATGGCTCCTAAATGCGGTTGCTCGCAAAGAATATTTCTACCGCCCTTGTACTTTCAAATAGTGAAGATAATGTCCTTATAATTTTCCACAAAGTTGTTTTGGAGAGCTCTATGTTATTGTCCTTTCTCAACCAAACCCTAAGTTTTCTTACAGTCACTGTTTCTTTGGTATCCAGCATTTTTATAATGCTGGATAATGCTGGATATAAAATCCAAATTTTTTATAATTTTAGGAGTCTCCGTGGCGAAGTGGTCAAGCCTTTTGACTCGGGCTCCAAATGTCGTGGATTCGATTCCGGGCCGCATCCTTCGGTTCACGAGTTAAATTTCTTGGAGACTTCTGTGGGTCGTCGCTAGAGCTGCGGAGTTCGTGCTGTGTGCGATGCTTTCCGCGCTGCGGAAAGAAACCGAGACATATGGGATAGAACCCGGTGCAATGAAGTCGACCCTGTCGTATATCAAGCGACTTTTAAAGCATTTTTATAATAGCTCGCCTTATGACATCTTTGTCAAAGCTGTCGACGAAATGACCGTTTACTCATACCCAATGCATGCATTGTTCTTTTTTTTCGGAATTTGTAATAGTATAAAACAGTTTCCTGCGATCAGCTTCTTGACAAAAATATGTGTACAACTTCATAGTGTATAATTTCACATTCAATCCCATTGAAAAATATTCCCACATTTCAATGTTAGCGATAAGTGGTAAGATTTAAAAAAAAAAAAAAACATATTAATCAGGTTTCATGAAATAACCCACATTTTGAGAAACTTCTGAATGAACAGTCCCAGTTTTAACAACGCGGGTAGTTGGCATAAGGCCAATCCCGTGAAAAAACGAAAAATATTCAACACTGTGCGCTTGTCAAAGACTTAGGAGAGAGCTCTAAGCTAAGGAGAGCTAAAATAGAGCTTAGGAATAGGGCAAGTGACGTAACAAGATAGGAGACCAGACAGAAGAGACACTAACGCTATAAATAGCGATAACGGGACACACTTGTGTCAACAAGGAGGGCAACCAGTGCAGATGAGCTGGGGTTACCCAAGAGACTGGGAAACCCAGCTCACGAGGAAGGACCAAGTAACTCTGGTCAACACAGCCCAGTGCCCAGCACGTAAACCAACGAACGCACGCTGAGCTAATTGCTCGTGGCTGAACACGCCACGCTCAGCGGGCTCAGACAGAGACCGGACGGCGTAGGAATCAGACGTGTATCCGCTAGGGATACTTTGTGGTTGTTAAGGACAGTATAATAGTTATAATAGTCTAGCTTAGCTTCAGTAGTTATAATATTTATATCATCTGGATAAATTCCATCTTATCGTCATCACATTCTATAATGTTTAATACCGTTGTGGTATTCCGCTCGTGGAGCTATTGTCTGATCAGCTCCGAATAAAAATGTATCCTTTTGCAAACAATACGAGTTGTCACTTTCGTGTAGTGCAAAAGAAGGGAATCCTTGTATGCCTGTCGCAAGTGAGTTGCTGACAGGCAGGATACCATTTGGTGTCAGAACCGTGGGCTTTGAACAACCGCCAAATTACCATTAGGAAGGATACCATTTGGTGTCAGAAGTTCCTTGAACTACCGCTCACTACCATTTGTTTATAGGTACCATTTGTTTTTGAACCACCGCTCATTACCAAATTACCAGTGGACCAACACCACGTTCCCAATAGCCAAAATACCACGTTATTATTTCTCGTGGGGCTTGAACCACTTCAAAATTTGTGCCATTAATTGAACTTAGCAGTTAATAAATATAGCAAAGTACCATTTGATTGCAAGTATTATTAGGACACCATGTTGAAAAGTACCATATAATTTACCATCTTCGGAAATTCTACAGAATATTATTGATATATTCTTCTTCAGCGTTCCGAGCCATTGAGGTTCTTTGCTGCAAATACAATCCGTCTCCATTCGTCTCTCTGGTGGACCTTCTCTTGCCAGTCGTTGATTCCAAGTGCTTGTAGGTCTGTACATGTATTATCTCTCCACCGCCTTCTTGGTCTACCTCGGGGTCTACGGTCATTTATTTCCTGAGTGTAAGCGAGTTTTGTTTCCCTATTATCTTCCATTCTTTCTATATGCCCCAGCCATTGTAGTCTATTAGCCTTCATGATACCAGTGATTAGCGGGGACTTAAACAGATCATAAATGTCTTTGTTACTTCTTCTTTTCCACTCTCCACTTTGTGTATCCCTAATGGGTCCAAAGATGCGTCTTAAAATTTTGTTCTCAAAGGTTTGTAACAAAGCTTCGTCTCCTTTCGTTGTACTCCAGGTTTCAGGGCCACACAGCACAACTTGTCTGATCAGTGTTTTGTATATTGTGATTTTGGTGTTACGAGATAGCGCCTTTGATTTTAGTAGATGTTGTAGTGCATAGTATATCTTATTTCCAGAGTTGATTTTAGTTTGTATTTCTTCCCTTATGATGTTGGAGCAGTTGAAGATCGTACCCAGGTATTTGTATGTTTCCGTTCTTTTAATAGTCATATTATCTATTTGTATGTGGCCAGAGTTTCTAGCCATTCCGTCTCTTGAAATTACCATATATTCTGTCTTATCTTGGTTGATAACCAGCCCCATCTGTTGGGCTTTTTCCTTTAAGTGAGTCAATATTTCCAATGTCTTTTGTTCACTTTGCCCTATAATATCTATATCATCTGCATAACCAAGCAGCTTGGATGTTCCTCCAATATCACATTCCTCCTTTACCTTCCTTACAACTTTCTCTAGAGCCAGATTGAAGAGTAGCGGCGATAGTGCATCACCCTGTTTCAAGCCAGATGTTATTTGGAAGGGGTCTGATTTCCTGCCTTTATATGTTACTATATTATAAGTATCTTCCATGCATAGTCTGGTCATGTTGATTAACTTCCTTGGTATTCCAAATTCCTGCATAGCATTCCATAGACTATTCCTATGGACACTATCATAAGCCTTTTTAAAATCCACAAAAATGTTATGGAGATCTCTTTTATATTCCCAATGTTTCTCGGCTATTTGTCGTAAGATAAATATCTGATCTATTGTTGATCTGTTTTGTCTAAAACCTGCCTGGTAGTCACCTAATATGTCTTCTGAATATGGTTTTAGTCTATTTAGCAATACTGCGGATAGTATCTTATAGCTTGTGGACAGTAGTGATATTCCTCTATAATTTCCACATTTGAACTTGTCTCCTTTCTTAAAGATAGGTATCAATAATGACTCTTTCCAGTCATGGGGTAATTCTTCTGTCCTCCAGATCTTTATTATTAGTTCGTATAGCTTTAGATGTAATGCATGGCCACCTGCCTTTATAAATTCAGCAGCAATTCCATCAGTCCCAGTTGCCTTATTGTTTTTAAGTCGTGTGATTACATATAGGATTTCTTCAAATGTAGGTTCTTCAATTTGTGGTTCGCATGTTAGAACCTCTTCCTGTGAGAAAATGTTACTTGGAGCTTCACAATTTAGTAATTTAATAAAATATTCTTTCCATGTGTTGCACATTTCCTCATTGGTATTTATCATATTCCCATTTTTGTCTTTTAAACCATATGTGTTTTGTTGGTGCCCTCGTTTCATTGACTTCAGTTCTTTAAATAATTTTCTGGATTCATTTTTCTGGTGATTAGTTTCCATATCTTTGATTATATTACTCATATATTCTCGCTTCTGCTGTCTGACTATTTTTGTAGCCTCTTTACATTCATTTCTATAATGCTCTTCCTTTTGGATGTTATTGATGTCATTTAACCATACATGTCTGGCATTCTTCTTCCTAATGACTGCTTCTTCACATTTTTGATTGAACCATCTGTTCTTTCTATGCGTGGTTAACACACCGAGACATTCTTCTGCGGTAGACTGAATTGTATTCTTGATGTTCAACCAAGTTTGGTCAATGCTTTCCTCCAAAGGGTTTTGCAGAGTTTCAAGTTTACATTTTATTTCATCTGTAAATTTCTCTTTGACTGTAATGTCTTGCAGTTTTTCTCTGTTATATGTTGGGTGTAATCTTTGTAATTTAGTATAGAAAGCTCTCTTAAGTTTTATTTTAAATTTTGCTCCAACGAGGAAGTGGTCACTGTGGCACTCAGCTCCTCTATAACTTCTGACTTGCTGTATGTTTGATGCATTTCTGTTGTTAATTAAAATGTGATCTATTTGATTATAGGTTCTCTTGTCACATGATTTCCAAGTTTGTTTGTGTATATCCCTTCTTTGTAGTCTGGTACTGCTAACCTGCAGTCCTTTGGCTTCTGCCAGGTTGATGACTCTCCATCCATTATCATTTGAAGTTGTATGTAGGCTTTCCATACCGGCCACTTTTTTATTAGTTTGCTCTCTACCTATTTTTGCATTGAAGTCTCCCAGCACAATCAGGATGTCCTGTTTGAGGGTTTCTTCTATGACATCTTCCAGATCATTATAAAAGTCTTCTTTAATATCATCTTCTTTCTCTTCAGTAGGTGCATGCACATTAATCATCGTTATATTTTTCCATTTACCTTTTATTCGTAATTTACTAATCCTGTCATTAAAAGCTTTAAAGTTTAAAACGTTCCCCCATAACTCTTTTTTGATGACAAATCCTGTTCCTAATTCATGTTTATTTTGGGTGTTTCCTCCATATATTATAATCATTCCATTTTGCTCTAAAGTACCCTCTCCTGGCCACCTTATTTCTTGAATTGCTGTTATATCCATTTGATATTCAATCAGCTCCCGGGTTAGTTCTTCGGCCGCTCTAGCTCGATATAGTGTCCGTACATTCCATGTTCCAAATCTCAAAAGTCCTTTAACGTTCCAAGGTCGCTGTCCAGATAAGTCAGTCCGATATCGAGGCTCATGTATTTGTTTCGTAACAAAGAAAGGTTTTTACAAAGGTGAGGATGTTAACCCCACGCTTCAACCCCCAACCTGGAGGACCAGGGTGTTTCTCTTTGTCTGTTCTCTACCCTTTGACCTGTCCGGCTTGGGAGGCCCTGCTGGTAGCTACGCTACCGCCATTGATATATTATCTATGTAAATTATTTGAATGAAAATGTATGAAACATAAACTGTAAGTGTGTACGAATTATAAAGTTACCCATCATTTGTAAACCAGTTTCTTTGATACTATCAGAATGTCAACATCTATCACAATCACGTTATTATTTGTGCAAAAACAATTTCTTTTCGCACAACAGTAGGAGATTAGAGGTTAAGCTAAAGTCATATAGCGCAGCTTAGTCAGAGTCGATAGAAAGTGAAGACAAGACGACATTGACATTCATTGACGTTCATTTATACTATCATACATTCATATCATCTACATTAATCATTATCATTTATACCACATTTGAAGTTTACCATTCGTTGAAACTATAATATTTCAATTAACAACCCTGTAATGCACATTACATGCATGTTGCTAAAATGTTGATGTTCCATTAAACAGAAACATCAGTTATAAAATCAAGTCGATCAGGCGTGTGTACGAAAGACAGCGGCGGAACATCCCTAGTGCCGTATTTTGCTGCAAGATTAGATGAGTATATTTTCCACTAATTTTGATATGCATCCTTAACGACGCATCCTCTTTTTCAGCAAATTTTGTATATAGTTAACACATAACAACTGTGAAATTGTATTTGGAAAATTTATTGCTATCAATTGTCAGATAACATAAATCCTTATAATGTCATCATTAAATGACTTCATCCAGGCTGGCAAAGAACTAGAATATACTGGAGAAAAACTAGAGAAATGGGCAAATGAAAGATACAAAGAAGAAACAGACAAATTGAGAGATGACAGAGCAAGAGAAAGGCAACATCAGAAGGAGATGAAGGAGTTGGAAGAAGCCACTAAACAGAAGCAGATAGAGATGGACGATGCCACCAAGCAGAAACAAATAGAGGTAGAGTCACAAACGAAGTTAAAGATGAAAGAAATGGAGATTGACTCTAACACCCAGATAGCCTCTACTAAATTGAAAAGTCAGGAAGAACAAAATAAATTCTCCAAATATAAAGGGGTCATCAAGCCTTTCAGTCAAGGCGATTCAATATCAGCTTGGACGGAGAATGTAGAATTCCAACTTAAGACTCAGAAAATAACATTACAAGATTGGGCAATGATCTACATGAGAAACCTCAGTGGGGAGCCATTAAAGGTCATAGAATCAATACCAACAGAACTAAGAAGTAACTATCAGTACATCCATGATAGGATTATGCAGCATTTTCTACTCGATGCTCCGGGATATCAGATCCAGTACTCACAGATAAAGCCAAAGCCAACAGAAACGTTCTTAGATTATGTTTCAAACGTTCAGAGTATATTCAATAAATGGCTTAAGGCGGCAAAAGTAGGGAAGAATTTTGATAAATTACAGGACTTAATGGTGATGGATAAAGTCATATCCACCGTTTCTACTCCCTTTGCTAAGTTCCTTCAACAAGCAGACATTGAATCTATTGAACAACTCGAAAAACGAGGTTCTGCTTATATTTACTCAAACAGGGACATATTTAAAACATCGATACATGATACTGAGATCACTGTCTTTGTTAAAAACATACCAAGCAGGTCTTACAAGCAAAAAGAGTATCAGAATAAAGATAAACCATATCAGAAGCCACCACAGTGTGGATACTGCAAATTGTTTCATCCGCAGTACTCCATGTGTGATAAGAGTCCCTCTTATCCTGCTCATCTAGAAATGATGATGAAGAAGCAGGAAAACAGACGAAACTCTTACAAACGTGCTGTTAATGCTTATTTTGTTCAAGTTATGGCCATTATAGTTCTAAGTGTTTGGGCAGGCAACGAATGAAGGCAAGCAATGCGTTGCTCATCGATACGTCATCTGACGATGAGAGTGTAGTTGATTTTGAACTTGAAAATGTATTACCAACCAGTGAGTGTGAGAGTGTGAGTGCAGCTACTGATATATTAGACTTTAATAAGTGTGACACGTGTCACCAGTTTCATACGGACGGCAAACTGAAATTTGGGCATTTTGTACCATGTTCCAACGAAGATGCCAATGCAGCTTTAGCCTCCAGGGACAACTTAAAGTTCCACGATGCACTGGTCAACGAACATGCCAATCATGCCAATGTTTACTTGATAGCGGCAGCACTCTACTTGGGGTAAAAAGAGACCTAGTTAAGCCAGAAGATTATACAGGTGAGTTTGTCAAATGCCGCACTTTCTCTGGAAACATTGAGAAATACCCGCTGGCAAAAGTACGCATAAACACCCCGTTCCTGTCAGGCATATTTACATGCGCGATCCTGCAAAATCCCTGTACTGATTTGATTTTGGATTGTTTGCCATCATTAAAACAGTGTACTAATGAAGAAATATTAGCCTGGAAACAAACAAACACGGCTAATGCTGTAACGAGGTCAGATACTCAAACACATCACACTGACCTACAAAACGAAATGTTACAGTTGTTAACACCCACCTGTGCTAGTAACAGTGCTACTCGACAAGAATTTATCGAGGCACAACGCAACGATCAAACTATCGCACCTTATTTTAAATTGTTAGGTGAGCGAGCGAAAGTTACTAAGAATGCATCTTGGTATTTTAAAGTACATAACGGAATTCTCATGCGTTATTATACAACAAATAACCATGAAATTCAGCAGACGGTGTTACCTGTAAAACACCGACAAAATGTGCTAAACATTGCACATGAGTCACCGTTTGCTGGACATTTAGCCTATGACAAAACGAGAGCCAGAATTTTTGCACACTTCTACTGGCCTAAATTTTGTAACGACATTAAATTGTTCTGTCGATCATGTACTATTTGTCAACATCTAGTAAGAAAAGGAAAGCATGTAACAGCCGAGGTCCAGCGTTCCATTTTGGCCTCTAGACCATTCGAAAGTGTAGCGGTAGATATTGTTGGATCCCTGAATCAGGTGTCGAACAAAGGAAACCGTTTTATACTAACCCTCGTGGATCTCTGTTCAAGGTGGATCGAAGCGTTACCACTAAAATACATTACCTCCAAAGATGTGGCAAATGTGTTTTTACATCTATTTTGTCGATTTGGCTTTCCTCGAACCATTTTGAGCAACCGAGGAACCCAATTTATTTCGGCTGCTATGCAAGCCCTAACAAAATTGCTAGGAATAGAACAGCATTTCTGTAGCCCGTATCACCCTGCGAGTAATGGGATTATAGAGAAGATTAACGGGGATCTAAAACACATGCTGGCAAAAGTAACAGCAGAGAACCCATCTGATTGGGACACTCTACTACCAGCAGTGCTATTTGCCCATCGAGAAATTCCGCACTCGAGTACGGGTGTCTCACCTTTCGAGTTAGTTTATGGGGCGAACCCTCGTGGACCCCTAACAATCTACCATCAGCTAATCACCAGCTCAGTAGAAAATCCAACAGCAGTAACACCGTATGAGATGGTAACAGAGACACGCGATAAAATTATGAAGGCGTGTCTAATAGCCAAATCATCTTTGGAGAGAAAAGGCCAGATGTACCGAGAATATGCAAACAAGGGTGCCAAAACCCTACACCTTGAACCCAATCAAAAGGTGCTACCTTTACTACCAGATAAACGTAATTTGTTACTTAATCATGGCAAGGGCCATTCAAAGTTGAACGAAAGATATCAGATGTCGACTATGAAATATCGATAAAGGGAAAATTAAAGATATTTCATATCAACATGCTGAAGCCTTATTTCTCACGACAAGAACTGATGACAGACGAACAGAGTGCACCTACACCAATAAACCGGACGACAGACGTACACAACACAACTACACTAGGTAGGGCGACAGATCATGACGACATCGCAAACACACCTAGCCAGGAAACAGTACACACAGCTAGTACAACAACAGTACTTAATCAGACGGATGACGACGGAATAGAATTACCAGTCCCGACAGTCGACACGACAGGGACAATCGATAGCATACGTATAGAACCCAAACTGACAGACGAGCAACGACAACAACTGATAGAGTTAGTAACTGAGTACAAGGACATTTTCTCTGACATCCCAGGTAAGACAGACAGAATAGAACACTCTATAATTCTGACTGATAGCACACCCATCAAATGTCGACCTTATTCCATCCCATTGAGTTACAGGGAAAATCTCGACAAGGAATTGTTAAATCTGGAGTCGAGTGGAATAATCCAGAAATCACAGTCAGAATACTCTTTTCCTATAGTTCTAGTCAGAAAAAAGGACTCGACTATTCGTCTCTGCGTCGATTATCGGCGCTTAAACAACGTGACCAAGGTCGATGCAGAGCCTATCCCATCTTGTGACGACCTAATCCTTGATATGTCAACATCGCGTATCTTCTCGAAACTGGATCTCACGAAAGGTTATTCGCAGGTCCCGATGGAATCATTCTCTATTCCTTTGACAGCTTTCTCAACACCTCTAGGCCTGTATGAGTGGCGCTTTCTTCCTTTCGGTCTTCGTAATGCACCAGCCACTTTTGTCCGACTCACTAGGGATCTTCTGCACGGAGTGACCAATACTTCTACCTATATTGATGACATTTGCATCCATACAGCAGACTGGACAACACACCTACTGAAACTGCGACATGTCTTCGATAGATTGCGATTATTTGGTCTTACAGTGAAACCCACCAAAGTGGAGTTGGGAATGGAAGAAATTGATTTCTTAGGCCATACAATCACCAGAGGCCAACTAAGACCTGATGAGAAAATTGTGACCAAGATTCTCAATCTAACTATGCCTACGACCAAGAAACAGGTCCGTAGCTTGCTTGGTCTGGTCAATTATTACAGCAAATTTATACCCAATTTGGCTGAAATCACCAGCGTTTTTTCTAATGTGTTAAAAGCATCTGTAAAACTTAATGTTCAGGATGCAAAGTTATTCGGTGCGTTATAAAAATTGAAACATTTATTTAGCGTTCCACCTATCTTGCGTTTGCCTAATGTCAATCTTACGTATTTCCTCCGTACAGACGCAAGTTCCATTTCCATTTCTGGGGTCCTAGGCCAATTTTATGAAGGCAAGTTTCACCCAATAATGTACGTGAGTCGTAAGACCAGCCCTGCTGAAGGAAGATACTCAGCCTCTGAATTGGAAGCTTTAAGCGTGATATATTGTGTCAGGAAACTTCATCGATTCCTGGCGGGTACAGAGTTTGTTATCGAAACCGATAATTCGCCTCTTACGGTCATGCAAACATGGGTTCATCGCAACAATAGGATCTACAGGTGGTCCTTAATTTTGCAAAATTATGCCTTCACTATTAAACATTTGAAGGGAAGTTTGAACTCTCTAGCTGACACATTGAGCAGACCTTCTCACATTGAAATACCTGAAATACGAGAATAGAGCGACCTTACATCACCAAAGACATTGACACTGTAATTACTTAGTGCCCTATGTGGTGATTGTGAACACTAAAGTGCGTTACCATCGCCAGTCGCTTATATCTATGTAATATAAACTGTGTCAGCATTAGTGGAATGAACAGACGCATTTATGAATTGTCTACACCACTACAACTTATACAACCCTTGAGTGGATCGAAATTTGAGACTTGAACCTACACCAACCAGTAGCATACCATTAGTATGAACCTTACCCAGGACGAGAGCGTAAATCAGACTTTGTCTACCTGAACGTTATTTTCGAGGACATTCTACAGAGGACACGGCTCGAACATCACACCTGGATGTAATTAGTTAGCGTAGATTGTCTGGCTACGCTGTAATACATTTAAAATTATGAATTTCATCTCAGACCCGTAAATTATATACCGCATATAAACAAACTTTGAAATCTGCTGTAAAATCTCCAGAACAAAATTTTTTTTGTTGGGTGGTCATAATGATAAGGTTATATACTAAATCTCATAATTTTTCCTCTGTTGGTTACTGAGATATGGATGTTTATATTGGGGCCCAAAAAAAAAAAAAACGAACTATAGTTACATCCTCTCCGGAGATGGTGAGGTCCAGCGCCGGTCTTGAACACCCCACTGGTATATGAGCTTCGGGATATAATTGAGAGTTCTGCAACACGGTCCTGTATGGATTGCACTACGGTATCATGTCGGAAGACAAGTGTCTACATCAGTCTCACTGCGATAGATGCAAGCCCATTTCAAGGCTCAGGACACACGAACAGTAATGCATACTACTTAAAAGTTAAATCTTAGAGTCTTCATGAGGATTCACAATCACACACACACACACACACACACACACACACACACACACACACACACACACACACACACACACAACCATCTATCAAATTAACCAATCAGTTAACTAACGAACCAACCAAGCAATAAATCAATCAGTTAACCAATCAAGCATCTATCCAATCATTCATCCATCCATCATGTGCCATGCCGATAAGGGTGGGCGGTCATGTTCTGCCATCTCACTCTATCATCAGAGTCGTGGATCAGCTCGTTGTTCCTGTCTCGACCATGCCACGTGGCCAAGCCATCCAGGTATTTACTTCTAGGTCTTCCCCTTGGTCTCTTCCCTTCGATCTTGCCAGTCGTCACCAAGTTCTCTAATTAATTTCTTCTCATAACATGCCCAACAAATTTTGACTGTCTACGTCTAATGACTCTTATAAGTTTACGATCTTCATTTGTTTCTTGAAGGACTTGCTCATTGGTTTTTCTGTCTGTCCATGGTATTGTTTCTGTTTTCCTCAGAAACCACATTTCCACAGCCATCAGCTGTCCAATCAACTAGTCAGTTAACCAACCAAGCATCTATCCAATCAACTAGTCAGTTAACCAACCAACCATCCAAAAAAATCAGTTAGTTAACCAACCAGTCATTCATCCAGTCAACCATACGTTAACCAATCAACCATCCGCCCAAACATCCAGCCAGTTAACCATCGAATCATCCATACAATCAACAAATCAGATAACTAAGCAAACATTCACCTATTACAGTGTCCATACACTGGGTCATAGACCCAGCATTTTTCATTCACAATTTCTCCTTGTAATACCACAAATTATGTATCTATTATAACCTTTATGTAATACTACTAATTATTCATCTATTATAGCCTCTATGTAATACTACTAATTCTTCCTCATCTATTATAGCCTCTGTAAACTGGTTCCCCATTACCTATTCCTGTTTGTAATACTTTATAATGTAGAGAATTGATATATATCAATTTATATATGAATCCATTGGTTGGTCACCCCAGATGCTTCCTATCCACACACAGACCGAGCTATTCATCCACTCATTTACTTGTACACGCACACACACCAGCCAACGCATATGCACACACTCACAAACCGACAACCATCAAAATCCCCCACCACCCCCTCCCAGTAGACAAAACTGAATTAATCTAGCCACCGTTAAGCAAACATACACAAAAACACAACACACAGGCCATCACCCGCCCACCTATCCAGAAACACAACAATAAGCTGTCTCTTCCGCCCAATTTGCGATTCTAATTGTCTTAGATAGCATCAATTAACTGAGTCCCCCCCCCCACACACACACACACACGCACACGCATACGCATACGCACGCACACACACTCACACACACACACACACACACACACACACGCACACACACTCACACACACACACACACAAATTATAAATGTATGAAACAAATTACCGCAGCCAAATATGATTTTAATGCAAGTGAAGCACTGTTTTACCTTTCTGAAATTGACAAATGATTGTTTTCCTTTCAATATCTCTGTTAGGAAGAATTTAGAAGCAACGGAGAAGTGGTTCCTGAGACGAATGTGAAGAATACCTTGGACTGCCAGAGTAACTAACTATGATTGCCTGAAAGAGGCTAATGAAAGTAGAACAGTATATACAATTATAAGAAAGAGGAAAGCAGCGTTCTTTGTTCATCTGATGAGAAGAGGGACATTGGAAACACTGTGACGACTGGGAAGATCAGTGAGATAAGAAGCCGAGGCAGACAAAGAGAAATAATGCTGGATGTACTGAATTCAATTGAAGTTAATTGAATTGATTTTTATTTTCAAAGGGTAACAGATTGGGCGCGTAGACCCGTCTTATATTCGACCCTTCCAATCACTCATCTTTCGTTCATCAACAGTGCATAATGCATTCACAAAGGAAAAAAAAAACATTCTCAAATGAATGTTGTAAGCATAAAGAATGCATATTCTCATGTTATGTGACACATCCCCCTACACACACACACACATCCCTCACCAACCCACACACACATCCCTCACTTACTCACACATACCCACACATACCCCACCCACCACACACCCCACTCACCACACATCCCCCCACCCACTCACAGATACCGCCACCAACCCAGACATCTCGCACCCACCCCACATACATCCCTCACCCAACCACACGCATCTTTCCACCCACTCACACATACCCCAGTCCACTCAAGCTCACCCACACACACATGCTCCACCCACCCACACACCCTTCAACCACATACACATACCTCACACACACACACACACACACACCGCACCAACATACACATATCCCTCACCCACTCACACATACCCCAGTCCACTCAAGCTCACCCACACACACATGCTCCACCCACCCACACACCCTTCAACCACATACACATACCTCACACACACACACACACACACACCGCACCAACATACACATATCCCTCACCCACTCACACATACCCCAGTCCACTCAAGCTCACCCACACACACATGCTCCACCCACCCACACACCCTTCAACCACATACACATACCTCACACACACACACACACACCGCACCAACATACACATATCCCTCACCCACTCACACATACCCCAGTCCACTCAAGCTCACCCACACACACATGCTCCACCCACCCACACACCCTTCAACCACATACACATACCTCACACACACACACACACACACACACACCGCACCAACATACACATATCCCTCACCCACTCACACATACCCCAGTCCACTCAAGCTCACCCACACACACATGCTCCACCCACCCACACACCCTTCAACCACATACACATACCTCACACACACACACACACACACACACACACCGCACCAACATACACATATCCCTCACCCACTCACACATACCCCAGTCCACTCAAGCTCACCCACACACACATGCTCCACCCACCCACACACCCTTCAACCACATACACATACCTCACACACACACACACACACACCGCACCAACATACACATATCCCTCACCCACTCACACATACCCCAGTCCACTCAAGCTCACCCACACACACATGCTCCACCCACCCACACACCCTTCAACCACATACACATACCTCACACACACACACACACACACACACACACACACACCGCACCAACATACACATATCCCTCACCCACTCACACATCAACCACCCTGGGACAGTGGCAAGGGGGAATATGATCAACAGAGTTGATTCACAACAGGAAGGACCGAGGCCTGTGGAGAGACAAAATCGCCTACGCCAGTCGGCAGGGAACATGATCATGATGATGATATATGTGTTAATAATCTGTTGCTCATACTTAATTCACAAATAAAAAAAAAAAAAAAGTCGCTTGAAAGTCGACAAGGTTACTTCATTGCACAGGGTTTTTATACCATATGGCTCAGTCTCTTTCCGCAGCGCTGAAAGCGTAGCACAAAGCACGAACTCCACATTTCCAGCGATGACTCACGTAAATCTCCGAATTCCCGGTGATAATTGACGTAGACATTGGAATGCCATACCGTTGGAATTCATTATTTCAGTTCTCTATACAAAGCATTGTTGTCATATTTTTCGAACAAATAATAGAAATACTATGAAAACAACGAGTAATAACATGTAAGACGCCTTCAAACTATTTCTTCAGCTATAGTAAAAACAAAAAGTAAAGGATCCTTTTACATGCTATGAGGCCCATTTGGGTTTATAATGTCCGACCCATATTTTACAAACTACACAGCACTAGATAGAGATGACGTCAGTATCACCCAGACCGCCGTTCTTCTTCTTCTTACAGTCCATTCAGTGTGGGGTTGGTGATCATGAATTTCCACAGCCATCTGTCTCGTGTACTGGCAACTATTTCTGATACTGCTGCTCCTTTATAATGTCAAACTGTTCAGCATATTCTCCTCCACTCCAACTTTCCCGTTGTAACGACTACTCCAGCTTTCGCTTTCTTTTGGCATCCTTAAATAATGTGAATTGTCTTCTTCTGAAGCGTGTAACCAGTTATCTTTTTGTGAGGTAGCTCCTTTCAAGATATTTTAATTGCTCTTTCTATCCGTCTACGGTGTTCTCATAATCTTTCTATAAAACTACATCTCTGCAGCCTCCACATAATTCCTCATAATTTGGGCACCTTTATTTCCAGGATATTTTATGGTTTCCATTTTACCCTGTGTCGGCTTTGGAGCTCAGGTCAATTTATAAAATCCTCCTTAACTGGGATTCGAACACACGATCAGCGGACCGACAGTAAGCGTACCAGCCATTTTGTTTATACTCTCACAATTCTGTAGATTATTGTCATCTGTCGCTATGTTTGCGTTTGTTAGTGCTATGTCCTTTTCATTCATTCATTCATTCATTCATTCATTCATTCATTCCGTAGCATGTCCTTTGCAGAACTTTGCTCCCATAACAACCTTTATGACAACTTCTCGGTCATAAGCAAGATGTCCCGCGTCCGATACACCCATCTGAAGATCATCTACCACATCCTGCACCCATCTTTTCTTTCGCCTTCCTCTTTTTCTCTTCCCGGGCATATACCCCTCCATTATTGTTCTCTCCAAACTTTCATGTCCTTTACTGTTTTACATGACGTCGAAAATAACCCCATAATTTTTGGGCTGTTTTTATTCCTCAATTTTTACTTTCGGTAGTTTGATATTGCTTTCTAAACCACCGACGCTCACACTCGGTGTGTCCGGGAATTGTGAATCACGTTCACTGCCCTTAAGCCAAAGAGCTGGCCTATTTGTATGTAAAGTAACGCATATTTTCAGTCAAAAAGAATGAGTCTGAGAACAGCGTGAAAGTGAAGGCGTACCTTAAATTCACCATCACAAGCAACAGCGTGAAAGTAAAGGCGTACCTTAAGTTCACCATCACAAGCAACAGCGTGAAAGTGAAGGCGTACCTTAATTTCATCATCATAAGTAAGTAATACCGGTGAAACTAAACACTTGGCTTATTTACACTCATCTCTAACAAGATTCACAAAACATAATTTAAGAAAAATACGGTTTATTTTTATTGTCTCAGTATCTCGTTGTTCAAATACAGTGGAGCATAAGATAAGTGCCGCCTAAAAGCTGGCGTATTTTTTCTAAATATGGCAGGCTAATTGAAAGGCTAGTCAAGGGAGTTGGTTTTGCTGTAGCATCAGTTCGCCTGCAGAAAATGTGATCATGTAGAAATGTGAGGCAAAACATTTCTCTAACAGCACTAGTAGTTGACATTTCTTAAATTATTCTTGTTTAGAATTAGAGGTGCGCAAACGTGCCTAGTGTATCTTTACCTTCTTTCGGCAACTGATTATACTTACCTGCCTCTCTCTCTCTCTCTCTCTCTCTCTCTCTCTCTCTCTCTCTCTCTCTCTCTCTCTCTCTCTCTCTCTCTCTCTCTCCCTCACTTTACTTATCATAACGCTGAAATATATGAATTGTTTATGTTTGGTTTATGTTGACAGCATTCATTTTACAATGTTCGTTTGTTTCTCTTTTTGTTTTCTCAATTGTAAATGTAACATTCATGATAACCTGGTGTGCGACAGATGCGGAAAAGTAGTTTTTAGTAGATGCAAGGTTGGAATAGCTGAATGTAAGACGGGCCAGCGTGCCCAATTTGTGACCCTGTGAAAATAATATTCACTCATTCGTTCGTTCGTTCTCTCTCCTCTTCGATCCTCCTCTCCGCCTCTCTGCCACTCCACCTCCCTTCTCCCCTGGCTTTCGCCCTCCCTCTCTCCCACTCCCTATACCCTTTCCCTCTTTTTCTCTTCCCTTTTATCTCTCACTCTATCTTCCGCTCTCTCACAACCTTTCCTCCATCTTTCACCGTCTACCTTGTCCTCACCCGCACTCATCCCCCTTCCCCTCTCTCCCTCTCCTTCCACTTCCCTCTTCTTCTCTTTCTACTATTTCAGATCCCGTGTGTTGTAACAGCAAGAAGATCGACTTCATTGCACCGGGTTTATCCCATGTGGCCCAGCCTCTTTCGGCAAAGCGGTCTGTCGAAAGCCTCAAACAGAGCAATTCCTGGGAGAAGAGGGTGGGGAGAAGGGAGACGTCTCCGAAATTAGTACACCATTAAACCGAATGAAGGAGACCCAAAATGAACCAACCACCATCACCGCGCGAGACAGGCGGCTTTGACCACTTCGCCATGAGTCCCACATCCAGTGTGTAAATTAGAAGGTAAACATTAGGACATGAATATTGTGAGACTATCTAAAAGTAAGGTATTAAACAATACAGAAGAGGCAACGCCAATGAGATAACTAATATGAAATGGAATTGTTTACAGAACAACGTAAAATATATATACACTCCAACCTACCTAAAAAGCTACGACAAACAAACTAGGCTTGGTTACCACTCATACTTCAAAGCGCTTGGAAAACACGATAATACAAAAGAACGTGAGCTGCTACAGAATAGCGTAAAAAGAATTTAAGACAAATATACAGACAATCTAAAGGGAAAATGGATTGGAAGGGAAATGGTAAAGCAGAAGAAATGTGCACAGAGTTAGGAGATATACACCAGGAAATAAAAATAATGACTAGAAGTAAGAATATCCATGGCGATATTGGCTGTAACTTGGACCGTTTGGGAAATGTATTGCAAACAACAGACAGATGGGTGGAATTCATTAGAAACTTCTTTAATTATACAGAGCCAGCAGACAAAAGAAACACATCACATCACAAAGAAGGTTTTTTAATACTAACATCAGAGCGAGAGAGAGAAGAAAGAAAGAAAGAAAGAAAGAAAGAAAGAAAGAAAGAAAGAAAGAAAAAAAGAAAGAAAGAAAGAAAAACTATAATCATGATATAGAGTAGGAAAGTAGAGAAACCTGATGGAATTACAGTTGAAATGATAGAATAAGTTACAAATCCTTTATGTTATGTCGCCGTGAACGAAGGAATTGTTTGATTTTTTTGTGTGTGATCTCTTGGCAAGTTTACGTTCAATAGTTTGCCATTGCTTTCTGAACAACCGGCACTCATACCATTGTATGAAAATCAACGCAAGGCGGTCTGCTTTCAAATCGCCCGCAGCTGTATTTCGAACGCGGTAAGGGGGTTACGAATCGTGTGCGTAACGCCTTAGCCACAAAGCCGGTTGAAATTATGGAGCCTTTATTCAATGTTATTGCTGGTGGGATGGCAGAGCCGTGCAACGTTTACACACCAGGTCTCATCTACAACTTTCGGAGTTTTTGTTTCCCAAGAAAGCCAGAGCTGTAGAATGTACAGACTTTAACACTATAGGTTTCATGAGCAATGTCAAGGAAATCATGATCATCATCATTTCATCTGCAAGTGTCTTGCCAACAGGCGTGGGCGATCATGCTTCTCCACATCTTGCGATCTCCATCACGTATCATTCCGTGCGCTGGCACTCTTCCGTGTCATTCATTACATAGGGCTGTGAAGAATTGTTTCCCCTCACTTTTCCAGTATCACTCTTTTCACAAATACAGATAAACCTCGGTTATTGTTCCACTCGGCTTTCGTTGATTTCGGTTTTCGTCGATTTTTTCCGCGAAAAATATTGTCTTACTTTTCGTCGATTGCCTCGAATTTCGTCGGCGTACCCACATGACCTCGCTGCTAATTTTCCGAAAACAAAACTTCCATGATATGTTTCATTGTGGCGAAATAGGAAGAAATAAAGGAGGCTATTGTAGCGAAAGACATGAATGTGCTAACGAAACAGAGATCGCAAACAATTGAAGAAGTCGAACAGTTATAATTAATTTGGATAAATCAAAACCACTTAGATGGCTATTCTGTTTCGGAGACAATCATATGTGAAAAAAATCAGACTGTTGTATGCCGGTCTCATTAAGAAAGTGATTGGAACGAGTGCTAGCGTACTTTGTGATTTTAAGGACAACAGAGAATGGTTTGAAAAATTCAAGATGCGCCCTAGCATACACAATGTAACTAAGCACAGGGAAGGTGCGAATTCGGACAAGTCTGGAGCCAAAAATTGTATTAAACACTATATTTATTCTCTATAAAAATGTGGTTTTGGTATGTATTTTGGGGTTTCTAGAACGAATTTATTGGATTTGCATTGATTCATATGGAAACAATTACCTCGGTTTTCGTCGATTGCTTTCTGACGGATTATCGACGAAAACCAAGGTGTGACTGAATGTCTAATTGTTACAATACTTTCTATATATGTATCTTCTCATAATGTATCCAAATTACAACGAAAGCCTCTTTCTGATGTTTGGTATACATTGTCCTTTTGTGTTTGCCGATTTTAAAACATTTGAATTACTCATTTTGGAAGTCCATGCAACGTTAGCACACTAAATCCACATCTCTGAAACTTCTGTGGATTTGTTTTGTTTATTTATTAATTATCCATGCCGTCTCCCTGGCGAAGGGATTAACGACTTTCTCCGTAATCCCATATATCTACTGAAGAACACAGCTGCGCGAGATTCGGCAGCAGATTGTGTCGCGTTGGTTACTTATGGGGTATGCGAGCCGGTCGTTCAGAAAGCAATGGCAAACTACTGAGCGTAATCTTGTCAAGAGCAACAACAACAGCTGAAAATGCCGGATTTGACTGCAACGTCCTGTAGGGATATGCAACTTATTAAAAAATCCATGTTTTACAACTATATGATTAAAGTTGTTCTATTAACACACAATGATTCTTTCTCTCATCTGCAAGACAACGTATTGTTTATTTGCGAAACAAATGTAAATAAGAAGAAGTAACAAAACTATGAAGAGATTCACAGGAAAATTAGGAAATTGTGCAAAGAGGCAAGAGAAGCATGTCTTGGGAAAAAGTGCAGGCAAACTGAAAACCAATACAACACCCGGAATACCCACACAAAAAAAAAACCAAAAAAAAATCCACAAAAGAATCAATGACAACACTACGAAAAGAAATCACACATCAACGGGTAGCCTAAAAACTACAAATAGCAAATTCATAACATAAAAAGATAAGATTTTAAATGCATGGCTATGGTCAGATTATATGAAAGACCTTTATAATGATACACGAGTAGACCAGTATGATGTTCTGAATAATAATGAAGGACCATCAATTCTAAGAATGGAGGTTCATTATGTTCTTAACCATGTAAAAACTGGCAAGACACCGGGTCCAGACAAAATAAGGTGTTAAAACGTATTGGGGCTATCTAAGTATTCTTGCATTGATTTGTTTGTTGGTTAAAACTTGTGTAGAAAGGTTTACTTCTAGCTCTGTGTCTTTCCTTTCACTGAGCTTCCTAGTTATACCTTATGTTCTTTTGTGTTGTTAAAAGATTCTCTTTGTATGATTTATGGGAGGAGACTGGAGCGCATGTGAAGACACCAGATTGCAATGGAAGTGATCCTGTACCGTAAACAAAAACATTGACTCCATATCAGCTGTGTCTGTTGATTTCCGTTCTACCTCTCAGCGTCAGTAAACTTCTGAACCGAGGCCTGGCATATGCTTGTCTTGTTGCTGTATTCCCTGCCTCCGTTTTGGGGTGTCTATACGTCTTTTGTGACTGAGCTTCCGGTTTCCGGCTTCGAGAGGACGTGTTTTAACATATTCTCCCGATTTTTGATTATTTTAATAAGTTTACTCAATTCAATCACGATGCTGTGTATATCATTGTGTTCATTCTAAACTGGATTTACATACTACTCAACAGTTCAAGTCTATGTGACTGTTTATTTAATGAAATGAGAGTTTCTTTATTTTATGTGGCCGTAAGATCACCAATCTATGAATGTGACCAATTATCGATTCACGACAACGTGAGAATTTGCCATGCCTGACTAACAAGTGATAAACACCACGCACCTTCTACAGAAAGGCCTGCGCGTATATTTACTCCATCATTTTGTTCGTTTAAAGCTGGATTTACGTACAACACAAAATGTCAAGTTTATGTGAATGTGTATTTAGTTAAATGAGGATTTCTTTGTGAATCGTGACGGTAAGATCACCCATTTTTCAATTTTACCAATTATCGATCTACGACAACGTGAGAATTAACCATGCATGGCTAGCAAGTAAACGTCACGCACGACCTACAGAAAAGCCTGCAATATTATTTTATTCCTTGCCTTATCGAACTGACTATGTTGCCAAAATGTCCTCCAACTTGCGATCATCAACTGTGTCCAAGCGGCACAATGTAAACAAGAACAAGACGGGACAAATTTTGACGAGCACGCCAGCTCAGCGAATGAATCTATCATCTACATCGCCAACCTCAATCGTGTTGTCTAGTGAACAATCAGACACTGAATTCCAGCTGGACATACAACAGAATTCACCAGCTCAATCTAATCAAACCAGCACATCACATTCAAGCACTCTTTCTTCGGCCGAACCACAGAGCCACAATGATATTGATTGTCGTGAACTTATTCAGGCTTTGGAGATGAGGTTAACAGATTTTATTACCAGCAACACCACTAATATTATTGCTGTGCTTAAAAACGAAAACCTTCTTCTTCGAGAAGAAATCCGCCTCCTTAGACAAGAGAAGGAAACTTTCAAAGCATCCATACATGCTTTAGAACTAAGAAGTGCACAGTCATCTAATAAAAGTGCACAGACAGAAACTACCCTTGGTGTTTTAGATGCGTGTGCTACCAGTGAATGTTCGTCGCATAATGACATACAGACAGTTTCTACAATCAACAAAACTACTTCTAAACCTGTAGAACGCACACCATCCATCTACCCCATTGATGTGCATATCAGCAACAGGTTCCAGGCCTTAAGTGTAGACTCTCCAGCAGCAGACCAGGAATCACAAAGTTCAATTGTTACCACTACTGGGCATCAACAACCAACGCAAGGAAGCTATAATAATCAAGAACACAAGAAAGACCGCAGTGGTCAGTGGCAACAACAGCCCAAGCGGACACGCCAGCAGCGTGACCTTACAATTGATGACAGTGCAACTCATGTTATCATTGGAGACTCCCTGCTGAAGGGAATCTATAGTGATCGCATGTCATCTTTTGACAGCGAGTCAACTTCAATCTTTCCTCTACCAGGCGCTGACATTGATAGGCTTACCGCTACACTGCGAAAATTCCAAGTGAATGAGAGAATTAAAAAAGCGACAGTCCATATTGGTGTCAATGACATAATGGATAATAACATCATAAGCACCTCACAACTATCTACGCTGGAGGTACTGTTACGACATAAATTTCCTAACTCATCTATGTTCATTTCATCCATCATTCCACCATGTTATGGATTCCAGCGTCGGACTGCCGATGCTGCCAATCTAACTTTGTTTAAATTTTGTAAAGACAATGCCATTAGTTTCATTAATAACACCCCGTACTTTACTTCGTCGTCCGGGGCTCCTAAGAAAAAACTATACAGGGATCAAATACATTGTTCCAAGCTAGGAAGTAGTATACTAGCGAAGAACATAAAATATCCCGAACGTGCACAACAACCAGCACCAGTTACAGGAGTAACCCGAACTTCACCCCCGGCGACAGTGACATCTAAGTGTTCAGAAAATGCTCCTTCTCTTCCTGCACCACCATTGCCTATACCCCAGGAATACAATGCCGTGGATAGCAACCCATGCTCCAATCCCAATGTTGCTAACTATGATGGTTTGTTTCCTCCCTTGCCCATAAAGCATCCTCCCCCTATTGTGTCAAAGGGGACACCGTTAAACAATGTTGCTGTGCCCCCGATGTATGCTTCTAATGTAGGCACTTCCAGTAACTCTCACAGCAGTGGTCCCTCGTTGGATGGTAATCTACACTCCTACCAGTGGAACCGCCAACTTCAACAGCTAATGCAATACAATCCTGCAGCCCTGCATCAAGCTTTCATGATGTCACTCCAGCACAGACATTTTCCTACCCCATCTAATAGTCTTAACTACTACTAAATAAAGTTTCAAAAACTCTGAAAATTTCTACCGCAAGCGACATCATCCTTTCATCGTGCAATGTTCGCAAATCACGATCAGTGGCTTCACAAAGATGGCCTAAGTATAGGCCATCTCAACATCTATCATTTGCTCAATAAATTACCTGAGCTTTCGGTAATACTGTGCAAACAATTCCATGTGTTTGGAATCACAGAAAGTCGTCTCAACGACAAAATATCCGACTCTGAAATCACTCTTAAGGGGTTTAAAGTAATTCGAAGAGACGCAAATCAAAAATTAGAGACAGGTATTGCTGTATACATTTCCAATTCTCTCAACTGTTACCGTAGAAGTGATCTCGAGTCAGTAGAGATAGAATGTGTTTGGTTAGAGGTGAAGCCAGCCAGCCAACAGCCGTTTCTCATTGGATACCTATATAGGAATCCGTGTGCTGGGTACAATTGGTATGACTGTTTCACTACAATGATGGATATAGTGTTTACAGAAGGTAGAGAAGTCATGATATTAGGTGACTTTAACATAGATATTCCTAAATCCAACCAGACATGGGACGATATCATTCTTTCTTACAATTTCAAACAACTAATAAACCGTCCCACAAGGGTTACTGACACATCCTCAACTATAATTGATCATATATATGTTACTTGTCCAGATAATATTATTGAATGTTCTGTTCCTGTTTGTACAGTTAGTGACCACTACCCGGTATGTTGTACATGGTCAAGAATTGGGTTCAAACCTCTTAAACATAAACATGTAAGTATCAAATTTAGGAATTATAAAGCATTCAACCAAGATTTATTTTTGCAAGACTTAAGAAAAGCAGCCCTTGATCACGTTTACCAACTTCCTGACCCGGACGATGCATTAGCTTTCTGGACGAAGACAGTCTACAATGTGTTCGATAAACACGTGCCAATCAAAGAAGTTCGAGTCAAAAATCAACATAAATCCCCATGGGTCACTAGAGAAGTGCTGGAAATCATGAGAGAGCGAGATACAGCACACAAAAATAAAGACTTCATCAATTACCGCAGACTAAGGAATAAAGTTAAATATGAAATTCGTAGGATAAAAAAAGATCATTTTAAAAATTTGATTGTAGATAATTCAAACAGTACAAATATATGGAAGGCTATTAACTTGCTAACCAATAAGAAACGCCCTACAGAATCAGCAATACCAAATTCTATAACATGCGATGAATTCAGTTGGTTCTTTCAATCAGAAATAGAGAATCTAAAGTCTTCAATACCAGACTCATCGTGTAATTTAAGTTCACTGGCATCATTCTGTGAGGAGAAGTGCGCCAGAAATATTCCCGCTGAGATTCCTTTAATGTCTGTTGCAGACGTTTATAAATATCTCTTGAACCTCAAATCAACAAACTCACACGGCCTAGATGGTATCAGTAATAGAATTCTTCGTTGTGCTGCACCAGTCATTAGCGAGTCCTTAACGTTCATATATAACCAGTGCCTGGCCAAAAACTACTTTCCATCTGCATTTAAAATTGCTAAAGTGTTTCCGCTTATTAAAAATGGCTCAATCGATAATAGCGTTTTGGGTAATTATAGACCTATTTCCTTACTATCGTCGCTATCAAAACCACTAGAAAAACACATTCATAAAATAACGTTACACCATTTAATTAACAACGATCTAATAATTAACAGTCAATCTGGGTTTCGACCTAAATATTCTTGCCATAGTGCTCTAACAAAAATGACCGATAACTGGCACTTAAACATCAACAACGGTAGAATTTGTGGAGCGGTGTTTGTAGACTTTAAAAAAGCTTTTGATATGGTAGATCACGATATTTTAATTAGAAAACTAAAGCAAATGAAGACAAGCACCAACATGGTGAACATAATTACGTCATTTCTATCCGACAGGCAACAAGTCGTGTCCTTCAACAACTGTCTATCAAGACCCACACAGCTTAATATTGGTGTGCCTCAGGGCTCAATACTAGGTCCGCTGCTTTTTGCAGTTTATATTAATGATCTTCCTTTATATATCAATACAACTTGTGATCTATTTGCTGACGACTGTACTATATATACTAGTCAAGAAAACCGTAGTGAATTAGAGAATTCTTTACAAAAGGAACTTGATAATCTTATTAGATGGAGCAATGAAAACCGCATGCAAATTAACATCGGCAAAACCAAATCCATGCTAATAACGACCAGACAAAAACTACAGACACTAGCCATAACTGGATCACCGCTCGAACTCCGCATGGGCACGTTACCTATAGTTAATGTGACTGAACATAAAACACTAGGGCTTTTAATAGACAGCCATTTGAACTGGAGCTCTCATGTTCACGCTCTTACCAAGAAAATAGCACAAAAAGTTTACCAACTTGCTAAAATTCAGCACTTCCTGGACGAAAGCACACGAAAAATATTCTATACATGCTATATCCAATCACATCTCGATTACTGTTCCACAGTTTGGGATGGTTGCCCTAAATCTAATTTAAAACGACTATGTTCTCTACAAAACCGCGCTATTCGTCTGGTTTCTGGCATAAAGCACGTTGAAAGTAATAATTTGTACAGTCATCTAAGACTTCTACCACTACAAAAGCGCTTCCTTTTCAACAAAGCCAAATTAGTGAATAAAATTATATCTCAAAATACCCCAGAGTATCTTCTGCCGCTGATTCAATCTAATGCAATGAACAGCAAGCGCCTAAATTTGTTACATGTCTCAAAGCCTAGATTGGACCTATACAAAACATGTTTTGCCTATTCTGGTGCTCACTTATGGAATCATCTGCCTCCAGATCTGAAAACTCCAATGAGTCCCTACACATTTAACCGAAAACTCTTTCAATACTTAATCCATACCGACTATATGCCACCATAATTCATTTACTGGTATAATTGTTCAGTATAATTGTTCATTATAATTGTTCACTATATATGTGTGTGCGTGTGGGAGCGAGAGAGAGAGAGAGAGAGAGAGAGAGAGAGAGAGAGAGAGTGTGTGTGTGGGTGTCAGAGAGAGGGAAAGAGTGAATGCGTGTGTGCATGCGTGTGTGTGGAGAGAGTGATTGAGCGAGAAATGGTGGGGGAATGTGTCAGTGCATGCATTCATTCGTGTATGTGTGAGAGTGAGTGAGGGAGTGTGTGCGTGCGTGCATGCGTTCATGTGTACGTGTATGTGTGAGAGAGTGTGATTGAGAGAGTGAGTGTGTGTGTGTGTGTGTGTGTGTAGGATTGTGTGTTAGAGATTGAGACAGTGGGAGAGTTGATGTGTTAAGTGTGTGTGAGCGTGCGCATGCGTGTGAGTGTGTGTATATGAAAGAATACAGAGAGAGAGAGAGAGAGCTGAGCAGATGCATGTCATGTAACACGCATGTTATGTAACACGCGAATCCATATGTTTGTGTATTCTCATCTGTCATATTATACAGTTAAATACCATTTGATTTTATCATGTATAATCTAAACTTATGTTCATTACTGCAGTTTGAGTGAGAGAGTGAGTGAGTGTGAATGAGAGACAGAATGAGTGAGCGTGAGAGTGAATGAGTGAGCGTGAGAGTGAATGAGTGAGCGGGAGAGTGAATGATTGAGCGTGAGAGTGAATGAGTGAGCGGGAGAGTGAATGAGTGAGAGTGAATGAGTGAGCGGGAGAGTGAATGAGTGAGAGTGAATGAGTGAGCGTGAGGGTGAATGAGTGAGCGGGAGAGTGAATGAGTGAGCGTGAGAGCGAATGAGTGAGCGGGAGAGTGAATGAGTGAGAGTGTCTGTGTGTGTGAGTGAATGAGTGAGAGTGAATGAGTGAGCGTGAGAGTGAATGAGTGAGCGTGAGAGTGAATGAGTGAGCGGGAGAGTGAATGAGTGAGCGGGAGAGTGAATGAGTGAGCGAGAGAGTGAATGAGTGAGTATGAGAGTGAATGAGTGAGCATGAGAGTGAGCGGGAGAGTGAATGAGTGAGCGTGAGAGTGAATGAGTGAGAGTGAATGAGTGAGCGTGAGAGTGAATGAGTGAGAGTGAATGAGTGAGCGTGAGAGTGAATGAGTGAGCGTGAGAAGGAATGAGTGAGCGTGAGAGTGAATGAGTGAGCGTGAGAGTGAATCAGTGAGCGGGAGAGTGAATGATTGAGCGTGAGAGTGAATGAGTGAGCGTGAGAGTAAATGAGTGAGTGTGAGAGTGAATGAGTGAGCGGGAGAGTGAATGAGTGAGCGTGAGAGTGAATGAGTGAGCGTGAGAGTGAATGAGTGAGCGGGAGAGTGAATGAGTGAGCGGGAGAGTAAATGAGTGAGCGTGAGAGTAAATGAGTGAGCGTGAGAGTGAATGAGTGAGCGGGAGAGTGAATGATTGAACGGGAGAGTGAATGAGTGAGCGGGAGAGTGAATGAGTGAGCGGGAGAGTGAATGAGTGAGCGGGAGAGTGAATGAGTGAGCGGGAGAGACAGAATGCGTGAGAGTGAATGAGTGAGCGGGAGAATGAATGAGTGAGCGGGAGAGTGAATGAGTGAGAGTGAATGAGTGAGCGGGAGAGTGAATGAGTGAGAGTGAATGAGTGAGCGTGAGGGTGAATGAGTGAGCGGGAGAGTGAATGAGTGAGCGTGAGAGCGAATGAGTGAGCGGGAGAGTGAATGAGTGAGAGTGTCTGTGTGTGTGAGTGAATGAGTGAGAGTGAATGAGTGAGCGTGAGAGTGAATGAGTGAGCGTGAGAGTGAATGAGTGAGCGGGAGAGTGAATGAGTGAGCGGGAGAGTGAATGAGTGAGCGGGAGAGTGAATGAGTGAGCGGGAGAGTGAATGAGTGAGCGGGAGAGTAAATGATTTGAGCGGGAGAGTGAATGAGTGAGCGTGAGAGTGAATGAGTGAGAGTGAATGAGTGAGCGTGAGAGTGAATGAGTGAGAGTGAATGAGTGAGAGTGAATGAGTGAGCGTGAGAGTGAATGAGTGAGAGTGAATGAGTGAGCGTGAGAAGGAATGAGTGAGCGTGAGAGTGAATGAGTGAGCGTGAGAGTGAATGAGTGAGCGTGAGAGTACGGGAGAGTGAATGAGTGAGCAGGAGAGTGAATGAGTGAGCGGGAGAGACAGAATGAGTGAGCGTGAGAGTGAATGAGTGAGCGGGAGAGTGAATGAGTGAGCGGGAGAGTGAATGAGTGAGCGGGAGAGTGAATGAGTGAGCGGGAGAGTGAATGAGTGAGCGGGAGAGTGAATGAGTGAACGGGAGAGTGAATGAGTGAGCGGGAGAGTGAATGAGTGAGAGAGTGTGTGTGTGAGTGAATGAGTGAGAGTGAGAGTGAATGAGAGAGAGAGAGAGTGGTGTGTGTGTGTGTGTGTGTGTGTGTGTGTGAGTGAATGAGTGAGAGTGAGAGTGAATGAGAGAGAGAGAGAGAGTGGTGTGTGTGTGTGTGTGTGTGTGTGTGTGTGTGTGTGTGTGTGTGTGTGTGTGTGTGTGTGTGTGTGGGACGCGCTGGCATCACTACTTTTACGTCACATACTTTTTATGTACACATTTTTTCTCCATGTTTAGCCTTGTTTATGTTTACAACATTCATTTCACAATGTTATTTTTCTTCCTATGTAAATGTATAATGCTCTTGATGAACGAAAGACGAGTGATTGGAAGGGCCGAATGTAAGACGGGCCTGCGCGCCCAATTTGTGACCCTAATAAAGTTGATTTGATTTGATTTGATTTGATTTGTTAGGGAGGTCATTTATCTTGTTTGTTGGCGTATTTAAGATTAATTGCTTTCTGAGATTTATTGTAATGTATCCATGGTGAGGTGGTTCCAGATGAACTGCTTTCTGAGATTCATCGGGGTGTATCCATGGTGAGGAGGTTCCAGATGAACTGCTTTCTGAGATTCATCGAGGTGCATCCATGATGAAGTGGTTCAAGATGAAGTGCTATCTGAGATTTATTGGGATGTATCCGTAGTGAGGTGGTTCAAGATTAATTGCTTTCTGAGATCCATCGGTGTGTTCCCATTGTGGAGTGATTCAAGATGAATTGCTTTCTGAGATCCATCGGGGTGTATCCGCATTGAAGTGGTTCAAGGTTTATTGCTTTCTGAGATCCACTGAGGTGTAATCGCGGTGAAATTGTTCAAGATAAATTGATTTCTGAGATCCACTGAGGTATAATGGTGGTGAAGTGATTCAGCCGTCTGCCTAGTGATCTGAGATCCACTGAGGTGTAATGGTGGTGAAGTGGTTCAGCCGTCTGCCTCCTGATCAAAAGGTCGTGGGTTCGTTCCGAGACTCCGTCATTCGTTTCAGGAGTGCAATGTTTTCAGAGACGCCTGGGATTGTATTGGGAGTTACGGAGATCTTGAATTGTTTCGACAAACTGCGGGGACAAAATGAGATAAATGGGATAAACCCGATGCAATGATAACCTTTATGTCTTTGAAGCTCCTTGTTAAAACTGCGATCCATTGTCTGGCGGGAATCGTGATAAGCTATTTTACATGCTGCTTTTTGATGAAGACCAGCATTATCATCGCACTAAATTGTTTTCTGATTTCATTGTTTTACAATCTTCGTTCTCCTTTTGAAGTTAAGCAGAGCATCTTTCGTTGGGATTGTGCCGGTCACACGTTTACACATTTCCTTTGATGTTAGCGTAGAGGTTTATCAATGTTAGCATGATTCTTATTTCTGTTAGAGGCTACAGGATTGTTGTAGCTAGGCAGCTCACGTTGGCTCGGTTGTCTTAGGTTCAAATCGCCTTCAAGGTAGGGATATTTTCTTAAATGAACATACGCAGTCTCGTCGACCTAAATTGATAAAAAGGGTGTCGGGACATTTTTCTGGGGAGTTTAAATCGGTGATGCGATACTGGCCACACGATCAAACCCGTACCGATTAGTTAGAAGCTTAAAGGTATAATAGCATATCTCCGATATGTGGCAAAAAATGGAAACTGAATCTTTACATTTACCTGATTCTTTACTGATTTATGTTGGAGTATCCCATTTATTTATGTTTCTCATGCCACATATATGTTTGTATCTTTGCAACATCTTATCATATTTGTGTTGTTTCTATGTTGATAACTCTCTTTACTTTATATAAAACAACTGACAGACAACCTTATAAAAATAAAAATGTAAACATGTTAAATGTTACGGAGCGGTAACGTGAGACGGGTATTTGGTGTGATAAGGCCATCGCATTTTGTAAGCCTGGATGCAGGAAAAAATAGGTGGCCAGTTGTTTCCCCTTTTGGTGGACAACAAACGCAGGCCGAGACCCCTCGTCAGACCGAGCTCATCACACGATCAGCGCAGACACCAATCAGCTACACTAACGCGGCTGCCAGGTGCCTCATGGCATCATCAAACAAAAAGGAATGCCCCAAGGCACAATAAAACAAACAGGGATGCCTCAAGGAACAATAAAACAAACAAGGATGCCTCAAGGCATCATAAAACAAACAGGGATGCCTCAAGGCACAATAAAACAAACAGGGATGCCTCGAGGCACCATAAAACAAACAGGGATGCCTCAAGGCATCATAAAATAAACAGGGATGCCTCAAGGCATCATAAAACAAACAGGGATGCCTCGAGCCACCATAAAACAAAGAGGGATGCCTCGAGGCACCATCAAGCAACCAGGGTGCAGCACAAGTAAGGCAACACATCTGACCTTGAGACAAAAGCATGACTCCTTCGTTCACCCACCCCCTTATTTCCAGCCATTACGTTGAACGGGAAATGCATTTGTTAGTAAAAGAAACACAATCCACCTGTGGCTAGACACCAGACAATAGATCACTCTCTTTGAATGAGTTCTTGGTATCCTATACTCAGTAGAATCTCATTCTTCTGTTAATTTTATCCATGCCTTCTGTATAATCTTTATTTCTAGTTTGTTGTTGTTGCTGTTGTTGTTGTTGTTGTTTGTTGTTGTTGTTGTTGTTATTTTTAAAATTAGTTGTGTGTCCTTTTACATGAGGTCGCAGTCAACCCCATAATGTTTTTTTTTTTTTTTTTTTTTTTTTTTGCAAATCCTTTACAGGACATCGCTGTCAACAGCAGCATCTTTCAGCTGTCTGTTGATTTCTTGGCAAGATTACGCTCAGTAGTTTGCCATTGCTTTCTGAGCGGCCGGCTCAGTATCCCGCAAGTCACCAGCGGGGGTCGAACCGCTCCCAGTTCTCTCCCGCTACGAGATTGCGTGATAAACGGGATTACGGAGAAAGTGTTGTAACCCCTCAGCCAGAGAGACCGGCAATGTTTTGGTTGCTTGTGATTTATTAGACAGGTTTACATTCAGTAGTTTATCATTGCTTTCTGAACGACTGACTCTCATACCATTCTATGAAAACCAACGCAAGACGGCTGTTTCCAAAATACTCTTATCACTTAATTTCTTCATGTTTTTTGTCACTTGCCCTTTGACTTTGTTCATAATACTGTAAAAACAGGAAAACAATATAGACCGGTTTTCTATACCTTAACGTATATTAAAGTTATGTTGCTAGTCCCATATTTCTATACCTTAACGCATATTAAAGTTATGTTGCTAGTCCCATATTTCTATACTTTAACGTATATTAAAGTTATGTTGCTAGTCCCATATTTCTATACCTTAACGTATATTAAAGTTATGTTGCTAGTCCCATATTTCTATACCTTAACGCATATTAAAGTTATGTTGCTAGTCCCATATTTCTATACCTTAACGCATATTAAAGTTATGTTGCTAATCCCATATTTCTATACCTTAACGCATATTAAAGTTATGTTGCTAATCCCATATTTCTATACCTTAACGCATATTAAGTTATGTTGCTAATCCCATATTTCTATACCTTAACGCATATTAAAGTTGTGTTGCTAATCCCATATTTCTATACCTTAACGCATATTAAAGTTATGTTGCTAGTCCCATATTTCTATACCTTAACGCATATTAAAGTTATGTTGCTAATCCCATATTTCTATACCTTAACGTATATCAAAGTTATGTTGCTAGTCCCATATTTCTATACCTTAACGCATATTAAAGTTATGTTGCTAATCCCATATTTCTATACCTTAACGCATATTAAAGTTATGTTGCTAATCCCATATTTCTATACCTTAGCGCATATTAAAGTTATGTTGCTAATCCCATATTTCTATACCTTAACGCATATTAAAGTTATGTTGCTAGTCCCATATTTCTATACCTTAACGCATATTAAAGTTATGTTGCTAATCCCATATTTCTATACCTTAACGCATATCAAAGTTATGTTGCTAGTCCCATATTTCTATACCTTAACGTATATCAAAGTTATGTTGCTGATCCCATATTTCTATACCTTAACGCATATTAAAGTTATATTGCTGATCCTATATTTCTATACCTTAACGCATATTAAAGTTATGTTGCTGATCCCATATTTCTATACCTTAACGCATATTAAAGTTATGTTGCTAGTCCCATATTTCCATACCTTATAAAGTTATGTTGCTAGTCCCATATTTCTATACCTTAACGCATATTAAAGTTATGTTGCTAGTCCCTTATTTCTATACCTTAACGTATATTAAAGTTATGTTGCTAGTCCCATATTTCTATACCTTAACGTATATTAAAGTTATGTTGCTAGTCACATATTTCCATACCTTATAAAGTTATGTTGCTAATCCCATATTTCCATACCTTATAAAGTTATGTTGCTAGTCCCATATTTCTATACCTTAACGTATATCAAAGTTATGTTGCTAATCCCATATTTCTATACCTTAACGCATATTAAAGTTATGTTGCTAATCCCATATTTCTATACCTTAACGTATATTAAAGTTATGTTGCTAGTCCCATATTTCTATACCTTAACGTATATTAAAGTTATGTTGCTAGTCACATATTTCCATACCTTATAAAGTTATGTTGCTAATCCCATATTTCTATACCTTAACGTATATTAAAGTTATGTTGCTAGTCCCATATTTCTATACCTTAACGCATATTAAAGTTATGTTGCTAGTCCCATATTTCTATACCTTAACGTATATTAAAGTTATGTTGCTAGTCCCATATTTCTATAACTTAACGCATATTAAAGTTATGTTGCTAGTCCCATATTTCTATACCTTAACGCATATTAAAGTTATGTTGCTAGTCCCTTATTTCTATACCTTAACGTATATTAAAGTTATGTTGCTAGTCCCATATTTCTATACCTTAACGTATATTAAAGTTATGTTGCTAGTCCCATATTTCTATACCTTAACGTATATTAAAGTTATGTTGCTAGTCCCATATTTCTATACCTTAACGTATATTAAAGTTATGTTGCTAGTCCCATATTTCTATACCTTAACGTATATTAAAGTTATGTTGCTAGTCCCATATTTCCATACCTTATAAAGTTATGCTGCTAATCCCACATTTTACCGACCAATTGAGCCTCGATGGGTGAAATGGTCAATATCACACCCACGACCTTTACCTCCCAGAACATTTCCTGGTACCCTTTTTGGGCCTGGCTAGATCTGGGAAGCCCCGGTCAAATTTTTAAAATCTCCGTTTCGGAGAAGACTCGAATGTACGAGTACCGGGCTGTCAGGCGGGACTTATGTCCATTGTTCTTCTACCGATATTGTTGATTATGGAAGATGTATGAAACCGTCATTCGTTGGTATAATATACTGTGGGGGTGGGGTCTAGAACACAGAGGGTGGGCAATTTTCCCATGTTCGGTGCAGACTTTTTGTTTTGTCAACTTGTCAAACAATGTGGACATTAAGAGTGAGTTATTTCCGTGGTCTCTTTCCTCAAAACTATATTAGTATGATCATGATCATGATCATGACCATCATCATCATGATCATCATCATGATCATCATCATCATCATCATCATCATCATCATCATCATCATCATCATCATCATCATTATCATCATCATCATCATCATCATCATCATCATCATCATCATCATGTACCTTTCCTTGACATTTCATGGCTCTCCATAAATTTCCGTCCTTGGTGTTCCAGATCAATTCTTATATTAATGATATTCCCCTATGCCACGGCTTGGACCATTCAACATCGTTTTTTGTTCAATCTGCCCCTGCCTCTTTTGCCGCTGATCTTCCCAGTCTTCACGATACCTTTAATTCTTCTCTTCACATTATATCACCAAAGGGCACTTTGTTCAATCGCCTCTTGAGGCTAACGTTGTTAGTTACTCTATCAGTCCAGGGATTTTGCAACAGTAATGTAATACACAATTATAAATGTAAACATTAGAAAGTAAAACCTAAGGAGAAACACAAGAAAGGTCTACAAAAAGACAATACAAGCCATGATTACTAACTTCCTATTAAAGTTAAAAAGTAAGTAAAGAACCCGTTCACATGCTTTAAGGTGTGAACCGGTGCTAGGTCAATATTTGCATAGAACACCCGGCACTCCATGTGTGATGTGGCCAGTATCGCACCGGCCGCCTTTACTTCCCATTCATTCTTGATACCTATTTTTAGGCTGGCTGGACCTGGGAACCCAGGTCAATATTTAAAAATCTGAATTCGCCCAGCTGCGGGTCGAACCTGTGACCACCGTCTAGCCACTACACTACCGAGACTACTTACTTTCTATTACCTGCCCCGAATATTGACTCTCCGGACGTTAGTTTATGTTAATTGAATATGACTGCTTTACTTTGGTCTGTTGCCTTTTATCTTGTCATACTGCATGCACTGTCACAATGTTGATGACGGATAGAATTGGCTGTGGTTGTGTCTAGTGGTATGTCTGTATGAATACTCTGCAAAAATATTTATGAACAGCTATTAGGCACTGGAGGACACCGGTTTTGCATACACATAGAAGTTTTATTATTGATGAATATACGTGATGAACATGCATCATTTCCAGGAACAACCATAGACCAGGTAAATACGCAATACTGCTTTCGATCGGCCTTGTGGCATAACTTGTCGCGCCGGACTCTTTCCCGTGTCTGAAATCAACTGAATGCCTGGCTAAGTTTCCGCTCGTAACCCAAAACTCCTCTCCGAGTCTATCGTTCGTGCCAAGTTTTCTCTAACTTGCCCAGACTGAATTTTCCACCAGGTAAAGTTGTCCTTAACTTTGCCACAACTCAACTCTCCTGGCTAAGTTTCCCTAACTTAGTCCCAGAACTCAACTACCCCCAATTTGCCCAGACTTCTGTCTTTATTAACTCTTCCCTGGACCACTCGTGAAAATCTATTTCACCCTTGAACCCAATTTTCAGTTCGCATCAAAATACCTTTCTGGGTTCCCTTTGTCTATCCGCCTCTCCCTGTCCATGGGTGACTCCAGCTGACATCTACGAGCTTTAACAATCCCTGTGTTTTGGGGCTCAACCATTGTCTTGGGATTTCTAACAAACCTCTAGGGTCCTACATCCGCTTTCCTCTTATCTCCACACCTGTAACCTTGATTGTAATTTTCAGGTTATTAACCCTTACATCCGCCCTATCTTGGCGTTTAACACGCACGCTACATACACCTTTTTTTTTGGGGGGGGGGGGCTGTACATGTATACAGATGTGCTTCCAGCGTAAATCGGTAAGTAGATGACAAATATTAGGGAGAAAAAAAAAACTATATGAGATGCGAAACTGAACCCCATTTATTATTGTGCATTATCTCCGCGAAAAGGTGCCTGGCCCACTGTAGTTGAGCAATGTTGTCTGCCTAGTTAATCGAGCTGTGCTATGTCTGGTATTGTCCTGAAGAAACACCATTTCCATCTGGGCTTGTTGCAGAGCCCCCCTGTCCCTCTCTAGTCTCATAAACCAACGGAGCGTTCAAGGTCAGCACCCTGGGGAGAGATGAATTCGAAGGAAACCGTGATTCAGCACAGCGCGTAGGGACTGACAGGCTAGACCTAGGGACCTCCTTTTCTAACATGCCACTCTATCATTAACCTGCCCATAAAGTAATTCTTTGGGAAATCAATGCAGTGCTCCGGCTTTGACATCCACATCTTCCAGCATTTATGTCACTTAAAGGGACTCGCTTGATTATACATGTTAATACACGTAAAGTAGCGTTCCTCTTTACATTATATGTAGCAAAGGGATACACACAGGGCATTGCCAATATGTCACAGTGCCCACATAATGTGCACGCTAGCGGTTAACTGCAGATATCAGACAGACAACCGGGTAAACGACCTCCACCGTTTACAGATTCTCCTAGCTCGTGTTAAATTATTTAACACTGAGGGGATTATAGTTTTTACTTGGCAAAAACTGTATTTGTAAATAAACAGAAAGAGAGAAGGTTTGTATATGAAATTTCAAGTTGTTGAAAGAATAATCTGTGTGAGCAATAGCTGTGAGTGGCATATGTTTTGTGTTTACTCCTGACAATCTTTAGGGGTGTTTTTGAATAATTCCGCTTTGTGGAATGTTCTGAATAATTGTTCGTTTAGTCGAAGTTCCAACTTCACGGCAACGGGTCGTCCCCATTATGCTCCATTCCCGTGCAAGCGAATATCACACAAAATTCTCCCCACTGTCCAGTGTGAAAAGTCGAATAGACAGGAGTCTCGGCAATCCAACAGCCCGCACAGATACACTGTGCCTAATGCCGCCGTCAGAATGCCAACACAAAATTCATCCACGAATACCACAGTTCATCGTCGCTGGACTCGGCAGTCACCAGAAAGACCTTATTGACCCGGGTTTTCTCACATGGCTCGGTCTCTTAACGTAGGGCGACCCGCCGAAAGTGTCGCACAAAGCACGAACTCCGCAGCTTCAGCGCCGACTCCCAGGAGTCTCCCGATGAATGCACTCGTGAACCGAAAAGGCAAAACAGTCAGTTCAGCAACCGCCGGTAGCCATTGTTCCGAACATGCAGGTCACTGTACATGACAGATGTAAAAGCATTCCACGCCAATTTCACAGCTCACGGTGTCGCCCACGCACTCACTCAGTAGCAGGGCGACGGAAGAATAATTGTTCTGTTAGGTCATTATTGAATACTTCCGTTGTTGAGCATTTCTGAATAAATCCACTTTTGGGCAGTTTGAATAATTGCACTATTTTTTGCGATGCTACACCGACACCAGTTTCACGAAGTACCTAGCATAAAACCTAAATAACATTACTTTCTATCACTACACAATGACCAAACGACCAGATATTCTACTAAGAAGCTATTAACTCGATTGATTTTTGTTCTTCCAGTCAAAGACTCCAGAAATCAATTCACCGATACAATCGGCACTCGAAAAAATGACATGGAGAAGTTTACATCAGAGGATTATCTAGAGAACAGACATAGGAACAGAATAGCAGTATTTGAAATTGTCACTTCCCCCTCCCCCTCCCTCCCCATTCCTCCCCTCAACCTCCCGCCTTTCTCAACTCTGTCACCGTCAAATGAAAGCTCTCTAGTGACTGGCAACAACTCTCTCAGAACTCTGTACCTGGTTGTCAATGTTACCTTGTTCCTTATTTACCCTCAGACTTCCTCAGCCACCCCCCCCCCCCTTCCCTACCCAGTCTCCGTCACAGGAAAGCTCTCTGACGACTGGCAACAACTCTCTCAGAACTCAATATCTGGTTGTCAATGTTACCTTGTTCCTCATTTACCCTCAGACTTCCTCAGCCGCCCCCTACCTACCCAGTCTCCGTCACAGGAAAGCTCTCTAACGATTGGCAACAACTCTCTCACAACTCAGTACCTGGTTATCAATGGTACCTTGTTCCTCATTCACTCTCAGACTTCCCCAGGCTCTAAGAAAACTACGATCGGTTTAAGCTTACTGACACTGTCACACAGCTTTTCGTGGAGGGAAATCCGGCTGTTGTCATACTGTGCAGCGGTCACCGCTGTGTCCTTCCTTCAGTTAAGGTTCTGGCAAGAATGGTATGTTTTTGTTTTGATTATGAAACTAGTAATCTGTGTGATTGCGTGTGCTTCGATGTCCAGGTCAGATCAGTAGCCGTACTGGCAACACAGGTAGGCTGCAAGTTGATCACGGCACACTCTCCTGTCCGCAGTGATTGTGCAGTCTGATATCCCCTCTCCAGTTTATCTATTAATATTATCTTTCTTTTTTGCACTCGCTGGCTTTGAACTCAAGCGTAGTCTATAACACTACTTCTAGTAATGCTGGACTGAATTTTGCGTGTAGGTTAGCCTTCCTTATTAACAATGTCCCTCGCCATCAGGCGAACCCACTCCTACTTTAGAGGTACTTGTAAATTACGTTCTCAATTCAAGGAAGATAGGCCAACATTTTAGTCCAACTGTCGGGTGCAGGGGTTGAACCCCTTACCTCGGCATCAGCACACCGGGTGTTTAAGAACACGCGTTCTTATTTGAAACTGTTGACTTCCTCTGCCATGTCCACCTTCCAGCGTTTTCTTTAGCATGGTTTCCAGTAGGATATAATTTCCTATACGCAAATTTTTTAAACATTGGAAACTGCACCCAGGTCGTCCATGGCTAAAAATGGCTACCAGAAAATGTTCGGGGAAGTAAATGCAACCAGCGTGATGTTGATCATAACACCCATCGAATGCCGATTGATCTAGACAATTATGGGGCTTGCACCATATTACCAATATGCATAAAGGCGTAGAAACGGATTCTTTTAATGGCATTATTCTCTGTGTTCACCGTGTTCTTTTAATGGCATTATTCTCTGTGTTCACCGTGTTTTTGGATTGGCATTATTCTCTGTGTTCACCGTGTTCTTTTTATGGCATTATCCTCTGTGTTCACTGTGTTCTTTTAATGACATTATTCTCTATGTTCACCGTGTTCTTTTTATGGCATTATTCTCTATGTTCACCGTGTTCTTTTTATGGCATTATCCTCTGTGTTCACCGTGTTCTTTTTATGACATTATTCTCTGTGTTCACCGTGTTCTTTGTATGGCATTATCCTCTGTGTTCACCGTGTTCTTTTTATGGCATTACCCTCTGTGTTCACCGTGTTCTTTTAATTTCATTATTCTCGATGTTCACTGTGTTCTTTTTATGGCATTATCCTCTGCGTTCACCGTGTTCTTTTTATGGCATTATTCTCTGTATTCATTGTATTCTTTTAATAGCATTATTCTCTGTGTTCACCATGTTCTTTTAATGGTGTTATTCCCTGTGTTCTCCATGTTCTGTCACCCTACGTTGATTTCGTTTATGTACACATTCAGTGCCAATTAAAATTTATGTTTTGGCCAGACATTGTTCACAATCAAATGAACACGTATTATACTGTAAATTTCCGGTCACTGAGCACGGTAAATTACGGAAAATGCCACGAAACAAAACAGATAACACGATGACTCTAGTATGGCGATATATCGTCTTTCAGGTCAAACGGGGGGTCACACTTGGCCATATATTATCATTTTACATTGAAACAGTTAACTATTACCACTTACTTGTTTGTTGCCTTGTCTGTCCATGATCTAAGTCCAGACGCAATGGCTCAAGTGGTTCTTTCAAAGATATTACGTTGTCGCAGTGTGTGAGCAAACTTTGTGCACTAAGAAACTGACCACACGTAGGTCAGATACTACTTAAGTGACCAAATGCATATTCGTGTGGTCGTCGTCGTCGTCATTCGCTAACAAGTCAAGTCGCCTTATCCTGTCAAGAAGCCTGATAAGCGGGAATATGTCACGTTGAAAGTCCAACAACAAGAAACACGCGGTAGTCAAGATTTGCAGCGTGGGAGCCGACAACAAGAAGAAGAATGTGGAGAGCCTACCTGCTAGCCGCATCAAAAGGTCTGATACTACAGCCATTACTGAAGCTACCACGAGGGAGAAGAACGACAGCCCAACACAGACAAGAATCAAGACAACAGAGAAGAAGGAGTAGAAATACACCAGAGCCGGGAACACCGACTCAAAAACAGTCCGATGGGTTGTCAAGCGGATACAAGTGGAGCTGACAGACGAAGAAATCCTGAAACAGCTACGAGAAGAGAATCCTCACATCCGATTCATGAAGGCGGAGCGGCTCCTCACCTACTCCAAGATACCTACAACCTTGGCGGTGGTGATATCGGAGGGCAGCGAGATGCCGATAACAGTATCAATCAACAACAGAATGCAGCAGCCAGAGAGATTCATTCCTAGAGTCAACCAATGTTCCAGATGTCAGAGGGCCGTCCACAGCAGAGCAATATGCCGCAGTAAGACGGAAATATGCCGTTACTGCGCCGACCACCACGCCTTCAAGGAGCGTCCGCTAGCCAAGCTGGACACGGACTTCAGAGCCCCTAACAACAAAAGAAAGTGCGCCAACTGCCTGGGCAAGCATGGAGCAAGATACTTGGGCTGTCCGTACCTGCAACGACACAGAGACGCCTTAAAGATCGCAACTACGATGAAAACATCAGTCAAGGAAGCAATTCGAAGGGGCGAGACAGCCACGGGTATAGCACAAGCCGAAAGAGATCAACTTCAAAAACAGATAGACGAGTTGAAGAGACAAGTCAAGAAACTTCTGACGCCGACCCCGAATAACGACAACGAAAAACTACTGGCGGAAATGAAGGAGATTCAGCAAAACATAAAGCACGAAGTAGAACATATGGCACTGATTAAGAATGGGAATGAAGAGATCCTACAAACCATTGAATCAGAGCGAGAACTACAGAAAGCTGAAATGGAAATACTCCGAAACAAAACAACAGAAGCCGAACAAGAAATTACAGAGAAATCGCAGGATGAAAACCAAGAGACCGAGCCTGAACCACAAGCGAAAGCCAGCAGCCTAACCACGACGCCCGAAACATTCAAAGGGAAGCCAATATCCCACCAGACATCCGAAGAAAACCGAGATGAGCACCCTGACGTCGGCACAGAGGACGTCCCGAGGCCAGGAATATTGTTCCCTGAGATAACGAGGAAATACGAACTCAAGTGCGAGGAATACAGAAAGCGCATGGAAGAAAAAGAAAAGAAGTACAAGAAATTCAACGGGAAACCAATGCCCCGCCATACCGCCACATTACCAGATTTAAAAGGCGTCGATGCCGAACACCCATGGTAATACTATATAGAGGACGGAGAAGTCATCCCATGGCTGACCACGGAGGAAGCAATCAAAAGACAGCAAGAACTCAAATGCGGGAAGCGGACTGAAAGAACGCGCAAGGAGGCATATCACATCGAAAAGCTTCTACAATTAATTCACAATTGAGAAGGCGAAAATACCAAATAAAAAGTCCTTTTAAGGACTGCAACCAGTCAAGCCATGAGCCTGCGCCAACAAAGAAAACCACAAGAGGAAACATGCACAAAGGATAGCCGCCGACCGATCCCCCTGCTGACGTTACAGACACAAACCAACATAATCAGTCCCAGATAGGACTCACAAGACAAGAATTAGGATGAATGAACCTACAAAAATCACGGACCTCAACAATAACCACAGCTGAAAGAAGCAGGTTGAACGATTCCGAATTTGGAATTTTTGTTTTTAAACCAACCAACCAACCATTCATATTCCACTGACACAGAAGAAACAAAGAAACTAAGCCCGCGCTATGAATCACCAATTATAAGCAAAGCTGAAAAAGCCGATTGAACGAGGTGGAAACTTGTGTTTTCTTCTACATATCGGATCAGATCGACATTCAAATTCTTGACACCTTGAATACCTCGCAGCTGTAACCTGTATCATATTTGTTACTTTAAGTGTTAAGGTTTTGATTGTTACTTTGACTTCATTATTAAGCCGGTGTTTTTTTTTTTTCTGTACTGTCTTATGTTCAGGATTGTTATTACTTTAAAATACCAGTCTGGGATAGAAAAAGCTAAAGTACCTTAGCCATAACATGGGATTGGATTTGCTGCAAGAGATGAAACCCCGTTCCCCAAACCCATAATCTGGTGCTGGGAGCATCCAGAAAGGCAATGTGAAAGATCGCACAGGTAGACTAATGCCACTCACCAGACCAGGAATCAGCCTCATCTTCAACGCTTTGAAATGGAGCCTTTGAAATTTCATTTAGATGCAAATACCGGATAAACTTTTGTATTTATGTAAGGGAATTGTGAGCAACTGTTGTTCATTTCAGAAATGAAAGGCAAACAGGATCGAAAAGCCATGAAACTGAAGTAGTTGACAATAAAAGAGTTTCTGGAGGAAGGGCGATCTTTTTACTATTATTATTTCAGAAATTCAAAACAATGTTTTCCCGTAGTGAATTTGAATAACGAAGACACAAGCAATAGATTGTACGATATTTTGCCTGGCATATTTCGCTGCAGAGGTCGCACAACATAAACTAAAGTGGTTAGATAAATCCTTCAAGCTTAAATATAGACACATTCACACAGTAATTTCAATTGCCTACCACGGTAATTTTAAACAAGAAAGACATGATAGTCAGTTTAAAAAGGCAGGTATGATAAAGTATGATTACAATGTGATTTTCGTTATGAAAACTACTATGAAGAAGGAACGCTTTACTAGTACGTCAAATACTCCGGAAAGAGTTTCCGGTGAGGGGGATAACTATAAGAAGACTGATCATTAACGAGCATTAAAGTAAAATTATGATCAGTCTCATTGTGCTATAGTTTAAGATTTTAGTTTTCTTTTCCTTTCCACTTCCTGCACTCCTTTCTAGTCCGATTTTACAATTTTCATTTTCCAGTTTCGTTCAGTTGACTCCGTCCACATAAGTATTACTTTATGTTGTCCGTTTTGTCATATTTTTAAAATTGTTTTTGTTTTATTGTTCCATTGATAAAGAATTCCGTGGACACGTTCGCCTATATGTCTGTGTGTGTTTCCATCCGTGGAGCTTCTCATTCATATTTTGTGTTTTTATTCGGACACGTGCTAGCAGCTCCGCATCACTAAACCCCATCTTTTTGTGATGGTGTAAGGTGGTAAGGCACGTATTGGTTCTGGTAATGGCTTATTAAAACTGTTGCTCGCCGTCTAAATCCATGATAGGATGCATCCCCAATCCCACTTCATGGATCCATGGGCTGAACATGAGAAATAAATACATATTTCGTTTGGTATTTAGAGCAGAAATAGCACGTCACAGAAAAACTGTCATTGCTATAAGCAGATAGGGATTAAAATCTGGCTCTTTATAAAGATGACATAGTTTCACTTGATGAATTTGTATTTTCTGGTTCCGTCGGACATCATCATAATGTGCCATGCAGATGAGCGAGAATGGTCAAGTTTCGCCATCTCACACTATCACCAGAGGTGTGGATCAGCTCTGTGTTTTTGTCTCGATTATGCCATGTGGCTAAGCCAACTAAATATTTGTCTTCCCCTTGTTCTTTTCCCCTCATTCTTATCAGTTATCACTACGATCTCCGGTTTTTTCTTCTTCTTGTAACAGGCCCAAACAATCTTGACTGTCTACGTAAAATTTATCTAATAAGTTTACGGTTATCATGTGTTTCTTGTAGAACTTACTCCTTGGCTTTGTTTTGTTTTTTTTTGTTTTTTTTTAATTTATTTATTTATTTATTTATTTATTTATTTTTTTTTTTTTGGGGGGGGGGGGGGGGGGGGGTTAGGTGTCTGTTTATGGTTTTTTTTTTCTTTCATTTTCCGCATAAAACTATTTCCTTTGCCATTATATATTTTTCAGCCTGCCTGCTCATTGACCACGTTTCGCATCCATAAAAAAGTACAGGTTCAATGTAGCACTTCAACACTCTTTCTCTCGTCGCAATTGTCATCTGTTTACTTGACTATGTTTTCCATCTTGCAAATTTACCATAGTTATTCCTGTTCTTCAAAGCACCTCCCATAAGATATTATGATTGCTCCGAGATAGTTTTGCCTATTCACTTGTTTAAGAATATTCTCATTTATCCGTATATTACATTGTGGTATTTCTTTCTTTCTAGTGACGACCAAAATATGTGTCTTCTTACAATTTAATTCTGACCCTAGTTGTTCACTGTGTATAATAACCGCATCTACTACATGTTGCAGATCCTGTTCTTTGTCTGCAATCAATACTGTATCATAATTTTATTTATTTATTTAGTTGCATAAAAACAGAAAACCAGAGCATTTGTTTACTGCACGTGATTTCTAGGTAAAATTACGTTCAGTAGTTTGCCATTGCTTTCTGAACGACCAGCTCTCAAACCTTTGTATGGCAAACCAACGCAATGCGGTCTGCTTCCAAATCGTTCGCAGCTGTGTTTCGAATTGCGGTTTGTTGGATTATGAATTGCATTCGTAACCTCTTCACCACAGAGCCACAGCGTAGCATCTGCTTACCTTATATAATTGAAGCTATGTCCCCCAATGACCACTCCTCTCATATCTGATATAATTGATGCTGTGCCCCCCCCCCTCCCAAATGTCGACTACTCTCATATCTGATATAATTGATGCTATGTCCCCGACTGATGACTCTTCTCAAATTTTCTAATCAATCAATCAATCATGTGCCATGCCGGAAAGCGTGGGCGGTCATGACTCGCCATTTCACTCGATCACCAGTGTCGTGGATCAGCTCAGTGTTCCTGTCTCTTCCATGCCATGTGGCCAAGCCATCCAGGTATTTTCCTCTCGGTCTTCCTCTTGGTCTGTTCCCCTCGATCTTGCCAGTTGTCACTAAGTTCTCCATTCCATTTCTTCTCATAACATGTCCAAAAAATTTTGACTGTCTACGTCTAATTTCTCTAATCAGTTTACGATGTTCATTTGTCTCCTGTAGTACTTGGTCATTGGTTTTTCTGTCTGTCCATGGTATTCTTTGCATTTTCCTCAGAAACCACATTTCTGCAGCCATCAGATGCTTTTCAGCTTGACTGCTTATTGTCCAAGTTTACAAGTTAAGAGATGCGTTATGTCTTTAATAACAAGCCTCTACTTTCCAAAGCAATTCATCATCGAACCGACAGACAAGCATGCTAGCCACTGCGCTATCATACACCTTACACCAGTTAGCGCAGATGAACCCTGCCGTTGTTGAAGAAACCTGACGCTCAACTTCGTGCAGGTATCAACCGTAGATGTTTGTTGTCTCTGGAGAATGTTTCTCAAACATCGTAAAGAGATCCACTGTAAGCTGAACCATGGCAAGTTTCTAACATTCATCATCGAGTGTTAACCGCAACACATTATTAGTTTTAATTATTTCTGTTTTCTTTGAGGCAATGTTTTATGTTATTTTATTAAGTTTTATGATTAATGTGGTGGAAAACTTCTGAATAATTAGGTTGCCATACTTGTGAACGTTTGGTTTAAAACAGCGGTAGACAATTGTTTTCGACATTTTGATTTTAAAAGAAAGAAAGACAGACAGACAGACAGACAGACAGACAGACAGACAGACAGACAGACAGACAGACAGACAGACAGACAGACAGACAGACAGACAGACAGCCAGCCAGCCGGACGGACGGACGGACGGACGGGCGGACGGGCGGGCGGACGGGCGGGCGGACGGACGGACGGACGGACGGACGGACGGACGGACGGACAGACAGACAGACAGACAGACAGACAGACTTTACAGACTGTACTTTCATGAGTGTCAATCTGTGAATGTTGTGATTGCTGGTCAACATGACGTATAGGCACGCTGGCCGGTAAGACCTCGGTGAATTTACTGTCTTCGGGAATGGTTTACTTGTGCATTTTCCTAACTTTTGGACTTGGAGGACCAGATTTTGTCGCCCAGCTACTGAGATAAGTGTTGGTGCGATACTGTGAGCTGTGGATTTCATTCTAAATGTATTTTCTTTGCTTGTGTCAGCAGTGACTGTAGTGAAATGTGATTTCGAAAATTGCGGACGGCTAGTTTTCCGGGCGGCTGCTTATGCGATAATGCGTTAGTGGGCTGCTTGTGTTTGTGGGATAGTGTCACCTCGACAATGAACTACACATTCAAGTAAAAGGACGGTATAGTTTCGCTGCTTGTCGGATCTGGCTTGTCGAAACTGCTGTGTCCTTCACGAGTTCACACGGATTTTCGTGTGGATTTTCGTTGCCACAGGAATGGATCATTTATGAGGCGACCCGTTGCTGTGACGTTATAACGGTACAACAACAACAACAACAACAACAACAACAACAACAACAACAACAACAACAACAACAACAACAACAATTACTACTACTACTGCTACTACTACTACTACTACTACTACTACTACTACTACTACTACTACTACTGCTGCTGCTGCTGCTGCTGCTGCTGCTGCTGCTGCTGCTGCTGCTGCTGCTACTACTACTTGTACATTTTTTCTCGTGTGAAATAATTGTCCTCAGAAGTAGTTTGTTCGAATAGTCGACGCCTCATATCACGGAAATCAACGTAAAGAGATCTCCTTACAAATGCCTACGGCTGATTTCGACTTTAACTGTAGTGCTGACACAGGGAGGTGCCGTGCCATACAGAGAGGTGATTGCATCAGGCGGCACCGTAAGGGGGAGGCATAAGCAGCGAAGGAGGGGCGGCATTTCGATGGCTTGCATCATTAAGGGGCGGCATTTCGAAGACTTGCATCATACTGAGAAAATCTGCCGCACGGCCATGTCCTGACATCAAAAAGGTCTTAAATAACTTTTGATTGTACACAGGAAGGCTGGAAGATTCCTAAATATACATATATTCTTGACTGGTGCACAAACAGCGGGACCAGACTATTCATTTCGTTTCACACAGTCATGAGCTTATAGCCTTAAGTTGTTTCTACTTTCTGGTAACTTCACTAACATCAAATTCTTTCTTAATACAGTTAGACTCATTCGATTTGTGTCAATCAGTTGTCTGCTTATAGCCTTCAGTTGTTTCTACTGTCTGGTAACTTCACTAATATCAAATTCTTTCTTGATACATTTAGCCTCATTCGATTTGTGTCAATCAGTTGTGTGCTTATACAAATTCTTTCTTAATACATTTAGTCTCATTATGTCAGCGTGGCCGAATGGAAAAGAGCGCTCGTTCATAAACATCCGGTGTGCTGATGCCGAGGTAGTGGGTTCAACCCGTTCACTGGCCAGCTGGAATAAAATTTTGGCTTCTCGTCCTTGACTTGGGGACGTAAATTACAAGTACCTTCGAAGCCGGAATGGTTTGGCCTGAAGGGATGGATGGAGCACTGGTACTAGGGAAAGTTAATTCGAAAGCAAACTTTATTCCAGTGCTACTGTAAGTAGCGTGTGTGGTCTACGCTCCTGTTCAAAGCGAAAGAGCGCATGAAAAAAAAAATCTATTTGGGTCAATCCGTTGTGTGCTTTATAGCCTTCAATTATTTCTGTCAGGTAATTTCAAAGCATCAAATTTAGTCTCATTCGATTTGTGTCTATCAATATATGTTGGCTGATTCATTTGTTGTTGTAAAGCCGCAAGTATTTCCAAGTGTTTTCTATTTCTTTTAGGAAATATCTTAGTGCGTGCCACAGCATGTATCCACTTTCATTGGCACAGTATTTCTGTAAAGTATCGAGGTTGTCATGATAATGTGGTAATCGATACCACCAATTACGCGTTTTGACGTGTCAAATTGTGCGTACCGAAAGGCAGACGTGAATGTGTTTCTTGTTCACAGCACTCGATTACTCGCGGTAAAAATATGTCTAAGTGAGCAACTTATGAGAGAAGATGTATGGTAGCGGAGAAGAAGGCAGAATACGCCCGATTACAGGGGAGATATTCGAGAGTAGGGGAATGCGTTTTGTTAGGGTAATGTTTATCGACTGGGGGGGTTTATCAATATGTAAGATCACGAGTATTGCAATTAATGTTCAAACTAAACAAAGCGGTATGCTATGTAATTATTTGACAGAGAAGAAGAAGAAGAAGAAGAAGAAGAAGAAGAAGAAGAAGAAGAAGAAGAAGAAGAAGAAGAAGAAGAAGAAGAAGAAGAAGAAGAAGAAGAAATACAAAAAGAGGAAAGAGTGAAGGAAGAAGAAGACGAAGAAGTACTTGGAGTAGAAAATGAGGAAAAACAAGTCGGAGAAGAAGGAGGAGAATGAGAAAAATGAGAATGAGAAAGGGGAGAATGAGAAGGAAGGAACGAACGAACGAACTTTGTTTTAAAGGGTAACAAATTAGGTACCAGGCCTGTCTTATATTCGGCCCTTCCAATCACTCGTCTTTCGTTCATCAATAGTGCATGATACATTCACATAGGAAGAAACATTGTCAAATGAATGTTGTAAACACAAACAATGCATATTACCATGTTATGAGACACATTCCCCCACCCACCCAACATTTCCCCACCCACTACACCCCCCCCCCACACACACATCCTCTATCCACCCACACACACCCCACACACATATACATTCCCCCACCCATCCACCCATCCCCCACCCACACACATCCACCCACACACACACATCCTCCACCCACCCACCCAAACATACACTGCCCAGGTTCACATACATGCACCAACCTACCCATAACCCACCCATCCATCCCCCACCCACTCACATCTCCCCACCTACACACAACTCCCCACCTACACAATCTCCCCACCTACACACATCTCCCCACCCATCCCATAACCCACACACACTCACCCATGCACATATCGTCCACCACACACCCCCAACCACCCAGACAAGCACACATCCCCCGACCACACCCCCACCCACACAATATCCCTCCGCCAACCCACACATCCCGCATCTACCCACATACACTTGCCGCACCCTACACACATTCTCCCACCCACACAATCTCCACCACACATTCACGCATCCCGCACCCACCCACACACACACATCGTCCACCCATCCTCCAACATATACATACTTACCCACCCACACATCTTCCACCCACCCCCAATCGCTTATCCCCTAACCACACATCCCCCACCCACTCACACCCAACCCATATACACACATCTCCACCCACACATACATCTCCCTATCCATGCACACATCCCCCACACATACATCCCCACCCACACATCCCCACACATACATCTCCCGACCAATTAACACATCCCCCATCCACCCACACACACCTCCCACCCACACACATCCCACCACCCACACATACATCTCCAACCCACCGACACACACATCTTCCACCCATACACACACCCCCACACCATCTGCACACACCCCCACATACCCATCAACACATCCAAACCCAACCACACCCACACATCCAACTACCTACCAACACCCACACACCCCTACCCACCCAAACATATACCCCCTCCCACACTTCCCCACCCACACATATTCCCCACCCAGACGCCCCTGATCCACACACACATCCTCACCCACTCGCACATATTCCCACCCACCCTCGCATCCCCCACGCACACACATCCCTCACCCACACATCTCCCCACCCAGCCACACATCCCCCTCACATTCACACATCCCCACCCACACACATCCCCCCACACACACACCCCCACCCACACACCCATAACCCAACCCACACAATCCTTCCACACCCCTACACATACCACCACCACACACACATACCCCCACCTGCACAAGCATTCCCCACTCACATATACACATCCCCCACCCACATACACACATCCCCCATCCACACACATCCCCACACTCACACACCTATCCCCAACCCCCCCCCCCCCACACACACACACACACACACATTCCCAGACACCCTACACATACCCCCACCACAAAGACACATCCCCCACCACACACATCCCCACACACACATACACACACACACACACACACATCCTCACATCTAGACACATACATGATGCTTCACATAATCACTGAAGCTAAAATGAACCAACTTCCACACTTTACACACTCATACACTGACGACTATCGTGAGCATTATCACCAAAACATTCAAAAGTGGGGAACAAATTGGACAACATGGAAAAACTGGAAAAAATGTGAAAATGACAAAAATATGGTGTACATTGATTGATTGATTGATTGATCTAGGAACCGACATCACAGCATTCGGGACATTCCCATAAGCGCTCCGTCCCCATCCTCAGCAACCAGCGAAGAGTTCCAACACTAATAGTTCCAGTAGCAATCTGACATTGTGTAACGTAAATAAATAGTGATGCAGTTCAATAAGACAATATCTCGAATTGGCATAAACATGATGAAATAAGCAGTGCATATAGTAAATGTTAAATTCATGTAGCAGTAAAAATGCTAATATGGAAGACGAGGATACAGAAATAATATGGAATAGCATGTCGCATGACATGCGTGCGCTCAACTCTCTCTCTCTCTCTCTCTCTCTCTCTCTCTCTCTCTCTCTCTCTCTCTCTCTCTCTCTCTCTCTCTCTCTCTCTCTCTCTCTCTCTAACTTACTCATACATACTCTATCACTCTCTCGCTCTGTCCCATACTCACTCTCTCATTCACACTCATTGTCACTCACTCTCTCACTCACACACACACACATAAACACAATTACAGACACACATACTCGCACATACACACAAGCACACAAACATACACACACACACACACACACATAGAAGGAGGAAGAAGTAGTATGGGAAAGAAGACGATGATGATGAATAAAAGAAGAAGGGGATAAATACGGATTAGAAGATAGGGGGAAAAGAAAAAGAACAAGAAGCTCATGCAAAGAAGAAGATGAGAACACCAAGAAGGAAATTAAAGGATAGTGGATATATAATTAAAACTATTATCACTTCATCACACTTTCATCCTTACTTACCCTTGTGTGTAAAATTTATGTCAAATATAAGTTTCTTTTCACTTAATAATGTGGCTGTTGTTTACTCTCTAACTTATCACAGTTAATGATGTTGTTAATATTTACTTTCTAATTTATCACTATTAATATTGTGGTTATTGTTTATTCTCTAACTTGTCAATATTGATATTGTTGTTGATGTTTACTTTCTAATTTATCACTATTAATATTGTAGTTATTGTTTACTCTCTAACTTATCACTATTAATATTGTGGTTATTGTTTATTCTCTAACTTATTACTATTAATATTGTGGTTATTGTTTATTCTCCAACATATCACTATTAATATTGTGGTTATTGTTTATTGTCTATCTTATCACTATTAATATTGTCGTTATTGTTTATTGTCTAACTTATCACTATTAATATTGTGGTTGTTGACTCTCCAACTTATCACTATTAATATTGTGGTTATTGTTTATTCTCCCGGGAAGGTTAACCCGGTCAAAAAATGCCCGCAGAAGTCGGATGTGTCGGCCTAACGGGGCAAGAACGCAGCTCTGCTGTAAACAGGCACAACGCAATCACGTCCGAAAAAAAAAAAAACTCCGGATGAACGCAGAAGAAGAAGTTTATTCTTTAACTTATCATTGTTAATATTGTGGTTGTTGTTTACTCTCTAACTTATGATTGTTAATATTATTGTTGTTGTTCGCTATCTAACACCACCTGGCGCAATCTGCAGGAAAACTGACAGCAGTGGCTGAGACAGCGTCACTGGTGACTCCACTCAACATCATTTCACGGATGACTGCCAGACTTGCTATCCTAGCCTGCCGCCATGTGCATGGACTGACAAACAGTTGACATGTCTTCTCTCTCTCTCTCTCTCTCTCTCTCTCTCTCTCTCTCTCTCTCTCTCTCTCTCTCTCTCTCTCTCTCTCACACACACACACACACACACACACACACACACACACACACACACACACACACACAGTCTCTCCTTATCTATATGTCTGTCTGTTTGTCTGCCTACTTTCCTGCCATCATGTGCACGGTCTGACAAACCGCTTACACTGCTTCCCTGTCTGTCTATCTATCTATCTATCTATCTATCTATCTATCTATCTATCTATCTATCTATCTATCTATCTAAGTATCTATCTATCTATCTATCTATCTATCTATCTATCTATCTATCTATCCATCCTTCCATCCATCCATCCATCCATACATCCATCCATCCATCCATCCATCCATCTATCTATCTATCTATCTATCTATCTATCTATCTATCTATCTATCTATCTATCTATCTATCTATCTATCTATCTATCTATCTATCTATCTATCTATCTGCCTGCCTGCCTGTCTGTCTGTCTGTCTGTCTGTCCATCCACTTGATTTTATCATGTATAATATGATCTTATGTACATTACTGTAGATTGCGTGAGAGAGTCAGTGAGTGTGAATGAGAGAGAGAGGGTGAGTGAGTGTGAGAGTGAATGTGTGTGTGTGTGTATGTGTGTGTGTATGTGTGTGTGTGCCTGTCTCTGTGTGTGTCGCTGTGTGTGGGAGCACCACTAGTTTTACGTCACATACTGTATATGTACACATTTTTCTCTATTTTCTACATTTATTTGAGACTGCTCAAAACAATCGTCAGTGTATGTGTGTGAGTAAAGTGTGGGAGTTTGTTCATATTAGTTTCAATGATTACGTGAGGCATCATGTATGTGTCTAGATATGAGAATGTGTTAGTGTGTGTGTGGAGGATGTGTGTGAGTGTGGGGATGTGTGTATGGGGGATGAGTGGATGTGGGTGTGTGGGTGGGGGTTTGCGATTGGATGTGTGGGGGTGTGTGGGTGTTGGTGGGTAGTGAGATCTATGGGTGTTTGTGGGTGGGGGATGTGTGGGTGATGTGTGGGGGTGTATGTAGGGGTGGGGGGATTGGTATGAGGGATGTGTGTATGGGTAGAGAATGTGTGTGTGTGGGATGGGTGCGGGCATGTTTGTATGGGTGGTGAATATGTGTTGGTGGGTGTTGAATGCGCGGATGGTTTGAGGAAATATGTGTGGGTTGCGGCGGGGGTATGTGTGTGGGAGATGTGTGTGGTTATATGGAGGATGTGTGGGTGGGTGGGGAATGTATGGATGGTTTGAGGAAGTATGTGTGGATGCCAGCGGGGGGTGGGGGTGTGGGTGGGAGATGTGTGTGGTGGGTGGGCTTGGGCTATGTGTGTGTGGTGTGTGGGTGGGGAATGTGTGTGTGGTGTGTGGGTGGAGGATGTGTGTGATGGGTATGGGGAATGTTTGTATGGGTGGGAAATGTTTGGGTGGTTGGGGGAAGTATGTGGGGGTGTGTGGGTGGGGATGTGTGGGTGGTTGGGGGATTGTGTGGGTGAGGGTGGAGGATGTGTGGGTTGGTGAGGGATGTTCAAGTGGGTGAGGGATGTGTCTTTGGGTCGGAGCGGGATGTGTCAGTGGGTGTGGTTATGTGTGGATGGGGGTATGTGTGGTCGATAGATGTCTGGTTAGGGAATGGGTGGTTTGTGGGTGGGTGGTTGGGGTGTGTGGGTGGTTGGGGTGTGTGGGTGGGTGGTGGATGGGTCCGCCCGTCCGTCCGTCCGTCTGTCTGTCTGTCTGTCTGTCTGTCTGTCTGTCTGTCTATCTGTCTGTCTGTCTGTCCCTCTCTCTCTCTACCTCTCAGTGTGAGAGAGTGTGAGAGTGAATGTGTGTGTGTGTGTGTGTGTGTGTGTGTGTGTGTGCGTGCCTGCCTGCCTGTCTCTATGTGAGGGAGCATCATTATTATTTTATGTTTCACAATGCATATGTATAATCTTTTTCTCTATTTTTAAAATTGTTGTGAGATCCTCACGATAATATTCAGTGTGTGTAAATTGTGGGAATTTGTTCATATTAGTCAGTGATTATGTGAGGCATCATGTATGTGTCAATATGTGAGGGTGTGGGTGTATGTTGTGGGGGATGTGTGTGGTTGCTGGGAGTATGTGTGAGGGGGAAATGTGTTTGTGGGTGGGTGATGTGTGTATGGGTGGGGTTGTTTGTGTGTCTGGGTAGATGTGTGTGGGTGGGAGATGTGTATGTGTGAGTATTGGATAAGTGGGGGATGTGTGGATGGGTGTTGAGATGTGTGGGTTAGTGATGTGTTTGGGGGATGTGAGGGTGGGTGGAGAAATGTGCGAGGCGGTGGGTATTGTGTGTGAATGATGGACATATTGGTGGGGGATGTGTGTGTGTGTGTGTGGGGGGGGGATGTTTCGATTAGGTATGTGTTTTGGTGGGTGGGGGTGTGTGGATGTTGGTGGGTTGTGGGATGTGTGGGTGTGTGGGGGTGTGTGTAGATGGTATGGGGGATGGGTGTGGAGAACGGGTATGGGGAATGTGTGTATAGGTGGGGATATGTGTGTTTGGGTGGGGATATGTGTGTGTGGATGGAGGATGTGTGCGTGGGTCGGGGGATTATGTGTGGGTGGTGGCTTGTGTGTGTGTTGGAGATGTGTGTGGGTCGATGAGGGATGTGTGGGTGGGTGGGGAGATGTAAGTGTGGTTGGGGATGTTTGAGTGTGGGGGGGGGGTGTTTATATGTGTGTATGGGTGGTAAGATGTGCGTGTGGGTTGGGATATGTGTGTATGGATAGGGGTGTGTGTGGTTGGTGAGTGTATGTGAGTGGTTAGACGTGTGGTTAAGGGATGTCTGGTTCTGGGATGGGTGATTGAGGGTGTATGGGTGGGTGGAGGGTATGTGTGGGTGGGTGGGTGATGTTTGTGTGAGGGATGCATGATGGGTTAGGGATGTGTGGGTGGGTGGGGATGTGTCTCATAACATGGTAATATGCATTGTTTATGTTTACAACATTCAATTGACAGTATTTTTTTCCTATGCGAATGTATCATGCAATATTGTGAACGAAAGATGAGTGATTGGAAGGTGGGCCTGCTTACCCAATTCGTTACCCTTTGAAAATAAAGTTAATTCTTTCGTTCGTTCTCTCTATTCATTTATCCCACTATCCCTTTGATGGTCTGTTTGTTGGTCTGTTTTTCTGTGTATGCCTGTCTGCCTGCCTGCCTGTCTGTCTGTCTGTCTGTCTGTCTGTCTGTCTGTCTGTCTGTCTGTCCGTCCGTCCGTCCGTCTGTCTGTCTGTCTGTCTGTCTGTCTGTCTGTCTGTCTGTCTGTCTGTCTGTCTGACTGTCTGTCTGTCTGTCTGTCTGTCTGTCTGTCTTAAGCAAAGGAAGTTGCAAGAGAAATGTCAAGAATAGAACTCCGCCGGCGGCAGGCAGGCAGGCAGATAGACAGACACACAGACAGGTAAAGAGGTGTATATGTGTGAATAAGTAAAAACAATAGACCAAGGCACAATACGCCAACACACAGACAGAAACTTACAACATGAAGACAATAAACGTGGCCACAATCACCAGCACACAGACAGTAACTTACAACATGAAGATAATAAACGTGACCACAACAAGAAAAGTAAAGACAGCAAACATGGCCTCAACATGCCAATTCTAAGAAAGAAATTCAAAATAACCGTCACAATCAGATTGTGAAACTTAACGAGTGCGAAACGACTGTCAAAAAATCCTGGGGCATGAGAAAAGAATGTACGGCTTAAGGCTGACCGCCTGTGAAGCATACTTTTGAGAATGTAATACTATCTACCCGCTAAACCTAGGAGGGAGAATGCATCAGTGAAGACAATACTCGTTACTATGGCAGCTTCCTAACGCACGTCTACTCACCTTTCAGCTATTAGACGTCTGTGATTGAGACGCCAACATCATGACCTGGTTTCACTAATGTCACAGTCTATCACATCTTTTTGACCTTTTTTTTTTCAACGTCTCTACAGGTTCAGGAATGTAGGATCTGTTATTAAGATCAGATGAGTCATCATTCCTGTTCTAGGTCATTGCTATTCTCTTGTTCACTCTTTCTACCCCCTACCCATTTCTTTTCTCGTATCTTCATATCTTCTTGTGTCTTCTTTCAGTCCGTATTTTTGTGTTGCCGTACTGCGTCAGGTTTCATGTCTTCCCATCTTCCTTGGCCATTCGTCATCGTAAAGTCTGTTACATTTCACAATGCTGACAGCCATTTCTATCTACAAGTAGTTTGCCTTCCATATTTTGTAACTTACATCATGATGGTGTTGTGCCTATAGACCAACAATTTCGTATTTCAGAGCTATTGGGAGATCAGGAAACAGAGGATAGATTCTATTAAAGGAGCACTGCATGGTACAGAAACTCAGCTCTGTACAGGAAACATATAAGGCTTAATTGGTTATCTAGTTAGTGTGTTGGTTGCTTGCTTGGCTGGCTGGTTTGTTGGCTGGTTTGTTGGCTGGTTAATTGGTTGGTTGGTTGGTTGGTTAATTGGTCGGTTGGTTGAATGATGAACTCTAAAAGACTGAGCTTTAACTGATAAGTCCGATGCACTGGAGTTGATATCGCCTAGGCCCTGAACAAGGACTTGCACCCATCGAAGTGAGGTTGGTGTAGGGATTTGTTATCCGATCTATACAGAAACATCATCTCCGATGGGGAAGGTATTGAAGAGCTGTATTCTCGACTTCAAAGCCAGAAACCAACAGGTGTGCAAGATCAGTACTGGAACTTCACATCTGCAAGGAGTTGTTAGTGAAGATCTTCATCATTGCACTCCGGACAACTCCATGGGTGCTCCGATCCCCTGCTTAACATCTCTGCCAGCGTGTATCGACTGGATGTACCATTTCTTTGTTGATTAACCAAAGCTTTTGTGCCTTTGAGAAAAAGTTCATGGCTGGCGGCTCCCCGCTTCACTTCCATTTCCTTCGCTCTGGACAATGAAGCGGATTCTCAAGCGCCCTTGATGTCATTTGTTTGCGCTGCATTTCTTATGTCATTGAAGACGTCTGGCGCATCCATTGCTCTTCCTTCCTCGACCACTGCCATATCCGCTAAACGATTGGCTGGCTACTGCACCTGTGCATAGATGAAAGTTAACTTAACTAATTGTGATGTGCTCAGTGTGTCGGGCCACTCATGTCGTATGAAGCCAGTCTGGACCTCCTTGAGCATGTTCATTGAGTCGCTCAGTACGCATGCGTGTGATTGAGGCGAGGTATATTAGGATGTAACTAAGTCATGATTATGGCATTATATATGAATGAACTGGGAGGCATTAGGCCTAGGGTGGTATTGTTCCCTCCTCAGGCAACAGCCTCCAACGCAATGCCTTGGGAGAGGACATTAGATGTATGTGCACTCTTTGTGCAATCTATTGTTTGTGTCTTCGTTATTCAAATTAGATTAATGATCGAAAATTTAAACTTTCTTCCACAATCATCTTATTTCCGTTTTATGGTAAACGTGGTTCAACACTTAATGTGGTTTTTTTTTAAAGCGCGGGCGTTCAAATGTCCTGCGCGGTGCAGTAGTGGGTTTATTCCCACTATGTTTAGAGAGAAACAGACAATGATGGAATGGATTGATATTTAAGCTTCACAACCCGCCCAGGGCTGAGATACCTGTGTTGATTCATTTGCTACGACCCTATGCCTTTCTTGTATTATTTGTCATAGTTTCTGAACCCTGGGGTAGTGGAAGGGTGCACGGGCGAAAGTTCATCCACGGACAAGAAACAAAACTAAGAGGATCTAGGTAAACGTTGCGCTTGCTATAAATACGTCATAAACATTATGTAGGGCGGTCCTTTTCGGAACGTTGCTCACTTCAATTCTCACACACCCCCCCCCCCCCCCACTTTCCATCCCCACAACCAGCTTTTTCGATGCTTTGCCAGTTCTACTGTCTTGTGTGCCCTCATGCCTAATGTGTCCTCCATGATTTGTGTCCGTCTTTTTGCTAGTCGATCTTCTAGGAATTCTACATTCCAACACGGTTTTCCCCAAGACACTATGCCGCTTAATATGGCTTAAATATTTCAGAGTGCGAGACATGATGCTATTTATGGGCCATTTTTTTTTTTTAACATTCAGAACTTGTTTCTTGCTCCACAGTATTCTAAAAGCATGGTTATATGTATCATTTCAGTTCAAAAGTCCCAACATTGTGCACAGCGATTGTGAAATGTTCCATGTCTCACATCTGTAGGTTGCCAGTTTAACACTGAAACACCTAGACCAGAGTTCTCGCTATATTTGAAGAAGAGGAAATGGAACCTTCACACAGCAGAATATTTACAGCAAGCATTATTATTGTATAAGCAAATTCGGAACAACACCGGTGCTTACAGACTTCACAAACCGATCCAGAATTCTGCTAGTGTGACGTCAAGAAGAGCGGAGGGTCGAAGTGCAACGTTGATGATCACTGAAGCCACGCAATCAATCAACCAGTCAGCCGTGTTTGTATGTGCACGTTATCTCTCATTATTTAACGACGTATGTAGTTAAACAGGCAGTCCCATAGCAGATATTGCCGTTGGAGTGTGAGGTTATAGACCTAAAATATTCTAGGTCAAAAGCTTAGCGAGGTAGGATGACAATTTCCCTTTCTAGCCGACTTTTCAATGCAGATTATACCAGTGTCCTTCGCATAAAGCCGAGTCGATCATCGACCCATAGTGGCCGAAATATCTAACTTTGCAACTGCTGGGGATTGAACTTTCACCATTGTCTTGGTGACTAACCACTCTGTCAAACCATCTCCGATATGAAGCTATAGCAGAAGTAAAATCATTGTATGCACAGTTTGATGCGTGTAGTTCTGCCTACTGATCTGCTCAACCATTCATGACTGCAGTTTTATTGTAACATTACAAGATGTTTTTGTGCCTTGGTGTAAAATCAGAGGTTTCTCTAATTCTGGTTACCTAATCCGTTTACGTTTAACAGTCCTGAGGTAAGTAAAATATTTAAGAAGGGGTCCCTTTCATGCTAGGAGACGAGCGGGATTCGAACACGAAAACTGAAGGCAAGCGTGTACTGAGATGCAGAGAGTAATAAAACGCGTCATAGCTCACCTCCTTTGTGTATTAAACTAAGACGCCGATATAACAAACATTAAT
>OY992877.1:178179432-178196932 GCA_963921405.1 Cepaea hortensis
CTTCTCCTTCCTCCTCCTCTCCTCTCCTTCTCCTCCTCCTCCTCCTTCTTCTTCTTCTTCTTCTTCTTCTTCTTTCTTCTTCTTTCTTCTTCTTTCTTCTTCTTCTTCTTCTTCTTCTTCTTCTTCTTCTTCTTCTTCTTCTTCTTCTTCTTCCTTCTTCTTCTTCTTCTTCTTCTCTTCCTCCTCCTCCTCCTCCTTCTTCTTCTTCTTCTTCTTCTTCTTCTTCTTCTCTTCCTCCTCTTCTTACCAGTTTCATTCTTCTTCATCTACACTTTTCTATTTTGTCCGTTTTGTCTTTTCGCGAACAGGTAGAAATAAACTCACTGAACACGGCTTTACCACCATCTCAATACATGTTCCTTTGTCGAGATACTACTGCACCCTTTTACCTTACATAAAATGTGTAGGTGACGATTAGCTTGTATGTGTGCTTTCATTGTTTCAATAACTAAGCCGCGCTTCAACACATCCGCAGCCTTGTATTCAGTGTCTTCTCACAAGCACAAACACTTGCACTCAAAACGAGGAAAGCTTTCCCCTGGCAGGGTTAATTAAGTGTCCTTGCTAACGTTTGTAACTCAATTCCTTGCCCGGAGTAACTTGTTTTTGCTTCCCTTTAAATTAAATGCACTAATTATAGACGGCCAGTGAGCAATAAATTCTACATCCGTTACAAATCAGTCATCTACACGACCAGACAAACGCTAGTGCAGCTAACTGTATTATTCCGCCAATTAAAGATATTAGGAACACTGATTTTTCGACTAAGGTGTGCATTTGTAGGAGACGGATAAACAACACCAACAAAATTAAACCTGTAGCAGTGAAAGCAGAAATAAATGCACACAATCTCAGAAAACAAAAATTACCAAAAGTAGACCCAAACATGTTGCAAAAGTATTATAGTGAAATTTCGTTCATTGAGCATTGAAATTGCAGAGGAAACCACGAATCAAACCAAATAACAAGATGACCCTAGTACGGCGATATATCGCCCCTCTGTACAAATGGTCGCTCACATGTAGCGATATATTGTCCTTTGACAATGAATCAGTTCAACAAAATAAATTCACACGACACGCAGCAGAAATTTGCTGTGGGTACGTGGCAGGACCATCGAATTTTAGACCCGCGTGCACGAGGGAATAAGCGACCAGTCTTTCCCTCTCCTAGCGAACGTCGAAAGCTGACATTGAACCCAGTGCGCATGTCATTGTCAGTGTGACGTCATAACCGTTACTCCGACGCGCCAAATAATGAGGCGTTTTGTTAAGCTCTGATTTAGAGTTCGTGTGGCGTTCCCCACGGCCCCGGAGTCTGACTTAAGATAGCGTGTGTTTAAATCTTCTCTACACTATCTTTATGAGGTCAACATGGCTGAATAGGCAAGAGTGCTTGCTCTTTAACTTCCTGTGTCCTGATGCTGAGGTAGCGGGTTCAACCCCTACACCGGTCTGCTGGACCAGAATGTTGACTTCTGACCCTTGACTTGGGGACATACATTACAAGTACCTCAGAAGGCTGCGCTGATTTGCCTGATGGCGAAGGACACTGGTAATAGAGAAAACTAATCCACGCGCCAAATCAATCCAGTGCATTCCCGAGTGCTGGAAATTACTGGAAATAATAGTACGTGTATGGGGTATACTTAGGTTCAAAGCGAACGAAAAAAAAAAATAGCAACAACAATTACATGTATTATGATGAAGATTCCCCAGTAATCCAGCAATCTGTTGTTACCTTGATGGTGTTCTCGTTAAGATATAGATTATTTGTAAGGGCCAACGAATCTCCATGTCAAAGAAATGTGGCTGCTACCGCCACCACCTTCTTAACCGAAAATCCTAGCAAAGTATATTTTCATGCCCCAGATTCTGAAATCTCTTATCAAAGTGTTCTACCCCAGAAACTGAAATCTCGTATGAAAGTGTTCTACCCCAGAAATTGAAATCTGTAATTAAAGATTTCTACCCCAGAAACTGAAAGCTGCTATGAAAATGTTGTATCCCAGAAACTGAAATCTGTAAGTAAAGATTTCTACTACATAAACTGAAATCTGTTATGAAAGTGTTCTATTTCAGAAAGTGAAATCTGCTATGAAAGTGTTATATCCCAGAAAGTGAAATCTATTATGAAAGATTTCTGCCCCAAAATACTTAAATCTATTTATTAAATTGTTCTATTCCAGAAACTTAAATCTGTTATTAAAGATTTCTACACCAGAAACTGAAAGCAGTTGTGAAAGTGTTCCACACCAGAAACTGAAATATATGTTATGAAGTTAACCTGCCCCAGACACTGAAATCTCAATCTTCCTGAGTGTAGTCGTCTACGCCGTGCTGCAAAGTGGTTCATGTAAAAGTAAGTAACATAAACAGAAGATAGATGCTGTAACCTCGGTAGGAAAAGATTAATAATCATTCCTAATTAACTCAGTAATTCTATAATATACTATCTTAGTAAGGCATATATATCTACTGCCTATAGTACCTTGTGGTGTAAGACAGGAGGGCGGAAGGGGAGGGGGAGCCTTGAGCCTGAGGAATTAAGGCATCCTGGCTAGTGCTGTCGCCGCGAACTGTGCAGGTTATGGTTTCCTTTTTTGCCCGCGACTGAAAAATAATCCATTGGAACCCTGGTCTCATTAAGGCGAGTCCGGCATTCTAGCCACTCGGCCAGAAGTAAAGAACATTTTTTCCATGCCAATTCTTCTAAGCTGGCCTCTTTGGCAAGTTGATGACGACATTTTCTCAAACCAATTCTTCTATAGCTGGCTTCTTTGCTAAGTTGATGACGACATTTTTCCAAGCCAATTATTCTACAGCTGTCTTTTTTTTTTTTTTTTGCCAAGTTGATGACGACAGTTTCCCAAGCCAATTCATCAATAGCTGGCCTCTTTGCCAAGTTGATGACATTTTCCCAAGCCAGTTGTTCTATATCTAGCGCCTTTGCGGAGTTGATGACGACATTTTCCCAAGCCAGTTCTTCTATAGCTGGCGTCTTTTCCAAGTTGATCATGACAACAGTGTGGTCGAAGGATTGTTGGACGCCTGCACCCGTCTTCTGGCTAAGTGAGGGCAAGACTGACCACCTGTTCCTCTGTTTACTCAGACCTACAACATGTATTGACCCTACCATATTACAGACCCATAGCAGAAAACTGCTTCAGTACAACTGTATTAAGAAATTCCTGCAGGGTTATAAACTCACAAACATGGTTTTTTAACCAAAAGAACGCGCATTTACCCCGTGCGCATTGAGAACGGTGTACATCTAAATCCTCAGATAACATCACAAAAATAAGATGTTCAAAAGCAGAAGGTAAATAAGAAGAAACTTGGCAGGCGAAATGTTAGGTGGATTCTGTCACTAGCAGAGATCTGCAGTTGTGTCTGGGGGGATGTGTGCAGCACAGATTAAAGACCAGGTCTGGCCACGATGTTTACTCAACAGACACTGTTTAACCCACAAACAGAACACCCAGGTGGCGTGTGGACTGAGGGGGGAGTGCTAAATGGACTAACGGTTTTTGGGGAGTGTAGTACATGTTGGTAGATTTGGATATTGGTCACTTAAAAAGGAGTTTAAAAGTTAGTTACATGACCTTTAAAAGACGTTGTTATCAACTCCGGCATTTATTGGCTATTTGTAATTTTATAAGCAATTGTACGTTCCTTAGTTTGTCATTGATTTACGATAGGCCGACACTTATATCATCGACATAAAGGCGAAAGAATCTGCTTCCAAATCGTCTGCTGTTGATTTCAAACCTTCGACCTGGTATGTCGGAGAGTCGTGGAACTACCTTCACTAACCCTAAGCCGCAGCTGCCGACGCCTGGATTTTAATCTGGGGTCAGACAAAGAATACATGTATATTTATTTATCGGAGGTAAAATACAAATCATAGTCTGTACTCCGTGTGGCGGCTGCTCTGGGACAAGCAGTCTTGAATCCTCAATTTTTCTAATATGCCTCCAAATAACTCCAGCATTGTCTTACGCATGACTCAACTATACTATTTTCCATCAATTACAAGCAGTAGCTGCCACACTAAAGAAGATCTGATACGAGAGCAAGAGGGCGCTCGAGAGAAAATTAGATTGGCGACATCAAAGACATTGTACAGTCATACTGGAATGACACTATTCAGTGCCACCTATCGGATGCTAGAATGTCAACTATTCCTCCCAACGAAACTTGACGCTGAAAGTGGACGACGACGACGATGATGATGATGATGATGATGATGATGATGATGATGATGATGATGATGATGATGATGATGATGATGATGATGATGATGATGATGATGATGATGATGATGATGATGATGATGATGATGATGATGATGATGATGATGATGAGTGCTTTTTTCTGACAGCAGATTAGTTTTCTTTTTATGAATATACTTTTCATCTTCCAAGCAACTACATTTATAATTGTGATTATTTGCTTTCTTTTTTTTTCTACCCACATTATTATTATTGATGTTATTGCTGTGCCAAGATACCTGAAGCTGTTCATCGGATCAGATTTCTTCCTGGATCGTGCTGGTATTTCTTTCTTTCGAGTTGATCACGATGTCTGCTTTCTTGCAGAATTTTAAACATAACTGGTCGCTGCACAATCACAAAGTAAAAGTACAAAGTAGAACAGTGTATACTATAATAAGAAAGAGACAAGCATTCTTTAGTAAATTAGTCTGAAGGCATGGTGAAAGAATGGACAACATGGTGACGACCGGGAATATGAGTAGGAGAATAGGCAGAGACAAAACGAAAGAAATGACTCTGGATGGACATAGACGGTGACATGGAGGGATCAGCATCAGCAAAGTTGATCCAGAGCACCATGGACCGAGATTTGTGGAGAGACATGAACGTCTACGCCAGCTGACAGGGCACGTGCTGATAATGATAGTTTACAACCATTGCTATAACATCTGCTTGTTGTTGATGTGCTGTCTTTGGATTTTGATTTAGCACACACTTTTCATAGTGTAGATACGTGAGATATAAGGAAGTAACACATCACTTTCGTATACATCTTTTGATTTCTTGGTATTCCCTTACTTTATTATGCTGAAAATTATGCTGAACGGACTGAGACGGTGGCTTGGAGGAATATAATTAGCAGCGTTAATCCAGGACACCAAGAATCTAGATGTGTTAAGAGACATGACCGCCTATGCCAGCTGGCAGATTATTATGATAACGATGATGACTGTGTTTTTAATATAATTTTCTGCACTTACCATAATTCACAAATGCTATAAACATTACTGTTTGTAGTTTTTCTATGTTTTGACTTAACAGCGTGGACAGCGAGCGACCTTTTTTTTTTTTGTATTATTTATTACAATGTTCAACCGCTGGTTGATTTAGCGGGCTGCAGTATGCAGACCGAGCTCTCTACTCCTTTGACCACGTCGGAGCAGGCTAGGCATTTGATCAATTAACCAAGAATCCAGAAGGGATTACTAGAGATAACATCTCCAAGTTTGTTATTATGGTATAATAATAATAATAATAATAATAATAATAATAATAATAATAATAATAATAATAATAATAATAATAACAATAATAATCATAATTAGGGCTGCGGAAGTTAACGATTAATTAATCGATTAATCGTTAATTATATTTTTTTTTTAGGATTAATTATTTTGTAACGATTAATCGAAAAAAAAAAAAATTGGTTGTCGGACATTTTAAACAGAGTGCTGCAAACACAACCGAGTTGCAAAATTGTGCGGAGTCACCATTGTGTAAGCTGCAGCAAGATGTACCAACAAGTTGGAATAGTATTTTTATTATGCTACAGCAGTGGTTCTCAACCGGTGCGGAATTCCCCCACCCCCACCCCCACCCCCACCCCCGCCCCGGGGGGGGGGGGGATTTAGGGTTTCCAGGGAGGAATGAAGACCATTTCAAGATCGCGTTAATACAAGAACCGATTACTTGATATTGTTTTTCCCTTCATACTTTACAGTTAAGTACGTCTCATCCTTCTAAAATTCATTTTATAAAGTAAATAGACCCACAAATCATGTTTTATTTGGATGTCTAGACTTGTTTTAGTATGTGCTATTAAATTTACCTTACATTTTTACGTATACTGAGTAGGGGTAGGGGGATTTTTAGATAGGAAATATTAAAGGGGGGAATGACATTCTGAAAATACGGTGAGGGGGGGGGGGGGTGTCACGGGCCAAATTTTTGATAGGAAAGGGGGGGGGAATGACGTTCTGAAAATATGGTGAAGGGGGGCACGGGCAGAAAAAGATTGAGAACCACTGTGCTACAGTCTTCTACAGGCCAGAAAAACATTAGCTGTCTATATGGCAGATGAAAAGATTCAAGACAAAGGTCCAAAACTGTCAGATTCGGATTGGGAGAAGATTTCGAAATATGTCAAAGTTTTGGACTTATTCTGTCAGACCACGGTCCTGCTTTGCGGTCAAGATTTTGTTTCATGTAGCTGTGTATTGCCACTGCTATCATCGTTGACAAAGCATATGACTGTACATGATGATGATCCGGGATACATAGCTAAATTTAAGGCAGCATGTATTAATGACTTCAGTGAACATGTAGTTAATATGACAAGTATTGAAATACTACAGATTGCAACAGCACTTGATCCACGCTACAAATACCTGACGTGTTTGTCAAAAGATGCAAAAGAACGAACTTGGTCACGTATTAAACAACAAATAGCAGTTGATGTTCATGATGAGCAGATGGAGACTGCTGCAACGAATGATACTGACATTGACAATGAAACTATATGTGAACCAAATGAAAAGCGTATTAAGCTAATGGAGTCTGACTCAGACACGGAAGATCATGTCGACAGCTCTTCTGATGAACTGCTACGTTATAAAAAAGAAGAGAGTTGCTGAACTGGAGGACCCTTTACAATGGTGGAAACTTAATGAACATCGATATCCAAAATTGACATTCTTTGCAAAGACCATTCTGTGCATACCGGCTACCTCAGTTCCATGTGACCGATTGTTCAGCTCTGCTGGTTATATTGTTAATAAGACGCGCTCGTTACTTGAACCAAATACTGTCAACTCGTCTGTTTGCATAGTTGGTTATTAGATGACATATGAACAAGACAATCCAGTGTTATTTCGATTTTTGACAAATACGACAATGATGTGTGTTATGTAACTATAAATGTTTTGCTTTAATCGAAATTAACTATTAATTAATCGTTAATTTTTCAAAAGTTAACTATTAAATTTAAATTAATCGGTCGTATCCCTAATAATAATAATAATAATAATAATAATAATAATAATAATAATAATAATAATAATAATAATGTTCAACAACTGGACTCGTTGGTTGTAGAATCCTCTGGAATCCATCTTAAGGCCGAAGCACTGGCGCTAGAGTTGTCTGACCCATAAAAATGTCTTGCCTCACTCGGGGTTGATTGTCCTGTAAAGGACGTGCAACTAACTTGACTGAAACTTTAACTAATTATAGTCCGTACCGTGTGGCGTTGGTGATCATGTTTGTCCACAGCTTTCTGTCTCTTGTGCTGCCAATCACTTCTGGCACTGATGTTCCCCCATGCCGTGATGCCAAAATATCCAGTATATCCTCTAAGGGTCTCACGCTGCCTTTCCTCCCCTCCAAGTTGTGACGACATACTCCATATTTCCTCTTTTAATGGTATGCGCAAAGAATGTGGGATGTCCTCTTCTGCTGCGAGTAGTTTGTGAGTTAATTTCTTTCAAGATATATTTATTGCTCTTTCTATCCTTCCACGCATTTCACATTATTCATTCATTCAGTAGCATGTCCTTTGCTGGACCTCCCTCCCATAACAACCTTTCGGAAAACCTCTCGATCATAAGCAAGATGTCCCGCGTCCGATACACCCATCTGGAGATCATCCGCCACATCCTGCACCCATCTTCTCTTTGGCCTTCCTCTTCCTCTCTTCTCAGGCATATACCCCTCCATTATGTTCTCTCCAAACTTTTGTGACGTTTCAAGTGACCAAAATATTTCAATTTTCTTTGTTTTATCGTCTTTAATAGCCAATCTTCTTCAATACCCAGACTTGAAGTATGGATGCATTTGTTCTTTTCTTTACCCAAGATATTCTTAGAACTCGTCTATAACATTTATATTCAAAGGCATTTATGCGCTGTTCAGCTTGTTTAGTAAGTGTCCAGGTCTCACAGGCGTATGTTGCAATGGGAAAGATGCATGCACTTTAAAATCTAATTTCACATCACTCTTCTATAAAAACATACTCCGCAGCTTCCCCATAGTCCCTTACTTGCCTGCTTATTGTCCATGATTCGCACCCGCTCATCAGTATAAGCTCAATATAGCTCTTAGTAACTGATGAGAAACTTAACTAACTTAACATAGAGCCTTATGCAGTACACAGCTAAACAAGAACGCGCGCCATCTCAACACCCAACCAGCTCTATCAAGCACCTGAACAAATAGACCAGGTCAGGTTGGAGTGGACTCGGCTTAGCGTTCTACTCCGAAGGTCGTTAGTACGACATAGAAAACGGCCTCTCAGTGCCTGGTCAATTAAAAGTGACTTAGTCTTGGTGTCAGCACAGGTTCACCTGGCTGGTGAAACGAGATGGAACCTATGGTAGACAGTTTACAGATGTGGTAAAACATGCCAGCGCGTACACTGACAAATTTCACAGAACGTACCCAACCATGGTTCAATTCAAGTTGAGACATTCTGTCGTTTCTGTGGAAACAGACAATTTATTACAGAACTGCAAGCAGATCATTGATGACAAATATGTCAAGGGCGGTGTATTGTACGCTAGGAACAGACTATCCTGGCATGTGGGGTGAATTTACTGGCGCTGAATGTCATGTCTATACAGTTTTATGCAGTCGTGTGTCTGTGTACTTGTGGGGTATTCGAGCGGCTCATATATACACACTTACACAGAGTGAGCAATAGAGCACAGAAGCTACGTCAGAAATGACGCTCATATCGTACTATTCAGTTTTACGAAACCATTTAATCAATCAATATGTCTTTTCTATCGTGACGTTTGACTGTAATGAATCATCAATACTTTCTGTCTCTCGCTTCCATGGTATACTCTGAAGTTGACGTGGCCAATAGTTATAACACGCTCGCGCTTACACTTTCTCTGGTGATGGCAGCCTAGTAAGTTCATTCCACACATCAGTTAGTTATACTGTTGACTACTCGTCCTTGACTTGGAGAGGTAAATTACAAGTACCTTAGAAGTCGGAGGAGGTTCGTCTGATGGCGAGGAACACTTAAAGTATGACAAGCTAAGCCTCTCGCAAAAAATAGTCTGGTGCATTCACTAGTTGTAGAAACTACTAGTTGTAGCATTGATGCAGACTACACTCGAGTTCAAAGGGAGCGAACGCAAAATAACACTGAATGTTCTGGAACACTACTTTCCTCCATCTTCTTGATTGTGTATTTCTACATGTATTTCTGCATTACTCATGTTCGCATTCCTTCTACGCTCTTCCTCCAGAATGAATTATTTAAAGATTCATCTTAAGATTTATTTTTGATTTGTCCCTTATTTATGTCTTCCTTCAGCTCACTGTGCATTCCTATCTTATCTACATTTGCCCGCTCTTCTATAACTGTATGTGTCTTGCAGCATGTCTTTCATTTTCTCCTACAGCAATTGTTTTTTGGTGTTTTTGTTTGTTGTTTTTGAAGATCCCTGGATGTTGTCACTGGAGCTACGGAATTCGTGCTCTATGCGATGCTTTCGACCGGTATCTTTTCGGAGGAAAATCTAGCCAAATGTGATAGATCCCGGTGCAATAAACTAGATCCTCTTGCGTGTAATCCTTTCATAGAAACACAAGTATTCATTCCGGTTATTTGACTGATGGTAAATTCAAAGCCTTACTGATCCCACTCTATCTAATCAAACCGAACACATGGGAAACAACGACTCATTAAAAACTAGCTTCAATGTGTTGAATGTCGTATAATACGGCTCTGCTCTTTGTTTGTAGAAAGGTGTGGGTCTGTATGTGTCTTCGCACAGGTGTACCGGTTTGCCGATGTGGTACAATCGGCACAAGAACACCACTCTGACTTATGACTGGTGATCATGTGAGATGGCAACATCGTGGTCGCCCACCCCCATGGGCATAGCCATTGATGATGGTGATGATGACACGATGATGAAAAGTATATGTATGCGTGTGTGTGTCTATATATGTGTGTGTGTCTGTGTGTGTGGGTGTGTGTGACTGTTTATATATGTCTATTTAGAAACTGTCAACTCTCATAAGACAAGAGCCTGCCACATTTCTTTGAGCATGTCATGAGCAGGGGAATCTGGAGTATGTCGTCAAAACGGGAAGGTTGGAGGGGAAGAGAGGCAGGGAACCAAGACAGAGAGAGAGAGAGAGAGAGAGAGAGAGAGAGAGAGAGAGAGAGAGAGAGAGAGAGAGAGAGAGAGAGAGAGAGAATGCTGGACAGCTTGACATCATTGTGTTGTGTTGTTTGTCCATCAAGAATGATGATGACCATTCATTTCATCCAGTGGGATTGAAGGTATGGAGCCGTGGGTTATAAGATGGCTGATAAATCCTATTTTGGCTCATAGCATCGAGGATCATCAGTATCAGAAATGATTGACAGCACACGAGACTGAAGGCTGTGGGCAGACATGTTCCCCAACATCACACGCCTCGGACAATAAGGATTTAAAATAACATGAAATAAAATAAAATAAAATAACATGAAATAATGCAGCTTTACAGACCACAATTACGGAAAACATTATGGCGACTAGCTAACTCTTGGCGACTCCTGTGGCTACATTTCCACAGCTTAACCGCAGTTCTACTAATTCTATTCATAATTGGACTATAAGAATAAAACCTGTTTTGAAAACATACTACATTCTAATTAGTATAAATGATGAGTAGAATAGTTTTAATGTGTGGATATGAACTACATTTAATCGTGCATAAATATTATATCAGCTGATACTATCATGCTATTAATTGTTTGGTTCATTACTATGTTTGTTGGCGGGTTAGGGGTTGATTGGTGAAACATCTGGAAGACTGAGCTTTAACCATTAAGGCCGATGCATCGGTATTCAGGTGGTTTGAGTCCTGAAATGGCTTGCATCTATCGGAGTGAGCTTTGTGTATCAACTTTCAGGCACTCTTCCGAATAACGGTCCCAAATTATTTAGTGTAAAAAGTTTCTCATTAGTTGATGTTGTCGATCACTTCCGGTTCAGTGTGTTGTGAAATTCTAGACCGATCGATGGATGCAATAAATGTTTCCTGGGCCCGGAGGGCCCTCACTGTCGTCAGAGTGTATATCTATATCTTGTACGTACGTATTTCCACATATAACATATAGGTATACACTCCGACGACAGTGAGGGCCCTCAGGGCCCAAAATTTGTTATTACATACATCGATCGGTCTCTAGCAGTCCACCACTCATTGGCACCTTGGCACCTTGCCGTCTTGACAGACGATAGTTTGTGCTCTAAAAAGGCATAATAACTTTTAACTATGGCGGTAGCGAGTGTGACTGATAAGGCCAATTTGCGCTGTAAATGTCCGTTCACAGTGGGTGCATGTGAATACGTGGTCATTTCCACCATCATGCACCATCTTACGTCTCAAACGCTTGGTGTGTGACTTTTCTGCAATAATTTTCCCCTTTGACTTTATTCCATTTCTGATATTTGCCCTCCATGCAACACGTTCAGCGGCGACTTGCTCCCAATGTGCATTATCAATGCCTGTATCAATCATGTCCCGCTTACACACATCTTTGTATCGTAGTAGAGGCCGACCCTGAGATCTCTTACCCATCTGTAATTCACCAAAAAAGATATCCTTTGGTATTCTACCATCATCCATCCTCCTAAGATGTCCTATCCATCTAAGTCTACGAAGACTGAGCATGGAATAAACTGTCACACAACCTGATCTTTCCAATACTTCAGTATTTGTGATTTTGTCTTGCCACTTAATACCAAGAATTCTTCGCAGACACCGCATATGAAAGCTGTTTAAATTGTTCTCTTGGTGTGAGTAAGTTGTCCAGGTTTCACTGCCATAGAGAAGAGTACTACGGACACAGGCTTGATAGACAAGGACTTTTGTTTTGGCAGTAAGCTTCCTGTTCTCCCAGACTCTTTTTCTTAACCTGTTCATTGTTGTTGCTGCCTTACCAATCCGGATGTTGATTTCCTGATCTAGGGATAATTTGCTATTTACCACTGATCCTAGATATGTAAAATGGTCTACTATCTCTAGTTCGGCGTCGTCAATAAAGATTGATGGTACCCCATGTGCACCTTGTGACATAATCTGTGTCTTCTTTTTGCTAATTGTTAAACCAAATTCAGAACAAGCATTGGAGAATGCAGATAGTAGACATTGCAATTCTTCCTCAGAGTGGGTCGTAACTGCAGCATCATCTGCAAAAAGCAACTCTCTGATCAGTACCCTCCTAATTTTTGTCTTAGCCTTCAATCTCTGAACATTGTAGAGGCCGCCATCTGAGCGTGAGTGAATGTATATACCACCATCCTGATCACGAAATGCATATTTCAGTAGAAGTGAAAAGTATATTCCAAAGAGGGTGGGAGCTAGTACACAACCTTGCTTAACTCCATTCTTGATTTCAAATTCTTCAGAAGTTGCACCATCAAACTTGATTATACCCTTCATGCCTGTGTGGAACGATTCCACAATGGACAGAAGAGTTAGTGGGCAGCCAATCTTCTTTAGTGCCTTGAACAGACCCTCACGACTGACCAAATCAAATGCCTTTGTGAGGTCGATGAAGGCAATAAACAGTGGTTGATTCTGTTCACGGCATTTTTCTTGCATTTGTCGCAATGAGAATATCATATCAGTGGTAGACCGGTTCTGTCGAAAGCCACACTGTGATTCGGGGTAGACTTGATCTCCTAGGACTTGAAGTCTGCGCATAACAATTCTGGCAAATACTTTTCCAACAATACACAGAAGTGAGATACCCCTATAGTTGTCACAGTCGCTCCGATCACCCTTGTTCTTGTACAGCGTTATGATGTTTGAATCTTTGAAATCCTGTGGGACTTGTCCTTCACGCCAGCATAGCTCTATTAGCTGGTGGATCTGTAGAGTGAGTGTGTCTTGCCCACTCCTGATAACCTCTATTGGAATCCCATCCTTACCTGGAGCCTTGCCAGATGCAAGTTCATTTATAGCACACTTAACTTCTGTTATGGTGGGAAGTGTGTCCAGGTGGTCAAGAGTTGGTAGAGCCTCTATGGCGTTGAGGGCATCATCCGCTAGTTTGGTCTCACTTGAGTAAAGCTCCAAATAGTGCTCTACCCATCTGTCCATCTGCTGTTTCTTATCAGTGATGACTTCTCCAGTCAAGGTTTTCAGCGGTGCACTTCTTTTGATCACTGGACCACAGGCTTTCTTTATTCCTTCATACATGCTTCTTATGTCTCCCTTATCACTTGCGATTTGAATGGACTCACATAACTTGATCCAATAATCATTTGCACACTGCCTGGCAGCCTTTTGCACATCCTTCCTAGCTTGCCGTAGCTCACTCAGAGTGTTACGCGTTGGTCTTTCCTTGTTTCTTAAGAGAGCTTTCTTCTTCTTATCAATCAAGGGCTGCAGAGTCTCGCTGTTGGCCGCAAACCAGTCCTGCCTCTTATGATCCACAGTGCCGTAAACCCCTACGGCAAGACCAGGGATGGAGTTATTGCCTCTCCATAGCACAAAGCCCGGGCTAAAATATAGAGATCATGTGTTGCCCATGCAGCATGATCCCTCTCTCGGCCTGCCTAGTTCACTCCAGAGGAAAGGTAACACCCCTACATCTGGAACAAGACAAGCTGCAGAAGCTGCCGGATCAGCAAAGCAATGCTCTAACTGTCCGCCTGTCGGAGCTTCGATCCTAGACCAGTCGCCAACCAAGGCTTAGGGCCTGGTCTGCCCTGCCATGACAATTTTGTCTTTAGCTTGCATTTCCTCGCACCAGGGTAAGGCTTGTACCCCAATTGCGCTCTTCCGCCCGAAGCCGTTGACACAATGTGGCGTGTCGGGTTTGGTAAGCGCCGCCCAACGTTCGGCGCTAACAGAAACCAGGTAGTACCGTCTACTGTTATACGGTAGCTCAGCCATATCTGACTAAGACCTGACATGGTCCACCCACACACTCAATAACTGCACATAATAAATAACGGTACCAAATTATTTATTGTACGTACATATTTCCACATATAACTGTCAAATATTATTGGTAGTGGTTCGATTTTCTCAGTTCTATATTTTAGTTCGTAGTGTTTAATATTTTTTATTATATCACCCAGTGAGGCCCTGTAAGGGATGCTTTTTACAAGAAATAATTTGGGACCGTTATTCGGAAGAGTGCCCGAGTTTCCTCGCGACTCGGTATCTAAGTACCATCTCCACGGGGACTATGTGCAGTAGACCTTGACCTCTCCAAGCTCAAAAGCCAGCAGGGTGTTCTAGACCGGTACTGGAACTTCACATCTTCAAAGAATCACATTAGAGTATAACCAGGCCTTGGCTCATCGCAGCCATTTCATTGACAATATTTATTTTGTTATTGATTGCCACTTGCGCAGTCCAAAATAAAACACCCGCATTCTTCTCACATGAAAAACTTTGGATTTAACGGCATCTAATTAAACAGGTTTTGTCGGACAGTTTGTCAGCCGGTCTGGAAGCCCATTTCGCTAACAATCTGAAAGCACAGATTCACACTGAAAACCTAAACCTCTACTGGCCTCCCAGGCTGACCCGTTAAACGCCTGAAGAAAGGCAATAAGACAGAGAACGGTTAAACTGACTTGGCCCATAATTCCAAGCTCAGCTCTAAAAGTGCCAGATTTTCCTGCAAGCCATTCCAATTTTTTTGTTTTGAAGCTCAGCCAGCTTGCCAGTTTGGAGAGGATTTATTTTTAAAGCGCGTCATTTCTGCAACTCTTCTCGGGCCCCGAGGCCTGATTATTTTCACAGCCCACACCTATACACATGCGGCTTATATGTGAATTCATTTAAAAGGTTTCATTCATTACTGTCTGATGCAGTTGTCATTAAACAAGAAACTTAGCTCTCGAAAGTAAACACCTTTAAAACTTCCCTCTCTTTGGAAGTTAACTGCGGTGCTTCAAAGTTCTAGTCCTTCAGCTTTCGCTGGCCAGTCAATGCAATGTGTTATTGCTTCAGCTTTCACTGACGGATCAATGCAATTGCTGACCGATAAAGCTGATCTACGGTCTGGGACAGGCGTGGGTATTACACGAACATACTGTGGGCTCAAGCTTTTGGAACACTAACTGCGGCCTGCTTGGTTTACAAAAGGGGGCGAAAGGTGTTGAAGAACATCGCTACGACTGGAAATATTAGAGGTAGAAGAGTCAGCGGCAATTTTGAGAAATGATGCTTGATGGTCTAAGAGAATGGCATGATGGAATAGCATCATTGGAAATGATCCAGAACGGCAAAGGCCGAGATATGTTTAGATACAAAAACACCAATGGCAGAGATATGTAGAGATACTAAAGCACCAAAGGCTATGATGTGTAAAGATACAAAAACACAAAATATCGAGATATGTAGAGATATTTAAAAAAAAAACACTAAAGGCCGAGATATGTAGACATACAGAAACAGCAAAGACCAAGATATGCAGACATACAAAAACACCAAAGACCAAGATAGGTGGAGATTTTTTTTTTTTTAAACACCACAAGCAAAGAAATGTAGAGATACAAATTCACCAAAGGCCAAGATGTGTAAATTTACAACAACACCAAAGACCAAGATGTGTAGCGATACAAATACACAAAAGACCGAGATATGTAGAAATGCAAAAACACCAAAGACCGAGATATGTAGAGATATAAAAAAAAAGCCAAAGACCGAGATATGCTGAAATACATGAACGGATTCGACACTTTCGAAGACACATGATGATGATAATAATAGTGATGATTTAGACGTATATAATTGACACCGGACTACAAAGTTCCGGGAATCATAACCTAATCGAGCCATTTTGCAAATACATTAAGATAGACATCAACGTCATTATAAACGCCCATGTCGCCCTTATGATTCATGACAGTGCATCGGTTGTCTAGCATATTCGGATAAGTGCGAAAATATACAAGTTTAAGCGTGCACGTTACACGTGTTAAAAGTATCTCGACGAATCCCAAAGTGGCAGAAGAAGAAGAAGAAGAAGAAGAAGAAGAAGAAGAAGAAGAAGAAGAAGAAGAAGAAGAAGAAGAAGAAGAAGAAGAAGAAGAAGAAGAAGAAGAAGAAGAAGAAGAAGAAGAAGAAGAAGAAGAAGAAGAACGAACGAACGAACGAACGAACGAACGAACGAACGAACGAACAAACGAACGAACGAACGAACGAACGAATGATCGAACGAACGAACGAACGAAAGAACGAACGGACTTTATTTTCAAATGGTAACAAATTGGGCACGCAGGCCCGTCTTACATTCGGCCCTACAGATCACTCATCTTTCGTTCATCAATAATGCATACTACATTCACATAGAAAAAAAAAAACATTGTCAAATCAATATTGTAAACATAAATAATGCATATTACCATGTTAAGAGACACATACCCCAACCATCCACCCATCCCCCATCCACCCACGCATCCCCCACCCAACCACACACACACCCCAGGCACACATACATGCCTACCCATCCAACCATTCCCACCCACACATCCCACACCCACACATCCCCCACCTACACACATTTCCCCAAACACACACACATCCCCCACCCACCCACACACAAACCACCAGACACACATACATGCACCCACCCACACATCCCCCACCTACACACATCTCCCCACCTACACACATCTCCCCACCCACACACACATCCTCCCACTCGTCGCATAACCCATAAACACTCACCCATCCACATATCCCCCACCACACACGCACAGACCCCCAACCACCCAGTCAATTACACATCCCCCAACCACATATATCCACCTACACACACACACACATATATCCCCGCCAACCAACACATCACGCAAGGAGGAGGAGGAGGAGGAGGAGGAGGAGGAGAAGAAGAAGAAGAAGAAGAAGAATTTTTACCACTCTTGAAACTGGCTGATTTACTAATGGCTAACTTACTACTGGCTAACTTACCACTGACTGATTTACCACTGGCTGATTTACCAATGGCTAACTTACTACAGGCTAACTTACCACTGACTGATTTACCACTGGCTAATTTACTACTGACTGACTTACCACTGGCTGACTTATACTCTTACCACTGATTGTTATTATTGGTTTGGTTGTGACTTTAGTGAGAGATCGCTTTCATTGTACACGAATGTATTGTCAAATGGTATCTCCTTGGAACAGATCAAACAAGGATAATTAAGCACACTGCATGATCTCCTTAGCACCAACGAG
>OY992877.1:178201932-178209432 GCA_963921405.1 Cepaea hortensis
AGTTCAGAAAGTAGTGTCTTTAGTACTGGCAATTTCCCAGACAGGAGCGCCTCGAGTACTGATTTCGCATCTGTCAATAGCACCACAGGTTGTGTACCATTGCTGGTGTTTAGTAATTTCTCTGTTGCTATCTTGATTGCCTCAATTTCAGCATCATAGTTATGGCAGTACTTTCCTGTCGGTACTCTGGCTGTGTTCCTAGTATCATTTAGGTATTCCATGTACACTCCCGCTCCTCCATTTCGAACAGCATTTTGTGCTGACCCATCTGTGTAGACTCGGATCCAGAGGCCCTGTGTGTATTCTTCATCAAGGATGTTGAGAATGGCTGTTCTGCGCTGCACACTGTTCTTTTCTTCCTTGTCAAATATTCCTCTCACTTTTTTCTGGATTTGTAGTGATAGTCTATGTTTATCTTTCCATGGAGTTCGCTCTGGAATAGTTGTTAGGGGGATACAGACTGTGGGCAGATCGGTGGTTTCTCTGCAGAGTCGTTTGGCCTGGTGGATAAAACTACTTCTTTTCAACCGCCCCATAGCTAGGTTTCAGATCTGTTCTTCATAGTGTGGCCTGGCAAGCTTAGGAACTTTTATGCTTCTATTAGCGTTTTCGTATCTCTGCGCTCTCTCAGTGCTTGTGTCCTCCCCATCTTCTCCATCTCTACTATAGGGGTTGATCTCATCCCTCCTGTGGTGACTCTAAGTGCTTGAGTTTGCACCTTGTCCAGCTCTTGTAGTATGGTTTTTTATGCTGAACACCACGCAGTTGACCCGCATTCCATGTGTGGTCTTTTGCTCTGTTGATAAACTTTGCTAAGTATTTTCCCACTGGCTCCTCATGTGGTTCCACTTAGTTTTCTCAGGATGGCTGTTTTCCTTCTGGCTTTTGCTACTGCTTTGTTGATGTGCTTTCTCCATGTCAGCCTGCCATCAAATGCTACTCCAAGGTATGTTGTTGTTTTTTTTTTTATCTTCTCTAAGGGGTATTCCATTTATCTGGATGATCCCTGCCTTTTGTTTTGAAGAGAGGGTAAATAGAGTGGTTCTGCACTTGTCAGTGTTTATGCTGACACACCATCTACTTGCCCATGCAACTAATGCATCTACATCTCTGTGTAACCATCTGGTGGCCATTGATGCATGTTCATTTGTGCTCCATAGAACCAGGTCATCATTTTTCATTATGTTCTGTGTATTGCCTTTTCTCTCGAATCTCTTGTTGTTTCTCTTGGCTAATTTCAATATTGTTATCTTGTGCGAATGAGTCCGCAAAATGGTCAGCTGCTTGCTTTCCTGTTAAGTTGTTTCCGTCTTTATGTAGTGCAATTTTTGAGTCTCTCCCTGTGCCCTCATCGTTAAGTTGTTTTATTAGCTTCCACAATTTCCGTGTGTCTCTTTCAAAGTTCAGTGACTCTGTTTTCTCCTGCCAGCTTTTCTGTCTAGCCTGCAGCTTGGCCCTTTAAAATTTGGCTTTTGCGTGTTGGTATTTATTGTGGTGCTCTTGGCTGGGTTTGGCGTCTGCTTGCTTTCTACATACTTCCACATCATTATGCAACTGATCCAGTTCAATACTCCAGTAGGTTTTATAATGTTTACGGGCGCCTCTTGGTACTGTTTCTCGCGCCACCTGTAGTATGCATTTCACCAAATCTTCAACTACTTTATTTATGTCTTTCTCAATATTCAGGTTTCTAACCAGTATGCTGGTGCGATGCTTGTACATTGCCCAGTCTGCTTTCTTGTAGTTCCACCTCGAGAGGATGCTGCTTTCAGTTACAAGCTCATTTTCTACAGTTAGAAAGTCTGGCCAGTGGTCACTGCCACCAAGTTGTTTCCCAACAATTCGTGTAATGTTCCACTCCAGCTCTGGTGAATGAAAAGCCAGGTCAGGTGTAGTTGCAGTGTGCCATGATCTCGAGTAGAAAGTATGTGGGTCAGACGGCTTGTTAATCAAGATGAATCTATTCTCATCCTGCCAGTCCTCTAGTCTCTCTCCTGTCTGGTCCATGTGGTCATAGCCCCAGCTCTGCGAGTGGCTGTTGAAGTCGCCACACACAATAATTTTTGTCTTTTCATGGTAGTGTGTCCAGTGCCAGTGGCCGGTCACTTCTACAGTAGTAATTCATCAGATGAAGGTCTTAATGCCTGTCTTAAGTTTAATTTTCTGATACTCAACCCCTTCCATGTAAACTTCAATTTTGGAAGCAGTGATGTAATTGTTTACAAGGGTCAGTATTCCACCCTTTCGCCTGTCCTTTGGGTCAGATCGGTAACACTGGTAGCCTCTGATTGCGAAAGCTATATTTTCGTTGAGGTGAGTTTCTTGCAAGCAACATACGCTTACTTTTTCTTGGTCCAAGAAGTTTTCTAGTTCTTTTTTTTTTTTTTTTTTGCTGACTCCCTCCGCATTCCAGTGTATTATTTTTAATATGTGTTTGGTATGGCCATACGCTCTATTTTCAGGTCCTCTTGGCTCCACATGACATTTGAGGAGGACCTCCAGTAGTTGTGGTTGGACCTTTACGAGGCATATTATATCTTCACCACATTTCCTTTGCTAAAGCAGACTGTGGTCTTACTCGAGTTTGGGTGTGTAGGCACGCACACACGTGTCTGCGCATGCATGTACGTGCATACACATCTAGAGCGTTCTGGTTATTTCTCGGCGCCAGTGACTCGCCGACGCCCCTTCTCCAGTTAGCTAAAACTTGTCCGCCACGAGAAGGCCAGGAGTTAGACTTTTGCTACAGTGGTGATGAATGCACGAGCCATTGGGGTATTTATGCAAGGTTGGGTGCTCACCCCAACCCCTCCCCAGGCTACATAACAGCAACATTTTGAACCTTCTTCTTCTTCTTCTTCTTCTTCTTCTTCTTCTTCTTCTTCTTCTTCATCTTCTTCTTCTTCTTCTTCTTCTTCTTCTTCTTCTTCTTCTTCTTCTTCTTCTTCTGCTGCTGCTGCTGCTGCTGCTGCTGATGATGATGATGATGATGATGATGATGATGATGATGATGATGATGATGATGATGATGATGATGATGATGATGATGATGATGATGCAGATTCTTGCTGTTGCCGTTGCGTCTCCTCTTCCTCCTCCTCCTACTGCTGCTGCTGCTGCTGCTGCTGCTGCTGATGCTGATTCTTGCTGTTGCTGTTGCGTCTCCTCTTCCTCCTCCTCCTACTGCTGCAGGTGGTGGTGGTGGTGGTGGTGGTGGTGATGATGATTATGTTTATCCACCTCATGATTTCTTTTCCACCGATTTACCTTCTTGTCTTCACCGAAACCTAATTCTCTCGCAATTCCAAGTCGCGCTACTCTGTCTGTCTCCACAGTTTGGCCATTTACTTACTGCTCGTATTTATGCTTTTTACTTACCACCCAACCGACGCTCTGGCTTAGAGGATAGCGAGACTCGCAGTTTCATAATTCGCCGTCTTCCCCAGTCGAGGGTTCCAAATCTGTTCTGGGCGATTTGGATGGTATGGGGGTGTCGACCATTCAGAAAGCAATGGCAAACTACTGAACTAAATTTGCGTAGTAAATCATAAAATAGCTAATAAATGTTCTGGTTGAATGCAACTTCATGTAAAGGACATGCATTTAACTTTATTGCAGTATCTAGATTGGATGCACCTTTATTTTTCTAACGTAGGACTAAAGCAACATTTCTTTACCTAATGCTTGATCTTTATGTAATAAAATGATTATAAAGATTATACTCGGACATGTTGTGTCTGATGCTGATTAATGAGAGTTAGGAGTTACGCTTTTATATTATGTTTGTAATGTATGGTTTATGAGAAGAGTGACGCCCGGATGATCAATGAGTGGCGTCAAGTAGCGGTGGAGAAACAACAACAAACACAAGCTGCAACCACATTAATCACAATACAACTGTCTGTATTGGTAAGCTAGCGTAGATATTCCCACCGAATCGGACAAATCAGCCTTTTCTACAATAATGAAGTAAATGAAAGTAGACTTGGATTTATATTACTGGAATTTTCCGCATAGAAAAGCTTTATCTCCTTGTCCATTAGGATTACACAAAGCGTCCTGGCACGGTGCCATAACTAGAATACGCCATAACTAAATTAACGACACCGTAGTAAAATACAAGCTCGCCGCGACGATAAACAGGAGCATATCAAGAACAAACAGCTTCCAGGGAGCTGACAGAGACGGCATACGTGATCTGGCGATAAACGGTTGGATTACACCGGGCAAAGCAGGAATTCCACAGCGATTAAATAATTAAGAAATAGCTTTGTACTTTTGTGCAAGTTAGAGAGAAATGATCAAACTGTGAGAGAAGTTTAAAAACCTAGTATACAGGTAAAAGGTAAGCGGGTAGTGCGTGTGGAATAAGGAATGTCTGGAAGTTTATCTAGACTAGGTCACGGATTTTGCAGGCGGTGTTCACAACTGCCAAAATTATTGTATTTCCCGGAGCAACACAATCAAGTAGAACAATTTATTTCTTGGCGTATTTAGTTGCATCTCGATGAATGTTAGAATTCAGTCTTTCAGAGATTGTTGACTTGTCACCCTTGACTTGGGGACGCAAAATATAAGTGCCCAGATGTTGTCTGATAGAGACGGTCACTCGCTAGAGGGAAGCTAACCCTTCGCTAACCCTCAGATCAGTGCACTCACTTGTAGCAACTACAAACAGCTAGCAGCAACTGTGTGCCCCACGCTCAACTTCAACGTGAGAGAACTCACGAGAGAGACAAAAAACATAAGAATCAACGACCGTGTAGGAACATTTCAGTGCATACAGAAGGGCGTCAGACAAGGTTGTGTGTGTATTGTCTCGTGATTTGTTCTCATTGTACCTAATGGGGTATATAATCAGGGCCGGATTTAGACTTGATAAGGCCCTAAGCTATTACTATTTGAAATATGGGGCCCTTTATAAGTCCGGATATTCTATGTCAGTGTCAAATTGCTCACTCGGGCAATATTTTTTGGGCCCCCACTTTCTTGGGGGACCCAAGCTATAGCTTGTGTAGCTTATACGTAAATCCTGCACTGTATATAATGGGGTCTACAGAAAATATGTCAGGGATCCTGGCTGGTGGACATATTATAAATAACGTAAGTTATGTTGATGATACCATCTTGACAGCAATAAGTCAGAAGGATCTAAAGGAAATGATAGATACAATGGTTGTAGAAAGTTAACAAATGGGCCTCAGTTTGACTAATAGAATGACAGAAGGCATGATGATATCAAAGAAACAAATTGTGCTTAAATGTGCAATTAAAGTACATGACGTTGTTTTGGGACAAGTGCAGAGAGTCAGATATCTAGGCACATGGATAATAACAGATGGAAGGTGCATCACTGAGATAAAGAACAGAATAGGACAAGCAAAAACTGCATCCTACAATTGAAGAACGTTTTATGCAATAAGTAACTGTCCCTAAACGTTTGAAAAAGAGTGCTAACATGTTACATATAACCAATTTTAACATATGGCTGCGAATCTTGGACAATTAGTAAACACTCGAAAAAAAATCACTGAAAGCCTTGGAGATGTGGTTTTATAGAATAATGCTGAAAATATACGAGTAGATGGGCATATTCTTAAGCAAGTAAATCGATACTGTTATCTCGGCACAGTCATAACATCTGATGGGAGATGCCTTGAAGAGATTAGAACAAGAATTGCCATTGCGAAGGTAGCCTTCTGCAAGATGAAAAACATACTGACTAATAAAAAGATATCAATTGAAACGAGAAAAAGAGTGTTGAAGTGCTACATAGAGCCTGTACTTTTGTATGGGTGTGAAGCTTGGACAATCAATAAGCAGTCAAGCTGAAAAACAGCTGATGGCTGTGGAAATGTGGTTTCTGAGGAAAATGCAAAGAATACCATGGACGGACAGAAAAACCAATGAGCAAGTCCTTCAAGAGACAAATGAAGATCGTAAACTGATTAAAGTCATTAGACGTAGACAGTAAAAATTGTTTGGTCATGTTATGAGAAGTGACTTGGAGAACTTGGTGGCAACTGGCAAGATCGAAGGGAAGAGACCAAGGGGAAGACCGAGAAGTAAATACCTGGATGGCTTGACCACATGGCATGGTCGAGACAGGAACACGGAGCTGATCCACGACTCTGGTGATCGAGTGAGATGGCAGAACATGACCGCCCACGCTTACCGGCGTGGCACATGATGGATGGATAGCTAAAACTTAAATGGACAGTCAAAGTGAGCAATCAGGACGTTTTAAGAGAAGCTGGGTCGCAAAATACAACTTATTACAAACATCAGAAAGAAGCAGTCATCGTTTTTTATCCACGTTATGAGAACACAAAAACTGGAACATTTTATGACAACCGGAAAGATTTGCGGAAAGAGAGATAAAGGAAGACAGCGTGGGAAGACTATTGACAGTCTTGTGTCATGGCACTGAAGGGAGTCAACACACGAACGGATCCATTGACGTCGGAGATCGTAATTTGTGGAGTGGCATGATTGGCCACGCAAGTCGGCAAGGCATTGGATGATGAGAGGAATCACTAAACAACTAGCCAAACAGGATGGGCTGATGAAAGTTGAAAGTTTGTAAAATGTGGCAGTCTGAACATTAAAGCACCAACTACAGCTACTGGCTATATGGGGGCGGAAGATGTCATCTGTGGGGTTTATTATCGGCGCAATAATTGGCGATGAGGGTCCCGTGTCATTAGCCTGCAGACATGAGATGAAACACCGACCTTTAAGCGCCATTACTGTAATAATAATGAGGTCAAGCGGGTAACCCAGGACTTATTTCTCAATTTCACTGACGTAATGATGTACAGGTGAAACGGCTGGCATGTGTTCCGCACACTCTTGCTGCTCAAATACTGGTGCCTCCACCTCTCGGTGGTATTTGTAGCGGCAGTTAACTCTGTCATGGTTGCGTTGTGTGCTCAGCAGCAGCAACGGGAATTCATCTTTGTTTTGTTTTTCTAAATATTCAATGTCTGCGACATACGCTGTGAACTTGCATCTTCCTTACAACGTTACCGCCGTTTACACAAAAAAAGCAGTTGTTCTTTTCTTTATTACTACATGCGTACGCTACGTGCCTGCTCGATCTAATAAGTGAAGTATGTACCTGGTTCAGAAGCTGCATGCTTCCTTGATGAGGCATGCCTGCGCCCTGGGCATGCCCGCGACATCTCATTAAAATGTTCAGGATTATGATAAATCGTGTCTGGGTTTACAAGTCCTGGCAAAAAATGCAACTTGCCTGAGATGCACCATTCTCCTGGGCTCCTGTCTAGTTGCAGACAGCACCAGGGTCATAGGGAAGTAAAGTAATAAAACAAGCAAGACTTTCACAAATACAGTATACTCAAAAAACAAGTGAGTTTACGTGCAACCCCAACACAAGAATGGAAGATAACACTACTCCACGACCCCTCGCGATTTGTCGTCTAGAAAACTTTAACTTTGTTCTCAGCTTGATCTGGAGAGAGCGATTCTTCAAGAGAA
>OY992877.1:178211932-178221932 GCA_963921405.1 Cepaea hortensis
GTATAGACTCATACAAAGCCATCACTCCTACTGCAGCTGAAGTGACTGTTTGGTCAAGGATATGTTGGCGTGTGTGGGAATAAGAGCCCCTTTCCCCCTTCCTCTCCCCAACCCAAAACCCACTGTCGTCAAGTAATGGATCACTCGCCCGGTTCGGAAAGAAAAAAAAAAGTCGCTTAAAAGTCAACAGTGTCGACTTCATTGCACCGGGTTTTATCCCATATGGCTCGGTCTCTTTCCGCAGGGCGACCCACCGAAAGTGCCGCACAAAGCACAAACTTAACGGATAGCGCACGATAAATGAACGAATGTTGTGGAAATAATACGGTTTACGTCAGGCAGAAGATATGTGAAGAAAAAGAAAGAATGAGGGTAGGATGTGGTGAAGGAGGAGGACGATATATTGACTGATCATATTACACTGCACTATAAAAGTGAAGTTTAATCCGTTCACAGACGGCCGTTGTGTGAAGCCATAATAAAATCATCAAAAGATATAGCAACACATAAAGATCACGAACTAAAGACATGAGCAAGGAAAGATGTAATGGTCCGTTTCGTTCCTCCTTGGAAAAGGTAATAAGAACTATCTTATTACTCACAATAAAGCGATAAAAATTTGGAAACAATATAACATTTACAAAACATCTTCTTCACATTGACAGACTATAAACAAAACAAAAAATAAATTGCAAAACTCATGGAACCATATAGTAGGTTACAAACAATTTCACATGTACAAGTATAATGATAGCAGTTAAAAAACCGTTAAGTCTCATTCAATCGAGACGGTTGCAACTTCAAAGCCTGGAGCGTAGAGTTGCAGCCTTGTTCAAATTACCAAACACAAATTAGGTGTTGAACCTTTCCCGTGGAGATCACAGATAATGCTGTCGTAGACAATAGTGTTAGTTAACCATCTGAGGTAATTATCTGACTTGTGTTTCTTATTATTTACAATCGTTCTCCTCTCCCTCAAAACTTTCCCTTTCATTGTTTCCTTATCTTTTCGCTGCGAAACTGGATTTTCTTGATCTACATTTACATGCAAGTTAAAGATAGAGATTGGAAAGAGGAATAAGAGAAAGTGGGTTACTGGGTCGGACGAGGTAATACTGCTTTCTTAAGATGTAATATTTTAAAAATTGTTCCTGTCAGGATTTATTGTTCGTTTGTAAAGACATAATTGTATGTTCCGTTTTCTCTTTTGAAGAATTCCGTGATGCACCATTTGATTTAGAAGTGTGAAGACTGTCTCGGAGTGCGCAACATTTCATGTTCATTTGTTTCGGATCACTTTGTCAATGTACCTCGTCTGTTCAAGAATATGAATTGTGGTGTTGAGGTCTGTTTCTCTCAGTATTTAAAATTTCTTGAAATAAAGAAGACAATGAAAACAGTACTGATTGCACGGCGTACGTGGACTAAATCGTCACCTACTGTAAGGGAACCTCAGTCAAAGTAAAAGACGTAGTGGTTGGGGTTTCATTGCGAAGGCTAATGGACAAGTCTTGAAAAAGAAGAGTCTGGCATATGAGACTACGACCTCCAGCATGAGAATGTAGGTGAAAGCAGTCACAGTGGCATTCCGTTGGTTAGAGGAGACCACGGCAGCACACACTGAATTCATTACGGACTCAAGAAGTATGCTTAGTAGGGTGGAGAAAGAAATGTTTCGTGTGGAATGGCTCACCTCGCTTCAGATGACACAGATTATGAAAATTATATGGATATTTTGTCCTGGCCTTGCGGGATTGCTGTGGGAATTAACAGGCTGATAAGCTGGCAGGGAATGCACCTCTTGGTGGTAGATTACCTATGGACAAGGGAGAGGTGGTTGTGCGCCTGTCAGATCAGGTAGAGAAGGCGGGGAAACAGACTGACAACCCGTATGTGGAAAGAATGAGATTGCGGAAATCGACAGGGGTTCTGGGAGAATCTCAATCAGATAGCGGTGGGAACGATTAGTAATGTGACCCTTCGCTGTCTGTTGAACGAGGGGACGGAGCCCATATGGGAATGTCCTGAGTGCAGTGATGTCGGTTCTTAGCTCAACTCAACTCCGCCAAGGATCCTTTCACACGCCTTAAGCCGGATTGCTAGACCCATATTTGTATAAACCAAGACACACAAGTCCCGTAGCTGGAACAGGAACTTAAATCCCTACTTACTTTGAGTACGTGAAAGTGTTAGGGCCCTCACAGTTTGCACCACTGTATGCTTGTAGGAATATGTGGCCAGTCTTTCCCTCCCGTGGCGAACGACGAGAGCAGACATCGAAACTTTCCCCTACCGTGTCATTAAGCTAACAGGGTGCCGGGGTAGAACAGTGGCTCGTACGCTTGCCTGCCGGCCCGATGATCATAGGTTTGAATTCGTGTCTAGGCGAATATTTAACATCGGCCTGGGATCGCAGATCAACCCAGCCTAATATCGGTGAATGGAAATCTCTTGGGAAGTAAAGGGGAGCGGTATGAACAACACCCCTGGAGTGTTTGTTGGTTTATATAATATAGAGCTACCCCAGGAGTGTTTGTTGGTTTATATACTATAGAGCTATCCCTGGAGTGTTTGTTGGTTTATACACTATAGAGCTACCCCAGGAGTGTTTGTTGGTTTATATACTATAGAGCTATCCCTGGAGTGTTTGTTGGTTTATATACTATAGAGCTACCCCAGGAGTGTTTGTTGGTTTATATACTATAGAGCTATCCCTGGAGTGTTTGTTGGTTTATATACTATAGAGCTACCCCAGGAGTGTTTGTTGGTTTATATACTATAGAGCTACCCCAGGAGTGTGTGTTGGTTTATATAATATAGAGCTACCCCTGGAGTGTTTGTTGGTTTATATAATATAGAGATATCCCTGGAGTGTGTGTTGGTTTATATACTATAGAGCTGCCCCTGGAGTGTGTGTTGGTTTATATAATATAGAGCTACCCCTGGAGTGTTTGTTGGTTTATATAATATAGAGATATCCCTGGAGTGTGTGTTGGTTTATATACTATAGAGCTGCCCCTGGAGTGTGTGTTGGTTTATATAATATAGAGCTGCCCCTGGAGTGTTTGTTGGTTTATTGTGACAAGATCGCCTTGGGTAGTGAGAGTTAACCACACCCGAGGTGTCTCTAGCACTCCCGTGTATTCTGACCCCAGGGGCTGGACAGGTAGATACACTGTTTTCTCTGCTGTTGACCTCGTATTAGTTAATTAAGTCTGCAAGCCCCTCCAGATTCTAGACCCCCACCATCTACCTACTCAATTGGGACAATGAACAATGAGGCATATGAGGGATATGATGTTTCAAGATGGCGACGGACGGTCGTGTTGTTTTGTGTTCGTTAACTTTTTCGCGTAGGGGATGGATTTATTCATCTCTTGCGTGTAATTGGTGTGCCAGGGTGTAAAACCAGGAGTTTCTACTCAAGATCTGCGCAGGTGCTACGGAGTTCGTGCATCGAGCGAAGCCATCCTTGAGTGAATTTTCAGCAGCGTGTGTGGTTTTCAAAGTCTGTGTTTACGTTTTTTCAACATGGCGGAACAACGTGTGTTCTTCGTGCGGTCTGCAGTCAACATACCGAAGCGGCGGGGTAGCCGCGCAGGGAAAAAGAAGCAAGGTGAGCGTGGAGGTTTGAGGCGTTTTAGACTCAAGTGTCACCGTCTAGGACTCAGGAATATCCGTATTCTATATTGGAACTGTGCCAGTGTAAAACAACGGGGCTCTATTTTAGAAACCCTAGTTTACAGGAACGACATTGTAGCACTCCAGGAGACGAGACTGGGCGATCAGCTACTCCAGATTGCCGGCTTCAAATGTTTCTACAACAGACGACATCTGGGAATGGCGATTCTCGTTCGCGACAGCATGGTGGCGTCAGAGCTAGACATGTCCAGTTGGGACAGTGACGATATACAAATACAGGCGTTGAGAGTTCATTCCAGTATACCATTCGTGGTGATTAATGTTTATGCCCGCAATGCCAGTGTGGACGCCCAGAAGTGGCAGTGCTTAAGTGGCATATTAGGCCACGAGAGAAATGTTATTTTCTGTGGTGATTTCAACGCTAAAGGCAGATCATGGGGAAACACTTCATCCAATACACAGGGGGAGGAGCTCGAGACTGCACTGGAAACCATCGACCTGGTTTGTATCAACAGTGGCTGTGTCACCAGAACAGCAAGCCGTCCGGACGATGAGGACAGTGCTATTGATCTGGCGCTAGTTTCACCTTCACTCACTACAGTGTGTAGATGGGGTGTCCTAGGACACCATGGCAGCGACCACCACCCGCGCAGCATACTGGTGGAGAAAGGCAGAACCAGGCAGCACAAGCTAAAGGTAAAGACGTTCCAGTATGACAGTACAGGGCAAGATGTGGTGAGTAAAATAAGACGTGACAAGCGCAGAGCGTTTCAGGGCATGAAAAAAAGCTGGGAGCAGCCACCGTGGTGGAGTTTCGAGGTGGAGAAGGCTTGGGTGGATAAGCGTAGTGCTGTAAGGAGATGGCAAAATGCCAAGAAGAACAGAGCTGGTCATCCTAGTCCCTGCTTGCACTTAGAAAGAGAGATGCACACAAAAGTAAGCTACTTCAAAAAACTGGTCAAGGTTGTTAAAAGCGAAAAATGGGCAGAGGTGTGTCAAAGAGTAAGCACAGACAAGTCACTGAAATTGTTCTGGCGACTACATAAAAGCATGAGTGGTGTAGTCAAGAATAAGAGCATTTCTGACTTCCAAGGTGCTGACCTCATCTGGCAGAGGACTGACGAGGACAAGGGCAAAGCCCTCTTTGAACGCTACCTTGGGCAAAGCAACCAGACAGACATGGGAGGCCGAAATCTGGCCAAGGAGGTCACCTCAGACAGATGCAAGGCCCAGGACACTTCGGATGAAGACACAGTGACAGTGAAAGAAATCAAGGCTGTGCTTCGACGATCAAAAAACAGTGCTCCAGGTCCTGATGGCATAAGATACGATGACATTAATAGGTGTACCGACAATGAGCTAGAGAAACTAGCAGACATGTACAACAACAGTATAGGGGGTGCTAGCATCAAGGAGGAATGGTTACACAGCTATCTGATTCCCTTGCCGAAGCCTGACAAAGACCACACAAAAATTCAGGGATATCGAATTATAACCATGCAGAATACAATAGGCAAGCTGCTGGAGAAGGTAATTGCCAAGAAAATATCAAGCCAACTAGAGAGGCAAGATGTTTTCCCACCCACCCTGGGTGGGTACCGTCCAAAAAGGGAAACCTGGACCAATGCAGCAGTCTTTGCCCAGGATGTCTATGAAGGTTTCCACTCAGGCACTGAAACCGTTGCTGCAGCGATTGATCTTGAGGACGCATACAACAGAGTACCACTGGATTTTTTAATGTTTCAGCTTCTCGAACTAAACATAAGTCCATTCCTCCTTAGTTGGATCGCTGCAGCCCTCTTCCAACGGAAAGTAGTTTTTAGATGTGGCAGTTGGACTTCGGAACCAACAACAATATATCCTGGCCTACCACAGGGATCACCATTATCTCCGGTACTGTTCAACGCCTACACAGTGAGAATCACCAGTGAGCAGATCACTGGACCTGGCAGGACATTGTCATATGCCGATGATGTTTTAGTGTATCGTCAGGGGAAGGATAGAGAGGAGGTTGCTGTGGAACTACAAACCGAACTCAATCGCATAAGTACTTGGTGTGATGAAGCTGGGGCAATGGTCAACCCAACAAAGGCAACAGTGACTTGGTTCTCGTTGAATAATCATATTGTCAACACTCCAACACCAACTGTAATGCTGTGTTCAGAGACGGCGGAAAGAACGCAGGCAATGAATTACCTGGGGATACGGTTTGATCGAAGCCTTGCTTATAATGTGCACATAGACCAGGTGATAACAAAGGCCAAGAGGGGTTTGGCAGCGATGCGCGTGATGGCGGCAGCAAACTGTGAGCAGCGCCATCTATGTCTTCTGTACGAGGGGTTGGTCATGTCTGTTTTGGAGTATGCAATGGCAATCCTGACTCTCAGCCATAAGCAGATAGAACGGATGGAAAGGATACAGAATGAAGCTATGCGCATTATTCTTGGATGTACAAGAGATACAGCATGCAGGGCGATGCGCTACCTTCTTGGGTTTCCAACCATTGAAGAGAGAATACAAGATTGCAGGGCACGCGCCTACCTCAGAATTAACGCAAACACACAACATCCACTGCATAGTGAAATTAGGAAGGTGAAGGGCAGCAGGTTAAAAAGAGGACGGTCGTGGATGGGTCAAGCCGAAGACATTCTTCAACAGGTGTGTTCACTTGAGGACTTAGAACCTGGCGAGGGGTGGGTGCAAGTGCCAACAGACTTCTGCACATCCTTTTCAGTTTGCATCCAACTTGACAGAAAATGCAGACAAGAAAATCCGGCTGCTGTTGAGGCTGAAGTACAAGCGTTGATTTTCGAGAATTCGCTAGATGGTGACGCGGTCATCTACACAGATGGGTCGGTCGTCCGACATGTGAGAAGCTCATGGGCCTTTACAGCTCGGGCCGGAGGGAGAATTGTGAAGGAGGACTCTGGTGCTTTTACTGAAACCACAAGTAGCCTGACCATGGAAGTCATGGCAGTAAGTAAATCAATAACATGGCTCGAGACACAGACATTCACTAGGGCTTGTTTCCTTAGCGACTCAATGAACATGATCAAGAGGATAGAGGAGGGGTCGATCCGAAGAGAATGGTTGCTGCCTCTGGAGCGGTCTCGACTGGCAAAGATTAGTTTCATCTTCGTGCCAGGGGATGCGGGAATACAAGGAAATGAGAGGGCTGACAAGCTCGCAGGTGAGGCTACTGTGGAGGGCGGACGCGCCATGGACCAGGCCGACATTCTGAATGCTCTACGAGAAGTAAGACTTTTGCGAGAACCAAGTGATGACTGTGAATCTACAACAATGGCCAGACTGCGAGAGCAGCAAATTAAAAGAGGTGTGGCCAAACAAGAACACTACGCAGGAAGCCAAAGAAGATTGATAAACCAACACAGAACTGGCGTCGTTAGCCGCTACACGCTGCGGGATTTGCTGAGGAGGGGATCCGAGCACTTATGGACTGAATGGTTCGATGTGTAATGAGGATGATCTGTCGACTAACTAACTAACTAACTAACAATGAGGCATCGTCCGAGACCACACTCAATAATTGTACAAAGAGTAAGTCAACATACACAAAGTTTATTCTACCCTTGAGAATATAGAACTGAATGGATAGAGTAGAGACAGAATCAGAGAAATAGCTAAATCATCATAAGGCTGAGAAGTAGATTGGATGCAGATGTCCCGTCCAGTCGGTCCGCCACTCACCCGGCTTCCTTCCAGTGAGATGACTAGAACCTTGGAGACCACTCCGTCCCCAGAGCTTGGATCGACAACAAGAGGATTTAACCAATTGACCACAATCACTGGACGAACTGCACTTCTATCACTTCCTACTGAGTCACTGTTAAAGTCACTACACAGTTCTCTGTAGACAGCCTGGCTGGGAGACCCTCCTCCTTGAGGTGACCCCTATTACTTTTGACTTCAATGAATGTCTGTAGCCAATGACCAATCTAATGGTCCCTAAGTAGTAGCACATACCCCTGGTTGGGTAATAGTATAGTTCTGATGATAGTTCACTAGAGCCCTAAGAGAAAAACACTTCTCAGTTCATAAACTCTGTAATGACACCATTTGGATCAAACACCTATTTCACACTGTTTGTGGCAACAATGTTCAGTTGGACAATAATTAGTTGTCCGCTATACCTGATAACACTTTCAAATGTAACAATACGTAAGCTGGTGTAGGTCTCATCATGACCTGCCACTAAAGCTGCCGTAGATACCGCACAAGGTTATAGGTTAATCTTGCTTCAAGTTTCCGACGTTTAGGCGAACCACAAGAGACTTGGACTTGAAGAGCTCCCAGAGCTGAGAGTACCCCAACTTGATACGCCTCACTGGGTAAACCTAGCCACATCATTCCTTATACAGTCTATGGTCTCTTATACTTGAGTGTGATTGCTCAGGTTGCTGAACATCTCATTGCTGAAATAGAGCATCTTCAAACTCAGAAAAACGAAACAAACCATCCTGTCCCACATGTGCAAATTCAGGACACTGGAATCACGTGATGAACATTCAGTCAGGATGATTCACCCTTTCGCATGGTGTGGTTCAGTCAGGCGAGGTAAGTAAGTGATTCTACCCTTCGCTATGGTACGCGAAGTGGTTTCAGGCAAACAACCATTGTAGTATGCTGGTTCCTTAACAGGCAACTCCTGAAAGGAAGAGCGATCGGTGAGAGTATTCTGGCCCAAACATTGGTCCACATGCATCTTATCACTGACTACTCAACCTTCAGTCATGCTAATTAGTTATTCAAATAACTAGAGCATTATCTCTATATTGAGAGTAGTAAATCATGGGTTTCCGTCAATGTCAAATGGCCTCAGAAGAACAGCCCGTCAAACAGAGTAAGTAACCAGAATGACGAGTCTGATCGTACGTCTCACCTATCCCTATCCATCTACCAGTTGTCGCTAACGTCACTAGTTATAGTAATCAGTTATCCTAGTTCTAGAGTTAACAGAACTAAACATTAAGGTGAAGAGTCCCTGGACTCGATCCTTACATTACATGCAATAATAAACATAATAACGATCAATGTACCATCCCTCGGGATATAGGAATAATACATGATCACATACAGTATTTACACACTCCCGTTCGCTAGTGGGACATCCTGCCCACCCTATAGCGACTCTCTTCTTATTAGACTCTTCCCTAGAGTCAAGAAGTCTTCTTGGTAAAACATGTTCCCCACATGTTCCAAGGGTTCTGTTCCAGTTCTGACATTCCAAGTGGATTAGCCTTGGCCTGGGCCGAACTTCATAACTGGCCTGGTCTGCCAGTTCCATACTTTCATAACTTGCTCTCAATCCCAATATCCCATATGTCCCCGTGCTTCATACAACCTCCTTTTGTTCTTCCATACTTCTATCACATCAGCACTGACGCACTTGTGCAAGCATGAAAGATCAGGACAGTAAAGACAAGAATTAAGAACGCATGTTTACATCGCGACGGTAATGCATTGTTATCACGTGTCGAACCACTCGGCGTTCGGTATTGCTCCTAGAAGTATCACATAACATGACCTAATATATATATACATCATGACACATCATATATATATATATATATATATATATATATATATATATATATATATATATATATATATATATATATCATCATCATCATCATCATCATCAATGAAGAACTTACCTTCTCACAGAATTCCACAGTCCCACAAAATGAATCCACTATTACGTTAACACACAATAGTTACATCATTCCCTGTGGCTCAGCACTAAGTGCTCTCTTTATTCAATATCTAAGCACATTCCTGTCTGAATCTCCCCCTAACAACTTACCTGGCTATCCAACAGTTCTCCTAGCTTCAGCTACTGACTGACATTAAGTTAGGTTCATATTCTGCACTAGTCATTGGGTCCTATTATAGAACAGCAACATAGTATATGCAACGATTTGCCACACATGGTAAATACTAGTTGAACACAATACGCCAATATCACAAGCCTACATTTCAAGCAGGTAACGCGACTACACACGCTTGTAAGCAAACGCGACACACGCAAGTGAATACGCCCTAGTTTCTCAACGACGTTATCGATCGGTTTCTCATTAGTGATGCAAAGACAACCGCATATTTAATGAGATTAGAACGATTGCGTTTTGTGATCAATTCCACAGTTAAATTAATTAACCAAGTAGATACCTGAATTGCGTGAACCAGACTCCAGTCATCTACCAGAACTGTTCATGGGCAAACATGCCGTAATGTGATAACAGTCAGCTGCAACTTGGTTGTGTTGAGACGCTGTACAATTGAACTCACAGAGCCATGCGTCTTCTCACCTTGAGAGTCAGAAAGTGAATGACTATTC
>OY992877.1:178226932-178278401 GCA_963921405.1 Cepaea hortensis
AAACAATCACCAAGCTAAATTTATTCCTGAGAGACGTGTGCAACAGGAAAATAATAAGTATCCTAGCAGACTTCTAGTTCAGAAACCAGACTCACTGAGGAATAATAAACATCTTGCTTAAATATATTTAATCGTGGGTCGATATAACAATCACAAAGTTATACTGACACGAGCAATGGCATGGTAAATGTTGGACATGGGTTCAATGCCAGCTCTCTACTTTCGCTACGCGAGGGAAAGGTTGTCCTGTTTGCACTCTAGCTTACAAAAAGATGATGGTGCTAACAACTGGCGGCATACCTAACAACTCGCATACCTAACAACTGGCATACCTAACAACTCGCATACCTAACAACTCGCACACCTAACAAGTCGCATACCTAACAACTCGCATATCTAACAACTTGCATACCTAACAACTCGCATACCTAGCAACTTGCATACCTAACAACTCGCTATACCTAACAACTCGCATACCTAGCAACTCGCATACCTAACAACTCGCATACCTAACAACTCGCATACCTAATAACTCGCATACCTAACAACTCGCATACCTAACAACTCGCATACCTAACAACTCGCATACCTAACAACTCGCATACCTAACAACTCGCATACCTAACAACTCGCATACCTAACAACTCGCTATACCTAACAACTCGCATATATAACAACCAGCATACCTAACAACCTGCATACCTAGCAACTCGCATACTGAGTAACGCGCATACCTAACAACTCGCTATACCTAACAAATCGCACACCTAACAACTTGCATACCTAACAACTCGCATACCTAGCAACTCGCATACCTAACAACTCGCTATACCTAACAACTCGCATACTTAACAACTCGCATACCTAACAAATCGCATACCTAACAACTTGCATACCTAACAACTCGCATACCTAGCAACTCGCATACCTAACAACTCGCTATACCTAACAACTCGCATACTTAACAACTCGCATACCTAACAACTCGCATACCTAACAACTCGCATACCTAATAACTCGCATACCTAACAACTCGCATACCTAACAACTCGCATACCTAACAACTCGCATACCTAACAACTCGCATACCTAATAACTCGCATACCTAACAACTCGCATACCTAACAACTCGCATACCTAACAACTCGCATACCTAACAACTCACATACCTAACAACTCTCATACCTAACAACCCACATACCTAAAGCTGGTTCCTGTTATGGAACCATTTTTTCAGTTATAACTATGTGACTCTGCAATTGAGTCTACTCTGCAGTTGTTTATTTTGTAGGATTTACTTTATTTTAATTTATGTTACACGTTACCCCCTGTAGACAACAATCATCTTTAAATTAACATCCGAATCGTGGCTGATTCGGTCAAAAGATTATTAATCTGAACCAAGCGATGGGCGCTAATATAACTTCTCCTTTGAGGTTGACCGAGATTGGAGTAATTCTATAATGGTGGTATTTTAAGTTAATTCAATGTATTCAGCTAGGATGGTAGAAGCCTCGTACTGGAAGGCTCCGGTTAACGTCAGGGTTACATTCTTGGAAAACGCGACTTTAAGTGAAACGACGTATAGCGAAACACTATTTCCCATAGAATTAAATGAAATACAGTGTATTATGTAATGTTTACTTTGATGGTTGTTGATATTTATTGGCTAAATAGAGATGGGTTGGAAGGCGAGTGGTAGAATTATTGGGACGTATAGGCATTAACACCTTGACTCGCTCCAAAACTATCATCAGCACTACTAGTACTGCTCATCCGCTTTCTTAACTAGATCTTCATAGAGAGACTTTGCTTTCTCTTGGATAGCCATCTTGCTCACAGGAATATTCCGTTGGTTCTGTTCTTCAATCCAGAAAATAGTGCTTCCATGTTCTTCGTAAGAGTACTTCTGGTATGAGTTATCTTGGAAGCACTCAAAGGGGTTACATTGTTAGCACCCTCTTTGATGTTGTCAGCACCTGCACGAATTGTCCTTACCGTGGTTGGAGGTAAACCATGGACTTTACCGATATTAACAACCGGATCGCCAGCCTCAAAACGACGTAACACATCTATCTTCACCTCAAGATTAACACTAGTCCTTGTTCTCTTACAACCAGACACACTATCAGCACTTACTGTGCGCTTTGAACTCATAATTATGGATGAATACACGATAAAATTCTGGGAAAACGCACTGCACAAAATGTAAAATGGTGATGTTAACGCAGCATATCAACACAGGTGACGACGTTATAGATGAACGTAGCGATGTAAAGTGAAGTTGTGTCCCATTGTAACAACGACGTTATAGCGAAACGACATAAACCGAAGCAACGTACAGCCTTCCTGTACACCCCCTCCCCCTTTTCCCTCAGCACCAGGCCTAAGGCTCTAAACCTGACTGAGGAAATTTGTACAATGGGGTTTATCTGCCACACGTTACCCGAACCTACTCGGAGTCATCAATCATATCACAATAGATAATAATTATCAGCGCCTTAAAGTGTATTTTGCCTCAAATGACGAAGTGCACAAGAATTTTAAGCAGTGGTTTTTATAGATAAGCAATCGGATACTGCTGTCCGAAACATTCCACAGTCAACACTATCAACATAAAAACAGTACACAACCCAGGCACGACATGACAACGGTTCTAAAGCCACTTCGGTGCATGTACGCATCACTACACAGTGTAATATGGTTCCCTGGTATGTAATTCCACTGGTTGGAGATAATCTGCTTTACATTATGATTCTAGCAGCTTGTCCCAATTACGTTGTTGTCCTGCTTCCAATACCTGGAGTTTCTATTCATTCTTTGCGAGGATATTTAAAACAACAATTCTCGCCTTATAAGACGCACTTTATCCCTCAAGAAATTATTCTCCCTTCTCCCTTTTCCAAATATATATTGCATTCTAAGTAAAGTAAAGCGACGCTAAGTTAAGTTAAGTTAAGTTAAGTTAAGTTAAGTTAAGTTAAGGGAAGGGAAGTTAAGTTAAGTTAAGTTAAGTTAAGTTAAGTTAAGTAAACAAAAGATCCCTTCAATATGCTAGGCCCATATGTTTATAGACCAATCGGCACTCGGTCAGTGATGTGGTCAGTATCACATCGGCCACCTTTACTTCCCAAGAGATTTCCTGATACCCATTTTAGGCTCGGACGATCTGAGAGCCCAGGTCAATTTTTAACATTCGAATTCGCCCCGATGTTGATCGAAACTCTGACCATCTTGCCGAAAGGCCAGCGTCTAGTCACTGAACTATATAGAGGACATGGGGAGTGCTGCAGGACATAGCACACGATGGGACGGCTTGGTGTGAGTTGGCTGAGGGCCTATACTTCAATAAAGGAGGGAGAATGGTTGTCTGTTATCAGATGCAAAGGCACTAAGACGGGATCACATTCTTTCTCCAATACCTGTTCAACATCTCTGTAGACAATGTAGCGAGAAACTTTAAAAATGATGCGATCATAGACAATTTTGATCCATTCGTATATGGGAGAAATCCAGTTTCACAACTTAGGTATATAAATAACACGGCCCTCTTCTCAAATAGTACTAATTGAAAGAGTAGATCCTATTTGTCAAGACATAGTATAATCTATTTCGTTTTCTAAAATTATAACAAATTTTAAAAAATAATGTCCATTAACAAAATTTATCTGCTCCCCATAACGAGAAACAAAGGGGACTGCCTAAAAGAATCTTATTAGACTGACCATGGAAATTCTGTGGTTAGGCAATGTTACGAACATATGGCACAATACCGGCAAAGAAATTAAAGTTAATTTCATCAGAGCACACATCTTTCCTGTGGCAACTTATGAATGTGAGTCACAGACAATTTGGAAATTACTGAAGAAGAGAATTTGGGCTTCTGAACTTAAATGTTATTAAAAGAACAAAATTACTGAGATTCTACAAGATCTGAAGATGGAAGAAAAATCAGCAAATGAAATGCTTTGGTAATATTAAACGCCACAGAGGCTTGGGAATAGCCGTGATATGTGGCATGGTTCGTGGAAGAATAGGCAGTTGTCGGTCACAAATAAGGACACAAGACATCACAGACACACTGAGCATGGGGGTCTTTGAAAGCTGGGGACTGGCAGAGGATCAAGAAGTGTGGATGAGAGCGACGTTCAGCAAAGAATATTGCTACATAATGATGACGATAGTGATGATGATGGTGATGTTGATGATGATGACGAAGATGATGATGGCACAATCACCAAGTCCAAAAGATGTTCCTCACTAATCTGTTAATTGCCCATTACTCAAACCAGAACTGCGGCTCTAGGAAGAGGCGCCAACTGTCACGTGACGAATTACATGTGATATTTATGTTATACCCTGAACGGAACTATAGGCGGAGATAGTATAGAGTGTATTTTTAATGACTGTGCAGTGTTTGAAAATATTGCCGGTCCAAGTTTAGTATTCACCCTTTGTAAAGTTCATGCAACATATATTAATCAATCAATCAATCATGTGCCATGCCGGAAAGCGTGGGCGGTCATGACTCGCCATTTCACTCGATCACCAAAGTCGTGGATCAGCTCAGTGTTCCTGTCTCGTCCATGCCATGTGGCCAAGCCATCCAGATATTTTCCTCTTGGTCTTCCTCTTGGTCTGTTCCCTTCGATATATTAATAGGTCAATATAAAACTTGGACCGGCAATATTTTCAAACACTGCGCAGTCATTAAAAATACACCCTGCAAATTTATTTATTTTTTTAGGGGGGGGGAGGGGGGTTGCATATCCTTTTTACAGGACATCTCTGTCAACACCAACATTTTACTGCTGTTATTGCTGTCTTGGCAAGTTCAGTTGTTTGCCATTGCTTTCTGAATGACCGGCTCTCCATATCAACTCGCTAAATCCCAGTGAAGCGCTGTCTACTGCCTAATGGTCGCAGCTTTATTTCGAACGCGGGTAAGCTGGCTTATGAATCGCGTCCTTAATTTCTTTGCCACGGAGACACCCTGTAGTTACTGGAATATATTCAGTAGATTTTATATTCCAACTTCCTTTGAGCCTGTTTGATTATTTCCATCCGAGCTTTTCGGAGCTCCAGTGTCAGACTCCTCTTCCCTGGCGAAGAGATATATTTCTAGTCACGTGTAGCATGAACGACCAGGCAGACGACAGAGCCTAATCCTCAAACTGGCGCTGCAGTTTAAGTGAGAATTGGCGCGTTGGATGTGAGTCGATGATGGGCGTACTTAGAGATGCTATAAAATACTGGACTTTTTCAAGTTGGCTTGATTAAACGGGCAGAGTTGCTTGGGTTACGACGATAGCTTTAAAATAGATCTGACCAGGAACTATGCTTAGTTTGTTCATACGTAAAGTCACCCAACATTGTTGTTCATTTTCATGCTGGGTACTTTATACTCTAATGAATACGAGACCCGCTTGCATTAGAGCAAGCCAGTTCATCAGTCTATACAGTGAAGAACATTTTATGTAAACCATCTTGTCAACTGATGTGGGAAAGAGTTCTTAGGTGTTCTGTAGCGCTGGGTTTGAGATGAGTAATGAGCAATTAACAGATTAGTGAGAAACATCTTAAAAACTGCCGAGATTTGGTTCTACAGAAGATTGCAGAGAACACCTTGGGCAGATAAAAAGAGTTTGTAAACATCTTAGAGGAAATCAGCCGAGGAAGAGAACTGATGTAAACTGTGTCAGGTATTTTATAGCCGACCTACGAACGACTGTTCACGGCTAAAGTCCAAGGCATACGTACCTCGCTTACGGTGCATCAGAAAAAGATAATCCGAATTCGTTTGAACACGTTGGTGAAGGGTTACAAAAAGTTAGTTACATATACTTTTACAGAACGTCGCAGTCCACCCTAGCATTTTTTTTTTTTGGCTGTTTGTGATTTCTTTACAAGTTTACGTTTCAATTTGCAATAGTTTTCTGAACGACTGTCACTCATACTTCTTCTTCTTCTTTAGCGTTCCGAGCCATTGAGGTTCTTTGCTGCAGATACAATCCGTCTCCATTCGTCTCTCTGGTTGACCTTCTCTTGCCAGTCATTGATTCCAAGTGCTTGTAGGTCTGTATGTGTATTATCTCTCCACCGTCTTCTTGGTCTACCTCGGGGTCTACGGTCATTTATTTCCTGAGTGTAAGCGAGTTTTTTTTCCCTATTATCTTCCATTCTTTCTATATGCCCCAGCCACTGTAGTCTATTAGCCTTCATGATACCAGTGATTAGCGGGGACTTAAACAGATCATAAATGTCTTTGTTACTTCTTCTTTTCCACTCTCCACTTTGTGTATCCCTAATGGGTCCAAAGATGCGTCTTAAAACTTTGTTCTCAAAGGTTTGTAGCAAGGCTTCGTCTCCTTTCGTTGTACTCCAGGTTTCAGAGCCATACAGCACAACTGGTCTGATCAGTGTTTTGTATATTGTGATCTTGGTGTTACGAGATAGCGCATTTGATTTTAGTAGATGATGTAGAGCATAGTATAGCTTATTTCCAGAATTGATTCTAGTTTGTATTTCTTCCCTTATGATGTTGGAGCAGTTGAAGATTGTACCCAGGTATTTGTATGTTTCTGTTCTTTTAAAGGTCATATTATCTATTTGTATGTGGCCAGAGTTTTTAGCCATTCCTTCTCTTGAAATTACCATTATTCTGTCTTATCTTGGTTGATAATCAGCCCCGTCTGTTTGGCTTTTTCTTTTAAGTGAGTCAATATTTCCAATGTCTTTTGTTCATTTTCCCCTATAATATCTATATCATCTGCATAACCAAGCAGCCTGGATGTTCCTCCAATATCACATTCCTCCTTTACCCTCCTTACAACTTTCTCTAGAGTCTAGAGCCAGATTGAAGAGCAGCGGCGATAGTGCATCACTCTGTTTCAAGCCAGATGTTATTTGGAAAGGGTCTGATTTCCTGCCTTTATTTGTTACTATATTATAAGTATCTTCCATGCATAGTCTGGTCATGTTGATTAACGTCCTTGGTATTCCAAATTCCTGCATAGCATTCCATAGACTATTCCTATGGACACTATCATAAGCCTTTTTAAAATCCACAAAAATATTATGGTGATCTCTTTTATATTCCCAATTTTTCTCGGTTATTTGTCGTAAGATAAATATCTGATCTATTGTTGATCTGTTTTGTCTAATACCCGCCTGGTAGTCACCTAATATGTATTCTGAATATGGTTTTAGTCTATTTAGTAATACTGCGGATAGTATCTTATAGCTTATGGACAGTAGTGATATTCCTCTATAATTTTCACACTGGAACTTGTCTCCTTTCTTAAAGATATGTATCAATAATGACTCTTTCCAGTCATGGGGTAATTCTTCAGTCCTCCAGATTTTTGTTATTAGTTCGTATAGCTTTAGATGTAATGCATGGCCACCCGCCTTTATAAATTCAGCAGCAATTCCACCAGCCCCAGTTTCCTTATTGTTTTTAAGTCGTGTGATTACATATAGGATTTCTTCAAATGCAGTTTCTTCAATTTGTGGTTCACACGTTAGAACCTCTTCCTGTGGGAAAGTGTTACTTGGAGCTTCACAATTTAGTAATTCAACAAAGTATTCTTTCCATGTGTTGCACATTTCCTCATTGGTATTTATCATATTCCCATTTTTGCCTTTTAAACCATATGTGTTGTGTTGGTGCCCTCGTTTAATTGACTTCAGTTCTTTAAAAAACTTTCTGGATTCATTTTTCTGGTGATTAGTTTCCATATCTTTGATTATATTACTCATATATTCTCGCTTCTGCTGTCGAACTATTTTTGTAGCCTCTTTAAATTCATTTCTATATTGCTCTTTCTTTTGGATGTTGTTGATGTCATTTAGCCATAGCTGTCTGGCATTCTTTTTCCTAATGACTGCTTCTTCACATTTTGGATTGAACCATCTGTTCTTTCTATGCGTGGTTAACACACCGAGACATTCTTCTGCGGTAGATTGAATTGTATTCTTGATGTTCAACCAAGTTTGATCAACGCTTTCCTCCAACGGGTTTTGTAGAATTTCAAGTTTACATTTTATTTCATCTGCAAATTTATCTTTGACTGTAATTTCTTGTAGTTTTTCTCTGTTATATGTTGGGTGTAACCTTTGTAGTTTAGCATAGAAAGCTCTCTTAAGTTTTATTTTAAATTTTGCCCCAACGAGGAAGTGGTCGCTGTGGCACTCAGCTCCTCTATAGCTTCTAACTTGTTGTATGTTTGATGCATTTTTGTTGTTAATTAAAATGTGATCTATTTGATTATAGGTTCTCTTGTCACATGATTTCCAAGTTTGTTTATGTATATACTTTCTTTGCAGTCTGGTACTGCTGATCTGCAGTCCTTTGGCTTCTGCTAGGTTGATGACTCTCCATCCATTATCATTTGAAGTTGTATGTAGGCTTTCCATACCGGCAACTTTTTTATGAGTTTCCTCTCTACCTATTTTTGCGTTGAAGTCTCCCAGCACAATCAGGATGTCCTGTTTGGGGGTTTCTTCTATGACATCTTCCAGATCATTATAAAAGTCTTCTTTAATATCATCTTCTTTCTCTTCAGTAGGTCCATGTACATTAATCATCGTTATATTTTTCCATTTACTTTTTATTCGTAATTTACTAATCCTATCATTAAAAGCTTTAAAGTTTAGAACTCTCCCCCATAACTCTTTTTTGATGACAAATCCTATTCCTAATTCATGTTTATTTTGGGTGTTTCCTCCATATAATATAACCATTCCATTTTGCTCTAAAGTAATCCTGGCCACCTTATTTCTTGAATTGCTGTTATATCCATTTTATACTCAACCAGCTCCCGGGTTAATTCTTCGGCCGCTCCAGCTCGATATAGTGTCCGTACATTCCATGTTCCAAATCTCAAAAGTCCTTTAACGTTCCAAGATCGATGTCCAAATAAGTCAGTCCGAATTCGAGGCTCATGTATCTGTTTCGTAACAAAATGGTTTTTTTACAAAGGTGGGGATGTTAACCCCACGTTTCAACCCCTAACCTGGAGGACCAGGGTGTTTCTCTTTGTCTGTTCTCTACCCTTTGACCTGTCCGGCTTAGCTACCGCCAGCATAGCTCTCAGGGTCATTGAGAAACTCAAGCTCCCCCACCACGACAAGGTGGAAACACCATCATACTATTGTATGAACATCTGCGTAAGGCGGTATGCTTCCAAATGCCCCACGGCTGTGTTTCGAACGCAGTGTGCAGGATTACAAATTGCGTCCGTAACCACTTCGGTACGGAGCCGGCGAAGGTATAAACAGAAACATAAACAGGAAAACCGGAAGGGAAGAGAGACTAGAGAGAAGATTCCAAGCAGCGTGACATCGTGGCAAGGAACAACATCTGTATCGGAAATTATTCCAGTACTTGAGGCAGGAAGGTTGTGAATATACATGACTACCAACGCCACACAATATGGTCTTAAGAAACAAACGAAGAAAGTAGTGAAGCTTTCATGCAACCCAACACCATCTGGAGAATATTATTACAGCCGTTAAGCTACGACAGTACCTGCTTTTGTTTTCATTTACCTTAAGGTAAAGTTCACGATGATGTCCAGTTATCTAAATATATATCTTTTTAGTATAACACAAAGGTAAGTGGCGGTTTTTTATAGAGAGAATACTAGACAAAAGAGGCAGAAAGAGACTGAGAAATGTGTATGTGGAAAACTTAATCAATCAATCAGGTGCTGTATTCATAATGACGGTTGGCTGCAATGGATCTCTCCAACACTGCCTGTCTCTCGCCTTGACTGTACATTATGACGACTGCTGTTGGTCCATCTCTTGATGTTATATTCCCACTTGTATTGTTGTCTATCTCTTGCTCGCTGGTCTTCAATCCCCCCCCCCCCCCTCCCATCCAACCCATAGTTATTATCATTTTATCAGAGTATAAAAGTGTAAACATTCGGGCAACAAATTATAGTATAAGCAACATCAACTTTATCACAATATCACACGGAGAGGACTGAAGAGTCACTGGAGAGAAATTACAGTATAAGCAGAGGTGAATGGAGAGTCACGGACATCGTAGTCTGCTCCGGTCAAGATAATTGAGGGAGGTCACTAAGTCAAATGACATTTCTGGTATCTAGTTAAGCACTTCAATACACTGAGCTAACGCGAAAGGTAATGATGGATTTGCACTAGCTGTGAACGTGATTCCCTAAGTGAGGCACAGAAGTCATGCTGAGTTCGAATCTCTTAGGATTTTCTGTTGTATAGTATATCTTCAGATCTGTGTGCATATTGCGTGTCTCCTATAAATGTAAAGGCCGTCCCATGGCAGACACAACCGTTGGGGTGTGAAGAGTTAGGCCTTCACATTGTCCAGGCCAAAACATATGAGGTGAGGCGGCTTGTTTCCTTCCTTGTGGCCTTTCTGTCCCAGGCGATTCCCAACAGATTGTAAGCATTGTATGGCACCCATTTATATGAGGCTGTGTCGATCGCATAGCCGTACTAATCTGGAAACTATAATTCTGTCCCTCCTGGTGATTGAACCCATGCCACTGGCTTTTATAGATATCAGTCAATTAAAGCGAACGTGTTATTTTATAGATGGTTAATAAGATACGCCGGCTTCGTGGCTAAGTTGTTTTGCACGCAGTTCGCAATCCCGCATACCCGAGTTCGAAACACAGCTGCTGGCGATTTGGAAGCAGACCGCTGTGCGTTGGAATTTTACGAAATGGTATGGGTGCCAGTCGTTCAGAAAGCAATGGCAAACTACTGAACGAAAGTTGCTAAGCGATCACAACAACAAAGAATGTTGGTGTTGACTGCAACGATCTGTAAAGGATATGCGACTCCCTTTTAAAAAAAAATTAAAGTACACTGAAGCAGTATCGTTTCTGGTCAAACTGTCTGCTAGCTAGGTGGTTTTGGGTTCAAACCTCTCTGCTAGTCAAATTTTGTCGAGACTTCATGGTTCCTGGGTCAAATAAGAATCTTGAAACGGGTAGCGGAGTAATGTAACATCTGGCTGGTCAGAAGGAATTCATTTAATCACCTCACATATGAAGTAAGCAACATAAACATATGGTGAGTTGCTTAATGATGATATATGCATTATAGAGATAAGCCTCCAGGAATAATAGCTATGCTGGTTGTTGTACAAGACTGATACAGTCCTATCTAAGAAGGCGTTGAAATAAATGTCCTGTCCACCATCCTTTACAACGAACTACAGCTCCCTAACACATGGCACCGCGTCCTTGAATTGTCCCGAATCTCGCAGACTGAGATAGTAAGTCAAATACCGGAACCGGAAATAAATCAGATTCAGGTCAGGCATCCGTTACTGTCGCCCTAGCCACAAAATTCTGACACGCTCTTACTTTCGGCGGTGTCGGCTCAAGGATACGTACGTCTGTTTGAGTGGCAGATGCGGATACTGCATCTGGCAAAGGTCTACCAATTTGATACATCTGATCTCTGGCCCGTTTGAAAGTTAGAGTAGGAGCTGCACATATAAACACGGCTAATCAACGTCGAGTCACGGTCGGAGATTGTTGGTGAGGAAATCGAAGAAATGGTTCTAAAACACTGTTCTATGGGTCGCGATGTCTCATTGGAAATGTGTTGGCATTGCATCGAATTGTGTTTAAATATTTTAAATCTTCATTTTATAAAATAAAAGCACAAACTTAATACCTTTCTAGAAGAAACGTTAAGTAAATTAAAGGTGTGTATCTGAGTATGGGTGCATAGATTTTACATTAGGTGTATGTATTGTCATCATCATAAGCATCACCATCATCATCTTCTTCTTCTTTTCCCCCAGCTTCTCTGTCGTTTTATGCCTCGCAAAGTCGGTTTATAATTAGAGTTCTGGACCGATCTCTGCTATGCTCCTCTGTGGTGTTGCCTTGCCTATGGTGTTTGAACCTTTTTGAGAGATTTCGACTATTAACCTGTCTTCCCGTCCTTTATGTCTCGCACTGTAGTGGTAATAGTAGTGGTAGAGATTGTGCTGTTAGAGGTAGTAGTAGTAGCAGTAAATGTGAAGGTGGTTGTGGTAATAGTAGAAGTTGTGGTGTTAAATGTAGTAGTAGTAGCAGTAAAGGTGAAGGTGGTTGTGGTAATAGTAGAGGTTGTGGTGTTAAATACTGTAGTAGTAGCAGTAAAAGTGAAGGTGGTTGTGGTAGTAGTAGAGGTTGTGGTGTTAGAGGTAGTAGCAGTACAGTTGAAGTTGGTTGTGGTGGTGATAGTAGTAGAAGTTGCGGTGTTAGAGGTAGTAGCAGTAAATGTGAAGGTGGATGTGGTAGGAGTAGTGTTAGAGGTAGTAGTAGCGTTAACGGTAAAGGTGTTAGCAGTAGAGGTTGTGGTGTTAGAGGTAGTAGTAGCGTTAACGGTAAAGGTGTTAGCAGTAGAGGTTGTGGTGTTAGAGTTAGCAGCAGTAGAAGCAACAGTGAAGGTGGTTATGGTTGTAGTAGTTGAGGAACGTGCGTTTAATAATAGAGAAGTGTAGAGAATTTATTGTAAAGCATTTCTCATGTTTTGTGGATTATTCAAAGGCATTTGTTGTACAGCATCAGAAACTTTGGGAAATCATGAGGAATATGGGCTTTCCATCACATGTAGTACAACTCATAACAATGCTCTATCTAGAACAACAAGCAGCGGTTAGAATAGATGGCAAGACATCAGATTGGTTTGACATCAAGCAAGGAGTCCTTCAGGGCTGTGTGCTGTCCCCTATTTGTTTAACCTTGTACGCCGAAAATATAATGAGAAATGTCAGAGATGATATAAATATGGAGCTATATGATGCCCTAAATATCGGTGGTCATGACATATCAGAGATTCGGTATGCTGATGATACAGTATTGCTATCCACAACACAGAATGGTACAGCAACCTAATAACCTCAACGCAATTGAATAGTGAAAATCACAACTTATATCTTAACTTAGCAAAAACAAACATAATGCATACAGATAAAACTACTATGGTGAAGGAAATATATGTTAATGAGGAACAAGTGGAGGTGGTGGAAAATTTTGAATATGTTGGGCCATTGATTACCAACAACGGTGACACAATGAAAGAAGTTAAAAGACGAAAATCTATTGCTCTTCAAAGACTAAAACAACTGAATCAATTGTGGAGAGGGACAGAAAGAACTACAAAAATCAGATTTTTAAGAGCATGCATCTTTCCCATTGCAATATACGCCTGTGAGACTTGGACACTTACAAAACAAGCTGAACAGCGCATAAATGTCTTTGAATATACATGTTATAGATGAGTTATAAGAATGTCTTGGATAAAGACAAGAACAAATGCATCCATACTTCAAGCGCTGAACATTGAAGAAGGTTGGCTATCAAAGACGATAAAACAAAGAAAATTGAAATAGTTAGGTCACTTGAAACGCAACGAAAGTTTGGAGAGAACAATAACGGAGGGATATATGCCTGGGAAGAGAGGAAGAGGAAGGCCAAAGAGAAGATGGGTGCAGGGTGCGGCGGACGATCTCCAGATGGGTGTATCGGACGCGGGACATCTTGCTTATGATTGAGACGTTTTCCGGAATGTTGTTATGGGAGCGAGGTTCTACAAAGGACATGCTACTGAATGAACGAGTTAAGGTTGTGGTCTTAGAGGTAGTAACGGTTGCAGTAAAGATGAAGGTGGTTGTGATAGTAGTAGTAGTAGTAGTAGTAGTAGTAGTAGTAGTAGTAGTAGTAGTAGTAGTAGTAGTAGTAGTAGTAGTAGTAGTAGTAGTAGTAGTAGTAGTAGTAGTAGTAGTAGTAGTAGTAGTAGTAGTAGTAGTAGTAGTAGTAGTAGTAGTAGTAGTAGTAGTAATAGTGGTAGTAGTAGTAGTAGTAGTAGTAGTAGTAGTAGTAGTAGTAGTAGTAGTAGTAGTAGTAGCAGCAGCAGCAGCAGCAGCAGCAGTAGCAACAGTAGAAGTAGTAGCAGTAGTTGCAGTAATAGTAGTAGTGGCAGCAGCAGCAGCAGCAGCAGCAGTAGTAGTAGTAGTAGTAGTAGTAGTAGTAGTAGTAGTAGTAGTAGTAGTAGTAGTAGTAGTAGTAGTAGTAGTAGTAATAGCAGCAGCAGCAGTAGTAGCAGAAGCAGCAATAGTAGTAGTAGCAGCAGCAGCAGTAGTAGTAGCAGCAGCACAAAGCTCTAAAACAAACTTAAACTGAGGTCAAAAGCACAAAGGTCGCATTGCGCTAAGTCACATTATAGTGAACTCTCGCGCGATTGGAGTAGTCTCAAGATAATGATCATGGGTTGGCCTTTATAAGCCACGCTCTCTTGGACTGTGCTACTGGCGTGACGGCACCATCTGTCGTTACTTCGACCATGTACTTTCGTAGTGTTCCACAAGAGTGCAGTGGTGAGCACTGGTACAGCTCAGGAATGTGGCAACTATTGTTGGAAGAATCAAAGTCAGCCAAGGATTTAGATCTTATCTACGTTTTCCCAAATAAATAATGCGTATGTGTAGTTGCATTGCCGTGTGCCTATTTGGGAGCTTGATGAACATATTATGCTTCGTTGGTTGATTCAAAACCTCGTGACATCGATCTTTTCAATAATGTGTGGTTTGAATAGGGTGGGGATTGTTCATGCTTTGGTACCAACCCAGTAAGCGAGCAACACACTTATCCCGTTTATACTCATGTGCATTCTAGACCAATGGTTCTCAATTTTTTTTGGCCCACGCGCCACTTCACCGTGTGTTTAGAACGTCATTTCCCCCTTTCGTATTTTTCCCTATAAATCCACCCCCCCCCCCTTTCCCCTTTTTCTTCACACAGTATACGTGAAAATGGAAGCTAAAATTAATAACACATACTAGAACAAGTCTAGACGTTTACATAAAACGTTATTTTCGAGTCTACTTACACTACAAAACGAATTTCACAAGAGCGGAAATACAGAACCGTAAAGTATAGAGGGAAAAACAATATCAAGTAAACGGTTCTTATATTAACGCGATCTTGAAATAATCTTAATACCCCCCCCCTCCCGGAAACCCTAAACCCCCCCCCCCCCCCCGCAACCTACGAAACCCTAAAATCCCCACCGGTAGAGAACCATTGTTCTAGATGGAGGCAATGGATATGAGATTTCTGAGACGAATGTTCTGAATACCTTGAACAGCAAGAGAAACTTACAACGAGTGCCTGGAAGAGGCTAATAAGAGACGTAGATTATATACATCCATAAGAAAAAGACAAACAGTGTTCCTTGAGCATCCAGTGAGACGGACGAGTGGTATTGAAAAACATCGTGATAACCTGGACAGATCAGCACTAGAAGATGTAGAGACAGACTGATGCAAATAACCCTGAATGGTCTTAAACTGTCTAGAAGGAATATCATGATCAGAACTCCAAGGCCGAAGATCTATAGAGATAGATCAACGCCTAAACCGTTTGGCATGGTGCATGATGATGATAATAATGATGATGCTGATGATGGCTATGGTGATGATTCCATGTAACTGATGACGCGTGGTGCTGGTCATGTGTCATGTTCATGGGGAGCTGCGTGGTGCTGGTCATGTGTCATGTTCATGGGGAGCTGAAGTGTCTTGTTTGCAATCTCCCAGCTTTAGAAGTTCGTGTCCTCGGCATTCTTTATTACAGCGGAGATTACAGTCTGTGTATCTTCTGTCTCGATAGTCAGACAAGACCTAGTTCTGGGATAAACTTCGGGACGCCGACCAGGTGGGCTTGGTTATTGTGTCATCTATAGTGTGATATAAAGAAATCACCTGGGGATTATTTTCTTGTTGTGGGTAGATATTTATGATCAATGGGTTAACCTGTTACATCAAGCGCGCAGCCAGTCTTGGGGGAACACAACGTTTGAGATCTAGTGTTTTAACATATGTACTAAGTCTGTGGCAGGCTGGCAAGAGGGAGAGGAAATGAATAGGCCAAGCTGCCGTGTGAACAGTGTAACTGGATAAAGAGAGGATTTGTCTCTCTGTGTGTACTTTATTTTATTTTTTAAATCTATATGTCAGAGGTGTAGAAAAGCTATGTCTGTGTTTGAGTCTGTGTAAGGGGGTAAAGAGATAATTTGTCTATCTTTAATGTGCGTGTGTGTATATATATGTGTGTATGTGTGTGCGCGCGTGCGCGTGCGCACGCGGTGTTTATGTCAGAAGCATAGAAAGGCCATGTCTGTACTAGAGTTTGTCAGTTATCAGTTGGGGTATCTTCATTGCACTCCGGATAGGTCTATAGGTGCTCATATCCTCCCCCCCCCCCCAGCATATGCATCAGCTTCCGGTGGCTAATAGTGCCAGTTCTGTGTTGGTTGACAAGGCACCTCGTTTTCCCGATGTCCCTCTCGCGTCTGGCCGTGCCGATTCTTACTCCCAAGTCTTTCATCCTGGACAGCGATGTGGATTCACTGACGTCAAAGTCCTCTGTTCTCGCCATATCTTTAAGGACGTTAATAATATCGGCACGATCCATGGGCTGGCCATCTACAGAGGGTGCAGAGCCAGCCAGTTTATCAGCTCGTTCATTTCCTTCGACTCCCGCATGTCCCGGGACGAAGATGAAGGTGACTTTATACGAACAACAGACTTCCGCAGCGACTCAGGCCACTGTCTACGTACAGATCCAGCTTCGACCTTCTGAATTATGCTCATTGAGTCACTTATTAGACACACGTTGGTATAATGCTGTGATTCCAGCCATCACCTCCATCGTCATGCTGCTCGTGGTCATAGAGTGGGAATAAAATGCGAGGAGGAAGGAAACTAATCACCTACACGTCATATGTCATCGACTAGAGCCAACACAACTATAAAACATCACCCACCAACGGCAGTTTCTGCTGTAGGGCTACCTTTACCTTTGGCTACCTGTACTTTTGGCTACTTGTACCTTTGGCTACCTAACTTGGTCTAAAGTCTAGTCGGGAAGCACAGAAAGAGATTAGGCGAAAGAGAAGAGATGATGCCACCAGTATCAAAGATCAGCTCATTTTCATCTGCAGGCGGCAACTGATTGACCCCCTAGAAAAAGACACCTAACAGTTGGAACGAGAATGGTTACCGCTAGTTCATTGAATGTATATATAAACGGTTTGTTGCTAAACCCCCGTTTGGTGTACAACATGCTTTTCTCTCTAGAAAGCTTAGAACAAACATAATGTTAATTGTTACTGCTTTGGTCTTCGAAAACTGTTATTGATTTCAGGAGCCATAGAAAGCATCTCTGATTCTCGTCAATGCTCTATCGTAATCTACAACAACATATCTTGTCTGTGTTAAACGTTGGTCGTGTGTCCTTTACAGGACGTTGCAATCAACTCCAGCATGCACTGGCTGTTTGTGATTTACCAGGAAAGCTACCGTTCTGTATGTGGACTTAAACGTTGATTTCTTGTTCATAAAGCAGTGGCAAACTACGAAATGTAGGGTTGTCTAGAAAATTAACCTTGGGGTTGTCCTGCATATGACATGACAGATTTTGTTTTACTTTACTATTGCTTTCTGAACTGCAGACACTCATGTCTCATCGAGATCTGTTGCCAAATAGCCTGCAATATTCTGTAAACAATAAATCGTGTTTTCCTAACCAACAACGTCTCTTAACGTTTTTTCAATCAATCAATCAATCAATCAATCAATCAATCAGGTGCCGTCTCCACAATGAAGGTTGGCTGCAATGGATCACTAACACTGTCTTTCTCTCGCCCTGACGGTATATTATGTCAGGTTGATGTTCCTCCATCTCTTGAGGTTATCTACCCATTTGTATCCTTGTCTACCTCTTGCTCGCTTGCCCTCAACCTTGCCCTCCAGTGTGGTTTTTATAAGAGTATCATGTCTTTTAACGTGGCCGAAATATTTCACTTGCCTCCTCTTTATTTATTTCATCAACTCTCTCTTCATTCCCAGTTGTTCTAGAACCTCTGCATTTGATTGTTTTTATTTCCATGAAATACGACATATTCGTCTGTATATCCACATCTCCAGGACCTCTATTCAACTCTCTTATTGCTTGTTCAATGGCCAGGCTTCTGCGCCATACAGTAGCGTTAAATAAACGTAGCATTTGACAATTCTCATTTTTAAATGCGCTGTTAATCTCCCTAGCTAATCCCATAGATGTTATAATAATACTGATTTCATGCTGTTGAAAGCATTGTTTGCCATTCCTTTTCTCTTTTTGATTTCTATTCCACTTCTGCCATCATCGTTTGTTACGCGCTTCTAAATTAACGCTGGGGCTAATCTGTCTGGATTTAACTGGCACGAGACACCACTTTGTCACAGAGGGGATGCATCTCGTGCAGCAGCTATATACTATTAGCATTCTTTCTTTACGAAACTAGGCCATCACTTTTGGAGGTTAGAGAGACATCTCCATATCACCACTTATTATAGAATATGGGGCACGACTTCCTTGTATAACGCGACAACAAATGGACTATTGCGTTATCCATACGTTTGAAAGGTCACAGCTAAAGATAGAAAATTGTACTACTAGTGTCAATAACATGGAATTCGTTTCTTTTAGTTCTCAAAGCAAACAAACAATGGAAACCGCCAGGCCATGTTTCCCGTTCCTTTCTTATCATTACTTTGATGCTTTGACAGTTGTCATCAACCCTACGTGAAGTACCGTTGAAGTGGAAGCACGGTTGGTCTCCGTTCACATTTGTTGTCATTTTAGGATACTATTTTTACATTCGAACCTACTTCAATCTATCAGTGCCTGTCCTGTGAGTCCTGATTTCTGGAGTGGGGAAACTCTATGTAGTTTATGTAAATTTTACTTTCCTTGTAAAAGATTGTTCACAATAGATAGTGCCGGTCTCCCTGGTCGAGAGGTTAGCAGCTTTCTCCGTAACCCCGAATACTCTAGTGGTTGACGTGAGCGCACGAGAATTGGAAGCGGTTCGAGTCGCGCCAGTGACTTATGAGAGTATGGAACCGATCGCTCAGAAAGTCGTGGCGTGCTGATGAGCGTAATCTAGCCTAGGAATCAACATACAGGAAAGATGCTGATGTTGACTGCAATATCCTGAAACAGGATGGAAACGCGGGAAAAAAAAAAAAAACAATAGATAGTGCTGTTGGGCGTGAAGCCTTATTCAAGAAGATTACCACGGACGGATGAACCCGATAGACAGACAGACAGATCAGACAGTCAAAGAGACATACAGGACAGACAGACAGAGAGATAGATAGGTAGACAGGTAGGTAGTTATGTGAGTGGATTGGGATGGGTAGGTACGTAGGGAGGCAGACAGACAGGCAAATGGGCGGACAGGCGAAGGGGTGCACTGATGGGCGGACGGGTAAACAGAGAGATAGTCGGGTGGGAGGCTGTGACAGACAAACAGACAGATAGACAGATAGACAGGCATTCAGACAGACAGACAGACAGGCAGACAGAAGGACGCCATACCTCGCCATCAGAGCACCGGAAGTTTAAGAGCGAGCGCTCTAAATTATAGAGATACACTTTTATGAGGGAAACGTTCTGCACACTGTAAGCCACTAGCTAATGGAAAATAGCATGTGGATGGTAGAGTTTGCATTAACTAAAAGCCCACAGACGGCCCCGTTTGTTATCTTGTATGCATACACTACAGAATATTATCCATTAATGTAAACGTGCTTAAAAGAACATTCTACTTTACCTAAGAACAGAAATCGTGTAAGATAAGGTAAAAATGGTTGTTTCGTTCAGAAGTATAATTAATTACTACGAGAATGAATGACGACGGATAGGCTTTGAACAATGAGAGAATTGTTACAGATTAGCAGACGTGAGCATTCAAAGGGCTCGAGACGTTAAATCACTGTGGTCTAGTTGTAGGTGAGTCATGTTGAATCTTCTGGGAATATACTCTTTAGTTAAATGCTCAATTCTGTTCCAAAGGAGTTACGGACGCAGCTAGTAATCCTGCATATCGCGTTCGTAAAACAGCTGAGGGCGATTTGTGTGATGTTTAAAATTAAAATGATATGAGTGCCGGTCATTCAGAAAGCAATGGCAAACTACTGAACGTAAACTTGCCAAGAGATCACAAACAGCCAAAACATGCTGGGGTAGACTGCTACGTCATGTAAAAGATATGCAACTATCTTGTTAAATGCTGAATATATACAGCGGTTGGAGAACAGATAAAGATATCAGAATAAGAATGCCAAAGACAAGAGAAGCTGTTATAATACTGTGAACTTTGTAGAAGTCAATTAAACTTAGCATCAGGTTTAGAATATTCAGTTCTAAAGCTACACCAGTACTAGTGTAAGGATCAGACTCACGGAGAACGACTAAAATTAGTACAAATAAACTAAAATCATTCATACTACTACAACTACTACTACTACTACTACTACTACTACTACTACTACTACTACTACTACTACTACTACTACTACTACTACTACTACTACTACTACTACTACTGCTGCTGCTACTACTACAACTACTACTACTACAACCACTACTACTATTACTACTACTACTACTGCTGCCTCTGCTGCTACTTCTACTACTACTACTACTACTACTAGTACTACTACTACTACTACTACTACTACTACTACTACTACTACTACTACTACTTCCTGCTGCCTCTGCTGCTACCTCTACTACTACTACTACTACTACTACTACTACTACTACTACTACTACTACTACTACTACTACTACTTCTACTACTACTACTACTGCTGCTACTGCTGCTGCTACTACTACTACTATTACTACTACTACTACTACTACTACTACTACGACTACTACTACTGCTGCTGCTGCTGCAACTAGAACTACTACTACTACTACTGCGGCTATTACTACTACTACTACTACTACTACTTTTTCTTTTTCTGCTGCTGCTGCTGCCGCTGCTGCTCTTTCGACGGATGTGCATCACATCTCGTTATGCACCTCAAAAGTCAATGTGTGAGACTCCGACATGCCTTTGTGTCAGGTTTTCTTCCTCTGGACAGATTCCATTTAAGATAACGGCTCAATCTACCCATAGGTAGTTTTCTTTCCTACCACTTTCCTTACTATGCGACCTGTTCCGTGTAATGTTTAACGGGCACAACGTGTCCTATGCTCATTGTCCTGTTGCTCGACTCCCATCTCTTCCACCATGAACCCTGCCTTGTATTATTGTATTTAGTACACACCACTGAGGTGTCATATTGCTAAAGCAATTCTCTTTGGGGGACATGATGCTGTTTATCAGTCTGGTTTCTTCCGTCGTCATATCCTGAAAATATCAGAATCTATCCTTCTCTTGATCTAAGTTCTTCATCCTCAAGTGCCTTGCCTACTGACGTAGGGGATTATGCTTCTTCGCAAACTGTCATCTCCAACGGCATCGATCAATTCTTGTGTTGATTCCCTGCCGTGCCATAACACAAGAATGTCTGGAATATTCTGTCGCTGTCTTCCTCTATCTTTCTTTCCAAAAATATGTCCTGTTGTCACAACATGTTTCAATTTGTGTCTTTTCTTAATGTGACCACGAAATGGAGATTGACTCTTTCTGGTGTTCGTGATAAATTGTCTTTGTGACTTAACCTTCCTCAAAATGTCCCGGTAGGTCATTGTGGTCGTCCAATGAATGTTCAGCATTCTCCCATAAGACCACATCTCCAAGGCTTCTAGGGATTGTTTCGCCTGTGTACTATTTGTCCGGGATTTGCAGCCGTGTGTTAAATCTGGTTCTATGTAACATGCAAGAACTCTTTTTCTGACTGATCCATGATATTCTAAGAATAACTGTGTAACAATTAACTTCTAAAGTTTATATTTCCTTCTTTGGAGTTTGTGAAATGGTACATGATTCATATCCGTCTGCTGTCACCAGAAACATTCACGTTCTCACAATGTTTGCTGTTAATTTTGTGTTTCATTTAGGTCTGTGTGACAGTGAGTTTCTTAACATACATAATGTAACAGTACCCCCTCGATCTTTCATCCACATGTCTGGGCTGTGTCCTCAGCCTTTAGCAATCTCTTAAGTTGCTTAGGTTAGAACCCTACTCTGTGGTTAGTTGGGTGCATGTCCTTTACAGGACGTTGCAGTCAACTCTAGCATGTGTTGGCTGTTGGTGATTTACTGGCAATTTTAGTTCAGTAGTATGCCATTCTCCGTGGCGAAGTAGTCATGGACGCGGTTCGTAATCTCCCTTATCCGCTTTCGAAACACAACTGCGCGCAATTTGGCAACAGACTGTGTCGTCCTGAGTTGTAATGAATTGGTACGGGAGACGGTCATTCAGAAAGCAATGGCAAACTACTGAACGTAAACTTGCCAAGACATTAACAACCGCAGTAAAATGCTGGTGTTAACAGTGATGTCTTGTACAAAGGATATGCAAATAAACAATGTCTGAAATTGCTTTCTTAGCGGACGACGTCTCATACTATCTACAGCAAAGCATAACGGTCTGCTTCCATATCGGCCGCGACTTATTTCTAAGCCTAGACTCGGTATGTCGAGAAATTATGAGATACGGTTTCACTAACCCCTAAGCTCCATATCCGGTAATACTCTGCGGTGCTCCAGCTGAAATCAAAGGGCGACCTAGATGTATCCAATTATCCCGGCAGATAATCAGTACCCAGAACTGCGTTTATCAGACTGTGGTGTCTTTCCTTCCTCTGCCATTTGGGCGTGCACTTGAGATTTCCCTTTTACAAAATTAAGACACGATAGTTGCATTTCTCCAACTCTTCAGCACATTTTAAATAACTTTATTCACAAAATTGCCACATGCTTAGAAAACCGTCAATTATGAAGAGGAAATTATTAACATTCTATCAGATGTGAATGTCGAAGTACACTGGCTCACAAACATACTGGTTCGAAACAAAAAGAAATATGTTGGCGACTTAAAAAATTGGTGTAGGCATTTTTTTTTTATTTTTAAAAAAATCGAAATTAAAAACCATCTCTGGATATTCCCCCATGCCCTCCTTCGCATTCTTCAGTAGCCAACGAAGAAATCCTAAACGGTACCAGAGGCAGCCTGATTGAAGGTCCGCCTGCATTGTCCTCTACGGGTTGCCTGTGGTCCAGACCCTCTGCTCATCCCCGGGGAATCAGTCTCTCCACATGTGGGCTAGTGTAGAAAAAACAAAACAGTAATAGGAGACATGCTTTTTTGGAATACCGAGAAGGGGTCGACCATCAGGACAGTGGACACGAGACATTAATGACACAATGGGCATTATACACTGGCCAAGGATCGAGAGTCTCCCCACAGAGATGTGGTGAGTGTCGGCTTACGTAAACGAATGGCTGTATAAGGATGTAACCCTACATATATTTCATACAATAACCATACTAGTACATTTAGCTACAAAATGGCTATTAGAATGCTCTCATGTGCGTACTTGACAATTTCGCGCGCGCGTGTGTGTGCGCGCGTGTGTGCGTGCGTGCGTGCGTGCGTGTCATGCTGCTTGTCTCTTTCAGCGTTTCCTCATATCACTGAATGGGATAGTTCAGTTAGTGTTTCGCTGTGTGTGTGTGTTGTTTTTTTAACATGTGTTAGTCAATGTGTGGATTCATTCATTCAGTAGCATTCCATTCATTCAGTGAGAGGTTCCAAATTGCTGTATGTAGCCGGGGCGCAGTGTTGGGGTGAGCGCCCAACATTGCTTAAATACCCCAATGGCTCGTGAATACATAACCTCTGCAGCAAAAGTCCAACTCCTGGCCTTCACGTGGCGGAACTGTTGTAACTAACAGGAGAAGGGGCGACGGCGAGTATCTGGCGCCGGAAAATAACCAGTGTACTCTAGATGTGTATACACATATGCATGTGCAGACACGTGTGTGCGTGTGTACACATCTAAACTCGAGTGAGATCACAGTCTGCTCTAGCAAAGGAAAGGTGCTGAAGACGGAGGCAACCAGCCAGGAGGCGCACCACAGAAATCAGGATGCCACGCAATTACGCAAAATGGAATATGTCGACTGCTGCTAAACGTTATGATGCTCGCCCTGCTTTGGACCCCCAGGCAGGTGCAGTGCCGGGCCCTATGTCTCGAAAGGGTCCAACCCCAACTACTGGAGGTCCTTCTCAGATGTCCTGTGGAGCCAGGGGACATGAGAATAGAACAGCTGGCCATACTAAACTAAGACTTAAAATAATGCACTGGAATGCGGAGGGAGTCAGCAACAAAAAAAGTAGAATTAGAAAACATCCTGGACAAAGAAAAAGTAAGCATATGTTGCTTGCAAGAAACTCACCTCAACGAAAATATAGCCTTCAAAATCAGAGGCTACCAGTGTTACCGATCTGACCGAAAGGACATGCGAAAAGGTGGGATACTTACCCTTGTAAAAAATAACATCACTGCTTCCCAAATCGAAGTCTATATGGAAGGGGCTGAGTATCAGACACTTAAACTTAAAACAGGCTATACAGACCTACATCTGATCAATTACTACTGTCCAAGTGACCGTCCACAGGCACTGGACACACTACCATTAACAGAAAAAATGATTGTGTGCGGCGATTTCAACAGCCACTCGCAGAGTTGGGGCTATGATCACATGGACCAGAGAGGAGAGAGACTGGAAGACTGGCAGGATGAGAATAGATTCATCTTGGTTAACAAGCCGTCCGACCCACATACTTTCTACTCGAGATCATGGCACTCTACAACTACACCTGACCTGGCTTTTCATTCACCAGACCTGGAGTGGAACATTACACGAATTGTTGGGAAACAACTAGGTGGCAGTGACCATCGACCAGTCTTTCTAACTGTAGAAAATGAGCTTGTAAGTGAAAGCAGCACCCTCTCGAGGTGGAACTACAAGAAAGCAGACTGGGCAGTGTACAAGCATCGCACCAGCATACTGGTTAGAAACCTGAACACTGAGAAAGACATAAATGAAGTAGTTGAAGAGTTTAGGAAATGCATACTACAGGCAGCGCGAGAAACAGAACCAAGAGGAGCCCGTAAACAATATAAACCCTACTGGAGTAGTGAACTGGAACAGTTGCATAATGATGTGGAAGTATGTAGAAAGCAAGCAGAGGTCACACCCAGCCAAGAGCACCACAATAAATTCCAGCATGCAAAAGCCAAATTTCAAAGGGCCAAGCTGCAGGCTAGACGGAAAAGCTGGCAGGAAAAAACAGAGTCTCTGAACTTTGAAAGAGACACAAGGAAATTGTGGAAGCTAATAAAACTTAACGATGAGGGCACAGGGAGAAACTCAAAAATTGCACTACATAAAGATGGAAACATCTTAACAAGAAAGCAAACAGCTGACCATTTTGCGGACTCATTCGCACAAGATAACAATATCAAAATCAGTCCAGAAAAACAACAAGAGATTCAAGAGAAACGGCAACATACAGGACAGAAGGAAATAGTACATGAGGTTCTGGAGGCACCCATCACAATCAGCGAACTGGAGCTAGCCATATCAAAACAGAAAATGAGAAAGTCACCAGGAGCTGATGGTATCTCCAATGAAATGATCAGGAACCTAGGAACAGAGGCCAAAGCAAAGCTGTTGCAGATCTTCAATAACAGTTGGACCTTCGGCAGTGTTCCACAAGCATGGAGAGAAGCAATCATGATACCCCTCCTAAAATCAGGGAAAGATAGTTCCATTGCCTCTAGCTACAGACCAATTAGCCTCACCAGCTGTCTCTGCAAAACACTGGAGCGCATCATCAATCACAGATTGCAGTGGTACATTGAAAGTAAAAACATCCTTGTGCCACAGCAGGCTGGCTTTAGGCAGTGCTACTCTACGGAAGATCAGACAACCTACCTCTCTCAAGAAATTGAGGATGCATTCCAAGAGAAGAAGCTGGTGCTTGCGGCATGGATAGATTTGAAGAAAGCCTTTGACAAGGTCTGGAAAGAAGGTTTGATGAATAAACTGAGAAACTGCAAAGTCAATGGAAGAATGTACAAATGGGTGAAAGCATACTTGCACAACAGAAGAGCCCGAGTACAGATAGACGGACTAAAGAGCAAGAAAGTACTACTGCGTCACGGAGTTCCCCAGGGCGGAGTATTGTCCCCCACACTCTTTCTAATCTTCATCAATGATCTCGTTGCTAATCTACCGCATGGAATTAAAGCCGCAATGTATGCCGATGACCTGGTTCTATGGAGCACAAATGAACATGCATCAGTGGCCACCAGATTACTACAAAGAGCTGTAGATACATTTGTTGCATGGGCAAATAGATGGTGTGTCAGCATAAACACTGACAAGTGCAGCACCACCCTGTTTACCCTCTCTCCAAAACAAAAGGCAGGGACCATCCAGATAAATGGAACACCCCTACAAGAAGATAAAGAACCAACATACCTTGGAGTAACATTTGATGGCAGGCTGACATGGAGAAAGCACATCAACAAAGCAGTAGCAAAAGCCAGAAGGAAAATAGCCATCCTGAGAAAGCTAAGTGGAACCACATGGGGAGCCAGTGGGAAAATACTTAGCAAAGTTTATCAACAGAGCATACGACCACACCTGGAATACGGGTCAACTGCATGGTGTTCGGCAGCAAAAACCACACTACAAGAGCTGGACAAAGTGCAAAATCAAGCACTTAGAGTCACCACAGGAGGGATGAGATCAACCCCTATAGTGGAAATGGAGAAGATGGGGAGGACACAAGCACTAAGTGAGCGCAGAGATACGAAAACGCTAATACAAGCAGAAAAGTTCCTCAGCTTGCCAGGCCACCCTATGAAGAACAGATTTGAAAACCTAGCTATGGGGCGGTTGAAAAGAAGTAGTTTTATCCACCAGGCCAAACGACTCTGCAGAGAAACCACCGATCTGCCCACAGTTGATATCCCCCTAACAACTATTCCAGAGCGAACTCCATGGAAAGATAAGCATAGACTATCATTACAAATCCAGACAAAAGTGAGAGGAATATTTGACAAGGAAGATCAGAACAGTGTGCAGCGCAGAACAGCCACTCTCAGCTTCCTTGGTGAAGAATACCCACAGAACCTCTGGATCCGAGTCTACACAGATGGGTCAGCACAAAATGCTGTTCGAAATGGAGGAGCGGGAGTGTACATAGAATACCCAAATAATACCAGGGACACAGCTAGAGTACCGACAGGAAAGTACTGCCATAACTACGATGCTGAAATTGAGGCAATCAAGATAGCAACAGAGAAATTACTAAATACCAGCAATGGTACACAACCTGTGGTGCTATTGACAGATGCAAAATCAGTACTCGAGGCGCTCCTGTCTGGGAAATTGCCAGTACTAAGGACACTACTTTCTGAACTTAGCAGTCAGCATAAGGTCACCATACAGTGGATACCATCCCACTGTGGAGTACCCGGGAACGACAGAGCTGATCAATTGGCTAAGGAAGGAGCCAAAGAAGAACAGTCTGATGTGCCTGTAACATACCACCAAAAGAAAAGAATAATCAAATCAGTCAGAAAGCCACCAAAACCTGCTCAAGATGACTACCACGTTATGGATAGACCAGAACAAGTCATTATTCTGCGCCTCAGAACAGGGCACAATAGATTACGCAACCACATGTATACAAAATTCAAGATTGGTGAAACAGCCATGTGTACATGTGGATTGGCGTCGCAGACAGCAGAGCACATACTCCAAGACTGCCCAAAATATAACATATCTAGGCAAACCTTCTGGCCTAGAGAGACGACAGTGGAAGATAAACTCTATAGACCGCTGTGTGAACTGAAAAAGACAGTTCAATTCATACAAGAGACAGCACTGCAGTTATAGACATATTTCAAGCGAACGAAAGAAGAAGAAGAAGAAATTCAGTAGCATGTCCTTTGCAGAACCTCGCTCCCATAACAACCTTCCGGAAAACCTCTCGATCATAAGCGAGATGTCCCGCGTCCGATATACCCAACTGGAGATCATCCGCCACATCCTGCACCCATCTTCTCTTTGGCCTATTCTTCCTCTCTTCACAGGCATATACCCCTCCATTATTGTTCTTTCCAAGCTTTCGTGACGTTTGAAGTGACCAAAATATTTCGTTATATTCGTTTTATCGTTTTTAACAGCCAACCTTCTTCAATATTCAGCTCTTGAAGTATGGATGCATTTGTTCTTTTCTTTATCTAAAATATTCTTAGAACTCGTCTATAACATTTATATTCAAAGACATTTATGACATGCTCAGCTTGTTTAGTAAGTGTCCATGTTTCACTGGCGTATGTTGCAATGAGAAAGAAAGATGCATACTCTTAAAAATCTGATATCTGTAGTTCTATCTGTCAGTTGTTTTAGTCTTTGAAAAGCAATAGCTATTCGTCTTTTAACTTCTGTCATGTGTCGCTATTGATGGTAATCAATGTCCCAAGATATTCAACATTTTCCACCACCTCCAATTTTTCGCCATTAACATTTATTTCGTTCCCGATAGTAGTTTTATCCGTATGCGTTATCTATGTTTTTGCTATATGAAGATATAAGTTGTGATTTTCACTATTCAATTGGGTTGAGGTTCTTAGGTTTCCTATACCATTCTGTGTTGTGGATAGCAATACTGTATCATCAGCATACTGGATATATGGTACGTCATGTGGATGATTTGTGTACATCACGTAAAAGTTGTTCATTGTGATATGACATCAGTGTTTCTAATTTCTTGTTTGGGCTTCTTCTGTTGTTTCTCTGTCTGTGTACGTTTCCTTATCACAGTTCTCGGCGTTTCCATTCTATTTTCTGACCGATTTGAAAGCTTTCGGCGTTTCCATTCAATTTTATGACTGCCCATGTCTAATTGCTTCACAACATTATCTGTCTTTACTTTCATGTCAGTCAACGCTGAAGTCACTTCCTTTTCAGTTTTAACACTTGATGGGAGTCTCCGTGGCGAAGTGGCCAAGCCATTTGACTCGGGCTCCGAAGGTTGTGGGTTCGATTCCGGGCCGCGCCCTTCGGTTCACGAGTGAATTTTTTCTGAGACTCCTGTGGGTCGTTGCTGGAGCTACGGAGTTCGTGCTTTGTGCAATATGGAATAAAAATCCGGTGCAATGAAGTCGACCCTGTCGAATTTTAAGCGACTTTTTTATCATTTGCTGCTTTCATGTACTTACTATTTGACAATATGGGACCTGCATTGAACATCATTTACAAAATACAGAGTTAATATCATATTTTTTATCCTTTTACTTTTACTTTGCGACTTCGGGACTAAAGTGTGTAACACCCATTGAACTATCTCTCACTACTGACCTTTGCTGACAATACTGGTACTTATAGTTTCGCCTGTAGAAGCATCTATCAAGTTCCCCATAGTCCTCCAGGTCACATGCATTACTGGTGTCACGACCCTCCGAGAACTGTCTGAAGGTCAGCAAGTTATCATGATTAAAGGTCACCCACATCCTCTTTCAACGGGTATGTTTCCCTCTCATCCATCTTCGTAGTCGTTTCCAGTCATTACTTTGCTCACTGGAAGCTTTCACTTGGAATGTACTCGTGTGGCTAGTACACTTGCGTTGGATTGTCTGTCTGTCTGTCTGTCTGTCTGTCTGTCTGTCTGTTTGGCTAGGTGGTTGGATGTGTGTGGGTGGAAGAGGATATGTGGGTGGGTGATTGTTGCTGTCTGTCTGTCTGTCTTGCTGTCTGTCTGTCTGTCTGTCTGTCTGTTTGGCTAGGTGGTTGGATGTGTGTGGGTGGAAGAGGATATGTGGGTGGGTGATTGTTGGTGGGTAATGGGACGGGTGGAGGATATGTGAGTGGGTGGGGAGATGTGTGTGTGTGGGGGATGTGTGGGTTGGGAAATGTATGTATGCTTGGGGTGTGGGTGGATGGGATGTGTGGTTGGTGGGAGTGTGTGTGGGTGGGGAGATGTGTAGGTGTGGGGATGTGGTGGATGGGCGGGGGCATGTATATGTGCCTAGGGTGTGTGTGTGTGTGGTTGAGTGGGGGATGTGTGGGTGAATGTGGGATGTGTGGGTGGGTGGTGAATGTGTCTCATAACATGGTAATATGCATTGTTTATGTTTACAAAATTCATTTGACAATGTTTTTCCTATGCACTATTGATGAACGAAAGATGAGTGATTGGAAGGGCCGAATGTAAGACGGGCCTGCGTGCCCAATTTGTAACCCTTTTAAAATAAAGTTGAATTGAATTGAAAATTGAATTGAATTTCTGTCAGTCTCTTTCACTCTCAGTCTACATCTTCTTAAAATAATATATTGGGACACACTAAGTTCATCTAACAGTCTGGATACAGTGGGTCAATGTCTGATCTAGCGGGTACAGGTAATTCAGATAAGCATACATAGGAGGGAGAAATCAACACACGTGTAGGCAGTTGCCAGGTATAGTATGCGTTAACTCTTATAGGACGCAAGATTGAATTAGTTTTTGTGTGTGCCTTTGTGCGTATTGTTCTGTCCTTTTGAGTTTATATATGTGTGTGTGTGTGCGCGCGCGCGCGTGCGTGCGTGTGTGTGTGTGTGTGTGTGTATTAAGCAGGTAAATGAATATGCCATTTTGGCCAATTGGCCATATCGTGCTGGTTTTAAAATATTGTAAACCTATCGGCACCCCAGAGGTAATGTGATCAAAATCACTGCAGCCACCTTTACTTCCTACGACATCCCTTGGTACCCACTATAGGCTGGTTGGACGCGGGAGAACAGATCAATGTTTAGAAATTCGCCTCAATAGGGGTTTGAACATACGACCACAGCGCCGCTGTTATATATACAGCTGGAGTTTCATGGAAGTTATTTCCGGGAGTTTGTACTTTACAAGTATAGGGGACTTTTAGACAGTAAAACCAAAGAAATAAACGAAACAAAGACGTTATGGAAGTTACTAAATCCCTAACCTGCACAGTTCGTTGCGACTGAACTAACCATACGGCCTTATTACCTCAGGCTCCAGCCCCACCTGTCCTACACCGCAAGGTACTATAGGCAGTAGATGTCAGTGTACTAGCCTCCATAACTGAACACTTATTAAGGTTAGTTGCATAAACTTTACAAAACGTAGCAATCAACCTCAGCATGTTTTGGCTGTTCGTGATTTCTGGGTAAGTTTAAGTTCAGTAATTTGTCATTGCTGTCTGAACTATCCGCACCATTCCATTTCATATAAACACCAACGTAAGGCTGTCTGCTGCCAAATCGCCCACAGTGTGTTTCGAACGTGGTATGCGGGATTACGAACTGCGTCCGTAACCACTTCGCCACGGTGCCGACTACACATTAATACAAAACACAAAACAGGTCCTGCTGCAGGAACGTGACCTGGGTATGTCAATCATCATCATCAAGTGCCCTGCCAGCTGGCGTAGGCGTTCATGGCTTTCCACAGATCTCGGTCTTTGGTGTTCTGGATCAACTCTGCTGCTGATATTCCTCCATGCCACCGTCTGAATCCACCCAGCATCATTTCTCTTGATCTGCCTCTGCCTCTCTTCCCCTCGATCTTTCCAGTTGTCACGATGTTCTCCAATGGCTATGTGAATGGCTAATAATAACGATTTGTCCCAAAGCAATTTCCTGCTATGAGTCTGTGATGTCATATCCCTATCACATTTTGTAAGCCTGAATACACGGAGGAATTGGCAGCCCATCTTTCTCTCACTTTCGAAGGCGACGAGTCTAGGCGTCGAACTTGCGTCAGACCGTGCTTAGGACATAATTAGCGTAGTTCGATATCAGCTAGTGGAGTGTTAGGACCATCGTAGTTGTGTGGGCCTGAATGTATAGAAGAATAGGTAGCCAGTCTTTCCCTCCCGTAATGAACGACGAGAGCTGGGCTCGAGTCCTTGTCTTACAGCGCCCATACCATTATCGGTGTAAGGTCTGGTCTCTGTTACATCGACTACCCATTATCGACCCCCAAAGCTGGCTGGGCGACCGTTAAGAGTTAAGAAACGATCAGCAGGAAACGGAAAACAGAATTCCTCGAGGCATTAAAATTTTTCAAACTCAGGTTGAGCCCACAAGGGCATTAATCTGCACCTGCGAGAAACAATTGGCATTGTTCTTTGTTCAAACCTGGCACCATGCTTGGCACGAAGTCAGGTGCTAGACCTGGGGAGGGGAGGGGGAGGTAGGAGTTGGGGGCCTGGGGAACCCAGAACATGTGGTGAGTGTGTGTGTGTATGTGTGAGTGTGTGAAAAAGTGTGTGTGAGAGAGTGTGTGTTCATATGAGTGTGTGTTCATATGAGTGTGTGTTCATATGAGTGTGTGTGTGTGTGTGCGTGTGTGTGTGTGTGTGTGTGTGTGTGTGTCAGTGTGACCACAAGTCAAGGAAATTGATTAATAAAAAAGGGGAAAGAAGGTGAGGGGAGTGGGGGCGGGGAAGCAAGCTATTCTAGTATTAGAGTCTGCGACATGGGTGTGAAGTCATATGCCGTCAGATACTATACTCCAGTATCAGAGTCTGGGACATGGGTGTGAAGTGATATGCCGTCAGATACTATACTCCAGTATCAGAGTCTGGGACATGGGTGTGAAGTGATATGCCGTCAGATACTATACTCCAGTATCAGAGTCTGGGACATGGGTGTGAAGTGATATGCCGTCAGATACTATACTCCAGTATCAGAGTCTGGGACATGGGTGTGAAGTGATATGCCGTCAGATACTATACTCCAGTATCAGAGTCTGCGACATGGGTGTGAAGTGCCGTCAGATACTATACTCCAGTATCAGAGTCTGCGACATGGGTGTGAAGTGCCGTCAGATACTATACTCCAGTATCAGAGTCTGCGACATGGGTGTGATGTGCCGTCAGATACTATACTCCAGTATCAGAGTCTGCGACATGGGTGTGAAGTGCCGTCAGATACTATACTCCAGTATCAGAGTCTGCGACATGGGCGTGAAGTGATATGCCGTCAGATACTATAGTCCAGTATTAGAGTCTGTGACATGGATGTGAAGTGCCGTCAGATACTATACTCCAGTATCAGAGTCTGCGACATGGGTGTGAAGTGCCGTCAGATACTCTAGTCCAGTATCAGAGTCTGCGACATGGGTGTGAAGTGCCGTCAGATACTATACTCCAGTATCAGAGTCTGCGACATGGGCGTGAAGTGATATGCCGTCAGATACTATAGTCCAGTATTAGAGTCTGTGACATGGGTGTGAAGTGCCGTCAGATACTATAGTCCAGTATCAGAGTCTGCGACATGGGCGTGAAGTGATATGCCGTCAGATACTATAGTCCAGTATTAGAGTCTGTGACATGGATGTGAAGTGATATACCATCGGATACTCTAGGCCAGTGGTTCGCAACCTTTGATTTCTTTGTCTCATGCACCCATTCGCCATATGTTCAGAATGTCATATCCCCCCCCCCCCCTCTTTTGTTTCGTATTTCCTCCCTATAAATCTCCCCTCCCCCCACACAATATACGTAAAAATGGAAGCTAAATTTAATAACACATACTAGAACAAGTCTAGACGTATACATAAAACGTGATTTGCGGGTCCACTTAAGTTATAAAATAAATTTCAGAAGGTTGAGAAATACAGAATCGTAAAGTATGGAGGGAAAAACAATATCAAGTAATCGGTTCTTGCATTAAAGCGATCTTAAAGTAATCTTAATTCTCCCCCTGGAAACCCTAAAATACCCCCTCCCCCTTGGGGGGGGGGGGGAGACTCCCCACCGGTTGAGAACCACTGCTCTAGGTCGTTTCATAACGAGGTAGTGTGGCCAGTTTCCTTCCTCGGTGTCTTTGCAGCCGAGTTGTAAACATGTGACGATCATGGGATGCTCATTGTATATGGCGCTAGATCGACCCTGGATACGTACTGGTCCGGAGAAAGATTTCTGCCTGTCTTCAGCACAGAATCAACACGGCTGTATTGGTAAAAACAACAACAAGAAGAGCTTTACACACTATGCTACAGCGGTTGCATAGAGAAACACATATATCTGCAGGATGTCATCCAAGAGTATCTGATGAGTCAATAACCGCGTCTCGACGGCTTGCTTTTATTTTACAAATCGTCTTACACTCTTCTGAATTATAAACAGTCTATAAACTTGGCTATCTTTTTCATCTATCTTCTGTTCCCACTCAAAGAGATAATATTATTTCAAGTATTCGACGACGAATTATAACGATCTCATGTGACTTTCTCATATATCATCATGTATATATATATATATATATATATATATATATATATATATATATATATATATATATATATATATATATATATATATATATATATATATATATAAGATCCTAGTCAGCTTTAGATTCACGGAATTCTGATACCAATTATTAAATTGACGGAATGACGCCAGGGCTGTATTGGTAGGATTCAGCGCTGCCTCGGTCTAGGGTCGAGGATCAGCCAGAGTCGTGGATCAGCTCCATAATCCTGTCTCGACCATGCCACTTGGCCAAGCCATCCAGGTATTTACTTCTCGGTCTTCCCCCTTGGTCTCTTCCCTTCGATCTTGCTAGTTGTCACCAAGTTCTTCAAGTCATTTCTTCTCATAACATGCCCAAAATTTTTTGACTGTCTACATCTAATAACTCTAACCACCACGGCTATAACGATAAATAAGCGCGTAACCTCTGCCCTATCACGACCCCTGGACACGTCAAATAAAATGAAACCCTAGTGGTTCTCCAGATACGGGTTTATCATTGAGAAAAACAGATACATATTCATATCGTCAAGAGGGACGCAGGGGTGTTTCCAAGGCACCAGGGCCGGGTTATATACTGGCCAAGACCTATTGACGCGTCCTAGTCGAGCGTCCTGGGCAACAGGTCCCTTCGGGGTCCTGGCTAAAGTCAGTAGGATCGCCGATTCCTCCGATGTCGGAGAGTGTCTGCCTGTACGGCGAGGAACCACCAGTCTGCACACCAATAAGCCAGACTTGGGACAACGGATACACACGCAAACCTCAGGTCCTCTATGAAATCACACTGATGTTGGACAACAGGATGCCTTCATCCGACATACAGGACTTCGCGTTGGAGCTCAAGCCAACGAACACAAGCAAGCAAGCAAGCATATCGTCAAAAGAAAAGGAGCAAGCAGGCAAATAATAATAGTACTACTTACGATGCCAAGCAGTCTACTGCCTAAATAATCATAAAAACTATATGATTCTGCCACTTAATGACACAATTTAGAATCTAAGAACTACTATTTTCAGCTTTTTATTTTAAAATCAGTTTGCATATTATTTACTGACTTTCCTTATAATAATAACTGTTTACATATTCACAAGTTTAACTATCTTTGAAGTTTCGAACTGATGTCCTGGGCGCGAGTCCTTACGATGAGTATCCTTCGACTCGTTCACGTCTGTTTGCCCTACAAGTTTCATTTGTATAGATAACAGGCGATAAAGAAAGTAGGAACACAGATATGCTACAACAGTCATTGTCAAGTTGTCATAAACAATAGACGTGCGCACGAAGAAACACAGCGCAGGCAATAGGCGTGGACTCTTCCCTGTTCTTCTACTGTCTTCTCAGAATTCCGTGTGAGGGAGGGGACTAGGGAAAGGACAGGATGTTAATATAGTGTGGGAAAATTGTTTATTCTACACGGCAAGCTGTTTACACTGTATCATTTCTCTTGTAACAATTATTATTCCCAACATTTTTGTGGTCGGAATTAACCTGCTGTTTCTGTATATAGAAGGGGGATGGGGTAGGCATTCCTGCCATTCTCTTCTCTGTTATGTGCACGAAAGATAAACATAGATTATATTGTTTGTTGTATTTATGATGAAGTAAACCTGTTAACCTGATGATGGTCAAGTTCACTGACATATATACGGTACGGTGTGCACGACGTGGGCAGCGCAAGCTTGCTTCGGGCATAACTTGAAGGTTCTAAAGGGCTGGAGAACTAACCATCCATCCATCATGTGCCATGGCGGTTAGCGTGAGCGGTCATGTTCGTCCATCTCACTCGATCATCAGAGTCGTGGATCAGCTCCGTGTTCCTGTCTCGTCCATGCCATGTGGCCAAGCCATCCAGGTATTTTCCTCTTGATCTGTTCCCTTCGATCTTGCCAGTTGTCACTAAGTTCTCCAATCCATTTCTACTCATAACATGTCCAAAAGAATGTGACTGTCTACGTCTAATTTCTCTAATCAGTTTACGATTGTCATTTGTCTCCTTTAGTACTTGGTCATTGGTTTTTCTGTCTGTCCATGGTATTCTTTGCATTTTCCTCAGAAACCACATTTCTGCAGCCATCAGATGTTTTTTCAGCTTGACTGCTCATTTTCCAAGTTTCACATCTATACAAAAGAATAGGCTCTATGTATCCCCTCAACTCCTCTTTTTCTCGTTTGAACTGACATCTTTTTATTAGTCAGAATGTTTTTCATCTTGCAAAAGGCTACCTTCGCAATGGCAATTCTTGTTCTAATCTCTTCAATGCATTTCCCATCAGATGTTATGACTGTTCCGAGATAACTGTACCGATTTACTTGCTTAAGAATATGCCCATTTACTCGTTTATCGCATTGTGGTATTTCCTTCTTCTCAGTGACTACCATAATCTGCGTCTTCTTACTATTCAGTTCTAACCCTAGTTGTTCACTGTGTGCAACAACCGCATCTACTAAATGTTGCAGGTCCTGTTTATTGTCTGCAGTCAAGACTGTATCACCTGCATATCTAATGTTATTGGTGTATCGTCATCAAATGTTGATTCCTTCCATATCTTCTATATTACTGAAAATATTGTCAATGCACAGGGGGGGGGGGGGGGGATCTGGAGACATTACACATCCCTTTCACACGCCTCTTTTAATAGGCTGATATTGACCTACATCATTATCAATTCTGATGGCAGCTTGTTGTTTCCAATATATGTTTTTTTTTTACAAATCTAAGGTTTTTTCCATCAATTTGTAGATCCGCAAGCTTCTCTATCACGTTGACATGTTTTACTTTATCGAAAGCCTTTGTGTAGTCAATAAAGCAAAGGTATAGATCTTTGTTTACTTCTATAGAACGTTCAATTACTGTTCTCAGTATATATTATATACACAGCATTTGCTGTACCCTTGTCTTCTACAAATCCACATTGTTCTTCTCCTATTTCGGATTGTATTTCTTCCTAACTCTTTGCATGATAATTCTCAGAAAAATGTTCGTGATGTGGCTCATTATACTAATTATTCGATGTTGATCACATTCCAAGGCTCCTGATTTCTTCGCGATTGCAATAAATATAGAATTACATAATTCAGGAGGTATATCTCCAGTATATATTGCGTTCAGCAGTCTGGTGAATTAAATATTCTTCTAAGACATTGATCATTTCTACTGTGATGTTATCTGTACCCGAAGTCTTGTCAGTCTGCATACGGTTAAGAATATTCTGAACTTCCATCTTCAAAATTGATGGTCCTTCATTATTATTCGATGATCATATTGTTCTTCTCTTGTATCATCATAAAGGTATTTCCAAAATCTGACCACGCATGTAAAATCTGATCTTTTTCTATTATGATTTTGCCATGTTTGGTTTTCAGACAACTCGTTAATGAGTGTAGGCGAACTAACAGACATTGTCATGAAATAATTGTGAAGTGAAAGATTGTATATATGTGTCTACCACTCAGTTTCATCATTCTTTGTCACACCAAAACCGGGTTTCGAGGTCAGCTGTGGGTGATTTGATATCTGAACGCTTTGCGTTGATTTCCGTGGCGTGAGACGTCGGCTGTTCAGAAAGCAATGTTACATTAACATTGCCTTGTAAATCACAATCAGCCTATAAATGCTGGGGTTTATTGCAACGCCCTGAAAAAGGACATACAACTAATTGTATGTTAATATGTCTATAAATTGCCTGATCTCCCACGTCGATCCAGTTTAAAACGTGTGCCTGGAAATTTCTTAATTAAAAACGGCGGGTGTGAAACTGACCACACCACCGGAGTGCCGCTTGATGTATACAAACATGAACATAGAAGCATATACCCCGTGCGTCTGTAGGTATGTCAACGGACCTTTACTTAATTTTACTTATGCGTATCTATGCCATCCTGACATAGTCCACATATGGTGCTAGACTCAGACTTTCGTGATCAAGTGGTACTTGAGGTTGTTGCAGAAATTGTCATCCCGACAATTTTACATCTCAGAATATTTTCCGGTACAAATTTGATGACCTCAGGTCGGAGCACGTAAGTAAAATAAAGAACCATTTTGCGCGCCTTGGGGCGTGCTGGGTACATGGTGCGTCGCCTGACATGGAAGACACAGGTTGAGAAAAATCGAACAAGAGCAAGGCAAAGAATGGCAATCATGACAAAGTTTGCTGGTACAACGTAGGGAGCAGATGAGAAAGTTCTCAAGAAGTTATATACTGGACGGGTGAGGCCAGTACTGGAATATGGCATTGCAGCTTGGGCAACAACAGCTAAGTCAAACTTTAGCAAAATAAGTAGAGTCCAAAATCAAGGAATGCGAATTTTAACTGGAAGCCTGAAGACAACGCCTATTAGTGAACTAGAAAAGATTGCTTGTTTAAAACCAATGTAGCCGGGAAGGTTAACCCGGTCAACAAATGCCCGCAGAAGTCGGATGTGTCGGCCTAACGGCGCAAGAACGCAGCTCTGCTGTAAACAGGCACAACGCAATCACATCCGAAAAAAAAAAACTCCGGATGAACGAAGAAGAAGAAGAAGAAACCAATGTAGGATAGAAGAGATAGCAGAGCCCAGCAACAAGCAGAAAAATTTAGATGATTGACAGACTACCCTATGTACAACAGATTTAACGGTTTTGTAAAGAGAAGACTGAAGCGTAGCAACTTTGTCAATCAGTAGCATGTCCTTTGCAGAACCTCGCTCCCATAACAACCTTCTGGAAAACCTCTCGATCATAAGCAAGATGTCCCGCGTCCGAAACACCCATCTGGTGATCATCCGCCACATCCTGCACCCATCTTCTCTCTGGCCTTCCTCTTCCTCTCTTCCCAGGCACATACCCCTCCATTGTTGTTCTCTCCAAACTTTCGTGGCGTTTCAAGTGACCAAAATATTTCAATTTTCTTTGTTTTATCGTCTTTAATAGCCAACCTTCTTCAATATTCAGCTCTTGAAGTATGGATGCATTTGATCTTGTCTTTATCCAAGATATTCTTAGAACTCGTCTATAATATTTATATTCAAATGCATTTATGCGCTGTTCAGCTTGTTTAGTAAGTTTCCAGGTCTCACAGGCATATGTTGCAATGGGAAAGATGCATGCTCTTAAAAATATAATTTGTGAAGTTCTGTCTGTCCCACTCCATAATTTGTTCAGTTGTTTTAGTCTTTGAAGAGCAATTGGTAGTCGTCGTTTAATTTCTTTCATTGTGTCACCGTTGGTGGTAATCAATGACCCAAGATATTCAAAATTTTCCACCACCTCCAATTTTTCCTCAATTCTTCCACTTTGTAGATACTGCAAAACGAAAGATTAGGGCAGGTCCTATTCTTAAAATATCAACAACCCCATATTTAATGGGCTACCAGACACTCGATGGGTCATGTGATCAATATCACACGGTCGTCGTTACTTTCCATGACAACTCCTGGTACTCATTGTAACCTGGGTCGACCTGGGCGTCCTGAGAAAAATTTAAAGCTTCGCCTCTTTGGGGATTCAAATGCAGAGCCTCCGGGCAGCCGGGCAAGCGTGCTAGCGACTCTGGCATGTATGGTGAATGTTATTGTTGCTTCTCCTTCTTTTTTATGTCCCTTGCTGTGGGGTGCTGGTTATTATGTCTGTCCGCAGATTTCGGGTTTGTGTACTGTCAATGAATACTGATTCTGATGTTCCTCCCTGCCATGATGTCATACTGTCCAGCATCTTCTCTGTTGGTCTCCCCCTGCCTCTACTTCCCTCCAACTTTCCCGTCGTGAAGACACACTACAGCTTTCCTTTTCTAATGACATTTCCAAAGAATGCGGATTGTCTGCTTCTGAGCCAGTAACCCGTTTTCTTTGTGAGTTAACTCTTTTCAAGATATCTTCATTACTCATTCTATCCGCCCACGATGTTCTCATCACTGTTCTATAAAACCACACATAGTATGCAAGAGAGAATAAAGCATCTGATTTAGTATTATTTTGTATTTTAATGTACATACAACATGCAGCAGAAAATAAAATAGGCTTATTCAGCGTTACTTCACATCTTTAAACATATACATGCAACCAATAAAACTGTGTGTGTTTTTTTTAAATGTTATTTCACATCCTTAAACACATGCAACGTGTAATAGAGAATAAAATAAGATTATTCAGTCTTATTTCCCATCTTTAAATACACATTCAACATGCAATTGAGAATAAAATTGGCTTATTCGGTGTTACTTCATATCTTTAAATACACATACAACACATAATAGAGAATAATCCTGGCTTATTCAGTGTTATTTCACACCTTTAAATACACATACACCATACAATAGAGAAAAAAAACTAGCTTATTCGGTGTTATTCCCCATCATTGAACACACATACAACATACAACAGAGAAAATAAAAACTGGCTTATTCGGTATAACATTGCATCTTTATACGCATATACAACAAGCAGTAGACAAGAAACTATAATAATTCCCTGTTGCTTTATGTCTCTGAAAGAAAAGATTTCCTTTCCCACACCTATTTGTACATGTTACTTTGTTTCAACCGTCTCGTATATTTCCTTGATACCTTTGCAGTCAGCTTTCTAAACGCCCGTTAATCCTACTTCAATTACACTGAAGGCATGCGTCATGTACTCGAAATATTGTGAACAACGACCTGAGAGCCGTTTCATGAGCAAAGAACGTGTTTATCTATGTGGCAGAAAATCTTCTGCCAGAAAACTCCAAAACCATTCTCGAATTTTCTATCAGCTAGGTCCCCGACTCCACCGGTGTTTCCATTTAAACCTCCGCAACTCACACGCTCTATTTTTGTGGTCTGTCGGATCATTTGTCTAAGTGGCTCCTGCCGAGCATCGCCAAACGTTCCTTACCAGAAATACGGTAAAGGAGTGTAAATTTACAGCTGTCTTGGTCTTAGTTCTCTTGATTGTGAAGAAATGCTTTCAAATCAGCTGCCTCACAGGCTTCTGTCGAAAAATCTCGTTTTGATCAGCAGCAGAGGTTAGAGGTCACGTCTTCTAAGTACAACTGTCGTTTCTAGCGAGTCTAGATTCAAATTTATTTCCAGATGCCACTCAGTTGCTTCCAGAAACTGAGTAATGGTCTTCTGTCCGTCTGTCTGTCTGTCTGTCTAGCTGGCTGGCTGGCTGGCTGGCTGTCTGTCTGTCTGTCCTACCTTTGATACATTTTATTTGCTGATAAATGCCTAAATCTATCTATCTGTCTCTCTGTCGGTCTGTCTTTTTGTTTGTTTGTCTGTCTATCTATCTACTAACGCACAATTATGATCAAACATACTAACGGACACAACAATGCTAACACACATACTAACGAGTAAACGTATTCTAATACATATACTAACGCACACAACTGTGCTAAAGCACACGAAGACACACAAATAAATAACAAACACACCCAGAGATTAACACAACTATAAAAATACACACTAACGCACACAATTACGCTAATACTCTCACTACGCGTGTTCTTAAACATCCGTTGTGCTGATGCCGAGGTTAGCGGTTCAACCCCTACACCGGACAGCTGGACTAAAATGCTGACCTGTCGTCCTTGACTTGGGGGCGTAAATTACAAGTACCTCTGAAGTCGGAGTGGCTTCGCCTGATGGGGAGGGACACTGTTAACAGGGAATGCTAATCCACGCGCAAAATTCAGTCCATCACTACTGTAAATAGTTTGTATGGACAACGTTTGAGTTCACAGCGAGCAAGCGAAAAAAAATAAATAATACACACATACACACATAGACATACATACTAACGCACACAACAAAGCAAGTAAACTTACAAAAGGAAGCGAGTGACATCTCCCAAACAAAATAACAATGAGTTTATATCAGATTGACATCTTTTATTCACGAACAATGACATATGAATGTTCAATTTCACATCATTCACCTTTTGTCTGGGCGCATGACTCTGCACAAAGCAGCTCCCTCAAACCTCAACCTGTCGATACAGAACGGATGGGGGGATATCCCTCACATCTGGTTATGAAACTTGAGTACTCAACTTTCCCTTCTGCGAGTATTTTTTACCACGCAAGAAGGCATTAGACCTCATTACCCGCCAAATGATGTGTTTGAAAACCTGAGCAATATTGTCTGCTCGCTAGGAGACTCCAGCAGACGACAATTTACCCACCACGTAAACTTTCAGTGCTCGGGGTCTGGTACTGGCAAGTTCGCCTTTGAAACCATCATAAAGTTGATGTAGCGGAGTTGAATGGGGGTGTCGTCTAATTGAGCTTGCTTCTGCCAAATCGTTCTCATATTCACAGCTGCTGGATACGTCTGCAGTGGCACTCGGGATTCCGTTGCCAGCGCTCGTGAAGACCCCAGAGCTGGAAATGTTAAGTTGATTGTAAATTTAGAAATATGGTATTATGAAAGGAGGATACATATCTGCGTAATTAATAATACAAACATCTGAGGGACAAAGTTAATATCGTTGATGTAGCGAAACAACTTTGCATCTTTACAAGCCAGCTGTTATATAACTGATGCAAAGATGGTGCCGGAAATTGGTGTTTAATGAGTGCAGGAGGCTGGAAACTGAGGTTCGATTGGGTACAAAGAGTATATTTACCCCTGTAAGGACATAGTGATTGTGGAGGGGTCAAAGCAGTAACTGCTGCATATTTAAGTATTTAGATATGCTCCAGAACCACCGCTTAAACGATTCTCCAAAAACGTTGGGATTTTCACGCTGCATAATTACACGTCCATCCCGCAACTGCGGGACACGTGCCTTCGAGATTCCTCCGTGATGGAATTGCTTGTAGAAGGGCTGTTAATAGGTTTATAGGGCGGATGAGAGATGCATGACGTCGCGAGGACAACCCTTGACTGGCGTCTGAATATCCTAGAGATGACAGTCTGCAAAAGATCAGAGCTGCCTTTCCTAAAACTGTTTGTTTATTTTTACCCAGGAAAGTGCATGAAAATGACAGACATTGCGAGAAATCCGGTTTGTTTTACGTCAGATGAAAGCCATACAATTTTCTGACGTTACGTTTTACATTTCAGGATGCCTTTCGTTGGCAGGGCCGGGGAGGTGCAAAACAAATGCAGAAATATGTGCACAGAAGAATAAGGTCTAATTATTTTGGATACTCCCAGCATTTGATACAGCCTCTTACAAAAATAAAAGCCCAAGTGGCTACAACCAAACCGTTGTTGTAGATGTACTGCTGGCAATGTGCAGCTAGTATTTGCACGTGGAATGAGGTCGGTGATTACCCACTGAGTATCTGCTTGCAGAAGAGGGACAACAATAAGCAGTCTTGCCTCTCGCGTGACATTTTGGCATTTATCAGCAAATAACATGTATCAGAGGTGGGAAGCCTTCCACTTCTTCTTCTTCTTCTTCTTCTTCTTCTTCTTCTTCTTCTTCTTCTTCTTCTTCTTCTTCTTCTTCTTCTTCTTCTTCTTCTTCTTCTTCTTCCGCCTCTTCCTTCTGTTCTACTTCCATTTCTTCTTTTTCCCCTTCTCTGTCCTCCCTCTTTCTCCTCCTCCTTGATGTTGTTATTGTTGTTCCTCTTCTTCTTCATCTTCTTCGATCAGGTATGTGTTCTTGCCCACACTATGCCATGTTGCCAAGCTATCCAGATAATGTGGTTCCCCCCCCTCCTCCCCCCTCCCCCCCCCCCCCCCCCCATATAACTCAGAAGTTGTCACTAAATGTTCCAATTAATTTCTCCTCATAACGTGTCCCAAAAATCTCGACTGTCTACGTCTATTTCTCGAATCAGTTTATGGTTTTCGTTTGTTTCATGTAGGACTTGCTCATTGGTTTTCTGGTCCGACCATGGCATTGTTTGCATGTAACTTAGAAACCACATTTTCACTGCCATTAGATATTTCTCTTGTTGTCTGCTTTTGTCCATGTTTATCATGTATATAGCAGTATAGCTTTTATATAGCACTTCAACACTTTATTTTTTTTCCTCATTGCAAAGGACGGCAATTTTTTTTTTTTTTTTGTGAGTATGTTTTCCATCTTGCTAAAGGTTACCTTTGACATACTTTGTTATGTACGGAATGTGAATTTGTATTTGTTTGTGTCTCTGTTGGTTTTAGACATTTTTGTTTTGATTTAATGATTACAAAAACAGTACTATTGTTGTGTTTTCCAATATGTTTTATCAACATTCGGTTTCCACATTCTTTAGTCTTTTATTTTTTCATTGTGTCTGTTTCTAACTTTTGTTAGCTCCCATCTCCTCTTTTCTCTTTATTTTTATATTACTGCTACTTCTTTTCTTACATGCCCAGTTTCATGCCTGTGTGTGTGTGTGTGTGTGTGTGTGTGTGTGTGTGTGAAAGAGAGAGAGAGAGAGAGAGAGAGAGAGAGAGAGAGAGAGAGAGAGAGGGGGATAAGAATAAAAGAGAGAGTGAGAGAGAGAGTGGGAAAAAATGTGAGTGAGACAGAGAGTGAGAAGAAGAGAGAGTGAGCGACAGTGTGAGAGAGAGAGAAAATTATATATACATACATGAGAGAGAGAGAGAGAGAGAGAGAGAGAGAGAGAGAGAGAGAGAGAGGAGATAGGGGGAGAGAGAGGGAGGGAGAGAGAAGGGAGAGAGAGGGGGGGGGGGGGGGTTCTTTCCCTAGGCGCCTCTTGTTTGTTTCCTCCAACGAATGTTTATACGAGGAAATCCCCTCTATCTGTGTTTATCTCCACGGCGAGATCCCGTTAACACTTCCATGTTTTCTTGCCCCATCACGGAGGTGTGTCCTTGAAACTCGACCGATAGGTGTGACATTCTCGGCAAACTTAACTCTTTCAGTGCCAAACAAAAATTGGGTCCTGACCAAACAGAATTCATGGCAGAAAATTGGAAGTAGGGATGTGTCACATCACATCACAATCGTTAAAATGGTAGCATATATATCGTATTATATATCAAATTAAAGAGGATTGCACACGGAACATAACAGTGTTAATAGTTAATTGATAGGTTAGACATATTGTGACAATAATGAGAGGTTTATTAATAACAATTGAAATTAAAAAGGTAAAAATTATTTTAAAATTTCACTTACCAAGGCGTTATTTATAATCCACTGTAGCTAATCCAGTTAAATTTACTGAATAATGTTGCACACACCACTTTTGTTCAATAATATCACAAGAACTGCACCACAACACCAATAAAACCTAATTAAAACATAATATTTTGAAATACATAATTTTCACACAAAATGGAAAATGTCAGTAACACACCACTCAGATTATACTGAGAAGAAGAATATAAACACTATTTTCTATTTAGTTGTAATTATTATTCTTTTAAATTTAATTATTTAAATACTCCTTAAATACTTTGTGATAGGCAAAACAAATTTAGAGGCATAAATGTGGCCCATTAGCGCATTCATAATTCGACATGTGCCATCATATTATGACATATTATGACGAACTTTCGCTTTCAGTGTTGTTTTCCATTACTACGAAATAATCTAACTGACTAACTGAATACTGCTCGTGGTTTCAGTTTTAGAATCTTTCACAAAGTCCTTGAAATCACTATAACTATAATATAAAATTGTTTCAAACGGTAATTTTATTAAAATATATGAGATCCAAACCCAGAAGGTGTTGTCATTTCGAAGTTCAAATCAAGACAATCATTTCGAACAAAGAATCAAGTGCTTTCTAAGAACAAATATGGTTGTCAGTGGCCTGTTTCAAACTGCAAAATATTTCTGTCTCAATATTAAGTTACCGAAGTTAACTAAACATTGCGGAAACATAAGAAATGGGACAAATAAACCACTGTTTATACTGTGCCGATTTTCTGGCACAGGAGTGTCACGATCGGTCTACTGGGCCGATGTAAAGGCACTTGGCGGAGAAAGACTTAACCCGACTGTAATCAGGTGACAGCACTGCGTTCAGCACCTGGCAGCGCTTTGAGTTCATGATGGGAAAGACGACGATTAACAGAAACAACCATCATCCCTTCAGAAATAAATGATCTACTGTATGTAAAATTTAAAAAAGTAAAGGATCCTATACACACCTTTAAGAGCAGTGAGCATGTGTTGCTTCGCCTATATTTTTATAGACCAATCCGCACTCGGTGGTAATGAGGCGAGTAACACGCCGGCCTCCTCTACTTCCCAAGACATTTCCTGGTATCTTTTACAAAATATAAACACTCAGGGGCTGAGTGGTCTCGAGATATGGTGTCCGCCTCGAGTGCTGGAGGTCCTGGGTTCAAGCCCCGGTGAGCGCCGGGATTGCTTCACGTGGACTTCAAGTAACAAAATTTCCCCTGGTCTCTGGGCAGTGAGATGGGACGCCCGTGTGTATTGTTGCGCACGTAAACAAAAATCCCTTGGCAGTTGGAAATCGACAAAAAAGTAGCCTAACAGCGCTAACAGGGCAAAATGCAGAGTTAAAAATCTACCCGAATTATATCAGGATCCTCGCCGGTGCTATGGAGTTCGTGCACAGAACTGAGATTCTCCGGACTTAGGCTTAAGTTTGGAGTAGAACGGACCACTTATGGGTTACACCCGTGGGCCGTGATGTTGATCCGTCGATTTAGCTAAACTTTTACAAAATAGAAGGAGTAAAATGGCATGACAAAATCACCAATGTGGAGCTCACGAATAGAACTAGACAAATACCAGTGAACTAATGTGGAGCTCACGGATAGAACTAGACAAATACCAGTGAACCAATGTGGAGCTCACGGATAGAACTAGACAAATACCAGTGAACTAATGTGGAGCTCACGGATAGAACTAGACACATACCAGTGAACCAAAGGTGAAGGAAAGACGCTGGCACTGGGAAGGCCATACTATGAGAAAATCCAAAAAATATAACCAGAAAATCCTTAGGCTGGGACCCACATGGCAAAAGAAAAAGAGGAAGACCTAAAAACTCGTGGAAAAAAAAAGAAGAATTAGAAACAGAAATGAACAGTATGGAAAGGAGATGGACAGAGCTGCATGGGATAGTTAAATATTGGAGGGCTTGGGGTGAGATGGTTGAGGGCACAAGAAGAATAGGATCCAATATTTAGTAGAAGAAAACGCCTTTCTTCAGCCAAGTGGTGGACTGGCCAGAGGTTTCAGCTTGCCCGATGGCATGTATGGTCTGTGGGATCCTGATGAAGAGGACCACCTTTAAGTCGCTTTAACTCCTGGTAACCAGTATTGTGAGACCCAGTCCGCCATTGCTTCAGCCCATTCCACCACCACACATTTTAAACTGGTACATGTCATCTCTGCCTTGCACCTGGGCGACGAACTATGATAGTATTGTCATGTGAAGTATTTTCACCGCCTCTTCAAATATCCACCACTCGACCCACTCGTCTTCCGTGTTTCATATTCAGGTGCGGTGCACGCACGAGCACACCCTTTCCTGGTGTCTGTGTTGCATCAGCTATTGTGTTTACCTTTGGTTAGCTTACAGCTTTTCATCTCAGGACTCGCGATACAAGGGATAAGAATAATAACTATATTCTCATTGCGTCACCTGCAGGCTTGATAGTTTGATAGAGAGTAATCTCTTTTCCTGGCCACCGTCCATTCTTGGTCGCTGTCGTTTGGATTTTCTTCCTACTCTTCTATTATTTCCTATTCTGTTGTTTCCTCTTCTGCCTGGGGCTTGTTATTGAAGTCTTCTGTCTCTAATGTTTCATTGTCTTGAGCCGTTATATCTGTTCTCTTTCTTCCTTGGATCTTTGTCAGTCTCCTCCGTCTCATCCTTGACTGCAGCCATGCGGGCCACATCCTGTTCAATCTTCTGCAGGACATGGCTTCAGTTTTCCCAGGATGCACTGAACGGCTGTTATCTGCGTCTCTTGTGAATGATCTCTCTTCTACTCCATGCTGGAATTGTTTCGCTTTAGCCTTCCCCGTTCAAGACCATTTAACTTCTAGTACGTGGGGTTGTCTGTCAGTCTTTTAAAGTTGTTCGCGAAGCTCCGTGGCGAAGTGGTCAAGCAATCTGCCTTAGGCTCCGAAGGTTGTGGGTTCGATTCCGGGCCGCATCCTTCAGTTCACGAGTGCATATTTTCGGAGACTCCCGAGGGTCGTCGCTAGAGCTACGGAGGTCGTCCCCTTTGCGACGCTTTCCGCGCTGTGGAAAGAGACCGAACCATACGAGATAAAACTTTTAAACGGACTTTTTATAGGTTGCAGCCGTGTGATCTCTTTCAGTGTATTAATAGATGTTGTTTTCATCCCTCCAGTTATGATCCACATTCATTGAATTTGGAGTTTTATTATTTTGTTAAGGTTTGACTTAGCCGCTATTGCCCAAACTGGAATACCGTATTCAAGGACTGGCCTCATTCTTCCAGTGTATAGCTTCTTGAGAACTTTCTCATGTGCTCCCTTTGTTGTACCAGCAAGATTTTTCATGATTGTCATTCGTTATCTTGCTCTTGGTATTTTCTCCTCACCGAACTTCACTAGCTATATTTTTTACCACGCCTTTTTATAACAATAGCAGTGAGTTCGAATCTTTCTGTGTTTAATTACCACAATAACATAGCGTCATTAGTTTTCCACGGGATCAGAACCGTTGCAAGAACGATTTATACTTTTCATTGTTATATTTTTTTGTTCTCCGGCGCGACCTGTACCTCTATCTTGTCTGAGGTTAATTATGCCACAAATCTTAAATGTGACGCTGACCGGGTTTCCCCTCACTCAACAAACATGTGCCGCACACACCCATCAACTGCCAAGAGATAACTTAGTGCCTGAGATAACCCAGAAACTATTGTAAACTGCAAGGTTTATTTTGGCTGGCACTGTTGAACAAAGCTCCAAGTTTACTTTCAAGAAACCGTAAAAAGAACATGGTGCTAAGTGATCGATAACAGGTTATCCACACGTATTAACTCATATAATGAGGCTTGCCGGAAGCAAAATATTGGGTACATTATCGTTTTATATCATAAACACATAGCAACCATTCAAGATTGTAAATAATTTGGGGAGGAAGTCCCGTCTGCTGGCACTACTCTCTTAGCCTCTGCGCAGTCTGTTGCATGGGAGCAGCGGTAGCCCTGTGGCTAGACGTTCGCCTGGCGGGCCGGTGGTCATGGTCTCCAATCCGGGTCAGGACAAATGTTTAATATTGATCTAGGTTCCCAGAGCGATCCAGTCTACATTAGATACCAGGGAATACATCGGCAGTAAAGGCGGTCGGCGTGATACTGACCACATCGCCCACTGATCTGTAGAAATGTGGGTCTAGCACCATGTATGGAATGCTCCATAGGTCTTAACAGCTCAACCGCCTCTCCTCCATGTTGGGGACCGGAAATCCTAGCGGGAATGTAAAAGCACTTTGGCAGCGGTATTATGTATAGTATACCTTTGCTAGCTGTTGGTTTGTCGAGACTCCTGTCTTGTCCACTTTTCACATGGGGAAATGAGGAGCATTTTGTGTGATATTTACTGGCACTGGAACAGAGCATAACGGGGCGACCCTTTGTCGTAAAGTTTATAACATATGGAATGCGCCTAACGCATGTCAAAAGTCCCTTTGCTTTTACAATGAATGAATCAACAAACACGATCGGTAGAATCGGGTAGCTTTACGATCACAAGTGACACAGTGGACGTTGCGGCTATAGTCTTCACCAGAATACAAAAAATAAACATACACTGATGCAACTACATGAGAAACTCTAATTGAATATATGTATATCAAAGTTACTCATCTGTTTCCTTGGTATGGACTAGACACGCGGGTAGTTCAACGCCGCGTGTATAGCTATTCTTTTAATTTCTGTACTTTTACAGTATGCTGCATTCAATAATGGTTACCTTAGAACTGTTCCAAATAATACAGAGTACTATTGTACTTCTTGTTTCGTCTTGCCATTCTAAATCCCATATGCGTACAATTATTAATGCACAATTCCACTGCTAAAATAAATGTGGTCTGTAAAAAACAAAAAACATACATGCCAAATATATATTAATCATATGATAGCAGTCTTGTTTGACAACTAATATTCTGGTAACTTTGAGCATCGGTTATCAGGACAGTCCTTTGTGTGGGGCCAGATTTGAAGAGCAGAAAGAGCAAACATATTCAGCTTAAGTTTGATTCACGTATTTGGACAAGCCCCTTGCTTAACTGGGACAGTGATAATAGGAATTGGACAACCCAAATTCCACAGACACTACTACATCGACAGTAGCACTGGTTAAACGGACAAGCTGGAGAAGCCACAGACAAAGTTCTTTACTACGTTAGAATGCCCATCTCGTCACAAAACTTACTGTAAATTGTGTTTCAGTGAACCAAGAGGCGAGGGCACGGCGCTGGCGTTGGATAGCACGCACACAGAGAAAATCTGAGAACAATATAATTAGACACTCTCTTGTCTGGAACCCACAGAGCTAACCAAATAGTGGGAGGCCTAAAACCACACGGAGAAGAGAGTTATAGACAGAGATGAGTAGTACTGGGATGAAATTGCGTATATCATATGTAACTCGTCTGAAGTTCACAATCAATTGCGAACTGGGTGTAAAAATATAGGTGTCTAGGACTCAAATACCATGCACATTTGTAACATATTGTCTAATGTTTAAGAGGGCCCACTTCATTAAGGACCCACATTGTCAACTTATCATCGGGCAAGCTGCCACCCTGGCCAGCCTCCCACTGCCCATAGTTGTCTTCTTCACACACTCAAGCATCCCATAATTTGCACAGATGTCATGCCCTGTGCATAGTTGCCAGGAATACCCAGTATGATGAGGATTTCTTCCAGAAATCTCATGAATTGTTAGAATTTTCCCTCCACTGTGCTCGTCCTTATCACATTTTTGACGAGCCTCTCAGATCACCGTAACGGTGACTTTTATGAAAAAGCAAACACTAGCCAATCACGTGACAGAACCGAACTGATCTGCACATTTAATCCCCATTGCTTACAAGTTGAAAATACCCTGTTTAAACACTTAGGCATACCCGACTCGGATCTGATTACAGCCAGAGTAGTCAAATATGCTCCATTGTTTGCCTTCCAACATTTCCAGAAATGTTGCTCCTCGAGCGTTTTTAGGGCTACCGGAACCGTCGCTGTGAAAGTGTCTCTCTTTAGTTTCAAACTGTTTCTGTTTCTCGTTTCGCCAGTGCTTATTTTGTTATTGACACCTTTACTTGTATGTCCCTAATTTATTATACATAATTGTGTTTGCAAGAAATGCGGCATGCAATAGAATAATCAGCCGGGAGAGATCCTTGCAGTGCCTCCTTGAAAACCAGTTCCACATACCTGCGGTCTCTGTGGCTAAGGGCTTGCGAACGAGGTTTGTGAGCCCGTATACC